>CM060939.1:904115227-905323352 GCA_030765085.1 Allium cepa
CATTGGTTCGTTGACCTTTTGGGTACATCATCACTGTAGTGGCAAGGCAGTGCACGCAAGCGTGCACTGCTGCCACACGGTATTGCTTTTATTGATATTTTATTTTGTTTTGATTTATTGATTCTTTGCATATTCCATATGCTGTAGTGGCGAGGCAGTGCACGCGTGCGTGTACTGCAGCCCTACGCGAGTTGACGTTTTAATTGATAGTTCATTTGTCTGAATTGTTTCGTGTGTCAATTCAATATATTTTGAATCGTATTTTGATTTGGTTTAATTTGTTGATTTGGTTGACATCTAATTATCTTTTTGATGATTAGATTACGAGTTTCTAATTATTTATTTAATAATTAGATATTGACGTAATTGTCATTTAGGCAATTCTGTTGTTTTCTAAATTATCTTCACTGATAACCCTTTTATTTATCTTCGTTGATAAAATTAAATTTATTGGTTTATTGTTTAACACTGTTACGTGTTATATTTACCGTTATCCGATTTCCTTATATTAAGGATTGGATAGGTGAATTTATTTTGACTGTCGTCTAATTGTTATTTAATTATTATTGCTTCCGTGCATTAATAACTGACTTTGAATTAGACTGACCCATGTATTATTTTCTTTGAATTTAATACTCGGGATAGACCGAGTTATTACAGGCTGTAGATATCTTGCTTTGGGTTGCTGCTTGAGCTATGAAGTCTTTTCATATCTTTTGGGGTAGTTGTCGTTATTTTATAGTAGTCAGTGTATTTGTATAGGATGATATTTATTCATGTATATTAATGATATTAATGTACTTGTATATGTAACATCATGTGTCGACAGTTGTTGTTGTATCATATATACTGTATCACATGTATTGTAACTGACATCAGTAATTATATATATGAGGCCTTTTGTTATCTGTGTTCCGCATTTTGTTTATCTGTGTTATTAGTATATATATTGTCCTAAACTATTATGAACCATCGTAGTTCGTTTTATACTGGAATTGGATATGTCGATGGGAGTAAATAAATAAGAGACGAAAAATAAAAATATATACCACTCCTATCGAGGTAACCAATATTAGTGTAAGGCCTAGCTACGGATGGCCGCTCCTATCCAGCCTTATTCTTCGTAATAACAGACAGTGTTTCTTTTAATACTCTTTGTTATTGTGAGCATAGATGTGTGGCGTCACAAAATAAGTGATTGACTTAAATAAGTTGAGAACTCATAGAAGGTATGAGTTACCCTAGTTTTGTAAGTAAGTTTTATAACTTAGTATTTCATGTTATATGGGTTTACTCTTGTTGGTTTCCAGCTTGACCCGGGTGTCACCTTGATGTAATGCTCAGATCAGACCGAGTATTATAGTTTTTCAGGTAAGGACAATCTGTAGCTTAGGAGGCGAGCTGGATGGAAGGAACGTATGGAGTTTATACCGCTATGATATTGCAGTTTATTTGGGACATGTGGATTGTACCTGTCCAGTTTTTGTGTATGTTGTAACTCTGATGTGTTAAAATGTAATTTGACAAGTATAGTTTTCCTTTGTAAACTGGTAATATTGATATTATATTTTATCTGCTGTGAATGTGAGATTGTGCTTTGGTGTTTCCGTTCTTCTTCTTATTCTATCTCTTTTCTTCTTTTCTCTAACTATTTGGAATTTTCGGGATCGAAAATTATGGGTTGTTACAGATTCCGCATAGCCGTTGCTTTTCTTTTCTTAGCCGTACACAAAACTTCTCATTTTCCTTTCAATTCATGTAAAAAAAATTCCTATTCCCATCTCTCTCTCGTTTTATTTTCCTAAAGAAGATTTTTTACAGCAAGTTTCATTTTTCTCCTTTTCATTCTTCCTTTTTCTTTAGTCCTTTCTCTTCTATTTGTAAGCATAGCTCGGTAATGCCCCTAGCCGACCACATCTCCTCCTCACTACCACCACCTGGCAGGCCTCCATCACCGTCTCATCTCCACCATCTCATGCCGTGAACCTCATTGTTCCAAACCCATCACCCAAAGCCATGCAAACCCTAACCGAGCCCACTTTACACCACCCCCTTCCTTTTGCTTGCCTCGGCCACCACTTATGCCACACCTTCCATCCTCTTGCCGTGACCAAAATCATCTCCTAGCCGTGCCGTTTCAAATGATGGCCTGACCTAATCCACTTTAGCATAGGGCCAAACCCAAACTTCACTTGCCTTTGCCTTTTTGCCCTCACTTAACTTTTGGGTTGCTATCTCTTCATAACCCCTAGCCGTGCCTTTCTGCCAGCCTTAGTCGTGCATGCTTGCTTCTACGACATCATGGCCGAGCCATGTTTTGGATGATGGCCGAGCACAAGTGGTGTGATTTAACAACCCGCATATGTTATGATTTATATATTTAAATGTTTTATTTAAATATGGTATCGTAGTCGGATTTTAGTCCGAAAAGCTACTTTTTGCATACGGTCGAATTAGGACTCGGGACCACTCCCATTGAGTTTAAAATGCCGTTTGCGACCTTTTTGAGTATAAGCTTCGATAAGTTTGGAGAAGGTTGAATTTTGCTACTTTTTGCTTAGTGCTTTGGTTTGGGCTGAGCCCAATAACCCCACTTATGTATTCAGTCCCAACTCCACTTCAACTCCTTATTTACTTCATTTCCAATTCCTAATACTCAAGCTTTAGCAACAATGGTGGGAGAGATGGGAAATTAAAACTCAAGCCCTAGTTTTCTTTTGCAAATCAAGTTCTAGCTCCAAACTAATAGAAGAACCCATTGGTAAGCTTCTCTTCTTCTTCTCCAACTCATTCTCTTATCATTTCAGAAATTCCTAAACCTAACTTTGGGAATGTTCTTCTTTTAAAGCTTAGAATCAAGCTTATTGAGTTGGATTTGAAGAGTGGTCGATTCTCCTTTGCTTTCAAGCTTCTTCTTAATTTGTGTGATTTAAAAGGTGAGATTTTTATCTCACATCTATGACTATAATTATCTTCGGTTGTTGGGTATGAATTCCTAACACTTCTTCATGTGCATTTGCCCTTGATTTGGATTGGTTTTGTGAATATTCCAATTTTTGGGTTTTTAAATCAAATTTGTGTGAAATCCTTTTATGGATGTTTGATCATGCTTTTGGTGATGCATCGAGGAGCATATAGGGCCGGGTTGCCGATTGGCATAAACCCTTAGAGACAATGTTCGTCCGGATGCATTTTGGAAGAGTTTGCTCTTCATTCGGATAGGCTGAAAAACAGCCCAGGCATGATTCAGTCGACTGAATCCTCTGTTCAGTCGACTGAACCTGGAACCCGAAAGTTTCCACGCACGATTCAGTCGACTGAATCCTCTGTTCAGTCGATTGAACCTGGAAACAGAAAGTATCTTGAACCTGGAAAATTTCCAGGTACAGGGTCAGTCGACTGAAAACTCTGTTTCGTCGACTGAACCTGTTGTTTCAGTCCATTTTGCCTTTTTGGATTGAATTTCCAACGTTCATCGATTCGTGTTGATTCCCTTTTGTTATTATCACTTATTATCGACTTTGATGACATTTTCTTCGGGATTTTTGGGAATATCCATTTTGATGGATTCGGTATCGATTTCTTTGGATTTTTATTCACGTCTTTGAATGTGAATTTTGGTGGTTGATTATTCTACAGTCATTTTCGTGCTTTGTCACTTTAAAAATATAAAGGTTTCAATACTAGTACTAAATATCAAAACTCTTTCCTCAAAAGATTTCAATTCTATTTTAATACCAAATTCGTTTATAAAACCGTTTTCCCAATCTATTAGTATATACAAACCTTTACCTCACTCGTATGAGAAATCTAATTAAATGACTTAGTACAAGTGGTATGAAATGCTTGCGTTTACTTCGTCGGTTAATTCTTGGACTTGTTCGATTGAACTTCTTGTGACAATTTTCTAGTGGAGATCTACAATTTGTTCGTAAATATTTAAGTTAATCTAGTGGTTATGGGACATGAAGCCAAGCTCATATATTTACTAGCTTACTGTAATTGACACTTCTTGATGATCATGACGATCATTTTTGTGATTTAGACTAGCAATGTGCGATGTCTCTTTGTCTACGAGGGAGACTAAACCCCGTTTGTGTGAGTTTCAACTCACATATGTGGGGTAGCGCCCCATGGTCTTCGGGCCGTTCGTGTGTCAAAAATTAATGGCTAGCTACCATGAGATAGCGTATCGTTCGTGTGATACATATGTTGGTGAGTTTTCATGCTCCCGTTCGTGTGATAGGCCTCCCCCCTATTTTGTGTGATTTCTGGATTTCGTGT
This sequence comes from Allium cepa, assembly GCA_030765085.1. NCBI lineage: Eukaryota > Viridiplantae > Streptophyta > Magnoliopsida > Asparagales > Amaryllidaceae > Allium > Allium cepa. Next base: position 904,119,512 of record CM060939.1, read on the forward strand.
GTCGAATTCTGGAATTTTCTTCTTCACCTATTTTTGTGATTTCTATTGATATGATTTATCAATTTTTGTGCATAGGTGAATTCGTGTGTCATTGACTGGATTTCTTGAGATGATTTCTAGAATTTATGCTTCACCAATTTTCGTGATTTCCATTGATAAGTTTTATCAATATTTGTGTATTGGTGAATTCGTGCATCATTGACTTTTGTGATTGACATTGATATAATCGTCAATATTTATGGTTTGGTGAACGAAATAAGGAGTATGACATTTCCTTTGATTCTTGTGTAGATTTTGTGATATTGATTAATCTCTTGTTGATTCTCAATTACTTATATATATCACAGCTTGGCATTGTGATTATTATGTGTTTAGTCATATCTCTTACTCTATATCGTTCCATCTGATATTTATAGTTAGACTGATCTGTTTATTATTTTCTTATTAAATAATACTCGGGTCAGACCGAGATGTTGCAGGTGCTTCTGCTTGACTTCTCCCCAGGGATTTATTACTCTGAATTTTGGGCAAACTACTTAGATTAGTAGTTTATTTTGTTGTATACACTTGAGATATAGACTCATAGTTGTATTCTTTTGTTTAGCATGTGTTGCTATTCTTTTGTATTATTGTGGATCTTTTTGACCACTACTCTGATATACACTTCCATGTGTTAATTATATATTCATATCTTCTTCCGCCTTTGTGATATGAATTATCTGTGACTGATTTATGTTATGAATATTTCTGTATTTGTTTCCGAAGATATTATAGCCACTGTGTAGTAGCATTGAGTTTGGGTTGGTATGTCGGATTTCCTCTTGATAAAGCATTGCATGTTATACCATCTGACATACCGATGCTCGCACAAAGCAACACGGATGGCCGCTCCTCAACAGCCTTATTCTCCGTGCTAGTTGACAGCATTCACCGTAATGTTCTTGGCTAGCGTGGGTATAGAGGTGGGGCGTCACAGCTTGGTATCAGAGCCAAATTTCGGAACAATATGGAATATTATAACAAGGATCATCGTCCTAAGTATTTCTTAGGAGTCGTGCTTTAGGATTTTATTCGAGTCTTCGTACCGATTCATCCTATTTTCTTTTATGATTCCTTGTTTTATCTATCAAGATTGCTTGATATTCATTAGTGAATAATCTTCTTCTTGTTCTTCTTTCTTTCTAAAGGAAGAGATATGTCTAGACCAGGCCGTCCCAGAGCTGGACCATCTAGTGTTCCACCCCAAGATGGAGTTTTTATGACTGCTCAACAGCTTCTTGATTTAGTGACGAATGCTCAAGCAGCTGGAGCTAACCCGGAACCTACTCACCCAAAGTCGGGATTTGCACTCTTGTTCGGCGATTACACTAATTTGGGTGGGGAGCCATTCAAAGGTTCCGATACTATTTTTGAAGTACAGGCTTGGCTAAGGTCATGCGATCGAATCTTTTCTCGCATGAATCTTATTGACCTTCACCGAGTTCAGGTGACCTCTAGTATGCTCCGAGAAAGAGCATTGGACTGGTACGGGCTTCTTATTTCTGAGATTAATGAAGAGGATCTCACCTGGGAGCAGTTCCGGGAACTCTTCGAGTTGAAATTTGTACCAGAAGCAAAGAAAGTGACATTAGCTCGACGATTTATAGACCTTGTTCAAGGTGAGTCTTCCGTGACTGATTACGTCGCCTCCTTCGAGTCGCTTTCCAAATATGGGGTTGAATACATCAACACCCCTTTAAAGAAGAACCAGAGGTTCGTCTATGGCTTAAACAAAAATCTCAAGAAGCCATTACTTCTAAAATTAGAAGTTTCTTTCGACCAACTCGTTGATATTGCTCTTCGTCTTGAAGAGGCGGATAGGGAGAATGATGTTGAAGTGGTGGGTTCCAAACCAAACTTCAACAACAAGAAGAGGCCAAACAAATTCAAATGCCCTTATCCCAATAAGAAAGGGAGGCAAGCAACTCCTATTGAAAAGGCCTTTTCCTCTACTCAATGGAAATGCTATAATTGTGGTTCAAAAGACCATTTTGCGAACAAGTGTTCAAAGCCTCGTACTTGTCGCTATTGCAAAAGCCCGGACCATTTTATGCATGTGTGTCCCAAACTTCAAAATAGGAAGGAGGGAAAGCTTAATGTTGCTCAAGCCCCTGGCAACACATCTCGTGGCCAAAGTATTTCTCATTCTATTCTGGATGGAATTATTTTATTTCGTGATCATCCTATTCGAGTTCTTTTTGATACGGGTGCGTCCCATTCTTTTATATCAAAAGAACTTGTTGATACTTTTTCTTTGGATGTTTTGTGTTTAATGACTTCTTTGAGAATTGCGAATCCGGTTGGTGGATCTGCGACAATTAGTTTATTGTGTAAAGACGTCGAGATTATTTTATGTGATTTTTCTTTCCGAGCCGATTTGCATGTCATGCGTTATTTAGGCTTTGGAATGATTTTGGGAATGGATTGGCTTAACCGTTGTGAAAGTCATATCCTATGTCCTGTGCGGACTATTCATCTTCGACATCCTCAATCTGTTAAGCAGATTTCTATTAATCTTAAAGATTCGGATTCCAGCTTGGTTGCATCTTTATATTCTTTAAATCCTCGTGATGACGATGATGATGATGAGGGTGATATTATTTCTCTTATTCACGTCGTTCGTGAAATTTTCGACATATTCGAGCCCGTTTTAGGATTACCACCTAAGCGAGCAATTGAGTTCAGAATTAATCTTATTCCTGGAGCTCAACCTATCACTCATCCTCCGTATCGTATGTCCAATAAAGAAAACGAGGAGATGCGTAAACAATTATCCGAATTGGGGACGAAGCAATTTATTCGCTCTGGTTCCTCGCCTTGGGGAGCTTCAGCTATTTTTGTGAAGAAATCCGATGGAACACTTAGGCTTTGCGTTGACTACCGCAAGCTTAATGATCTTACTATCAAAAATAAATATCCTTTACCTCGGGTTGATGATCTATTCGATCAACTTAGTGGTGCTAGAGTCTTTTCACAATTAGACTTAGCTACTGGATTTCATCAGCTTCGTATTGCAGAGGATAGTATTCCTTTGACATCGTTCCGTACTCGTTATGGATCTTATGAATGGCTTGTTATGCCATTTGGTTTAACGAATGCCCCAGCTTATTTCGTTAACCTTATGAATAGAGTTTTCAAAGACTTCCTCGACCGGTATGTTCTCATCTTTATCGATGATATTCTTGTGTATTCTAAAACCGAGGAGGAGCATGAAAAACATCTTCGGATTGTGTTGGAAACTCTTAGGAGTAATCAATTAAAGGCAAAATTTTCTAAATGCCATTTTTGGCAATCTCGTGTGAAGTTTCTCGGTCATATTATTTCCGAATCCGGAATTTCCGTGGATCCTTCAAAGATTGAAGCGATTCAAGATTGGAAGAGACCGTAGAGTGTGACAGAGATTCGTATTTTTCTTGGATTGGCGGGCTATTACCGTCGTTTTATCAAAGACTTTTCTAAGATTGCCGTGCTTCTCACTAGCTTGACGAAGAAAGGTATTAAATACATTTGGTCGGACAAATGTGAAGCTTCTTTTCAGAAATTAAAAGAACTTCTTTCTGATGCTCCTGTTCTCATTATTCCCGAGGGAATCAAGATTTCGTTGTTTATACCGATGCTAGTCGCGTTGGTTTGGGTGTCGTTCTTATGCAAAGAGAACGTGTTATTGCTTATGCTTCTAGGCAATTGAAGCCTGCTGAGACTAGATATGCCACTCATGATTTAGAGCTCGCGGCTATTGTTTTCGCCCTTCATATTTGGCGTCATTATCTTTTAGGAGAGAAATTTGTTCTTTACACCGATCATAAGTCCTTGAAGTATTTATTCTCTCGAAAGGAACTTAATTTGCGTCAACAGTGTTGGCTCGAATTTCTTGCACCATATGATCATGATATCCTTTATACTCCCGGAATGGGAAATCGTGTTGCGGATGCACTTAGTCGAAAGCAACAAGCGGTTGTTTCTATGATGATATCCGAATGGAACGATCTCGAGATTTTATCCTCTTGTGAGATTCGAGAGTGCGTATCTGATTTGTTCTCATCACTTGTTTTATGTAGCCTTGAGGCTCATCCTTCTCTTTTAGACCGCATTCTTGAAGCTCAAAGGCTAGATCCCGAATTGGCTCTTCTTGGCCAAAATGTTAAGGATAAAATTGATATTGAAGGTTTGAAAAACTTTGATATTGATTCTCGTGGAGGCATTCGAAAATTTGGTAGACTTATCGTACCAAATATTAGTGATCTTCGAAAAGATATTTTAGAAGATTCTCATCATTCCAAATTCACCATTCATCCCGGTAGTAGCAAAATGTAAGCGGATATAGGGCGACTTTATTATTAGAAGGGAATGAAACTTGACATCACTAACTTCGTTAAGCGTTGCATGACTTGCCAACTTGTTAAGGCCGAACATCAAAGGCCCGGTGGGTTATTGCAACCTTTAGAAATTCCAATTTGGAAGTGGGACCAAATTTCCATGGATTTTATAGATGGCCTTCCCCGTTCTCGTTCGGGTCATGATAGCTCATGGGTGATTGTTGATAGACTTACTAAATCCGCCCATTTTATTCCCGTTCAGTATAACCGAACCGTTCCTCTTTTGGCTAAACTCTTCCTTAAAGAGATTGTTAAATTACATGGAGTTCCTACTTCTATTGTTAGTGATCGTGATCCATTGTTTACTAGTGGATTTTGGAAGAGTCTTCAAAAAGCTTTGGGAACGAAGCTTAATTTTGGCACCGCTTATCATCCTTAGTCCGATGGACAAACTGATCGTGTTAATCAAACTCTTGAAGATCTTCTTTGTGCATGTGTTCTTGATTTTGGTGGAAGTTGGAAAGATCATATTTCACTTGTTGAATTTTCCTATAATAATAGCTTCAAATCTAGTATTGGTATGGCACCTTTTGAGGCACTCTATGGAAGGCCATGCCGATCTCCTTCTTGTTGGCTTGAGGCCGGTGAAAAGCTGGTTTTAGGTCCAGATTTTATTCGGGATTCCACAGAAATGATTGATCTTATTCGTCATAAGATGAAAGAAGCCTAGAGTAGACAAAAATCCTATGCCGATAACCGAAGAAGGAAGTTAGAATTTTCTGTGGAAGATCTTGTGTTCATTCGTGTGTCACCTATGAAAGGTGTTGTACGTTTCAGTCGATCGGGAAAATTAGCTCCTCGATATATTGGGCCATTTCCTATCACTGAACGTATTGGTTCCATGGCTTATCGCCTTTTATTACCGGCTCAATTTTCTGCTATCCATGAGATGTTTCACGTTTCTCAACTTCGGAAATGTCTCCGAGATTCCGATTCTATTCTTGAGCCCAGTGTTGTGGAAGAAATTGAAGTTTCGCCTAATTTAACTTATGAGCAGCATCCTATTCGAATTATTGCTTAGGAGATCAAACGTCTTCGAAATAAAGATGTTCCGCTTGTGAAAGTTCAATGGTCTTCAAATCCTAAGGATTGTTCTTGGGAATCTAGGGATTTCATCGAGCGAACACATCCGGACTTACTCTCTCGTGCTCTTTAAGGTGAACTTCTTATTTCGAATTTCTTCTTTTGTGTTGATATGCATCTATGGTTGTTACTATTAGTTCATTTATTCCTTATGATTGCGTGGACGCAATTTCTTTAAGGAGGAGAGTCTGTAACAACCCGCATATGTTATGATTTATATATTTAAATGTTTTATTTAAACATGGTATCGTAGTCGGATTTTAGTCCGAAAAGCTACTTTTTGCATACGGTCGAATTAGGACTCGAGACCACTCCCATTGAATTTAAAATGCCGATTGCGACCTTTTTGAGTATAAGCTTCGATAAGTTTGGAGAAGGTTGAATTTTACTACTTTTTGCTTAGGGCTTTGGTTTGGGCTGAGCCCAATAACCCCACTTATGTATTCAGTCCCAACTCCACTTCAACTCCTCATTTACTTCATTTCCAATTCCTAATACTCAAGCTTTAGCAACAATGGTGGGAGAGATGGGAAATTAAAACTCAAGCCCTAGTTTTCTTTTGCAAATCAAGTTCTAGCTCCAAACTAATAGAAGAACCCATTGGTAAGCTTCTCTTCTTCTTCTCCAACTCATTCTCTTATCATTTCAGAAATTCCTTAACCTAACTTTGGGAATGTTCTTCTTTTAAAGCTTAGAATTAAGCTTATTGAGTTGGATTTGAAGAGTGGTCGATTCTCCTTTGCTTTCAAGCTTCTTCTTAATTTGTGTGATTTCAAAGGTGAGATTTTTATCTCACATCTATGACTATAATTATCTTTGGTTGTTGGGTATGAATTCCTAACACTTCTTCATGTGCATTTGCCCTTGATTTGGATTGGTTTTGTGAATATTCCAATTTTTGGGTTTTTAAGTCAAATTTGTGTGAAATCCTTTTATGGATGTTTGATCATGCTTTTGGTGATGCATCGAGGAGCATATAGGGCCGGGTTGTCGATTGGCATAAACCCTTAGAGCCAATGTTCGTCCGGATGCATTTTGGAAGAGTTTGCTCTTCATTCGGATAGGCTGAAAAACAGCCCAGGCATGATTCAGTCGACTGAGTCCTCTGTTCAGTCGACTGAATCTGGAACCCGAAAGTTTCCACGCACGATTCAGTCGACTGAATCCTCTGTTCAGTCGACTGAACCTGGAAACAGAAAGTTTCCTGAACCTAAAAAATTTCCAGGTAGAGGGTCAGTCGACTGAAAACTCTGTTCAGTCGACTGAACCTGCTATTTTAATCCATTTTGCCTTTTTGGATTGAATTTCCAACGTTCATCGATTCGTGTTGATTCCCTTTTGTTATTATCACTTATTATCGACTTTGATGACCTTTTCTTCGTGATTTTTGGGAATATCCATTTTGATGGATTCGGTATCGATTTCTTTGGATTTTTATTCACGTCTTTGAATGTGAATTTTGGTGGTTGATTGTTCTATAATCATTTTCGTGCTTTGTCACTTTAAAAATATAAAGGTTTCAATACTAGTAGTAAATATCAAAACTCTTTCCTCAAACGATTTCAATTCTATTTTAATACCAAATTCATTTATAAAATCGTTTTCCCAATCTATTAGTATATACAAACCTTTACCTCATTCGTATGAGAAATCTAATTAAATGACTTAGTAAAACAAGTGGTATGTAACGCTTGCGTTTACTTCGTCGGTTAATTCTTGGACTTGTTCGATTGAACTTCTTGTGACAATTTTCTAGTGGAGATCTACAATTTTTTCGTAAATATTTAAGTTAAGTTAGTGGTTATGGGACATGAAGCTAAGCTCATATATTTACTAGCTTACTGTAATTGACACTTCTTGATGATCATGACGATCATTTTTGTGATTTAGACTAGCAATGTGCGATGTCTCTTTGTCTACGAGGGAGACTAAACCCCGTTTGTGTGAGTTTCAACTCACATATGTAGGGTAGCGCCCCATGGTCTTCGGGCCGTTCGTGTGTCAAAAATTAATGGCTAGCTACCATGAGATAGCGTCTTGTTTGTGTGATACATATGTTGGTGAGTTTTCATGCTCCCGTTCGTGTGATAGGCCTCCCCCTATTTTGTGTGATTTTTGGATTTCGTGTGTCGAATTCTGGAATTTTCTTCTTCACCTATTTTTGTGATTTCTATTGATATGATTTATCAATTTTTATGCATAGGTGAATTCGTGTGTCATTGACTGGATTTCTTGAGATGATTTCTTGAATTTATGCTTCACCAATTTTCGTGATTTCCATTGATAAGTTTTATCAATATTTGTGTATTGGTGAATTCGTGTGTCATTGACTTTTGTGATTGACATTGATATAATCGTCAATATTTATGGTTTGGTGAATGAAATAAGGAGTATGACATTTCCTTTGATTCTTGTGTAGATTTGGTGATATTGATTAATCTCTTGTTGATTCTCAATTACTTATATATATCACAGCTTGGCATTGTGATTATTATGTGTTTAGTCATATCTCTTACTCTATATCGTTCCATCTGATATTTATAGTTAGACTGATCCGTTTATTATTTTCTTATTAAGTAATACTCGGGTCAGACCGAGATGTTGCAGGTGCTTCTGCTTGACTTCTCCCCAGGGATTTATTACTCTGAATTTTGGGCAAACTACTTAGATTAGTAGTTTATTTTGTTGTATACACTTGAGATATAGACTCATAGTTGTATTCTTTTGTTTAGCACGTGTTGCTATTCTTTTGTATTATTGTGGATCTTTTTGACCACTACTCTGATATACACTTCCATGTGTTAATTATATAATCATATCTTCTTCCGCCTTTGTGATATGAATTATCTGTGACTGATTTATGTTATGAATATTTCTGTATTTGTTTCCGAAGATATTATAGCCACTGTGTAGTAGCATTGAGTTTGGGTCGGTATGTCGGATTTCCTCTTGATAAAGTATTGCATGTTATACCATCTGACATATCGATGCTCGCACAAAGCAATTACACGAATGGTCGCTCCTCAACAGCCTTATTCTCCGTGCTAGTTGACAGCATTCACCGTAATGTTCTTGGCTAGCGTGGGTATAGAGGTGGGGCGTCACATGTAACCAAGCCAAAACACAAGTGGCCGAGCCTATTCTCATGTGGCCAAGCCCATTGTGTAAGTTGCTAGCTCATTTTCCTTGTGTTCCGTTTTATTTTATTTTTGTGTATAAATAGTTTTTTATGTATATTTTATTTTGTTGATTACAAGACTTGGATCTTAGCTCTCCATCCACTCGAATTTGATTCGTGCTTTGTCGTTCTTTCGAAGTTTGTTCGTGGATTTTGAATTGTTATCTCCAGCTTTACAAAGTGAGTTTATCACTCTCGACATTCGTACTTATACAATTGTGAAACAATGGCATGTGAATTGTAGATGATGATATAATAGAAATTTATATATGCATGTGATATGATATTTCATGACGTTATAACCTGATATATTTTTGTTACATCACCTGATATGATATGTCATATTATACTATTTATTTATTTCTACTTTTCACACTACAAGTTCCCTGTTTGAATAGAATCACTGTGGGTTGAAATGATAAATACCCGAACGGATATTAGAATAGGGAAAAATCGTTATGAGATGAAATGGTAGGCTCAAGCGATTTTTATTTATTTTATTTGACTTGGGATTGCGGGTTTGAAATGATAGAACCTGGATTTTGATTTTAAATTACGGATTAAAATGATATATATCTGCATCATTTGTCTTAGGTAAGAAAATTATATACAAATCATGGTTAAATTTTAATAAAGTTGTCTAAAAATTATTAAGTATTTTGAATCTTTAAATATATGAAATTTTAATTTAAAATTTGATTTAATGATTTTTAAATATAATGAGATATTGGAATTTTATAAGTAAATAATTGGTTTAAACTAAATTAAGATTTCATTCATGATAAATAACTTAATAATTTAAATTTTATTTAATATGGAATTTTAATTCTAACCTAATAATAATAATAAATTTTATATATGGAATAAATATGTTTCGTATAAATAAAACTATGATAAAAATTGGATTTAAATGATTTAAAAGTTTTACAGTGATTTTCTATAAGTTAAAATGTATAAGTAAATAAATGGCTAAAAATGTAATTTAAAATATGACTTAACTTGATAATTGAAAATTTAGTTTTCAAAAGAAAATTTTAAGCTTAATTTAGTAATTAGAATATTTTACTTATGAAATGGGTATTTTAAATAAAATATTAAGTAATTTGTTAAGATAAAAGTTAAGTAAAATAATGTATTTTGACTTAATAAATGAGTTATACTTTAATTTGGATTTTTTACTTGTAAAGTTTTATTTTACTTAATCATAAGTTAAATTATATCCAAATAAAGATTTCTGAAACGTGAGATATGTTTTATAAGTTAAAAATGGTGAAAAACTGAAATTGTAATGTTTATGAAATGTTATAATTAATCTTAGATTTGTATTGGCAGCATTTCCAAAATGTTGTGGTTTTAGGGTAGCGTTTTCTATGTGCTACCGTTTGTGAAAAGACAATATTTTCTGAAATACTAATATATCTATAGTAACGTTTCCTATGTGCGGCTGTTTCTGAAAAGACAATATTTCTTGAAATACTATTATATCTAGAGTAACATTTTCTAAGTGATGTTGTTTCTAAAAATACAATATTTTCCGAAATACTATTATATCTATAGCAACGTTTTCTAAGTGCTATTGTTTTGAAAAGACAATATTTTCTGAAATACAATTATATTTATAGTAATGTTTTGAAAGTACTACTATTTCCAAATGGTTTCTAAAAAGACAATATTTTCTGAAATACTATTATATCTATAGTAACATTTTCTAAGTGTTGTTGTTTTTGAAAAGACAATATTTTCTGAAATACTATTATATTTACAGTAATGTTTTGAAAGTACTACTATTTCCAAATGGTAATGTTTTCTAAAATGTTATGTTATTTAAGTTATATGGTTAAAAGTGTTATACTACTTTTGGTAATGTTTTAAAAATGCTGTAATCATAAAAGATAACATTTTTGATATGCTATTATATACATGGATCATATTCAAGTAGTATGGTTTCTAAAAGATAACACTTTTAAAGTGCTATGGTAAGTGTACGGTTTTGGAAAGTGTTATGATTTTTAAATTATTACACTTTTAGAAGAGCTAGGACTAATACATACGGATTTGGAAATTTTACAAATTTTTGAAAATGGATATTATTTTGGAAAGTAATAGTATTTGATTTTAAGTGGTTTTGAAATAGAAATGTTTTTAAATAAATATCCATGGGTAATAATAACGTTTGTGTAACGACCATGGATTTTGGCCCTATTTATTTTAATAAGTATTCAAATCAATTTAAATAAAATGTATACTGAATCATTTGAAATGGATATGATTTTGAAATAATTGCCATTGTTTATATAAATGGTATTTTTTTTAAAAGGAAATTGATTTGGAAGTTTAATAAATTTTCTCAATAATATTCACAATAAAATTTGTCTTTTATGATTGAATTAAAATATCTTACTTTGTTTATATTTGGTAAGTATACATGTGAATGATAATGTTTGAAATAGAATTAAAATATAAATGTGAAATATAAGTCAAACTTATGCTTATAATTTAAATAAAATACAAATGGAGATAAATTTAAAATAAGTATAAATGTAAATAAATCATATTGTACATAATTTAAATATTTATAGTTAAATACAAATAAAATAAATATAAAGAAGGAGTAAACTCATGAATCTAATTTAAATATGGACAGTTAAATTATAAATATAAGAATATTAACTATAACACATGAATATAACTAAATTAAGAACAAAGTATAGAGTAGAAATATATATATATATATATATATATATATATATAAAATAAAATAACACAAATAGAATTAAAATAGATAAACAAGCATACAACCTAAACTGTTAATTTGAGAGCGTAAAATAAAATAAGTATGACGTATAAAATAATGAAACAAATTAACTTCAAATACACATGTATATATATCTGCAAATGTTATGCACAAACAAAAATAACAAAACAACTTATTTTCACTTACAAGTCCAAAGAAATGTAAGCCTAACATAAACATATGAATTATTAAGTTAGAATTCTAAGTCAAACTAGTGTATATGAATCAAGAAAGAAGATAAATATATTTACACAAACATATTTGTATATTGAAGTTCAAACTGGAAATAATAAGATAAATACATATAAACACATCTTCTTTCACAAGCCTTAGACGTACCTACAAGTATATACAGTCATACAAAATTCTTTTACATAACAAAACATGATAACTATGTAAATATTTTAATAATTACGTAGTTCTAATTAAGGTACAAAGGAAAAAAGAAAAAAATGAACAAATGTATAGCTTCTGGTACAAGCTATGCTGGCCTGCAAAATAAAAAAAAAGGAGAACAAATCAATATACTTATGCAGGGTACAAAACGATTATATACGAATATGTATGTGCAGCTGAAGATAATGAGTGTGTAAACCTATTTAGGAAGCTAAACATTTATTGCTAATATCTAAGCCTCCATTTTGTCAAGCCAAGATATTTATAAATCTGTTCAATTAAGAAGTTTCTGTCCAGATGAAGCCTTCCCATCCTGTTCTCTACTTATATGTATCTATAATGCTACTGCTAGTCCGTGAAACAAAAAGAAAGAAAAAGAAAAAGAAAATGAAACCAGAAGAAACTAAACCAAGAAAACGAAACATATTCAAATCTAAAGGAAAGCAGATTCATGAACAAAGTTACAGGCTTTCAAAATTTCAAATAACTGTCTTCTTTCTTCATCAAGCAAACATCCTCTCTGTTCAACTGCAATCTTGGGTGAGTAAACATATAAATTTGCAAACTTTTTAAAAGCAGTATGATATTTCATTGAATACAGGGTAGTATGTGTTTTATGATGATATGATTCTGAGTTTGCAAATATTCATTTCATCTCTGCTCTGCTATATGTTACTCTGTTGGTACAGTCCATGCTTTTGATCTAAACATAAATTATGCTCATCAAATAGTGTCAATTTGTAAGTATTTGACTTAAACAATAGGATTAAAGGTTCTTAACTAGTTAATTAAACTAAGTATAATAAATATACCACTGTAACTAGTTTAACAGATATTTTAATTGTTCTTTGATAAATTTTAATGTCATAAATTACCAATTCAAGTTTATATCTTGAATTATTACTAAAAGATATTATTTTTAAAAGTTGAATGAGGATTTTTAGCTCAATATATCAAGAGCAGTTCCATGTTGATCAAAAATTGTACTTTTGTCAAATTTTTGAAAATTACTCAATATAAAATGCTGAATTCAAATCGAAGCAAGTATGAAGGTCAGTGATCTTAGGAAAAATATTCATTTATTTTTCCATTTCCTAGGAATTGAATACGAGGTCAACATAGGGTTTGTAGTGTGTTTTTGTACCTGTCTGTGAAGTGAGGGAATCGACATGTACACGTGATCGAGTGGATAGAGGCTCGGGTGGAAGGTTTCTGGTGATGTTGACAAGGTGTGGTCGAGATGGCATCGCCTCTGGTGAACCGTCCGTGGGTGGCGAAAGGATTTGGTGGATGGCCGAGTTTTCTATTTTTTTTTGAGCTGGAGGCCTAATTTTCGACTTGAATTCCTTTGCTGCAATTCGAGTTTGATTTTCGAGTTTTTGTGGAATTTGTGATTTGCTGGAATGATGGATGTTCGTCGAAGTCCGATAGTACCACCGTGCACGCGTACAGCATGGTGGTGTATTAGTGGATGGAGGTTGGGGAAGGGGGCACTATCGCGAGTTTATTCTCGGGGTTTATAGGTTTGCGCTTCGATTTTTTACCTTGGGGTGTTGCGTGAGTTAACTGTAGTTTTTAACTCGTACTGATGTTTAAAGTATAAAATTAATATAAATAAATAAAAAGAGAAGAAGATAAAGTCGCGTATCTGGGTGGGATACTCGGGTGAAGGTGGCGAACAACTCGAAGCAACGCTTGAGTTTTGCTGGGAAGTTCTCGGGTTCTTTGATTAATGATACATATAAAGATGTTAATGAATAAAGGGTCCAGCTAATCATCATAGTGGTTGGAATACATGTTTAAATATTTTAAGTTAAACTTAATTCAAGCATTAAATATCCTAGTGAGGTTTAACAATAGTTAACTCGTGATTAATTATTTTAAAGCACCTAATTTATTTTGTTAAAGCTTAACCTTGTTTTGAAAATCTTGTTAATATTTTTAATAGGTAGCAATTTAAGTAAATAACAAATAATGTTTCAGTTAGTGATATAATTGATATCAAATTCTAAGAAGAACTGAATGTTAATTATGTGAATGATCAATATTAATTGATTGGATTTAGAAGTATTTAAGAGTAATTACTTTGTGATCTTAATTAGTAATGTATTATAAGTAATAAGTGAAATTGAGTTAACCACTTAATTAATTAATGAACGACTTATAGTTAATTAATCTAGTGATTTAATTAAGAATTAAGGAAGTAATTAGCAATAAATAAATAGGTAATCCGTCTCATTTAGATTGTTAATTAATGATTAAGAAATAATTAATTAAGTAATTAAAGTTGGATAACTTGATTAAGAAAGTAATTAGTTAAATAACGATTAAGTAATTAAGCAATTAAGACATACATATTAATTAAGAAATGATTTATTAATTAAATAATTTGAAATGGAATAAGTAATGAATTATTAACTAATGATTAATCTAACAGGATTAAGAGGTTAATCCTCAAGTAATTAATTTAATTGATTTGATTAAATTGAGAATTCAAGGTGATTGCTTTGAATAGTTATGTTTATAGAACATCTGGTTGTGATATTTATTCGGTGATATTTTGTGATGCTCTGTGATATGCTGTGATATATCTATAATATTTGGATATGATTCATCTGTGATAAATGTTATATTAATTCAATTGTTGAATTTAAATTATTAAACTGTTAAGTTAATTAGACAACTTGGCCTTTAAAATGGCATTTGGATTTCGATGAGACCGGGATCGGGTATCCAATTGATATTTCGAAAACCACATCGATCCAAATTAAACATTAGGTCGTGAATTCTCAAGTGAAGATCAAGATGGTGCTTTCAGAATGCAAGGGTTATCGTCGTTGACTCTGAGGGTGATTCCAAAATGAGTGTGGCGAGATAATGCCTTCGGTTTCGTTCGAACCCGGAACGAACTTGTATGGATTGAATGCTTTCAACACATCGTCAGGCGGACGATGAGCATTCTAATAAATATGTCCTATAAAGGTAATCGCAGCCTCAAGCCTTATCAACCGGGAATGCCTAAAACAGGGGAGGTGCAACAAGGTAAGGTGGGTCATGCCCAAGCAGGACGAGATATACCCCTGTCTAGATGTCCCTTTATTTCGGCTGTGTGGGCGGTTGGATATGCGCACCAACTGCGGGGTTATCTTGTTCGGGACTGTTCAGTAAGGAATGGTTCCGGCCTTGTGTTGCAGGGGAGTTAGGGTGGCTCCTCGGTACAGTGATCTAGACCACGTACTGTGACGGACGGTACCCAGTAGCCCTGCCATTGTATGGGATCCAATTTCCAATAAGCGCCGTACGTTTTGATTGTGCCCAACTACGTTGGAATGTGAGATGTAAGCATTTCAGCTATTTATGTATTTTACTTGAAAAGCCTAGACACTATTATAATATCACTGGATTTCCTATTAAATGTTTTGGTTAGCATAAGGTAAAAACTTACCCGCATTTATTTGTGGGGAGTCTTACGTGATACCTTTGTTTTAAAAGGTTTTCAAAATTAAACAATTTAAACCGTTTACTCATACCAGACCCATGCCTGACCCGGAGTTTATATTTTGTTTTTCATAAACTCTCGGGTACCCAATTTTTACGGGTAGCCAAGGGATTCAGGCCGGCTTTGACAAATTCTGAAGGAGCACTGGAGCAGGAGGCTTCAGCGTTGTAGATATCTATCTAGTTCCGCTGTGTTAGTTGATGTATACTGTATCTCTTATGTATATAGTGACAGATGTATGCCTGATTGTCATGTGTATTGATATTGTACAACTCTGATATATGAAATCTACGTAATAGATATGTGATATATTATATTTTGTTCCGTTCCGCTGTGATATTCTGATGTTTTTGTTCTTTCTTTTCTATTCTTTTCTATTTCTACCCCTTTCTTACTTAATGATGATGCGCCTTTCTGGTAGTGAGAAGGGCGGGTCGTCATACTTGGTATTAGAGCGCTAGGTTGAGTGAATACCTAGGCTCTTAAGTGATTTCTTTCTTGAAAGAGCGTATTTGTAATTTTGATATATATATATATATATATATATATCTACCTATTTATTGGGTTACCTGTTCGGGTTTTCCAATATAAGTTATAAAGGTAGGTAAGATAGTGGTGTGTGAAACACGACTACTGATGGTTGGAGTTTTTGTACTTGGAGTGTATCTATCGAGACTGCAGACCTATTACCGTCTCTAGTGAGTTTTGGGTGATGTGAGGATCTCATTGTTGGAATGTCATTTTGGATGAACTTGAGTTTGGATCTATCGGATGGACAAGAGCGAATCATGATATCTTGATATCTCAAGGTGTTGTAGCTATGTGATGAGACACAGTGATTTTGGATGTCTCCGAAGATGTTTCTTTGGAACAAGTTAAGGAAGTAGGTCCGTTTCAGAATTATGACTAAGTTCAGTAGGGTAATTTTGTTTGGATGAGGCCCGAGTTTCTCGAAGAGCTTTGAATGGAGTCTTTGGCGTAGAGGTTAACCCTATAGCTTGAAGTGTTCTTGAGATGATTTCAGAAGTAGCAGAATGGTTTTATTACCGAACAGTATATGGCTGTTCTGGATTGTGAAGGGAGAACAAACTTATTTGGGTAGAATTGCCAGAGTGTCCTGTGACAGTTCTGGAATACATTTGAGTAGTCTTTTATTGGAGTTGGGACTTCTCAAGAGAAGATTTAAGTTATTGATGTGATCCAAATTGTTTGTCTTCCCATCGAGAGATAGGGTTTCGTGTTGATTTGATTTTAGAGTAGTGCTAGTGATTCAGCCTAGGACGTCACAGTTGGTGTTGTAACAGAATCGGATGGATCGATAAGAGTATGAATAAGTTTGTTTATGTATATTCTAAGTTTGAAGAAGAGCTCAAGCTGTATTCGAGAATGGTGTTGGAGACACTGAGGAGGCATGTTTTGAAGGCGAGTTCTTTAAGTGCCATTTTTGGAAATCGGAAGTTATTTTTTTTGGGGCATATCATTTTGGGTGAAAATATCTTTGTAGACCAGCGAAGGGAGAAACTATTCTAGGAATGGAAGAAGAGGCTAACCAGTGCTCCAGTGATTGTTATTCCTGAAGGAAAGGGCAGATTTGGAATTTATACGGATGCTTGTATAATTGATTTGGGAAACAGTGTTGATGTAAGATAGAAGAGTAACTGCGTATGCGTGACAGCAATTAAAACAACGTGAAGGGATCTACGCTACGCATGACCTTGTGTCGTTAGCCATTGTGCTTGTTTTGAGTTTTGGAGGCACTATTTGTTGGGAGAAAGGTTGGGTTATTAACGGATCACAAAACCATTGGAATTTTCTCTCTCTACGGGAGTGTTAATCTGAGGCAGCCGTGGTGAGTCGAATTTCTGGCCTCATATGTTATGGATATGCTGTATACCCAGGATAAGCGAATGTTGTGGTTGATGCTCTTAGTAGGAATGCAATATTGTTCTTTTAGAAATTATTCCTTCTCTCCAAGGCAGAATCATAAGTAAGCTAAGGGAGGATAGATCTTTTAAGGAATTGATTCTTGAACTAAGGATGGAAGGTGTTCAGGTGCTTAAAGGATTAGTGGCCATTTGTGTGCTTGATATGGATGAATTGGGGCAATAAGTTTTAGATGAATGACATCACTCCAGACTGAACATTCACCCAGAATCTTTAAGATGTATAAAGATATAAGAAGAATTTTCTGGAGACCGAGCACGAAGAGGATCGTAGTTGTTTACGTTTATAGTTGTACTTTCTATCAGCAAGTTAAGGTGATCAATAGAAGTTGTCTAGGATTATTGCAATCTTTAGAAATCTCAGATGGAAGTGGGAGATGATTTCGATGGATTTCATGGACGATTTGCCAAGAACCAAGAAAAGAAATGATGGAATACGGATTATTGTGGATCGATTAACTAAGAGTGGTCATTCTATACTAGTTAGATAACTTGGACTACAGTTTCAGGCCAAATTTTTCTTGAGGAAAATAGTAAATTTGCTTGGTGATCCTGTTAGCATAATAAGTGATCGTGACCCTATTTTTCATCAGCAAAATTCTAGAAGGTTCTACAATTGACTTTGGGATTGAATTTAAAATTTAGTATAGCCTATCATCCTCAGACGGACGGACAGAGAGACTGAACCGTATTTTAGAGGATATGCGACAAGTTTGAGTTTTGGATTTTGGTGAATTGTGGAAGATTATCTTGTGTTTGGACCAAAGTTTTGTTTTGTGAAGATTCTGCTAA
This sequence comes from Allium cepa, assembly GCA_030765085.1. Taxonomy (NCBI): domain Eukaryota; kingdom Viridiplantae; phylum Streptophyta; class Magnoliopsida; order Asparagales; family Amaryllidaceae; genus Allium; species Allium cepa. Next base: position 904,137,612 of record CM060939.1, read on the forward strand.
GATTAGGTTTATTAAAGGATAAGATAAGAACTTCTCAAGACCGTTAGAAGAAGTACGCAAATAAGAGAAGGTGACAATTGGAATTTGTTATTGGTAATTAGTTTTTGGACAAAGTTTCCCGATTAAAAAGGAACTATTAGATTTGGAAGGTGGGAAAATTGGACCTGAGATATATTGGACTATTTCGGATATTGAAAAGATTGGAACTGTAGCTTGCAGAGTCGAATTGTCAGAACAGATGTCTGGAATTCGTTGTGTATTCTGTGTGACCCATCTAAAGAAATTTGTTCTTGGTTCAGTATTAGTTGTAGAATCAACAGTACAGGAAGACTTGAAAGATGAGCCGAATGTGACTGTGGATAGAAATTCAGTTCGGATTGTTAGTTAAGGTAGAAGACAACTTAGGAGTATAGTAGTGTAGCTTATCATAGTGTAGTGGAGCGAGGATCCCAGGGATTTCACCTGGAAACTCTGGATAGTTTAAGAAAGCTTGTCTGGATTTATGTCCGGATGGCTAGCGATTTTTGTTAGGATAGATTGTTTGTTGTTTGTTAATATATGAATGATATGTACGTTTGATGGTTGATATGACAACTTTTAAATTATCTTTGTTTTAAATTTCGGGGACGAAATTCTTTTAAGGGGGGAGGAATGTATCGACCCTGGATTTTGGCCCTATTTATTTTAATAAGTATTCAAATCAATTTAAATAAAATGTATACTGAATCATTTGAAACGGATATGATTTTGAAATAATTGCCATTGTTTATATAAATGGTATTTTTTTAAAAGGAAATTGATTTGGAAGTTTAATAAATTTTCTCAATAATATTCATAATAAAATTTGTCTTTTATGATTGAATTAAAATATCTTACTTTGTTTATATTTGGTAAGTATACATGTGAATGATAATGTTTGAAATAGAATTAAAATATAAATGTGAAATATAAGTCAAACTTATGCTTATAATTTAAATAAAATACAAATGGAGATAAATGTAAAATAAGTATAAATGTAAATAAATGATATTGTACATAATTTAAATATTTGTAGTTAAATACAAATAAAATAAATATAAAGAAGGAGTAAACTTATGAATCTAATTTAAATATGGACAGTTAAATTATAAATATAAGAATATTAACTATAACACATGAATATAACTAAATTAAGAACAAAGTATAGAGTAGAAAAATATATATATATATATATATATATATATATATAATAAAATAACATAAATAGAATTAAAATAGATAAACAAGCATGCAACCTAAACTGTTAATTTGAGAGCGTAAAATAAAATAAGCATGACGTATAAAATAATGAAACAAATTAACTTCAAATACACATGTATATATATATGCAAATGTTATGCACAAACAAAAATAACAAAACAACTTATTTTCACTTACAAGTCCAAAGAAATGTAAGCCTGACATAAACATATGAATTATTAAGTTAGAATTGTAAGTCAAACTAGTGTATATGAATCAAGAAAGAAGATAAATATATTTACACAAACATATTTGTATATTGAAGTTCAAACTGGAAATAATAAGACAAATACATATAAACACGTCTTCTTTCACAAGCCTTAGACCTACCTGCAAGTACATACAGTCATACAAAATTCTTTTACATAACAAAACATGATAACTATGTAAATATTTTAATAATTACGCAGTTCTAATTAAGGTACAAAGGAAAAAAGAAAAAAATGAACAAATGAATAGCTTCTGGTACAAGCTATGCTGGCCTGCAAAATAAAAAAAAACGAGAACAAATCAATATACTTATGCAGGGCACAAAACAATTATATACGAATATGTATGTGCAGCTGAAGATAATGAGTGTGTAAACCTATTTAGGAAGCAAAACATTTATTGCTAATATCTAAGCCTCCATTTTGTCAAGCCAAGATATTTATAAATCTGTTCAATTAAGAAGTTTCTGTCCAGATGAAGCCTTCCCATCCTGTTCTCTACTTATATGTATCTATCATGCTACTGCTAGTCCGTGAAACAAAAAGAAAGAAAAAGAAAAAAAATGAAACCAGAAGAAACTAAACCAAGAAAAGGAAACATATTCAAATCTAAAGGAAAGCAGATTCATGAACAAAGTTACAGGCATTCAAAATTTCAAATAACTGTCTTCTTTCTTCATCAAGCAAACATCCTCTCTGTTCAACTGCAATCTTGGGTGAGTAAACATATAAATTTGCAAACTTTTTAAAAGCAATATGATATTTCATTGAATACAGGGTAGTATGTGTTTTATGATGATAAGATTCTGAGTTTGCAAATATTCATTTCATCTCTGCTCTGCTATATGTTACTCTGTTGGTACAGTCCATGCTTTTGATCTAAACATAAATTATGCTCATCAAATAGTGTCAATTTGTAAGTATTTGACTTAAACAATAGGATTAAAGGTTCTTAACTAGTTAATTAAAATAAGTATAATAAATATACCACTGTAACTAGTTTAACAGATATTTTAATTGTTCTTTGATAAATTTTAATGTCATAAATTACCAATTCAAGTTTATATCTTGAATTATTACTAAAAGATATGATTTTTAAAAGTTGAATGAGGATTTTTAGCTCAATATATCGAGAGCAGTTCCATGTTGATCAAAAATTGAATTTTATCAAATTTTTGAAAATTACTCAATATAAAATGCTGAAATTCAAATCGAAGCAAGTATGAAGGTCAGTGATCTTAGGAAAAATATTCATTTATTTTTCCATTGCATAGGAATTGAATACAAGGTCAACATAGGGTTTACTGTGTGTTTTTGTACCTGTCAGTGAAGTGAGGGAATCAACATGTACACGTGATCGAGTGGATAGAGGCTCCGGTGGAAGTTTTCTGGTGATGTTGACAAGGTGTGGTTGAGATGGCATCGCCTCTGGTGAACCGTGCGTGGGTGGCGAAACGATTTGGTGGATGGCTGAGTTTTCTGTTTTTTTTGAGCTGGAGGCCTAATTTTCGACTTGAATTCCTCTGCTGCAATTCGAGTTTGATTTTCGAGTTTTTGTGGAAATTGTGATTTGCTGGAATGATGGATGTTCGTCGAAGTCCGATAGTACCACCATGCATGTTAACCCCGTTCCAGCCTACGAGTTAAAGGAGTTGACGACTTAAGGCCTGGGACGAGCCATGACTTAAGGTGTTTAACGACTCAGGAAGCCTCACGACTCAGGAAGCCTCGCGACTCATCAATTCACCGACTCAAGGAGTTAATGACCTAAAGCTCAAAGCGACTTAAAGGGTTACGGCTCAAGGGGTTTACGGTTCACAAGGCAGGACCGACTCAATGCATTACCGACTCATCAAAGGCTTGGCCCCAGCGACTCAACAGGTTCACGACTCATCATAAGAAACGACTCAAGAGAATTGACGACCTAAGAAATGACTTGATGACTCATAACTCAGGATGACTCGTCCGCGACTTAAAGCCACTTAATCGTACTCCGTTGCTACAATGCATGACCCGGTCAGAATTGACTCGCCAACGACTCAGGACTTGACTTAGAATCCAGCAAGAGAATGAGCTAGTGAGGAGACCAAATGAGCCGGCCACGACTCAACTTGACTCGGCCACGGCTTAGACTGAGTTGGTCATGACTCAGGACTTGGGCAAAAAAATTCTATCCAGATTTGCCTATAAATACACGGCCACCCCCAACATTCAAGGGACTTTTTGGCTGATTCATTTCAAGCGCCGTTACTCTGCTGCATTCTAAACTGCTTCGACACCTTCAAGAAACTTCATGAAGAAATCAAACATGTCAAACATGTGTTCAAAGATTCGGATCGACATTGAAGTTTAGGCTACTTGTTCAAAGTCATTTGAAACTCAAAGTGTGTTGTAATCAAAGTGTAACTGCATTGACTTGTAATCAAATCGTCAATAAAGATATTCAAAGTGGACGTAGGCTATCTCTCAAGCCGAACCACTATAAAATTGCTGTTGTTTACTGTTTTTTCACTATTATCTGCTTATAATCTGTTCCCGAGTTATCGGGTGGTGCTTTCACGATCTCACTTTACACACCGGGGTGTTAGCGTTCAAATTCAAGCGTTAACATTTTTGGTGCTTTCACTGAGAACTGAACTCAGGCGAGTTATCATCATTGCTTCACAGAGGTTTGCAGAGAGAATTTCCTTGAAAACCAGAAGCCTATCCGAGATTATGGCTCCTGGAAGGAAAAGTAGATCTGTCAGATCTGGGAATATTCAAGAGGGAACCTCCGCTTCCCCCATATCGAATCAAGCCACTCCAGCTGTCGGAGTTACAAAGGCAGAGCTGGATGCTGCAATCTTAGGGCTGAACCAACAGATAAACGCCCAAAATGCACAATTCGAGGCTCAGAATGCCCAGAATGCTCTAATTCTGAATAGGATGAACGATTTGCTTGGGGCAAACCGTCAACCAGCAGGTAATGAAAGGATTTTTGCTGGCAACATTCATGATGCTGAAGAAAGAAATGCTCCTGAAAGGGCTGCTAGCCCCTTTGAACAAACACTTCCAGAGGTTGGTGGATCTAGAGCTCGACATGATGAGGAGTATCTTTCTGGAATGGTCCGACAAATTATGAAAGAAAGTATGCAGAGGGTTAAAGACGAGAAAGAATGGGGTTTCGCCCCAAGTAAAACTCCGTTTACTGAGAAAATCTTAAAGGCTGAATTCCCAAGGAAGTTTGTCCCTCCAACCATTCCAGCTTACAAGGGGACAAGTGATCCGAACGAATTCTTATACAAGTATGATTGGCACATGACAGGTGCCAGAGCCTCTGATGAAATAAAGTGCCGATATTTTCCTGTGTATCTCGAAGGTGTAGCTCTGCTTTGGTTCACCAAACTTCCCGTCCGATCTATCGATCAGTTTTCTGACTTAACCCGGAAGTTCAAGGAGTAGTTCAGACTATACACCTCAAAAGCCAAGGATATCATGTCACTGTTAAGTTTGGAGCAGAATCCAGGGGAGACTATCAGATCTTTCTTAAACCGCTTTAATATAGCGCTAGCTGAGGTGGACAATGCAGAACCGCGAATGATATTGACTTATCTGATGAAGGGTATTGACAAGTCGAATGAGTTTGGGAAATGGCTAAACATGAAGGAACCAAATTCCCTAGAAAAGTTCTATAAAAAAGGAGATGAATTCATACGCTTAGAAAGCCGTCCCGTATCAGTAAAGGCAGTGTTGGAAAAAGCCGAAGATAACACTGTTGTTCCACGCAAGAATGAATCTATAGGGCAAAAAAGGGAAAATAACAACGGGAAGAAGCAGAGTAATCTGAAGAAGCCCCGATCCTTCAAGCCATCAGAATATACTCCTTTATCAGATACGCCGGAACGTATCTACCTTGCCACTAAAGATTCTATTGACTTTCCTAAACCTCCTCCTCTAAGGACCCGAAAAAAGGCTATACAAATTGGGAAGTTCTGCCGCTTCCATAATCAACCCGGTCACGAAACCGACGAATGCCGCCAGTTGAAAAATCTGATTGAAGAGTTGCTAAGGGAAAACAAACTGCAGCAATTTGTGAAAAAGAATAGCAACAATCCTGCTTCATCTAGTCAGGGGCGACAGGCTCCTACTCATCAGCCTAGGATGACTGAGAAGGCTGCAGGGCATGAATCTGGAAGGCCCGTTATCAATGTCACTACAGGAGGACCTCACCCAGCGGGCAGAAGCTGGGGTGAGATGGAAAGGTATACCCGAGCTTTAAAGTATGTACTGATAGAGGAAGATGTATTCGTTTTGGAAGGTGCTACGCCCTTGAAGCAACAAAGAACTCTTGATGATGATATTGTATTCAAAGCTAAGGATTCCGCAGGTATTGAAGCTCCTACCTTGGACCCCTTAGTCATCTCGGCAGGTATCGGGCCAGCTATTGTCAGAAGAGTTCTCATTGATTGTGGCGCATCCTGCAATATCCTCTTCAAGAAAACATTCGACCAAATGAAGATCCCTATGGCTGATGTGCAAGCTTCATGGCAGAAAATCGCTGGCTTCACTGGGGAGCCAATACAGCCGGTAGGAACCATTGATTTGTTTGTGGAACTTGGAGAAGGAGAGAGAAAAATGGTCCGCAAGCAAACTTTTGTGATTGTCGACGAATTTTCTGCTTACAATGCTTTCCTTGGTCGTCCAACTCTGGCAGCGTTCAAAGCTGTTCTTGCCCCGTGGTGCCTCACTATTAAATTCCCTACAGACAATGGGGTGGGAGTTATAAAAGGGGATCAAAATGCTGGGCGAGAGTGTTATCTGACAGAGCTACGAGAAACCAGAAAATGAGAAATGGGAAAGAATGCGGCAGCCCCAGTCCGCATCAAAGAACCAGCCTTGTAGCAATTATAGGGCAGACCCTGCACTGGCGAGCACAGCGGAGCAAGGAAAGAGATGGACCCTAGAAAAGTCAGTGCAGGGGAAAATACAGTGGTACCAGTGGAGACGACAATACCAATACCTGTTGACCCAAAGGACCCAAACAAGGTGTTGAATGTGGGTTCACAACTTAATGTGTCAATTCAGAATATCTTAATATCTTTTTTAAAGACAAATCTGGATGTTTTTGCTTGGACTCATGCCGATATGTGCGGAATATCCCCAGAAGTTGCAGTGCATGCTCTAAATATTGATCCAAAATTTACACCTGTGAAACAGAAACGGAGAACTCAAGGTCCAGAAAGGTCGGCGGCATTAAAAGAAGAAGTTGATCGGCTCATGGAGAATAATTTTATCAAAGAATCTACCTATCCGAATTGGGTTTCAAATCCAGTACTGGTTAAGAAAGCCAACGGAAAATGGAGAGTATGCATCGATTTTTCAGATCTAAACAAGGCCTGCCCCAAAGATTGCTTCCCATTACCCAGAATCGACCAACTGGTAGACGGAACAGCGGGACACGAATTGTTATCTTTTATGGATGCTTACTCCGGATATAACCAGATCATGATGCATGAGCCAGATCAGGAGGATACGAGCTTTATCACGTACACTGGTCTTTACTGCTACAAAGTTATGCCCTTCGGGTTGAAGAATGCAGGGGCAACATACCAAAGACTCGTTAATGCTATGTTCAAACCGCAACTGGGCAAGACTATGGAAGTCTACGTCGATGACATGTTAGTAAAGTCTAAGAAAGCAGTGGATCACATAGAACACTTAGCAGGCATGTTCGCAGTCCTCCGGAAATACAGAATGAAGCTCAATCCGTTAAAATGTTCATTTGGAGTGGAATCCGGCAAGTTTTTAGGTTTCATCGTGAGCGCTAGGGGCATTGAGGCCAGTCCAGCTCAAATTACTGCATTAAAAGAAGTCAAAGCTCCTAGAACAAAGAAGGAATTGCAAAGTCTCAATGGAAAAGTCGCCGCCTTGAGTCGGTTCATTTCCAAGGCCACAGATAAATGCATCCCATTCTTTGACGCCCTAAAGAAAGGAAACAAAAACTTCGATTGGACTCCCGAATGCCAAAAAGCTTTTGATGAATTGATTCGCCATATGGAAACGCCTCCAATACTTTCTAGGCCTGGCGATGGCGAGGATCTTCTTATATACTTGGCAGTATCATCTCATGCTTTAAGTGCAGCGCTGATACGAGAAGACAAAAGGATTCAACATCCAGTTTACTATATCAGCAAAAGACTCACTGGGGCAGAGATGAATTACTCTAAGTTGGAAAAACTCGCCTATTGCCTACTAATTGCATCTAGAAAATTGTGGCAATATTTTCAAGCTCATCCTATCAGAGTCCTCACTGATCAACCTTTAAAGCAGGTCCTGTTTCGCCCTGAGACTTCGGGTCGTCTTCTAAAGTGGAATATTGAACTCAGTCAGTATGACATCACTTATCATCCTCGAAAAGCAATCAATGGACAAGCTTTAGCGGATTTCATCGCAGAATTCACAGATAAGGGTAACAGTGAGGAGGAAACGAACGACGATTCCACAATCCAATGGAAATTATATGTTGATGGTGCGAGAAACGACTACTGTTCTGGAGCCGGAATTGCACTTGAGACCCCTGAAGGCCAATCATTATGCTATGCGCTAAGATTGGAATTTCCTTCGACAAACAATGAAGCAGAGTACGAAGCCCTTATCGCTGTCTTAAGGATTGCTAAAGAATTAAACATCCGAGCGTTACAGATATTCAGTGATTCTCAGCTTATTGTATGCCAAGTCAAAAAGGAATTCCAAGCAAAAGGGGGGAATCTGCCCGCCTACTTGTCAAAGGCTTGGGAACTCCTGGGTGATTTCGATCATTACATGATAAGTCACATTCCTCGAGAAGAAAACATGAAAGCAAATTCTCTCGCAAAGTATTCTAGCACAGGCGAAGCTCAATTTCTGGGGTTAACTCCGGTGGAGGTCCTGTCGACTCCTAGCATTGATGAGATGGACATTGATTGGATCATGAGCATGTCTCAAGAGCAAGAATCATGGATGACTCCGATAACAGAATATCTGCTCAATGGATCCTTACCAGGGAACTCAAAAGAACGACAAAAGCTATTGAGAAAAGCCTCTCGATATATAATCCAGGATGGCCGATTATACAGACGGGGATTCTCAATGCCATTACTTCGGTGTGTATCCAGGGAAGAGTCCAAAGTAATCCTAGCGGAGGTACACGGAGGAGAATGTGGTGACCATTCAGGTGGTCAAACATTAGCAAAGAAAATTCTCCGATATAGATATTTTTGGCCAGAAATTAATCGAGATGCAGCAGAGTATTCCGGAAAATGTGACAGATGCCAAAGATTCGCCAAAATTCCTAGAGCTCCTTCCACTGAACTCACACAGATGGTCAGTCCATGGCCGTTTGCAGTATGGGGGATAGTGTAGGACCGTTACCAACTGCCAAATCTGGAATTAAATATGCCATTGTTGCTGTAGATTATTTTACTAAGTGGGCAGAAGCTAAACCACTGGCTACTATCACCTCAAAGAAGATGATAAGTTTTGTAACTAAAAACATCATTTGCAGATACGGTGTGCCTCAAAAAATAATTACAGACAATGGTACTCAGTTTGAAAGTGAAGAATTCCAAGATTTTTGCAAGCGATTCAAAATCCGAAAAAGCTTCTCAGCAGTGGCTCATCCGCAGGCAAACGGGTAAGTGGAAGCCGTGAATAAAATTATTAAGTCAACCATCAAAAAGCAACTTGAAAGAGCAAAAGGTGGTTGGGTCGATAAGCTACCACTGGCACTATGGGCATACAGAACCACTCATAAAACTGCGACTGGGCACACCTCGTTTTCATTAGCATACGGGTCAGAGGCAATGATTCCGGTAGAAATAGAGGTCCCTTCACATAGAAGAATCCATTTCAATCAAGCAGAAAACGAAAAGCTACAGCTCGAAGCGCTAGATCTCCTTGATGAAAAAAGAGATGAGGCTAATCTCAGAATTGCACCTCATCAGCAAAGGATAGCCAGACATTTCAACTCCAAAGTTCGCCAACGCAACTTTGAGATTGGAGACCTAGTCCTGAAAAGAATTATGACAGCGACAGGTGTGTTTGGGCCAAATTGGGAAGGACCATATGTCATAGGTCAGAAGCTTCTTGACGGCACATTCAAACTCACTACTGTTGAAGGAGATCAAATTCCAAGGGCATGGAACAGCAATCATTTGCGTCCATACTTTACTTGAAAATTTTATTGAAATATTGTAAAAAGAATTATGAATGTATGATTCTTGTAATTGAAGGCAATTGTAAAACTGATGCAAGTAAATAATGAAAAAATATAAAGTGGATGTAGGCCCAATTTCCTGGCCGAACAACTATAAATCTTGTGTTCCTTATTATTATTACATGTTTGCTTTATTTTCGATATAAAAAGTACATAGAATGTATTGCTGAAATGTCGATTTAATTTTTTGCAGACAATGGAAGTGAAACTTGCACATAATAAGACCCAGTGATTCTCGCCAAATTTCAAGTCACAAAAGCTCCAAATTCAAATCCTAGATAGGAAGTACTTCAATTGAACAGCCTATGATTTCGACAGAAACGGGCCATTGCTAATAAATTGAGATCGTTTGAACAAACAAACATCCAATTAAGAAGCTGATGCTCGTTCTCACGAACTTGCCTGGCAATGAAGTACATTTCCTTGGATTAAATGAGTCACTTGTAAAAACAAAAGAGGATCACTGAAAAAGCATAAGCAAGTGGACAAGGGAACAACCAAAGCCATCATCGGCAGCACAAATCCTCTTCGAAGGCACAACTCTTCGGAGGATAAAGACCTCTAATGGGTCATACGCCACAAAAAAGAAAGTTCTCTACTCAACAAAAAAGATTGGAGGAGTTATGACCCTCCAACCATGAGAGAGTAACTTCCAGGTGATGAAAACCCTCTTTGAGGCACATTTCACCAGGAGTTGAAGTGTTACGACCGCTCTTCGGAATTTCACTTCACCAGAGTTGAAATGCAAACAAAATAAAGACCTCTTCGGAGGCACATTTCACCAGGAGTTGAAGTATAACAGCCGCTCTTCGGAATTTCACTTCACCAGAGTTGAAATGCAAACAAAATAAAGACCTCTTCGGAGGCACATTTCACCAGGAGTTGAAGTGTAACAGCCACTCTTCGGAATTTCACTTCACCAAAGTTGAAATGCAAAACAAAATAAAGACCTTTCTGGAAGCCCACGTTTCACCGAGATTGAAATAAAACTTCCAAGTGTTGAAACGTGAAAAGGCTTTCTTCAAAGGCACAACTCTTTGGAGGTACACGTTTCGCCAAGATTGAAATAAAACTTCCAAGTGTTGAAATGTGAAAAATCCCTCCTCAGAGGTATAACCCCCTCCCGGGGACACAATCAAAAAAAAAAAAAGAAAGACTTCTTCGGAAGCCCACGTTTCACCGAGATTGAAATAAAACTTCCAAGTGTTGAAACGTGAAAAGGCTTTCTTCGAAGGCACAACTCTTTGGAGGTACACGTTTCACCAAGATTGAAATAAAACTTCCAAATGTTGAAACGTGAAAAATCCCTCCTCGGAAGCACAAATTTCTATTTTAAAAAAAATATCCTCATCAAGAACATACTTTAACTTTCAAAGGAAGAGTGATTTACCTATTCTAGAAAATAACCTTCCTCAAAAAAAAAAAAGAAAAAAAAAAGGAGGGGAAGAAAGTTAAAGTATTCTTCAGAGGCTTGCTTTACCCCATAGAAGAATTCACTTGGCAAAATGCGTACTTAAGCAAAAGGAAAAAAGTGATTTCTTCGAAGGACAAAGCGTAAAAACTTATATGAAGGAAGTTGTACTCTACGAAAAATTTCTTCAAGAATGAAGTAGTTATTCTTCAGAAAATAAGAGTGCGAGTCCCCTCAAAGTATAAAATATTGCAGCAAACTTATGGTATGGGGGCAACATGGTGTAGTTACATACAAAATGGTATAGCTACATCGGTAAAGTACGCTCAAACAACATACCACAAGCTCACCGCAATATCATATAAATAAACTTGTGCAAAAATGAATAATAAATGTATTCTCAAATTCAAACAAGAGTCTGTACAAATAAAGGATCATTTTATTCAATTGCAGATACAGGTTTCAAAATAAAAAAAAGCAGGGGCCGGTGCCTGCACAACATCCGACCATCACACAAAAAAGGAATCAAAAAGCCCGAAGTCCGACTCTTCACTTCTTCTTACCACCTTTGGACCCTTTGCCTGGCCGAATGATTAGATTTTCAGGTCTATCTATAGGCATAAGGGAAGAAGGAGAGGGAGGTGCAACCGGTGCAACTTTCGGTTCCTCTTCAGTAGTGATGATTTTCTTCCCCCTCCTCTTCGATGTTCCGTGCTTCTTTCTTCTCTTCGAAGAAGACTCACTCCCTGGAGTAACAAGAGCGGACAAAACTACGTCATCAGAGGGAGTCCGCTCCGGAGAGATCTCGCCTCCTTCAAGTCCCTCGTCCTTCTGCTCTTGCGAAGCGATAGGGTCATCCAAGCCATGAAGAGCCTCAATCTGTTCCTCTTGTGACCCGGGCTGTGAAGCAGAAGGAGGAGTCACCTGAAGAGACGGAGGAGGGATAACCGGAGGAAGTGAAGTCTGCACAGCACTTGGTGTTTCAACTGCAGAAGAAGAGAAAATAAAAATATTAGTATCTCCCCGAAAGAAGGGAGATATGGGTTCGTCGAGATTCAAGAAGTAATCGAGAAGCTCATCAAACTTTTGAGGAGTAAGCAAGCGATCCACCTGAATCAGACCAATGTCAAAATTACCTGAAGATGTTTGCTTCGTTAGTTCAATCTCATAATTCTGAGCCCCGATATCCTCCAAAGCCTCATCATCAGTAGGGGTGATTACCCCGGTTCTTGTAGGGGGCAGCGAATGAGCACTGGAACGTGTAATGTCCACTTCGGAAGAAACTAAAGGACGTTCAGAAGTGGTAGGTGGTATTTCTTTCTCAGAACGTTCCCCTTCCGCCATTCCGGCCCTTACCCTGGCGAGTTGCTCTTTTCCCTTGGCAAGAGCGGCGCGGGCATCATCATCGAGATAATGCTCTTCAAGAGCTGTCTCAGCGTAGCCAGCACCTTTACCACCTAGCATATCGAGTGCTGCCTCCCAAACGTCAGCTAATGTAATTTCATACTTAGGCCCTAGAAAGGCAAGGCTGCCACGCCCCAAAATGCTGTGCAGATAGAAATCAAATAATGTGGAGCTAATGTCAGCTTTGGTTGCTTGATGGGCCTCTTCGGCCGCGAGTTTACCAGCAACAGCCTCGTCACGCTCTTTTTCGGCCATAGCAAGTCGAGGTTTTAGCATCTCTATCTCCAAGCTTTGAGAGCCGGTCTGTTCTCGCAGCTGTAAGGTTTCAGCGCGATATTCTTCTATGACCTTCTCCTGGTGTGTAAGCTTATCTTCGACTACACTTTGACTGGCATGCGCATCTCGTACTTGTTGCTGAAGCATGCTCTCCTTTTGAGAATGGAAAGTAGATGAAGTAGCTAATTCTTCCTTAAGCTTTTCTACTTCCGCTTCCAGTTTTTCATTATAGGAAGCAATACTTCTCATTTCGGCGTCATGTTGTTCGAGAGTCTTCTGCCACTCAGCCTTATCGTTCTCCATTGTGAGCATAGCCTCGAGATTGGCTCGGTTAACCCTCTGAAGCTCGTCGACAAGTTTTTGCCAGTTCGACATTCTTTCAATATCGGTCCTGACAGCGTCAAGATTTCGTAGCATAGCCGATTTGTCAAGAGGAACCAAGTCGAGATCAAATCAAACCCCTCTCAGGCACCACTGAGGGAATCGACTTTGAAGAGTGGGAGGACCTTGCCCAACTTGGTATGCGGGCCGGTTGATGATTGTTTGAATGTCGGAACGAACGGGGGCAGGAGATTCAGCAGGAACATTTTGAGAAACTGTCGGCATTATTTCTTCAGTAAGTTTAGCCCGCTTGCTAGAAGAATCGTCCATGTGACCTTTACCTCTCTCATCATGAGTCTTTATTTTTTGGGTATCATCATCTCTGTGGGGAGGGTCATGTCTTTCTTGTTCTCTTCGGTGACGTTCTTCATATGCTCGTCTCTCGTCTGCTTTCCTAATGGCCCTCTCTTCATCCGATTCTCTGTAAGAGGGGATTTGACGCCTGTAATCATATTGGCTATGCCTCCCGTAGCGCTGAAATCATCATAATATGAACTGCTGCGCCCCATTGGAGAATCTGGAATAAAAATAATAAGCTTTAGAAATCTTTAAAGTATAAGAAGATGAATGCGTAGAAGTGCTGAAAAATCCTAAGTGTTGTGTAACGTGTAAACTACACGCATCAAGTTACAGACCACTTTGTGGAGTAGAGGTAGTGATAACTTGAGTGGAAGGAGTTGACATTTGTTGTAGAGAAGATGTCGCCTCAATTACAGAAGAGATAGTTTTGGAAACATCATCTTTGAAAAGTTCTTGAGAAGTCACAATTAAATCGCTCAACCCCTCGAAAACATCATCGCCATCATGTTTTTTGGGACTGGCTTTCTCAACTCCTTCGTCAGAAAATCTTCCGGAAGATCGTGGAGTTTCTTCCTCTTCGATAACTGGGGCAAGTGCGGACTTGTCGGACGACCCCGCAACGTCCTTCGGAATTGAACACTTCACTAGTGGAGTTTCTATAGAGGTTCCTCCCTGCGTGTGCTTTTTAGTAGAGACCGGGGCATCAGGAGTTTCCGTCGGAGAATCGGGAATTTCTGTTGGGACTTCACGAAGCTGAGTGAAGCGAGAGGAATGAAGAAGCCCATATTGATGTAAAAATCCATCATTTAACAAGAACTTTATACTCCTCTCTTCTGCCGCCACGGCGTTCAATCTCTCAAAAATTTGTTTATAGCATGGATCTCTAGAGGGAGGAGGAAGTGCTAAAACAGGAAAAAAAGAAGCCAAGTTAGCGTTTAGCAACCCAGATTTCGAAAAGCCCAAGAATGGAGAAATAAAAGCAGGAAAATCTTACTTCCTACTCTCCAGATGGCATAAAACCCTGGAGGACAGCGGACAAAGAAGTACTGATTTAGAAATCCATGAACGCTTTCAGGAAGATCGGTGATGAGCTTGCGGTTTCGAGCACTCCTTATAACTACGATAGAGGGCTGATCTTTAATTTTTGTGAATGAGCAGAAGTAGCAGATTTCCTCAAAGCTCGGTAATCGGCCCAGAACTCTACTAAAGAGCACACATAACCCCATCAGAATGGCATGACCATTGGGGTGCAATTGGAATGGAGAGATAGATAGTCGAAGCAGGAACTGCTGAAGGAAGTCATTGAAAGGTGGTATGGCACTGCTCCAGCACATTTGGCGGTTGACAGCAATAAAGCCAGAAGGGGGCCTATCTGCAGTGTCATTTGGCCCCGGCAGTAAGGCATCAGCTTCGGCAATGCCAAACTGGATGAGCAATTGGTTAAACACCCGCTGATTCAGAGTTGTGGGAGTTCTCTCCGGAGGGTTATCCAACAAGTTGGCTACTGGGAAGACATCTTCAGCCTGGCCCATCGGTTCTTCTTGTTGAGATGTCATTCTACACAAGCAACTGGGTGTTCAAATGCGAAGGTGCACGTTTCCTAAAAGTGTGAAGTGTTGTGCAGAACTAATGAAAATAACAAGTAAATATAACTGGAATTAAACTGGTTGACGATTGATCGACTATGGTAATTTCAGAACTTGTTAATTTAAAGTTCAAGCATAATATTAGTGCAGGCTGGTCAGTTTCAATTGACTGTTTCAGTGTTGCTTTAATATTCTACTTGAAATCGATAGCACTTCGTTCACACGATTTGTTTAAGTTAATTATCTGTTATTAACTAATCTGTCATTAGATATGGGCAGTCGATGACAGTATATTCGTCCCAGTTTTCTGTGAATGTTGTGTTGAACAGATTATTAGCCTGCAAGTCAAAATAACCTGTGAATGAATGCAATAAAATTCAACAGTTCAAAGTTAATGCAATGGTCCAAAGTTTAAGCAGAATTCACGCAAGTCCTAACTCGTCAACGGCTCAAAAATTTTGAGTCGGCAGTGCCCTAAGTCGTAAGTCGTATAAAAAGGGAGAAGCTCTGGTTCAACTCAAGGCTTAGGCCGTAAGTCATAAGTCGTGAGTCGTGAGTCGTGAGTCGTAAGTCGTGAGTCGTAAGTCGTATCTCGGCCACGACTCAAGGCTTAGGCCGTGGAGCATGTTGGGTCGGATCATGGTTGTTGGATCATACAAAAATGACCGAGTCGTACCAAAAGCAGTATTCGAATCAATCTGACCAACTAATCACCTAACTCCTAAACCAGGTTGCCTTCTAACCCAAAAACCATTTCACTCCTAACCCGTTAATCTTCCAACTTTTAACCCATTAACCGAATAAAACTCTCAATAAACAACGCCGGTCTTATCACGCCGCTAAATCACCTCAAGACGAAAATCATCAGATCAAACAACCCTACATCCCTTGATGGTTAGAATGACCGAACTCGCAAGACTCGAGGGAGTAAAATGAAGGTAGGGACAGAGCGCATAGGTTAACGATGATCGATAATCGGAAGGGAAGCAAGATTGCTTACGTAATGTGGTGTCAAAGATGATAAGAGGAGATTCGAGTTGGAATCTCCTGTGAGAACTTAGAGGTGCGTTAATGGCGGATGCGGTTTAGAAGATCGCTGATAAGAAGTAGGAGATAAGAGGAACGAGTCAAGCGTTTTATATCCGGAAGAGCTGAAACTCGAATCGGCACGCCCGGGTTATAATAAGTCGAAGCACACGACTTACGACTTAAGCGTGTGCTTCGAGGGGCAAATGTTAACCCCGTTCCAGCCTACGAGTTAAAGGAGTTGACGACTTAAGGCCTGGGACGAGCCACGACTTAAGGTGTTTAACGACTCAGGAAGCCTCACGACTCAGGAAGCCTCGCGACTCATCGAGTCACCGACTCAAGGAGTTAATGACCTAAAGCTCAAAGTGACTTAAAGGGTTACGGCTCAAGGGGTTAACGGTTCACAAGGCAGGACCGACTCATTGCATTACCGACTCATCAAAGGCTTGGCCCCAGCGACTCAACAGGTTCACGACTCATCATAAGAAACGACTCAAGAGAATTGACGACCTAAGAAATGACTTGATGACTCATAACTCAGGATGACTCGTCCGCGACTTAAACCACTGAGTCGTACTCCGTTGCTACAATGCATGACCCAGTGAGAATTGACTCGCCAACGACTCAGGACTTGACTTAGAATCCAGCAAGAGAATGAGCTAGTGAGGAGACCAAATGAGCCGGCCACGACTCAACTTGACTCGGCCACGGCTTAGACTGAGTCGGTCACGACTCAGGACTTGGGCAAAAAACTTCTATCCAGATTTGCCTATAAATACACGGCCACCCCCATCATTCAAGGGACTTTTTTGGCTGATTCATTTCAAGCGCCGTTACTCTGCTGCATTCTAAACTGCTTCGACACCTTCAAGAAACTTCATGAAGAAATCAAACATGTCAAACATGTGTTCAAAGATTCGGATCGACATTGAAGTTTAGGCTACTTGTTCAAAGTCACTTGAAACTCAAAGTGTGTTGTAATCAAAGTGTAACTGCATTGACTTGTAATCAAATCGTCAATAAAGATATTCAAAGTGGACGTAGGCTATCTCTCAGGCCGAACCACTATAAAATTGCTGTTGTTTACTGTTTTCTCACTATTATCTGCTTATAATCTGTTCCCGAGTTATCGGGTGGTGCTTTCACGATCTCACTTTACACACCGGGGTGTTAGCGTTCAAATTCAAGCGTTAACAATGCACGGTGCAGCATGGTGGTGTATCAATGGTTGAAGGTTGGGAAGGGGGCACTATCGCGAGTTTATTCTCGGGGTTTATGGGTTTGCGCTTCGAGTTTTTACCTGGGGGCGTTGCGTGAGTTAACTGTAGTTTTTAACTCGTACTGATGTTTAAAGTATAAAATTAAAATATAAAAAAGAAAGAAGATAAAGTCGCGTATCTGGGTGGGATACTCGGGTGAAGGGGGCGAACAACTCGAAGCAACGCTTGAGTTTTGCTGGGAAGTTCTCGGGTTCTTTGATTAATGATACATATAAAGTTGTTAATGAATAAAGGGTCCAACAAATCATCATAGTGATTGGAATACAGGTTTAAATATTTTAAGTTAAACTTAATTCAAGCAATAAATATCCTAGTAAGGTTTAACAATAGTTAACTCGTGATTAATTATTTTAAAGCACCTAATTTCTTTTGTTAAAGCTTAACCTTGTTTTGAAAATCTTGTTAATATTTTTAATTGGTAGCAATTTAAGTAAATAATAAATAATGTTTCAGTTAGTGATATAATTGATATCAAATTCTAAAAAGAACTGAATGTTAATTATGTGAATGATCAATACTAATTGATTGGATTCAGAAGTAATTAAGAGTAATTACTTTGTGATCTTAATTAGTAATGTATTATAAGTAATAAGTGAAATTGAGTTAACCACTTAATTAATTAATGAACAACTTATAGTTAATTAATCTAGTAATTTAATTAAGAATTAAGGAAGTAATTAGCAATAAATAAATAGGTAATCCGTCTCATTTAGATTGTTAATTAATGATTAGGAAATAATTAATTAAGTAACTAAAGTTAGATAACTTGATTAAGAAAGTAATTAGTTAAATAACGATTAAGTAATTAAGCAATTAAAACATACATATTAATTAAGAAATGATTTATTAATTAAATAATTTGAAATGGAATAAGTAATGAATTATTAACTAATGATTAATCTAACTGTATTAAGAGGTTAATCCTCAAGTAATTAATTTAATTGTCTTGATTAAATTGAGAATTCAAGGTGATTGCTTTGAATAGTTATGTTTATAGAACATCTGGTTGTGATATTTATTCGGTGATATTTTGTGATGCTCTGTGATATGCTGTGATATATCTATAATATTTGGATATGATTCATCTGTGATAAATGTTATATTAATTCAATTGTTGAATTTAAATTATTAAACTGTTAAGTTAATTAGATAACTTGGCCTTTAAAATGGCGTTTGGATTTCGATGAGACCGGGATCGGGTATCCAATTGATATTCCGAAAACCACATCGATCCAAATTAAACGTTAGGTCGTGAATTCTCAAGTGAAGATCAAGATGGTGCTTTCAGAATGCAAGGGTTATCGTCGTTGACACTGAGGTGATTCCAAAATGAGTGTGACGAGATAATGCCTTCGGTTTCGTTCGAACCCGGAACGAACTTGTATGGATTGAATGCTTTCAACACATCGTCATGCGGACGATGAGCATTCTAAGAAATAAGTCCTATAAAGGTAATCGTAGCCTCAAGCCTAATCAACCGGGAATGGCTAAAACAGGGGAGGTGCAGCAAGGTTAGGTGGGTCATGCCCAAGCAGGACGAGATATACCCCTGTCTAGATGTCCCTTTATTTCGGCTGTGTGGGCGGTTGGATATGCGCACCAACTGCGGGGTTATCTTGTTCGGGGCTGTTCAGTAAGGAATGGTTCCGGCCTTGTGTTGCAGGGGAGTTAGAGTGGCTCCTCGGTACAGTGATCTAGACCACGTACTGTGACGGGCGTTACCCCAATAGCCCTGCCATTGTATGGGATCCAATTTCCAATAAGCGACGTACGTTTTGATTGTGCCCAACTACGTTGGAATGTGAGATGTAGGCATTTCAGCTATTTCTGTATTTTACTTGAAAACCCTAGACACTATTATAATATCACTGGATTTCCTATTAAATGTTTTGGTTAGCGTAAGGTAAAAACTTACCCGTATTTATTTGTGGGGAGTCTTACGTGATACCTTTGTTTTAAAAGGTTTTCAAAATTAAACAATTTAAACCGTTTACTCATACCAGACCCATGCCTGACCTGGAGTTTATATTTTGTTTTTCATAAACTCTCGGGTACCCAATTTTTACGGGTAGCCAAGGGATTCTGATCGGCTTTGACAAATTCTAAAGGAGCAATGGAGCAGGAGGCTTCAGCGTTGTAGATATCTATCTAGTTCCGCTGTGTTAGTTGATGTATACTATATCTCTTATGTATATAGTGACAGATGTATGCCTGATTGTCATGTGTATTGATATTGTACAACTCTGATATATGAAATCTATGTAATAGATATGTGATATATTATATTTTGTTCCGTTCCGCTGTGAGATTCTGATGTTTTTATTCTTTCTTTTCTATTCTTTTCTATTTCTACCCCTTTCTTTCTTAATGATGATGCGTCTTTCTGGTAGAGAGAAGGGCAGGTCGTCACAGTTTGGTTGTTAAAGAGACCGGGATCGAAAGTTGTCATACTCTCTGTCAACTCCGAAAACCACTTTAACAACCGTGTACGCGGTGGAGATTCTATAATGAAGTAGGATGGTGGCGACGTTCTATTAAGGTACATATGTGGACCCGACTCCCGTGAGTTGGCTTAAGGTGGCTAAAACAGGAGCAATTTCGGGCTAATGAGGTAGCTCCTCTTATCGGACACACTTCTTCATATGTCATTCTATTACTTTGTGATTGATTGGTGTGCACCTTTGATTTGAGAGTGTGGCTCGAGGTGGGCAGTAGTGGCTGCTACGGGATACCACCAGTTCGGATGCATAGTTGGTATATCTACCCTGCCATTGCCACGTTGTGATGTCTCATCTACCATAGCGAGCTTTACTACAAGTTTGATTTGTGTCGTACTTATGGAGTATCCTCTGGTGGCTTCCCGATCAGGAGGCACTACGGTACTGTATAGACTATGGTACTTTTGTAAAGCCCTAACGCTATTTTTAAGTAAATTTACTTTACTATTAGACATTATTATAATAGCGTATATTACTACATAGTAAATAGTTTAACGGATCCTTAAAGGATGGGCGGTCCCAAGCATCCTTTAAGTTACTCGTGCATTTTATTACAGTTCACTTGAGTTGGTTTACATTGTATAAGTATGTGTATCATGACTCGAGTGTTTGTGTATTTGCTTTACACTCGGGTCAGCCTAAGTATCAGCTTTGGATTTCACCTATTGGAGCTAGAGGATTTGCTGGAGTTGATCTATCTATCTAGTTGTCATCTATTTCCATTCAGTATTTCTATTCAGTTTATGTATTAGTGGATATTTATGTATTGGGATTTCTATTGTATTTACATTTAGACTATGGTATTTTGTACTTGTTTTTGAGACTGCGTTTTTAGTAGCTTCATGAACAACTATGGTTATTTTCATTTCCGCTGCGAGTTATTTTGATTTATCTGTGTCTGTGATTCTGTGATTGGTTTTATTTGCTCCAAATTATATTATAATCGATTGTTTTGAATTATTCAAGTCAGACATGTGTGGTTTTATTGTCGATTTGAATGGTCCAAAATAGTGGGTCGTTACATTTGGTATCAGAGCTTTAGATTTAGGCAAACCTTAACCTACGGAGCAAAAAAAACTCATTAGAGATAGGGTAGAAATACCTAGAATGAGTAAAATCAATCTTAGAATCATTTCTTTGTGAGAGTACGTATTTTAAAGTATAAAATGATTTTCAAATGATTTTTCAAAGGATTTTCAAAATATTTTTGGTATAAACTTTTCTTGTTTGGAAACCAAATTTTCTAAACTTCTTCCTTTTCTTATCCACCTTGCTAATTAATTTCCTTGATTAGGATCTCTATTCGGGTTGATTCTTGTCTTTTGTTCTCAATTTCCATTGTCCTACTCAGCAGAAGGGCAAGCCATCTGGTATATTTGTTGTTACCCCTACTCCTGCTTGTGACGCCCCACCTCTGTACTCACGCTAGCCAAGGACACTATGGAGTAATGTCGTCAACTAGCATGAAAAATAAGGCTGTTGAGGAGCAACCATCCGTGTAATTACTTTGTGAGAGCACCAGTATGTCATATAGAAAAACATGAATTTCATTTCAAGAGGAAATCTGACATATCAAAAACAAAAGCAAAGATACTACACAGTGGCTATGTGGTCTTCGGAAATAAAATAGAAATAAGCATAACATAAATCAGTCTCGGATGTTCATATCTTAAAGGTGGAAACAGATACGAATAAAACACATGGAAATGTACATCAGAGTAGTGGTCAAACATGATCCACAATATCACAGAACAATAGATACAACTTCTAGACAAAAGAATAAGTATACATCAAGGAGTCAATATCTCTATACATAAAACAAAACTAGTAATCTAAAGTAGTTAGCCAAAAATCAGGTGACAGTCCCGGATAAGAAGTCAAGCTGAAGCACCAGTAATATCTCGGTCTGACCTGAGTAATATTTAATAAGAAAATGATAAGCGGATTAGTCTAGCTATAAATATCAGATAAAAAAGAGATAGAATAAGAGATAACAAAAACGTATGATAACAATAATGCCATACTGTGACGAGTATACATTAAATAACAACAAAAAATCATACAATATCTCAAAAATCTCATAACATCAAAAGAATATCATATTATTTATTTTATTCACCAAACTACAAATATTGGCAATCAATGCCAATCGCAAAAGTTGGTGAAACACATATTCTAGAAATCATCAATTAGAAATATAGAAATCACAAAGGGGGAGGCCTATCACTAATGGGAGCATGAAAACTCACCAACACATGTATCACAAATGGAATGCTATTCCATGGTCGCTAACCATAGAGTTGGTGCAACGATGTAATATAATAACAGTACGCCCGAGGAACCAGAAACTCAAATAGTTCGAAACATTAACGCGGTACAATAACGGTACGTCCAATGAACCGAAACTCCAATAATTTGGAACATCGATGCTGTACAATAACGGTACGTCCAACCAACCTGATAAACAGGAACAACGATATAGTACAATATCGGTACATCCATTGATCCAGATAAGCCGGAACATCGATGTAGTACAATAGCCGCACATCCGATGAAGCGAAAACCATCAATGAATGTGGGTCGCTAGCCCATAAAAATGAGACGAAACTCCAAAGAACCCACAGGTCGTAGCCCATAAAAGAAATGAGATGAAGCTCAATAAAACGAGGTACAGTCCCCCACATGGACAAATAGACATCGCGCATTGCTAGTCTAATCCATAAAATGATCGCCATTGATCAATAAAAAGTGTGAATTACACTAAGCTAGCAAGTAAATGAGTTTAGCTTCATGTCTCATAACCACTGGCTTAACTTAAAAGTTTACGAACGAATTGTAGATTTCCACTCAAAAATTGTCACAAAAGTTCGATCGAACAAGTCTAAGAATTAACCAACAAAGTAAACGCAAGCGTTTCATACCACTTGTTTTGCTAAGTCGTTTAATTGGATTTCGCGAACGAATGAGGTAAAGGTTTGTATTTACCAATAGATTAGAAAACGGTTTTAAATGCGAGTTCGATACTGAAAGTAGATGTTGAAATTGTTTTGATGAAAGAGTTTGAATATTTACTACTAGTATAGAAACCTTTGCATTTTAAAGTGACAAACTATAGAAATGATTGTGAAAACAATCAATCACCAAAAATTCACATACGAAGAAGTGGATTGAATCCATAGAAATCAGTATCAAATCCATCAAAATGGATTTCCCAGAAATCCAAAGAAAGAAGTCATCAAAGTCGATAACAACGATAACAACTAATCGAATCGACCAAAATCGTTAACATTGGAATTTTAATCAAAAATAAGGAAAACAGGCAAAACTGTCATTTTCAGACGTTTAAGAGTCTGATCCAGACGTTTGGATTTGGCTTCTGGAAATATTCAAGAAAACCATCCAAACGTCTGAAACCAAAAATCAAACGTCTGAAAGCCTTCCAAACGTCTAGGGGTCATTCCAGACGTTTGGTTTTGGTTTCTGGAAATATTTCAAAAAACCAACCAGACGTTTGAATTATCAAATCAGACGTCTGACCTTCATTCAAACTTGTGAAATGATAATCCAGACGTCTGAAATTAGTCACTTCTCTTTTTATTTTTCTGTCGCGCATAATTTTCTCCAGGAGGCAAAACTAGACCTCTGGTATTGGAATCGAGGCGTTTGACCACCTGGTAAGGGCAACAATTTGCCTAGGCCATGATGGCCAAAACGTTTTCGAGAGCGACCGAGCGAGCAATGATGACTAAGGATTTACGCCAAGCGAAAACCCGGCCTTATAGGCTCTTCGATACACCCCAAACAACATATCCAAACATCCATTGTAGGATTCTTTATAAAATTGGACTTCAAATCAAAAAATTAGAAAATTCCCAAAATCAGTTCAAATCAAAAGCAAATGAACATAAATAGGTGTTAGGAATTCATGCCTAACATCAAATTAGATATAGACATAGATGTGAGATAAAAATCTCACCTTTTTACATAAAAACAAGGAAGGAGAAGCTTGAAAACAAAGGAAGATCAACCCTCTTCAATCTCAACTCTAAAAGCTCCAATCCATGATCATAAGCAATAATTTCCCAAATTAGGATTTAGGAAATTTCTGAAGTTGAAGAGAGATTGAGATGGAGAAGAAGAAGGAGATGCTTACCAAGGCTACTCTTTGATTTTGGAGCCAAAACTTGGATTTGCAAAAGAAACTAGGGCTTAGAATTTTAATTTCCAATCTCCTCAGCCATTTTTGCTAAAGTTTTAGTTGTAGGAAATATTAATGAAATGGATAAAGAGGAGTAGGGGTGGAGCTAGGGTCTTAAGTTAGGTTATTGGGCTGAAACCCAAACCCAATACCCTAAGTGAAAATGTCAAAATTCTAACTAACTCCAAATATATCGATGTTTATACTCAAAAAGGTCACAAACGCCGTTTTGAACTCTCTGGAAGTGGTCTCAAGTCCCAATTCGACTGTTTGCAAAAAGTAGCTTTTTGGACTTTAATCCGACTAATGATGCTACATTTATATAAAATATTTAAATATACAATCGTAAAATATGCAGGTTGTTACAGACTCCCCTCGTTAAAGAAATTGCGTCCTCGCAATATTAAGAAGAAAATAAAAAGTAACGACCATAAAAGCATATCAACACAAAAGAAACTTGAAATAAGAAGTTCACCTTAAAGAGCATGAGAAAGTAAGTTCGGATGTGTTCGCTCGATGAATTCTCTAGATTCCCAAGAACAATCCTTAGGAATTGAGGACAATTGAACTTTCACGAGCGGGGCATCTTTATTTTGAAGGTGTTTGACATTCGAAGCAATGATACGAATAGGATGTTGCTCATAAGTCAAGCTAGGCAAAACTTCAATTTCTTCTACAACACCGGGCTCAAGATTAGAATCGGAATCTCGAAGGCAATTCCGTAGTTGAGAGATGTAAAATACGTCATGAATAGCAGAAAACTAAGCAGGTAATAAAAGACGATAAGCCATAGAACCAATGCGTTTGGTGATGGGAAATGGACCAATATATCGTGGTGCTAATTTTCCCGATCGACTGAAACGCACAACACCTTTCATAGGTGAAGCACGAAATAACACAAAATCTCCCACAGAAAATTCTAGTTTCTTTCTTATCGGCATAGGATTTTTGCCTACTTTGAGCTTCTTTCATCCTATGACGAATAAGGTCAGTCTTTTCTGTGGAATCACGAATAAAATCTGGACCTAAAACCAGCTTCGCACCGGCATCAAGCCAGCAAGAAGGAGATCGGCATGGCCTACCATAAAGTTCCTCGGAAGGTGCCACACCAATACTAGATTGGAAGATATTATTATAGGAAAACTCAACAAGAGAAATATGATCTTCCCAACTTCCACCAAAATCAAGAACATATGCACGAAGAAGATCTTCAAGAGTTTGATTCACACGCTCTCTTTTTCCATCGGAATGAGGATGATAAGCGTTGTTAAAATTAAGCTTCGTTCCCAAAGCTTTTTAAAGACTCTTCAAAAATCCACTAGTAAACAATGGATCACGATCGCTAACAATAGAAGTTGAAACTCAATGCAATTTAACAATTTCTTTAATAAAGAGTTTGGTCAAAAGAGCTATGGTCTAATTTGACTTAACGGGAATAAAATGGGCGGATTTTGTAAGTCTATCAACAATCACCCATAAACTATCATGGCCCGAACGAACGGGGAATCCCGTCAATAAAGTCCATGGAGACTTTATCCCACTTCCAAACTGGAATGTCCAAAGGTTGTAATAACCCACCGGGCCTTTGATGCTCGGCCTTAACGAGTTGGCAAGTCATGCAACACTTAACAGAGTTAGCAATATCGAATTTCATTCCATACCAATAATAAAGTCGCTTCATATCCGCATACATTTCACAACTACAGGATGAATGGTAAATTTAGAACGATGAGAATCTTCTAAAATATCTTTACGAAGATTACCAATATTTGGTACGATAATTCTACCAAATTTTCGAATACCGCCACGAGCATCAATATCAAAGTCTTTCGAACCTTCAACGTCAATTTTATCCCTACAATCTTGGCTAAGAAGAGCCAATTCGGGATCTAGCTTTTGAGCTTCAAGGATGTAGTCTAAAAGAGAAGGATGAGCCTCAAGGCTACATAAAACAAAAGATGAGCATTAGTCGGATTCAGGATCTCGAATCTCACAAGTGGATAAAGTCTCGAGATCATTCCATTAAGATATCATCATTGAAACAATCGCTTGTTTCTTACGACTAAGTGCATCGGCGACACAATTCCCCTTTCCAAGGGTATAAGGAATATCAAGATCATAAGATGCAAGGAACTTAAGCCAACATTGTTGACGCAAATTAATCTCCTTTTGAGAAAATAAATACTTCAAAGATTTATGATCAGCATAGGGAACAAATTTCTCTCCCAAAAGATAATGACGCCAAATTCTAAGGGCGAAAACAATAGCCGTGAGCTCTAAATCATGAGTGGCATATCTAGTCTCGGCTGGTTTCAATAGCCTAGAAGCATGAGCAATAACACATTCTCTTTGCATAACAACGGCTCCCAAACCAACACGACTAGCATCGGTATAAACAATATAATCTTGGTTCCCTTCGGGAATCACAAGAATAGAAGCATCGGAAAGGAGTTCTTTTAATTTTTGAAAAGAAGCTTCATATTTGTCCGACCAAATGTATTTGACTCCTTTCTTTGTCAAGCTAGTCAGAGGCATGAAAATTTTAGAAAATTCTTCTATGAAACGACGGTAATAACCAGCCAATCCAAGAAAGCTACGAATTTCCTTCACACTCTCCGGTCTCTTCCAATTTTGAATCGCTTCAATCTTTGAAGGATCCACGGAAATTCTGGATTCAAAATGATATGATGGAGAAATTTCACACGAGATTGCCAAAAGTAGCACTTAGAAATTTTTTCTTTCAATTGATTGCTTCTCAGAGTTTCTAACACAATTCTAAGATGCTTTTCGTACTCCTCCTCGGTTTTAGAATAAACAAGAGTATCATCTGTAAAGATGAAAACAAATTGATCGAGGAAGTCTTTGAAAACTCGATTCATAAGGTCAACGCAATAAGCTGGAGCATTCGATAAACCAAACGACACAACAAGCCATTCATAAGATCCATAAGGAGTACGGAACAATGTCAAAGGAATGCTATCCTCTGCAATACAAAGTTGATGAAAACCAGTTGCTAAGTCTGACTGTGAAAAGACTCTAGCACCAATAAGTTGATCAAAAAGATCATCAATCCGAGGTAAGGGATATTTATTCTTGATAGTGAGATCATTAAGCTTGCGGTAGTCGACGCAAAGCCTAAGTGTACCATCGGATTTCTTCACAAAAATAGCTGAAGCTCCCCAAGAAGAGGAACTAGAACGAATAAACTGCTTCATCTTCAATTTAGACAATTGCTTACACACCTCCTCATTTTCCTTATTGGACATATGATAAGGAGGACAAGTGATAGGTAGAGCTCCAGGGATTAAATTAATTCTGACCTCAATTGCTCGCTTAGTGGGTAATCCTAAAACGGTCTCAAATATGTCAGAAAATTCACGAACAACGTGAATAAGGGAAATGACATCTTCCTCATCATCATTATCTTCATCATGAGGATTTAATGAATATAAGGATGCTGCCAAATTGGAATCCAAATCTATAAGAACAATAGAAATCTGCTTAACAGATTGATGATGTCGAAGATGAATATTCCTCTCGGGACATAGCATATGGGCTTTATATCGATTAAGCCAATCCATTCCCAAAATCCTTTCGAAGCCTAAGTAATTCATGACATGCAAATAGGATTGGAAAGAGAAATCACATAAAATAATCTCGACGTCTTCACAAAGCAAACTGCGTGTTGCGGATCCACCAATCGGATTCGCAATTCTCAAAGAAGTCATTAAAGCCATAATATTTACAAAGAAAAAGTATCAACAAGTTGTTTCGATATAAAAGAATGGGATGCACCCGTATCAAAAAGAACTCGAATAGGATGATCACGAAACATAATAATGCCATTAAGGATGGAATGAGAAATACCTCGACCAAGAGAAGTGTTAGGAGGCGCTTGCACAACATTTAGCTTTCCCTCCCTCTTGCTGGGAAGTTTGGGACATGAATAAAAGATGACTCGAACTTTTACAATAACGACAAAAGAGAGGTTTTGGGCATTTATTAGCATAATGGTCCTTAGAACCACAATTGTAGCATTGCCCACGACTAGAGGTAAGAGTCTTAGCTACAGAAGTTGCTTGCTTCCCTTTATTGTTGGGATAAGAACCTTTGAACTTATTAGGTCTCTTTTTGTTGTTGTTGAAGTTCTGTTTGGCACTTACAACTTCAACATCACCTTCCTTATCGGCCACTTCAAGTCGAAGAGCGATATCAATAAGCTGATCAAAAGAAACTTCCAGTTTCAGAAGTAAAGGCTTTTTGAGGTTCTTATTCAACCCATAAACAAACCTCTGATTTTTCTTCAATGGGGTATTAATATACTTGATCCCATACTTTGAAAGAGATTCAAAAGATGCGACATATTCTGTCACAGAAGGTTCACCTTGAACAAGGTTAATATAGCGTCGGGCTAGAGTTACTTTCTCAGCCTCCGGCACAAACTTCAACTCGATTTTTTCTCGGAATTGCTCCCAAGTAAGATCCGCTTCAATAATTTCAGAAGTCAGAAGCTCATACCAATCAAATGCTCTTTCTTGGAGCATACTAGAAGCCACTTGGACTTGATAAAGATCAATAAGATTCATGCGAGAAAAGATGCGGTCACATGTTTTGAGCCAAGCTTGGATTTCCATAATGCTTTCGGATCCATTGAATGGCCTTCCACCCAAATTGGTATAGTCTCTGCACAAGCGTGCAAAACCAGATTTAGGATAAGTAGGCTCTGGGATGGGTCCGGCAGCTTGAGCATTCTTTACAAAATCTAAAAGCTATTGGACAGACATAAATACTCCATCTTGAGGAATAGCACTGGATTGACCGGTGCTGGGATAGCCTGGTCTAACCATTTCTCATCTTTAAGAAAGAAAGAAATAAAGAAAGAAGAAAAAGTTTATTCTCAGAACGAATATCAAACAAACTTGATTATTAAAACATGGCATCATAAAAGAAATTAGGATAAAACGAGTCCTAAGACTCGAACAAAATCCTAAGGCACGACTCCTAAGAAGAACTTAGGATGATGATCCTTGCTAGATTATTCTACATTGTTCCAAAGTTTGGCTACGATACCAAGCTGTGACGCCCCACCTCTATACTCACTCTAGCCAAGGACACTACGGAGTAATGCCGTCAACTAGCACGAAGAATAAGGTTGTTGAGGAGCGACCATCCGTGTAATTACTTTGTGGGAGCACTGGTATATGAGATAGACCAACATGCATTTCATTTCAAGATGAAATCTGACATATCAAATACAAACGCAAAGCACTACACAGTGGCTATATGATCTTTGGAAACAAATATAGAAATAAGCATAACATAAATCAATCTCAGATGTTCACATCTCAAAGGAGGAAACAGATATGAATATAACACATAGAAGTGTACATCAGAGTAGTGGTCAAACATGATTCACAATATCACAAAAGAATAGGTGCAAGTGTTAGACAAAAGAATAAGTATACATGAAGGAGTCAATATCTCTAATGTATAAAACAAAAACTACTAATCTAAAGTAGTTAGCCAAAAATCAGGTGACAGTCCCTCATAGGAAGTCAAGCAGAAGCACCTGTAATATCTCGATTTGATCCAAGTATTATTTAATAAGAAAATAATAAACGGATCAGTCTAGCTATAAGTATCAGACAAAAATGAGATAGAATAAGAGATATAACAAAAACATATGATAAAAATAATGCCATACTGTGACGAGTATACATTAAATAAAAACAAAAAACAATACGATATCTCAAAAATCTCATAACATCAAAAGAATATCATATTCTTTATTTTATTCACCAAACCACAAATATTGGCAATCAATGCCAATCGCAAAAGTTGGTGAAACACAAATTCTAGAAATCATCAATTAGGAATCTAGAAATCACAAAGGGGGAGTCCTATCACAAATGAGAGCATGAAAACTCACCAACACGTGTATCACAAATGAAACGTTATTCCGTGGTCGCTAACCGTAGAGCCGGTGCAATGACGTAGTATAATAACAGTACGCTCCAGGAACTTGAAACACAAATAATTCGAAACATTGATGCAGTACAATAATGGTACGTCCAGTGAACCGAAACTCCAATAATTTGGAACATCGACGCAGTACAACAACAGCACGTCCAATGAACCTGATAAACTGAAACAACGATGTAGTGCAATATCGGTACATCCATTGATCCAGATAAGCTGGAACATCGATATAGTACAATAGCGGTACATCCGATGAACCGAAAACCATCAATGAACGTGGGTCGCTAGAACATAAAAATGAGACGAAACTCCAAAGAACCCATAGGTCGTAGCCCATAAAAGAAATGAGACGAAGCTTAGTAAAACGAGGTACAGTCCCCCACGTGGACAAATAGACATCGCATATTGCTAGTCTAATCCACTAAGTGATCGCCATTGATCAATAAAAGTGTGAATTACACTAAGCTAGTAAATAAGTGAGTTTAGCTTCATGTCCCATATCCACTAGCTTAACTTAAATATTTACAAACAGATTGTAGATTTCCACTCGAAAGTTGTGACAAGAGTTTCAATCGAACAAGTCTAAGAATTAACCAACAAAGTAAACGCAAGCGTTTTCATACCACTTGTTTTGTTAAGTCGTTTAATTGAATTTCTCGAACGAATGAGGTAAAGGTTTGTATTTACTAATTGATTAGAAAATGGTTTAAAAGAGAGTTCGATATTAAAAGTAGATGTTGAAATCGTTTTGATGAAAGAGTTTGAATATTTACTAATAGTATAGAAACCTTTGCATTTTAAAGTGACAAACTATAGAAATGATTGTCGAAACAATCAATCACCAAAAATTCACATACGAAGAAGTGAATGGAATCCAAAGAAATCGATATCAAATCCATCAAAATGGATATTTCCAGAAATCCAAAGAAAGAAGTCATCAAAGTCGATAATTGTGATAACAACTAATCGGATCGGCCAAAATCGATTAACATTGGAATTTTAATCAAAAATAAGGCAAATAGGCAAAACTGGCATTTCCAGACGTCTAAGAGGTTGATCTAGATATCTGGATTTACTTTCTGAAAATATTCTAGAAAACCATCTAGACTTCTGAAACCTAAAATCAGACATCTGAAAGCCTTCCAAATGTCTGGGGGTCATTCTAGACGCCTGGTTTTGGTTTCGGGAAATATTCCAGAAAACCAACGAGACATCTGAAATCTTAAATCAGACATCTGAACTTCTTTCAAATGTTTGAAATGATAATCCAAACATTTGAAATTAGTCACTGCCCTTTTTATTTTTCTGCCATGCATAATTTTCTCCAGAAGGCAAAACCAGACGTCTGGTATTGGCATCCAAACGTCTGACCACTTGTAAGAGCAACAATTTGCCTCGGCCATGATGGCTAAAATGTTTTCGAGAGCGATCGAGTGAGCAACGACAACTAAGAATTAACGCCAAGCGACAACCCGGCCATATAGGCTCTTCGATACACCCTAAACAACATATCCAAACATCCATTGTAGGATTCTTCATAAAATTGGACTTCAAATCCAAAAGTTAGAAAATTCACCAAATCGGTTCAAATCAAAAGCAAATGAACATAAATATGTGTTAGGAATTCATGCCTAACATCAAAGATAGATATAGACATAGATGTCACTGCACCAAAACAGGCAAATCCTAACATTTATAAGTGTTACAAATAATTTCAGTAACACTTTTTAAGTGTTACTGGACTGTGAGGAATGAAGCGGCCAAATTTGTAGTACTTATAAGTGTTACGAACATACGTATTACTAACACTTATAAGTGTTGGTACCTAAATATACGGTAACACTTGTAAGTGTTGGTACAGAAATATACGGTAACGTTTATAACTGTTGGTACAGAAATATAAGGTAACGCTTATAAGTGTTGGTACAGAAATATGCGGTAACGCTTATAAGTGTTGGTACAGAAATATACGGCATCACTTATGAGTGTTGGAAAATGATTATTTAGTAACACATATATGTGTTGTTACACATAAAATGCTTTTACAAATACTAACAACATTTATAAGTGTTGCAAATATAAACTTATGATTTTACATAATTTCTTGCGATACTAATATTAAAATATTTAAAGAAAATGGAGTATAAGATATCGTAAACAGTGGTCCCCATATCAGACAATTCATCATACAGATTGCAAAATTTAAAATGCTCCACAAATGGAGTAAATATGTCATAAAAAATTATTTAAGATATCTTAATATTACAATGTCATGTATTCTGATATTACAACAACATAAGCTACGAAAATTTTAATTTCAAAATACACTTAAAGTTTAACTTAAGGTTAAACTAACCATCCTGGATCATCTACTTCAAACTATGATGGTTTGCACATTCTTCAATGTCCATGCGACAATCCAAACCTTCACACGTGCCTGCATTTAATATAAACACTCAATAAAAACTTACAACTTCAAAATCAATTACATTAATGAGTTACAACTCAATTTTCAATTTTAACTTGTAAAGACCCGTAAGTCCGTACTCCTTGAATAGACACTAATCTCCTTTGTTTAATTCAAGATGAACGAAAATACGAACCCTTAGGGGTTGTAAGAAAAATTTAAGAAAAGAAAAAGTAGAAAAGAAGGTAGAAAGAAGAGGGAAGAGAAAATAGAAAATAGGAAATTTTAACATAGAAGAAATAGAGAATAGAGGAAAACGAAAAGCAGAAGAAAATAGGATGGAACAGAAAACAACAGAACAATAACAGAATCTCACAATTCGCAGCGGAACAACATATAATAATAAATGAATAATCTTTAAACAAAGAACTATATCAGTTATTACATTACATCACATTTAATTACATCATATCATCAGAGTGTACAACATCAACAAACAGTGCAGCGGAAAAAGAAATACTATATAAGTAATATGCCATGCCATCCAGCTTGCCTCCAGCAACTCCAGAATATCCAGAATATCCTGATAAACCTTAACTCTTGACTGCCCGTGTGAAAATTGGTGGGCACCCAGAGTTTAGGAAGGAAAACAATAAACTCCAAGTCAGTCATGTGACTGGTGTGAGAACTCAAAATAGTTTATTTATCTTTAAAATCAAAATAGAGAGATATTTTTAAATTCAATTCGCAATGCTTTTAAAAATGAGACTACCATAAGGCCTCCCGCACACACACACAATGCAAACGCAGAATTGGAGGAGATTTCTCCTTATGATAGTCAAACATGCTTGATACGCATTTAAAAAGAACATTTGATATTATTACTAGTGCATAGTGTAGGGAAAATTCATTTCGAAAGTAGAATATAAATCTTAGCCAACATACGACCATTATCGTATGCCTACTATAGCTAACTATGTTCAATAGCAGGTTACCGCCACATTCCATAGCAGGTTATACAACTAAAACCGTACAAGTTTCATATTGTTTCTTTGGATTTCCAACAAATGGTCAGGCCAAGGAACTTCCCATTGCCACATGAGAATGCCTCTGGAAAGACATCCCCGAGAACCAAACCGGAACTCTGCCAACACAAGGCCGGGTTACCCCTAACTGGGTAACTACTGACACGAGCACGCCATTCCCCGATCGTAAACGACCTTTCTCACGGGATCCCGAAAACCAACAACCACAAAGTAATAAATTCGTAGTAACCACATAGGTTAAATATCTGGGCTCCATACCATGATACAACCTCTATCCAGAAGGAAATGTACATACCCTAAAGGGTGCTACCCCTCATAACCTTGCCGCATCTTTCCTGTTTTGACCATTTCCGGGGTGTGAGGTTCGACGAAGTCACGTCCACAAAAACATACTTTATACAAAAGCCATGCTTTGGGTCAACAAATGATCAACACAATGATCACTAAGATATACGATCAAATAAACGATCCTATCTCAATAATCAACACAATGATCATTTCAGCATCACTCAGCATGTCACATTACCAAATTGGGAATATATCGCTGATAACTTCAACTATATAACCTCTGAGCTCGTACGTCACAGAGAAGGGCGTTAAGCTAAAAGAATAAATTCTTCGCCACCAACAGAAATATATTTGAAAGAAATCGGCTTTATATCTCAACTTGTAACGTCAGACATACAATCCATACAAGTCTGTTCCGGGCTCGAACAAAACCGAAGGCACTTACAAAGAAGTCCTTGCAATCCGGATATTCACAATCCTGATCGGATTCACCATCACATATGGAGAACTCTATACCGGAGCAACTCGGTGCAGAGTAAATCGACAGGTCATCCTATCGCTCTCGCAAATACCGGGTCTTCAACACCGATCTTCAATGCAATTCATAACGACGTATCACATATTCGGAATGGGTTATACGACCCCATGATCCTTTCCCGGTTAACCCGAATAGTGAGCGCTTATTTAAAAATAAGTGTAGCATTCACATTCAAACAAATCACATCAAATACCCATTCAAAGGGAAATATTGATAGTCGGTTATTGAACTATCACTGGATATGCACACATCACCAGTTTCAAAATAATTTTCCAAATTATTTATTTTCCAAAATATCTTTACAAGATATATAATTTCACACTTCAAAAATAAATCAATATTTATTTTTAAACCAATTCCACTTTCTTTTATAAATTCCTTAGTGAATTTATAATCCAAAATATCTATGAATATTCGATTTCCATTATTCATTTCAATTTATCTTCAAAAAAGATAAATTCTAAATATCACTTCGTATTGGAAAACAATTCCATACTTATTTAATAAGTAATTCACAAATTTTATTTATTTTCAACACTTAGAAAATATTCAATATACCTAAATCGAAATTTAGTATATATTTCATTCTTTAAGGAAATCATTCTCTTAAACATATTTATTTGGGCCAAAAACGAATGTTGCGTAAAACATCGTTACGACAACCCAAAATCACTAGTATAGGGATTCGAAATTAAAATAGATATATAAATCCCAATACTATACAAAACATTTCCTTTCGGAAATCATTTACTATAACAACAGTGTTATAGTCCATCATCTCCTTTTATTTCTCGAAAACGTCTATTTCAACAATAAATGTTGAAATCTATGGTTTCGAATCTCAACACATTTAAAACATCGTTAGATCGTTTTAATTCTATTTGAAATATCACATTCAAAACAATTTCTTTAACATCTTATTCACTATTCAAAAACGTGAATATACTTCATTTATAGGTTTCAACAATTTACTTATCAAAATAAGTCATTTGCGAATTTATAAAACAACGTTTATAAATTCCATTTTTATTTATTTATAAAAACTTCCTTTTATAAATTCCTTTATTAACCTATTCCAGTTTATAACTCAATTATAAACTAAAAGTTCATATTATAAGTTAATTACTTATAAAACAATTATTTTACAAAATCGTTCCTTTAAAGACTTTCTAATTTATGAATCTTATAACTTATAAGATCCATTTATTTAACCAATCTATTCTTCAAATAATTTCACCAAATTTATAAATCTTACTATTTATAAATTTTATTTATAACTTCACAGTTTATAATTTTATAAATTTCATTCTTTAATGAAATTCATTTTCACTTCATTCAAACACTTATAAAAAGTCGTTTTATAATGTCAACATTTCAATTTATAAATATCCATTTATAAATCTGTTAATATAAATCAAATTATATTATTATTCTAAAACGTCTTTAATTTCCTTTATAATTTCACCATTTTGATTTATAAAATAATCAAATTTTTAAAAATCCTATTTTTTTAACTTTTTATAATAAATCTAAAAATCCCAGTTTAAACTATTTTATAAAGTCATTAATTCCTTATTTTCAAAAATCAGCTTTTAACTATATTTCTTAAAAATCATAATTTTTATAACATTAAAAATTATAACGTTTATTTATTTAAAATAGATCAAATTCCAAACATAAAGTATATTTTCAAAAATCACTTTATAAATCATTTTAAAATCCCAAAATCTGGGTCCAATGATGCTACACACCAAATAGTCAATCACGACAACAACGATATCACATATCGTATATGATAATCAACGAATATCAAAATATCCATAATCAAATAAATACTGTTGAGGAATCCAGTTGGATCCCTCCAACCTGTCTCCTGCATCCAAAAACATTAGCACAATACCAATTTCGCTCCAGTACGAAATTATCGCGGTATATGTTCTTATTAAATATTATCCGCTTAATAACGGCGTAATAGGGTCTCATCCGCTAAACAAAAAATGCGGGAAATCAACAACTGCAATATATACATATGCCAATATATATATATTGATATTATATATAATACCAATTTCACTGTTTATGAAATATTCGCGGTATATGTTTTTATTAAATAACATCCGCTTACTAACGGCGTATAATGTCTATTTTAACAATCAATAGATAACAATCAACATTCAAACATGCATTCAAATATTTTAAATCTAGCTATTTAAAATAAAATCGAAACTGATTCGATTGAGTGAGAAGTTCTCACCTTGGTTTTAATTTCCGTTTTAGCGATTTATTTCGAATAAAATTAAACGGACGTTTAATTTTACCCAAAATTCTCACTAACTCCAAACGACTCCAAACCAATTTCATCGCGTAGTGCTCGTCCATACGATTCCAACGCAACTGGTTTCGCGCGTTTTCGACCTCGTATGAAAAAGATATCAATTTTACAAGTTTACACGATTTTATACACATAAATTTATAACATAATTTTAAATTTTAAACCTATCACAAATCTTGGCCGTTCATTTCTTCTAGAGCAAATCTGGGCCGACCCTATCATCTTCCTCTCCTCTTCGTTCTCCTTACAGTAACTCACGTACAAAAATCAAACCCATCACCTTAGAACTAGGGTTTCAATTTGCATCCACATCACTCGACGAAACTCGATCAAATTACTGCTATGTCGAAGCCCTTCGCGAGAGCTACCTCCACCACCAACCACCTGAAGCTCGGCCTGCTATTGCACCTGGAAATGCGTGCGTGACTTAGCACGGTCGGCCCCCTTTTTCTCCCCCTACGATGCTCCATTTCCGATCATATCCGTATGGATTGAAAGCTCTCTTCATGCTCTTCAATGTTGTAGTTAACAACTTTAGCTAATTCTTGCTGGATTGAGAGAGATTGAGGGATGAAGATCATGAATTTCTGGCCATACATTGCAAGGGTGGCGGCTAGGGTTTAATATTAGCGTTTAGTGTTTTATTTTTTTTAATTTATGAAGGGTGGGGCTATTTATAAGGAACCGGCGAAACTATTCATCCCGGAAATTCCGAACTCCGATTTACGCGCCGCAACCAGCGTTTCTAGGGTTTACCCCGCGTTCCGGACACAATGGAACAGGTTTCGGAAGCTAATTCGGACATCTGTGCGAGATATGGCTGTAAACGCTCAATTTAAATTAAACCGATTTAA
This sequence comes from Allium cepa, assembly GCA_030765085.1. Lineage (NCBI taxonomy): Eukaryota > Viridiplantae > Streptophyta > Magnoliopsida > Asparagales > Amaryllidaceae > Allium > Allium cepa. Next base: position 904,175,139 of record CM060939.1, read on the forward strand.
GTCGATTTCTAGGCGTTTTAATTTGTACCGGACAAATGGTAAATCCAATTGACTTGAAATTTGAAACCTTACAATAATATCACATTATGGATCCGATGAAACTGGTTTCGTCGAAATCCGAGACTTTTTGAAAAATGGCTATTTTTACTCGTCAAATTTAAATTAAAAATAAATCGATGCGTTTTGAGCTGCCACGATCAAACGATAACTCCGATTGACACGAAATTTGAAATCCGGTAATAACTAACTATTACGGATCCAGTGGAACTGGTTTCGTTCAATTCTGAGACTGTTCAAAAATTGGCTATTTTACAGTCGATTATTAAATATTAAAATATTCAATTTTCACAAATTAACTTTTAATTCGATTTTAAAAGTTCTAAAATATCGTTCTAACTCCCATATGATAAAATAAAATTTTACAAATCATTTTCAATCATATTTAACTCAATTTTCAAATATATTCCATAATTTAACGTATTAAATTATTGATTTAATAATCCAATTAAATCCAATAATTCGAATAAAAATTTATTTGACTTATAAATTCACTTATTAAATATTTAAAATTAATTAAATATTCAAATTTTAATTATTAAAAATTCTGGGTCGTTACAATCTTCCCCACTTAAAAGAATTTCGTCCTCGAAATTATTAAGTAAGAAAGTACAGAATTTATTAATTTTCCCCAAAATTCATAGTTAAACTTCTTACACAACTTTGCTAAGTTTTCAAATCATACTTAGTTATCTTTTCAAAAACAACTACTATTGTTTAACTTTCAATTCCAAAATCAAAGTTTAAGTTTTCAAAATTTTCCAATTTTTCTCAAATTTTTTCTAACGCCTTAAATTTTCGAAAAAATTCGCCATAGTCTCCTTTGCGCGGCTCGATCCGAAAAAAAATGACAGTATATATATCACAAATATACATCTCATCAAGTAATGAGGCATCCCGAAGGGAAAAAAGTGTAAAAGTACGGTATGTAATCCGAGATATGTACCTTATATTTTATTAGCGAGCATATACGGCTAATATAGCGCGAAAGCGAGCTCCAAATGCGAAGCAAACGCGATCCGCACCTACTAATCACTCAACAAACAACATGAGAATCATGCATATAGATAATAGTATCGATATACATCATATAGTAACATAATAACTATATATGTCAACATAGCAAATGCAACTAAAGCAACAAATGCAAACATCAACCAACTAACATTCAACAAGTTCATAACCAATATATATTCATTCATATTCTCATTAATATTCAATGAAATGGTTCTCAATTTAAATCACATTTGATTTATTTACATTGGATGTTTTTACTAACATTCATTCTTAATTAGTTTATATTCACTAATTCATATTCAAGTTGGTTCACTTCCAATTCAAATTCAATTCATTTAAGATTCACTTAACTTCCAATTGGATTCCAATTACTTTAACTTCCAATTTCATTAATTTAATTTCATTAACTCTTAACGAATTATATACAATCATCTAACAATCATATAAAAATCAATGTATATTTATTTCAACCAAATTCCTTTGCTTACAATTGGTTTAATTAAATTGATTTTCATTCAATCTATTCATTCAATTCAATTCAATTCAATTCTAAAGTAAATTTCCATTTAATCTTTAAATTCATTTTTATTTACAACTCATATTCATATATATATTCATATAGTTTCACTTCTTATATATATAAGTTTATTTCACAATTGTAAATCACTTTAATTATAATTTAATTCTTATAATTCTTTTGCTTATACAATTATTCCTTTATTTAGATTATTCAAACAACTAAACAATCAACTTATATACACTTTAATAATTCTGAAAAATTATTTCTTTATATATAAAATATAATCAAGTAAAATTATTTCATTTACCCAATTTTAAAATCAATATTGTGCCGAATTGTTCTATTTAAGTGTTTAGAAACCCCTTCGGCATAGTCTTGCGGACCACGCTGACGAAAGTTCATATGCCACTCAATAAACCAATCATCACAATATAAAACAATTTTATATATTCACTAACAAATACGCTCTCATAGCTATTATTATACTCAAACTCAATCTAGAGCACTGCTGACTCTATCTCTAATGAGTAATACCCAACAGAACCATGGTTGTCGCTTAACCATATGCTCTGATACCAACTGTAAAGACCCATAAGTCCGTACTCCTTGAATAGACACTAATCTCCTTTGTTTAATTCAAGATGAACGAAAATACGAACCCTTAGGGGTTTTAAGAAAAATTTAAGAAAAGAAAAAGTAGAAAAGAAGGTAGAAAGAAGAGGGAAGAGAAAATAGAAAATAGGAAATTTTAACATAGAAGAAATAGAGAATAGAGGAAAAAGAAAAGCAGAAGAAAATAGGATGGAACAGAAAACAACAGAACAATAACAAAATCTTACAATTCGCAGCGGAACAACATATAATAATAAATGAATAATCTTTAAACAAAGAACTATATCAGTTATTACATTACATCACATTTCATTACATCATATCATCAGAGTGTACAACATCAACAAACAGTGCAGCGGAAAAAGAAATACTATATAAGTAATATGCCATGCCATCCAGCTTGCCTCCAGCAACTCCAGAATATCCAGAATATCCTGATAAACCTTAACTCTTGACTGCCCGTGTGAAAATTGGTGGGCACCCACAGTTTAGGAAGGAAAACAATAAACTCCAAATCAGTCATGTGACTGGTGTGAGAACTCAAAACAGTTTATTTATCTTTAAAATCAAAATAGAGAGATATTTTTAAATTCAATTCGCAATGCTTTTAAAAATGAGACTACCATAAGGCCTCCCGCACACACACACAATGCAAACGCAGAATCGGAGGAGATTTCTCCTTATGATAGTCAAACATGCTTGATACGCATTTAAAAAGAACATTTGATATTATTACTAGTGCATAGTGTAGGGAAAATTCATTTCGAAAGTAGAATATAAATCTTAGCCAACATACGACCATTATCGTATGCCTACTATAGCTAACTATGTTCAATAGCAGGTTACCGCCACATTCCATAGCAGGTTATACAACTAAAACCGTACAAGTTTCGTATTGTTTCTTTGGATTTCCAACAAATGGTCAGGCCAAGGAACTTCCCATTGCCACATGAGAATGCCTCTGGAAAGACATCCCCGAGAACCAAACCGGAACTCTGCCAACACAAGGCCGGGTTACCCCTAACTGGGTAACTACTGACACGAGCACGCCATTCCCCGATCGTAAACGACCTTTCTCACGGGATCCCGAAAACCAACAACCACAAAGTAATAAATTCGTAGTAACCACATAGGTTAAATATCTGGGCTCCATACCATGATACAACCTCTATCCAGAAGGAAATGTACATACCCTAAAGGGTTCTACCCCTCATAACCTTGCCGCATCTTTCCTGTTTTGACCATTTCCGGGGTGTGAGGTTCGACGAAGTCACGTCCAAAAAAACATAACTTATACAAAAGCCATGCTTTGGGTCAACAAATGATCAACACAATGATCACTAAGATAGACGATCAAATAAACGATCCTATCTCAATAATCAACACAATGATCATTTCAGCATCACTCAGCATGTCACATTACCAAATTGGGAATATATCGCTGATAACTTCAACTATATAACCTCTGAGCTCGTACGTCTCAGAGAAGGGTGTTAAGCTAAAAGAATAAATTCTTCGCCACCAACAGAAATATATTTGAAAGAAATCGGCTTTATATCTCAACTTGTAACGTCAGACATACAATCCATACAAGTCTGTTCCGGGCTCGAACAAAACCGAAGGCACTTACAAAGAAGTCCTTGCAATCCGGATATTCACAATCCTGATCGGATTCACCATCACATATGGAGAACTCTATACCGGAGCAACTCGGTGCAGAGTAAATCGACAGGTCATCCTATCGCTCTCGTAAATACCGGGTCTTCAACACCGATCTTCAATGCAATTCATAACGACGTATCACATATTCGGAATGGGTTATACGACCCCATGGTCCTTTCCCGGTTAACCCGAATAGTGAGCGCTTATTTAAAAATAAGTGTAGCATTCACATTCAAACAAATCACATCAAATACCCATTCAAAGGGAAATATTGATAGTCGGTTATTGAACTATCACTGGATATGCACACATCACCAGTTTCCAAATAATTTTCCAAATTATTTATTTTCCAAAATATCTTTACAAGATATATAATTTCACACTTCAAAAATAAATCAATATTTATTTTTAAACCAATTCCACTTTCTTTTATAAATTCCTTAGTGAATTTATAATCCAAAATATCTATGAATATTCGATTTCCATTATTCATTTCAATTTATCTTCAAAAAAGATAAATTCTAAATATCACTTCGTATTGGAAACAATTCCATACTTATTTAATAAGTAATTCACAAATTTTATTTATTTTCAACACTTAGAAAATATTCAATATACCTAAATCGAAATTTAGTATATATTTCATTCTTTAAGGAAATCATTCTCTTAAACATATTTATTTGGGCCAAAAACGAATGTTGCGTAAAACATCGTTACGACAACCCAAAATCACTAGTATAGGGATTCGAAATTAAAATAGATATATAAATCCCAATACTATACAAAACATTTCCTTTCGGAAATCATTTACTATAACAACAGTGTTATAGTCCATCATCTCCTTTTATTTCTCGAAAACGTCTATTTCAACAATAAATGTTGAAATCTATGGTTTCGAATCTCAACACATTTAAAACATCGTTAGATCGTTTTAATTCTATTTGAAATATCACATTCAAAACAATTTCTTTAACATCTTATTCACTATTCAAAAACGTGAATATACTTCATTTATAGGTTTCAACAATTTACTTATCAAAATAAGTCATTTGCGAATTTATAAAACAACGTTTATAAATTCCATTTTTATTTATTTATAAAAACTTCCTTTTATAAATTCCTTTATTAACCTATTCCAGTTTATAACTCAATTATAAACTAAAAGTTCATATTATAAGTTAATTACTTATAAAACGATTATTTTACAAAATCGTTCCTTTAAAGACTTTCTAATTTATGAATCTTATAACTTATAAGATCCATTTATTTAACCAATCTATTCTTCAAATAATTTCACCAAATTTATAAATCTTACTATTTATAAATTTTATTTATAACTTCACAGTTTATAATTTTATAAATTTCATTCTTTAATGAAATTCATTTTCACTTCATTCAAACACTTACAAAACTCGTTTTATAATGTCAACATTTCAATTTATAAATATCCATTTATAAATCTGTTAATATAAATCAAATTATATTATTATTCTAAAACGTCTTTAATTTCCTTTATAATTTCACCATTTTGATTTATAAAATAATCAAATTTTTATAAATCCTATTTTTTTAACTTTTTATAATAAATTTAAAAATCCCAGTTTAAACTATTTTATAAAGTCATTAATTCCTTATTTTCAAAAATCAGCTTTTAACTATATTTCTTAAAAATCATAATTTTTATAACATTAAAAATTATAACGTTTATTTATTTGAAATAGATCAAATTCCAAACATAAAGTATATTTTCAAAAATCACTTTATAAATCATTTTAAAATCCCAAAATCTGGGTCCAATGATGCTACACACCAAATAGTCAATCACGACAACAACGATATCACATATCGTATATGATAATCAACGAATATCAAAATATCCATAATCAAATAAATACTGTTGAGGAATCCAGTTGGATCCCTCCAACCTGTTTCCTGCATCCAAAAACATTAGCACAATACCAATTTCGCTCCAGTACGAAATTATCGCGGTATATGTTCTTATTAAATATTATCCGCTTAATAACGGCGTAATAGGGTCTCATCCGCTAAACAAAAAATGCGGGAAATCAACAACTGCAATATATACGTATGCCAATATATATATATATTGATATTATATATAATACCAATTTCACTGTTTATGAAATATTCGCGGTATATGTTTTTATTAAATAACATCCGCTTACTAACGGCGTATAATGTCTATTTTAACAATCAATATATAACAATCAACATTCAAACATGCATTCAAATATTTTAAATCTAGCTATTTAAAATAAAATCGAAACTGATTCGATTGAGTGAGAAGTTCTCACCTTGGTTTTAATTTCCGTTTTAGCGATTTATTTCGAATAAAATTAAACGGACGTTTAATTTTACCCAAAATTCTCACTAACTCCAAACGGCTCCAAACTAATTTCATCGCGTAGTGCTCGTCCATACGATTCCAACGCAACTAGTTTCGCGCGTTTTCGACCTCGTATGAAAAAGATATCAATTTTACAAGTTTACACGATTTTATACACATAAATTTATAACATAATTTTAAATTTTAAACCTATCACAAATCTTGGCCGTTCATTTCTTCTAGAGCAAATCTGGGCCGACCCTATCATCTTCCTCTTCTCTTCGTTCTCCTTACAGTAACTCACGTACAAAAATCAAACCCATCACCTTAGAACTAGGGTTTCAATTTGCATCCACATCACTCGACGAAGCTCGATCAAATTACTGCTATGTCGAAGCCCTTCGCGAGAGCTACCTCCACCACCAACCACCTGAAGCTCGGCCTGCTATTGCACCTGGAAATGCGTGCGTGACTTAGCACGGTCGGCCCCCTTTTTCTCCCCCTACGATGCTCCATTTCCGATCATATCCGTATGGATTGAAAGCTCTCTTCATGCTCTTCAATGTTGTAGTTAACAACTTTAGCTAATTCTTGCTGGATTGAGAGAGATTGAGGGATGAAGATCATGAATTTCTGGCCATACATTGCAAGGGTGGCGGCTAGGGTTTAATATTAGCGTTTAGTGTTTTATTTTTTTAATTTATGAAGGGTGGGGCTATTTATAAGGAACCGACGAAACACTATTCATCCCGGAAATTCCGAACTCCGATTTACGCGCCGTAACCAGCGTTTCTAGGGTTTACCCTGCGTTCCGGACACAATGGAACAGGTTTCTGAAGCTAATTCGGACATCTGTGCGAGATATGGCTGTAAACGCTCAATTTAAATTAAACCGATTTAAGTCGATTTCTAGGCGTTTTAATTTGTACCGGACAAACGGTAAATCCAATTGACTTGAAATTTGAAACCTTACAATAATATCACATTACGGATCCGATGAAACTGGTTTCGTCGAAATCCGAGACTTTTTGAAAAATGGCTATTTTTACTCGTCAAATTTAAATTAAAAATAAATCGATGCGTTTCGAGCTGCCACGATCAAACGATTACTCCGATTGACACGAAATTTGAAATCCGGTAATAACTAACTATTACGGATCCAATGGAACTAGTTTCGTTCAATTCTGAGACGGTTCAAAAATTGGCTATTTTACAGTCGATTATTAAATATTAAAATATTCAATTTTCACAAATTAACTTTTAATTCGATTTTAAAAGTTCTAAAATATCGTTCTAACTCCCATATGATAAAATAAAATTTTACAAATCATTTTCAATCATATTTAACTCAATTTTCAAATATATTCCATAATTTAACGTATTAAATTATTGATTTAATAATCCAATTAAATCCAATAATTCGAATAAAAATTTATTTGACTTATAAATTCACTTATTAAATATTTAAAATTAATTAAATATTCAAATTTTAATTATTAAAAATTCTGGGTCGTTACATAACTCGAAAAGCATTCAGTTTCATAATAACTCGGCATGCAATCCAGTTTTAAAACCGAGTTGCTGCAACTCAGTTTTAACACTGAGTTGCTGCCACCCAGTTTAATAGTGTTAAAACTGGGTTGCGCAACTCTGTTTTAACACCGAGTTGCTGCAACCCAGTTTAAAACTTTCAAAACTGGGTTGCGCAACTTAGTTTAACACTAAGGGAACCGACTGCATAGCCATACATGCACTCAGGCTGTGCACTTAGAAACCCAAGATATGTACATGCATTCAGCCTTTTATGTACCAAGATAATAATACGGTAGTTGATTAGCATATTGTGCAACTATGCTTATTAGAAGATAAATAGTATTTGAAACCACGTACGATTTCGAGTAGCATGTATAGAGTTCATACATGTTATAACCTTGATGATAATATAATGCTGCCTTCAAACAACACAAGTTATGCAGTTTTAGCATGTGAAAACAACAATATATCTCATGAAGCAAGAACGAAGATTAACATTTCAGTTCTAGACAGCCCCTATCATACAGAAATCAATTCTCACAACCCCTTAGTTAAAAGTCATGCTAAACCTCAATTGATAATAAGCCAAATACCCATGTAACCAGTTCAGAAGATAAGCAAAACTCCTCGGATTTGCAGGTCCAGACCACAACACACAGTGTAGAAATCAGTGAAGACACATACCTGGTAGCACAAAGGGAGTCTGATGACATGCTGGTAGAAAGCATCTTGCCTGATTCAACCAGTACCCTATCTCCAAACAACAACTCAACAGCAGCTCCTAACACTCCAAACAAGTTCCTGTCAGAAACATACATTACAAATGATGAAATAAGAATTCGAACAAAGAAAACTAGGAAAACACGTTCAAATGTAAATGCATTCGACTTAAGAGCCACAAAAGACAAGATATTATTAATAACCCTACCTGGGACCAATTTGCATCTCTTTAAAAGTAATGGGGAAAAATTGTAACCAAGCCATACTAGAAACCAAAGATGTAGATTTTCCGTTGAATTATATATAGGGAAAAAAATGCAAACCTCTGCTTCAGAGATCCAAACAGCTTGTAGTAATCAGGGAAACCTTGTAGTCTAGCATTTTCTCGAATTGTTAAAACACGGTCTTGCGAAGGATGGATTACTTTCTGCGCAAAAAATGTATAAGAAATTAGTAAAATTGTTACTTCATGGCATATAATAAAAAATAGGTTAAAAGGAATGTAAACTTTAGTACCAAGTAACTAAACATAAATTAAATAACCAAATTCAATTATATAAACAAAACTAGTCACAAAATAATTTAAAGTTCCACTAAAAAGGTGGAAAAACGTTATTTGGATATATGTACACAATTGCCCAAAAATACCAGGCATGCCTGCAAAATTATTGATATCTTATCTGTTGCAAATTTCCTACGTGATTGCTGGAGTTTGGAATGAAGTTTTGTAGGCTTGTTTGCACTAGTTTGCTAATGACTACTAGTTTTTGTTTATAGAATCCAACAAAGCTGGAGATATATCAAAATAATTTGAAAATATTGTTTCCATCAAAAACTTAGTTATAAGGTTCTGCTCTTGTCACAACAGTAGAAAACAGTTTCATCCCACCATAAACGACCAAATAGCCTGTAAGAAAAATCATCAGTAAATCGTTAGCGATAAAAATATGCAAAAGAAGGTAACATGTAAAAAAACAAATTACTTACTTGGAAGATTTTCCATCAACGTAAGTCATGGCATAATCCGAGATCTGGCACATGTGTACTATCTTAGATATATATAAACTAAATAAACAAATTTTACAAAAAAAGAAAGATCAAAATATTTAACTTGGTCGGTTTTGTTTCTCTTTATAGACACACCTTAAGATAAAAATATCCAGAAAGCAAGATCTCTTCATATGATCACCTATTATTGGGTGCAGATTTGAGATTATCCGACCTGTTGGATAAGCTCTAACCGCATGTTCTAGTAATCTAGTTTTATTTGAAATTGGAATTTTATATGGACAGATTTTTTGTAAAAAAATTCTTAAAGAAATTATTTAGTATTACATCACCCACTTGGGAAATTTAATCATGTGAGACAGACAATAAATAGCTATAACTATGAAAAATGCTTGAATGAAGGGCTGCTGTAAATGACAAAAGGTGAAAAGGCAGATAACTGCATGAATGAAGGTTAATATATATTACTACAAGTCAAAAGATCCTGCATTTCTTAACTTATCATGGACAAGGTGTCATAATCTAAAGTCTAAATCTACATCATAGATATCAAAATAGTTTCTTTGGTTTACCTGAATATAGAGCACATTATCTTTGGGATGACAATTTATTAAGTAATCTGTTATCCATTTGAGAGAATCTCGAGCATAATCCAACTGCTTAACTTTATCCATTTGATCACCATATTCCAATATAGACCATGAAAGCATAATAGTAGTAAAAGCCATGGGAAAATTGAATTTCATATGGTCTCCATCATCATACATTCCTTTTGACATGTCAAGTCCGGCTTCACTACCGTCTTTTAGAGCTGAATCCCCCTTGGGATCTTGTTCCCAACTAATTTACCAGCTGATAAAAAAATAGAATTTTTTAATAAAAAAGTCTTGTTGAAGAATTTGAGGCAGTTGGTAGTAAATGGAGAAATTTGGTGATAGTATACCCAATATCAAATGAAAGGCTATAAAGTTTACAAACCGAACGAGAAAAAAGGGAAGCTTTGTGGCACAAAGGTTCTTGGGAATGTTTTCAAATTCCAAAAGTGGGAGGAGACCACTAGTTCCGTATCTCTGTCCTGGTCTGTCCATCATATAAAATTTTACCACATAATCATACAATTACGCAAATAATCCCCAAAAATATGGTTTTGATAAGTCGGTGAAACTTTATGTCAGTAAGTACTGCATTTCTTAAATTTGTTCTAAACAACTGTTTAACACAAATTTGCAATTGATGGTAAAACAGCTACTATGCATTTGGTATAAAGCTACTTGAATTACACATAATGATTCAATTCACCAAAGACCCCATAATATATGGCATAATATATGATTACACAGTATGTTAAGAAGACTCTTCAACATGAATTCTTTTATATAAAAAAATAGGTTTACTGATTTTAACAACAACACTTGTTCTTTAAGATAAATTCTAGGGCTGGCGCTATAGGTGAATAAATATAAATAATATATGACATAAATTTTGCATCCAGTATAAACTGCAACAAGTTGTTATGTTACACATTCAAACATAAAATACAAGTGTCGCTCTTACAACAGAAACATCTAAAAGAAATCAAATCTCACTAATTGCATGTTTCTGCATAAAATTACAAAAATAAATCGGCGTTATATAATATTAAATAGGCAGAGAACAAAAGTACCTAAACCACATAATCCGAAAGTATTGCAAACATTACGATTGAAATATTGATTGCATTTACAAGTTAAACGTTATTTTCAACAATCAAAACAACTGATTACTATGTTACTATTTTTTTTTATTGTTTTCAAGGCCCAGTGAATGACCCTTAATATATATTGGCAGCTAATCTCCCCAAAACAGTATGATTTGGGGTTACTAAGTTAACAGTCACTTGTATGTGACGTGACATTGTTAATTCGATAATAACATATGAATATGTTTGCATACGAGTAAAAATAAATAATAGAAAGGATCTTTATTCAAAGCCATTCAATATATATTGACAAATGACTTGTGTTAATAACTTAATCAACCAGACATCAACACAGACGCACAAAAGTAGAGTTTAATTTCGTACCATGAAATGAAATTTTAACTTTAAATTTTGAAGCTGCATTCATACATGAAATAGGCATTAACCAAACTGAAATAAAAAAGAAGTTTAATTTTGTACCCGGAAATGAGATTTTTCAATCACCACAAACTTCTGCTTCAGCAATTTTGTAGTTGCATTCATACATGAAATAAACATTAACCAAACTGTAAACACTGATTTACGAATTCTACGATAATACTCTCGTACTAATGTAAACCAGAATTTAAATTAGCATGATTTTTATGATTAAACGATTAAATAATGTTCAGATTCTGTTTTTAAAATACACCAAAATTCTCAAATACCGTACATTTATAGTCTTTTGAGGTAGATCTTGTGAATCAGGGTTTGAAATCATACAAAAAGGCAACAAATTGATTTGCAATTTTAGAAGAGAATAATGTTATCCCGCCTTTTTCAGCAAGAACGTGATATCAAAAGATCGACCGAGAGAAGCAAGATAGCTCGTCTCAAAAGATTGGTCAACTCAACATCTCAACAAAGAAAGTTATGTTGAATGTTTTTTTCATTTAAGATCCCCTACGGAGGGGGGTCCAGGGGGGTGCCAACCCCCCAAGGTAGGGGTGCGGGGGCAACGCCACCGCGATGGTGTTCGACCTGACCGGTCAGGTCGTAGGGGACCAAGGGGCAGTGCCCCGTCCAAAACGGTATACGACTTAAAGAATGAAGCGACCTATCTTCTACTCGAGGCCAGCGCCTACAACCTAAGAAGACCTCGCGACCTAAGACATGACAAAGTTAAGCGACCTAAGCTGGACCAAGGGTAAACGACTTAACGGGTTAACCTATCAGCGACTTAAGGCATAAAGCTGCTCAATCGAGTTAACGAGCTAACAGGAGAAGCGGCTCAACGACCTTAGGCTAAACGAGTTAGCAACTCACCAGAAGGTCCGACCTAACAGAGTCTACGGCTCAAAGGAGTCCACGGCCTAACGACTTAACTATGTGGCACGACCTACGATTTATCTTAAGTCGTCCACACGACCTAACTCCTTAAGTCGTCCCTAACTCCTTAAGTCGTCCCTGCCGACCTAACTCCTTAAGTCGTCCACACGACCTAACTCCTTAAGTCGTCGCTAACTCCTTAAGTCGTCCCTGCTATTAACCCCACCTCGGCCGTGGCTCACCGATCCACGATAATAAACGACCTAACACTCTGTCGACTTAAGGAAGGATGCCGACCCAAGACACGAAGGGACGCCGACCTAGTATCTTAGCATGGAAGACCGACCTAACTGCATAAGACCTAAGAGGGATACCGACCTAAGGGTCTTGAGAAGCATGCCGACCTAATGCCTTAAAGAAAGTTCCGACCTAACGTCTTAAAATGATGCCGACTTAAGGTTCAAGGAGATTCCGACCTAGGACTTATAAAGGTCTACCGACCTAACGCGTTTTCCGATCTAACTACTCAAGTTTGCCGACTTAGCTGTTAAGAATAAGTTGATCCACACCTGAGTCGTGGCCGGCTTGCGGCTCATGATAAGTCGTGACCGACCTAAAGATACGAAGGGGGAAGTAGTGCAACAGTTCAATGCGCGTCACAATAACTCGGCAGTGACTTGGGACTTAGGATTTGGGACCAGAAGGATATGCGCCTCCCATTTAAACCATAGGCCGTGCATGGGTGATGGGCAGCGACCTACGACCTAGCTTATCTCGGCAATGACTTACAACTTGACACCAGAAGCCCCTATAAATAGGCGACCACTTCCAACATTCAGGGGACCTTTTTGGCCGATCATTTCAAGCGCCAATACTCTGCTGAATTCTCAACTCACCCGACACTTCAAATTCGAAAGGCATCTCAACTAACTTCAAGGGAAAATCTAACGCAATCTACATGGATTCGAAGAATTCTTTTCTACCAAAGTTCTAGTTGTTTGTCTCGTCATAATTGTAATTGAAGATTGATGTAAAGTTGTAATCGGTTTAGCAATAAAGAGAATTAAAGTGGACGTAGGCTTGCCTTGAGCCGAACCACTATAAAATCATTGTTATTCACTGCTTTTTCTGCGATTTTCTGCTTATACTCTGTTCCCGAATCATCGGGTGGTGCTTTCACAACTACACTTTATACACCGGGGTGTTAGCGTTCAAATTTTAGCGTTAACATTTTTGGTGCTTTCACTGAGAATAAGAACTCAGGACAATTATCATCATTGCTCCACGAAAGTTTGTTGAAGTAACCTCTCTGAAGACTAGAAGTTTATCTGAAATCATGGCTCCGGGGAGAAAGAGTAGATCTGTTAGATCTGGAAATGTTCAAGAGGGAACCTCCGCTTCCCCAGTACCTAATCAAGCCACTCCACCTGTTGAGGTTACAAAAGCGGAGTTGGATGCTATAATCTTAGGGCTAAACCAGTAGATAAATGCCCAAAGTTCACAATTGGAAGCTCAGAATGCCCAAAATGCCCTAATTTTGAATAAGTTGAATGGCTTGCTTGGGGTAAACCGTCAACCAACGGGTAATGAAAGGAACTTTGCTGGCAACATTCATGAGGATGAAGAAAGAAACATTCCTGAGAGGGCTGCCAGCCCCTTTGAGCGGACATTTCCTGAAGTTGGTGGATCTAAAGCTCGAAATGATGAGGGGTATCTTTCTGAAATGGTTCGACAAATCATGAAAGAGAGCATGCAAAGGGATGAAGACGAGAAAGAATGGGGTTTCGCTCCAAGTAAAACCCCGTTTACCGAAAGGATCTTAAAGGCTGAGTTCCCAAGGAAGTTCGTCCCTCCAACTATCCCAGCTTACAAAGGAACAAGTGATCCGAACGAATTCTTGTATAAGTATGATTGGCACATGACATGTGTCAGGGCTTCTGATGAAATAAAGTGTCGATATTTTCCTGCATATTTGGAAGGTGTAGCTCTGCTTTGGTTCACCAAGCTACCAATTCGATCTATAGATCAGTTTTCTGACCTAACCCGGAAATTCAAGGAGCAGTTCAGACTATACGCTTCAAAAGCCAAAGATGTCATGTCGTTGTCAAGTTTAGAACAGAATCCAGGGGAAACTATCAGATCTTTCTTGAATCGCTTTAATATAGCGCTGGCCGAGGTAGACAATGCAGAACCACAGATGATCTTGACCTATCTAATGAGGGCCATCGACAAGTCGAGCGAATTTGGAAAATGGCTTAACATGAAGGAACCAAATTCCCTTGAAAAATTATACAAGAAAGCAGATGAGTTCATACGCCTGGAAAGCCGTCCTGTACCGGTAAAGGCAGCATTGGAAAAAGATGAAGATAACATTGTTGCTCCACGCAAGAGTGAATCTGTAGGACAGAAAAGGGAAAATAACGATGGGAAGAAACAGAAAAATCTGAAGAAGCCTCGTTCCTTCAAGCCATCGGAATATGCCCCTTTATCAGATACGCCGGAGCGTATTTACCTTGCCACTAAAGATTCTGTTGATTATCCTAAACCTCCCGTTCTGAGAACCGGGAAAAAAGCTGTACAAAGCGGAAAGTTTTGCCGCTTCCATAATCAACCCGGTCATGATACCGATGAATGCCGCCAATTGAAAATTTTGATTGAAGAATTGATAAGGGAAAACAAGCTGCAGCAATTTGTGGAAAAGAATTGCAACAATCCCGCTTCGTCTAGTCAGGGGCAACGAGCTCCTGCTCATCAACCCAGGACAGGTGAGAAGACTGCAGGGCATGAATCCGGAAGGCCTGTTATCAATGTCATTACGGGATGACCTCACCCAGCAGGCAGGAGCTGGGGTGATATAGAAAGGTATACCCGAGCTTTGAAGTATGTACCAACCGAGGAAGATGTATTTGTTTTGGAAGGTGCTACGCCCCTGAAGCAACAAAGAACTTTCAATAATGATATTGTGTTCAGAGCCAGGGATTCCACAGGCATTGAGGCTCCTACCTTGGATCCCTTAGTCATCTCAGCTGGTATCGGGCCAGCTATTGTCAAAAGAGTTCTCATTGATTGTGGCGCATCCTGCAATATCCTCTTCAAGAAAACATTCGACCAAATGAAGATCCCTATGCCTGATGTGCAAGCATCATCGCAGAAAATCACTGGCTTCACTGGGGAGCCAAAACAGCCGATAGGAACCGTTGATTTGCTTGTAGAACTTGGAGAGGGAGAAAGAAAAGTGGTCCGCAAGCAAACTTCTGTGATTGTCGACGAATTTTCTGCTTATAATGCTTTCCTTGGCCGTCCAACTCTCGCAGCATTCAAAGCTGTTCTGGCCCCATGGTGCCTCACCATTAAATTTCCCACAGATAATGGAGTGGGAGTTATAAAAGGGGATCAAAATGCTGGGCGGGAGTGTTATCTGACAGAGCTACGAGAAACAAGGAAAAGATAAATGGGAAAGGATGCGGCAACCCCAGTCCGCATCAAAGAACCAACATTGTAGCAATTACAGGGCGGACCCTGCACTGGCGAGCACAGCGGAGAACGGATAGAAATGGATCCTAGAAAAGCCATTGCAGGGGAGAATAGAGTGGTACCAGTGGAAACGACAATACCAGTACCTGTTGACCCAAAGGACCCAAACAAGGTGTTGAATGTGGGTTCACAACTTAATGTGTCAATTCAGAATATCTTAATATCTTTTTCAAAGGCAAATTTGGATGTTTTTGCTTGGACTCATGCCGATATATGCGGAATATCCCCCGAAGTTGCAGTACACGCTCTGAATATTGATCCAAAATTTACACCTGTGAAACAAAAAAGGAGGACTCAAGGTCCAGAAAGGTCAGCAGCATTAAAAGAAGAAGTTGATCGGCTCATGGAGAATAACTTTATCAAAGAATCTACCTATCCAAAATGGGTTTCAAATCCAGTGCTGGTCAAGAAAGCCAACGGAAAATGGAGAGTGTGCATCGATTTTTCAGATCTAAACAAGGCCTGCCCCAAAGACTGCTTCCCGTTACCCAGGATCGATCAACTGGTAGACGGAACAGCGGGACACGAATTGTTATCTTTTATGGATGCCTGCTCTGGATATAACCAGATCATGATGCATGAGCCAGATCAGGAGGACACGAGCTTTATCATCGACGTTGGTCTTTACTGCTACAGAGTTATGCCCTTCGGGCTGAAGAATGCAGGGGCAACATACCAAAGACTTGTTAATGCTATGTTCAAACCGCAATTGGGCAAGACTATGGAAGTCTACGTCGATGACATGTTAGTAAAGTCTAAGAAAGTAGTGGATCACATAGAACACTTAGCAGACATGTTCGCAGTCCTCCGAAAATATGGAATGAAGCTCAACCCTTTAAAATGTTCATTTGGAGTGGAATCCGGAAAGTTTTTAGGTTTCATCGTGAGCGCTAGGGGCATTGAGGCTAGTCCCGCTCAAATTACCGCCTTAAAGGAAGTCAAAGCTCCTAGAACGAAGAAGGAATTGCAAAGTCTCAATGGAAAAGTCGCCGCCTTGAGTCGGTTCATTTCCAAAGCCACAGATAAATGCATCCCATTCTTTGACGCCCTAAAGAAAGGAAAGAAAAACTTCGATTGGACTCCCGAATGCCAAAAAGCCTTTGATGAATTGATTCGCCATATGGAAACGCCTCCAATACTTTCTAGGCCTGGCGATGGCGAGGATCTTCTTATGTACTTAGCAGTATCATCTCATGCTTTAAGTGCAGCGCTGATACGAGAAGACAAGAGGATTCAACATCCAGTTTACTATATCAGCAAAAGACTCACTAGGGCAGAGATGAATTACTCTAAGTTGGAAAAACTCGCCTATTGCCGACTGATTGCATCCAAGAAGTTGAGGCAATATTTCCAAGCTCATCCTATCAGAGTCCTCACTGATCAACCTTTAAAGCAAGTCCTGTTTCGACCCGAGACTTCGGGTCGTCTTCTAAAGTGGAATATTGAACTCAGTCAATATGACATCACTTATCATCCCCGAAAAGCAATCAACGGACAAGCTTTAGCGGATTTCATCGCAGAATTCACAGATAAGGGTAACAGTGAGGAGGAAACGATCGACGATTCCCCAATCCAGTGGAAGTTATATGTCGATGGCGCGAGAAACAACTATTGTTCGGGAGCCGGAGTTGTACTTGAGACCCCTGAAGGTCGATCATTATGCTATGCACTAAGATTGGAATTTCCTTCAACAAACAATGAAGCAGAATACGAAGCCCTTAGCGCTGGCTTAAGGATTGCTAAAGAACTAAACATCGAAGCATTACAGATCTTCAGTGATTCTCAGCTTATTGTATGCCAAGTCAAGAAGGAATTCCAAGCGAAAGGGGGAAATCTGCCCGCCTACTTGTCAAAGGCTTGGGAACACCTGGGTGATTTCGATCATTACATGATAAGTCATATTCCTCGAGAAGAAAACATGAAAGCAGATTCTCTCGCAAAGTACTCTAGCACAGGCGAAGCTCAATTTCTGGGGTTAACTCCAGTGGAGGTCTTGTCGACTCCGAGCATTGATGAGATGGATATTGATTGGATCATGAGCGTTTCTCAAGAGCAAGAATCATGGATGACTCCAATAACAGAATATCTGCTCAATGGCTCTTTACCGGAAAATTCAAAACAACGAAAGAAGCTACTGAGGAAAGCCTCTCGCTATATAGTCCATGATGGCCAGTTATACAGATGGGGATTCTCAATGCCGTTACTTCGATGTGTATCCAGGGAAGAGTCCAAAACAATCCTAGCTGAGGTGCATGGGGGAGAATGTGGTGATCATTTAGATGGTCAAACTTTAGCGAAAAAGATTCTCCGATACGGATATTTTTGGCCAGAAATTAATCGAGATGCAGCAGACTATTCCCGAAAATGTGACAGATGCCAAAGATTCGCCAAAATTCCTAGAGCCCCTTCCACTGAACTCACATAGATGGTCAGTCCATGGCCATTTGCAATATGGGGGTTAGACCTTGTAGGACCGTTACCAACTGCCAAATCTGGAATTAAATATGCCATTGTTGTTGTAGATTATTTTACTAAGTGGGCAGAAGCTGAACCACTGGCTACTATCACCTCAAAAAAGATGATAAGTTTTGTGACTAAAAGTATCATTTGCAGATATGGTGTGCCTCAAAAAATAATTACAGACAATGGTACTCAGTTCGAAAGTGAAGAATTCCAAGATTTTTGCAAACGATTCAAAATCCGAAAAAGCTTCTCAGCAGTAGCTCATCCGCAGGCAAACGGGCAGGTGGAAGCAGTAAATAAAATTATCAAGTCAACCATCAAGAAGCAACTTGAAAGAGCAAAAGGTGGTTGGGTTGATAAGCTACCGCTAGCACTATGGGCATACAGAACTACCCACAAAACTGCGACTGGGCATACTCCGTTTTCATTGGCATACGGATCAGAGGCAATGATTCCGGTAGAAACAGAGGTCCCTTCACATAGAAGAATCCATTTCAATCAAGCGAAGAATGAAAAACTACAGCTTGAGGCACTAGATCTCCTTGATGAAAAAAGAGAAGAGGCTGAGCTCAGAATCGCATCTCATCAGCAAAGGATAGCCCGACATTTCAATTCCAAAGTTCGCCAACGCAGCTTTGAGATTGGAGATCTAGTCCTAAAGAGAATTATGACAGCGACAGGCGTGTTTGGGCCAAATTGGGAAGGACCATATGTCATAGGTCAGAAGCTTCTTGACGGCACATTCAAACTCACTACTGTCGAAGGAGATCAAATTCCAATAGCTTGGAACAGCAATCACTTGCGTCCATACTTTACTTGATGGTTTTGTTGAAATATTGTAAAAAGAATTATGAATGTATGATTCCTGAAATTGAAAGCGATTGTAAAACCGATGCAAGTGAATAATGAAAGACTATAAAGTGGATGTAGGCCCAAATTCTTGGCCGAACCACTATAAACCTTGTGTTCCTTATTATTATTACATGTTTGCTTTATTTTCGATATGAAAAATACATTAAATGTATTACTGAAATGTCGATTTAAATTTTTGCAGGCAACGAAAACAAAACTTGCACATTACAAGACCAAGTGATTCTTGTTATCATTCAACAAACAAATTCCAAGTCACAAAATTCCCGAATTCAAATCCTAGATAAGAAGTGCTTCAATTGAACGGTCAATGATTTTGTCGAAAATGGGCTCTAGCTAATAAATTGAGAAGTTTGAACAAACAAACATCCAATTAAGAAGCTTATGTCCGTTCCCGCGAACTGGCCTAGCAATGAAGTACACTTCTTTGGATTAAACAAACTACTTGTAAGAGAAGAAAGTACGAGCATGGGAAAAAAAAAGAGGATCACTGAAAAGGCATAAGCAAGTGGACAAGGAACAACTAAAGCCCTCTTCGGAGGCACAAGTCCTCTTTGAAGGCACAACTCTTCGGAGGATAAAGACCTCTAACGAGGCATATGCCGCAAAAAAGAAAGTTCTCTACTCAACCAAAAAAGATTGGAGGAGTCATGACCATCCAACCATGAGAGAGTAACTTCCAGGCAATCCTCGGAGGCACATTTCACCAGGAGTTGAAGTGTAACAACCGCTCTTCGGAGTTTCACTTCACCGGAGTTGAAATGTAAAACAAAATAAAAGCCCTCTTCGGAGGCCCATTTCACCAGGAGTTGAAGTGTAACAACCGCTCTTCGGAGTTTCACTTCACCGGAGTTGAAATGTAAAACAAAATAAAAGCCCTCTTCGGAGGCCCATTTCACCAGGAGTTGAAGTGTAACAACCGCTCTTCGGAGTTTCACTTCACCGGAGTTGAAATGTAAAACAAAATAAAAGCCCTCTTCGGAGGCCCATTTCACCAGGAGTTGAAGTGTAACAACCGCTCTTCGGAGTTTCACTTCACCGGAGTTGAAATGTAAAACAAAATAAAAGCCCTCTTCGGAGGCCCATTTCACCAGGAGTTGAAGTGTAACAACCGCTCTTCGGAGTTTCACTTCACCAGAGTTGAAATGTAAAACAAAATAAAAGCCCTCTTCGGAGGCCTATTTCACCAGGAGTTGAAGTGTAACAACCGCCCTTCGGAGTTTCACTTCACCGGAGTTGAAATGTAAAACAAAATAAAAGCCCTCTTCGGAGGCCCATTTCGCTAGGAGTTGAAGTGCAACAGCCGCTCTTCGAAGTTTCACTTCATCAGAGATGAAATGCTTAAAAATAAAAAAATAAAAAAAATAAAAAAAAAGAGAGCCTCTCCAAAGGGGCAGAAACAAAAAGACCTCTTCCCAGAGGCATAGTAAGACAGAAAGACCTCTTCCCAGAGGCATAAATGAAAAGACCTCCTCCCGGAGGCACAATCAAGCAGAAAGACCTCTTCGGAGGCGCACGTTTCACCGAGATTGAAATAAAACTTCCAGGTGTTGAAACGTGAAAGAGTCTTCCTCAGAGGAGCAACTTTTCAAAGTTAAACAAAAAAAAATCCTCATCAAAGGCACACTTTAACTTCCAAAGGAAGAATGAATTACTTATTCTAGAAAATTCTCTTCCTCAAAAAGAAGTTGAAGTACCTTTCAAATACCCGCTTTACCACATAGAAGATTTCATTCAATGAAATGAGTATATGCACAAAATAAAGAGTGATATCTTCGAAGGTTGGAGCATAGAAACTTCTTTGTGCTCTATTTTTTAATGAAATCATATTCCCCCAAATGTGGAATAATTATTCTCTAAAGAATAAAAGCACAAGTTCCTCATAAAATAAAATATTACAATGGGCTTATGGTATAGGGGCAGCATGGCATAACTACATCGGTAAAATTGCGCTCGAACAATATATACCACAAGCTCACTGCAATATCGTACAAAGAAACTTGTACAAAAATGAATAGTAAATGCATTTTCAGATATAGAAAGAAGTTTGTACAAAGAAAAAGAATCATTTTATTCAACACTATTTTATATACAGGTACAGGTTCCAAAGTAAAAAAAAACAATCAAAGAAAAGCGGGGGGCCGGTACCCGCACAATTTCCGGTCACTGCATGCAAAAAAGGAAAAAAAGCGATATGAAAGCCACAGAACCAGAGCCATCATTTCTTCTTCCGCCCACCTTTTGAGCCCGCACCTGGCCGAATGACCAACTTTTTAGGCCGGCTTGTAAGGGTAGGGGATGGAGGAGAAAGGGGCTCGATCGGACTTTCTTCCATCTCCTCTTCGCCAGTTAAAGATCCCTTCTTATTCTTCTTCTTGGAAACTCCCTGCTTTCCTCTCTTCTTGGAGGAAGACCCACTCCCTGGAGAAAGAAGTTTGGATAACGGTTCAGCATCGAAGCCAGTTGGTTCTGGAGTCCTCTCGCTTCCTTCAGTTTCTTCTCCTTTCGGATCTTGAGAAGCAACAGGATCATCTAAGCCGTGAAGAGCTTCTATTTGCTCCTCTTGTGACCCGGGTTGCGAAGCAGAAGGAGGAGTGACCTTAAGAGGCGGGGAAGGAATAATTGGAGGAGGAGAAGCCTGAACAATGCCCGACGTTTTCTCTGCAGAAGGAAAAAAGTTCAAGTCAGCAAAAAGCGGAGATAAAGGTTCGCTGAGATTCAAGAAGTAGTCAAAAAGCTCATCAAGTTCATAAGAAACAGATGAGCAGTCTACTTGGGCAAGATTGTCAGTAAGGTTACCCGCAGAAGTCGGTTCCCTGACGTCAACTTCGTAAGCCTGTGCCTCGGCACTCTCGCCGCCCTCGTCTCCACCTTGTATGCTTGTAACATCAGTGGTGACTTTAGTAGGAGATGGGGAATGAGAACTAGAACCGTTAATGTCAATTTCGGCTGAAGGAGAAGGTTGAGTTGGAGCAGTTGAGGTGATTTTTCCAGAATATTCCCCTGCCGCTGTTTCGGCCCTTTGGAGGAGGAGAAGCCTGAACAATGCCCGACGTTTTCTCTGCAGAAGTAAAAAAGTTCAAGTCAGCAAAAAGCGGAGATAAAGTTTCGCTGAGATTCAAGATGTAGTCAAAAAGCTCATCAAGTTCATAAGAAACAGATGAGCAGTCTACTTGGGTAAGATTGTCAGTAAGGTTACCTGCAGAAGTCAGTTCCCTGACGTCAACTTCGTAAGCCTGTGCCTCGGCACTCTCGCCGCCCTCGTCTCCACCTTGTATGCTTGTAATATCAGTGGTGACTTTAGTAGGAGATGGGGAATGAGAACTAGAACCGATAATGTCAATTTCGGCTGAAGGAGAAGGTTGAGTTGGAGAAGTTGAGGTGATTTTTCCTGAATATTCCCCTGCCGCGGTTTCGGCCCTTAATTTTGCAAGCTGTTCTCTCCCTTAGCGAGAGCGGCACGAGCATCATCATCAAGATAGTGCTCCTCAAGAGCTGACTCAACGTAGCCAGCGCCGCTACCACCGAGCATATCAAGTGCGGCCTCCCAAACTTCAGCTAGTGTAATTTCATACTTGGGGCCTAGAAAGGCGAGGCTACCGCTCCCCAAGATGCTATGCAGATAGAAATCAACTAATGTTGAGCTGATGTTGGCCCTCGTTGCCTCGTGAGATTCTTCAGCTGCAATTTTGCCGGCAACGGCCTCATCACGCTCCATTTCAACTTTAGAAAATTGAAGCTTAAGCATTTGGATCTCCGCCTCTTGGGAGTTATTCTTCTTCCGAAGCTCTTCAATGTCAGCGACATAGCCCTCGCTAATTCTTTTCTACACTTCGAGCCTGTCTTCGGCATCCCTTTGGCTAGCATGAGCATCTCTCACTTGTTTTAGGAGAACTTCTTCTTTTTGAGAATAAGAAGTAGAGGAAGCAGCAAGCTCTTGTTTTAGTTCTTCAACTTTTGCTTCAAGCTCCTCATTGTAAGAAGCAATGCTTCTCATCTCGGTGTCATGTTGCTCAAGCACCTTTTGCCATTCGGCTTTATCATTTTCCATGGTGAGCATGGCCTCTATGTTTGCACTATTAACCCTCTGAAGCTCGTCAACAAGTTTCTGCCAGTTCGACATCCTCTCAATATCAAGCTTGACGGCGTCAAGGTTGCGTAACATGGCAGACTTGTCAATTGGGACCAAGTCAAGGTCAAACCTTACTCCCTTCAGACACCACTGAGGAAACCGACTTTGCAAAGTGGTGGGACCCGGTCCAACTTGGAATTTGGGTCTGCTAATTATAGTTTGGATGTCTGACTTCCCGAGAGCGGGAGAGCCGGAAGGAATATCAAGCGAGGCAGGGGCAGTAACCTTTTCAGGAGTTGTAGTGGTGTGCTTCTCACCATGTCGGGCTCGCTTGCTCGAATCTTCAACCACATGAGTTTTTCCGCTGTCATCATGGGTTTTTCTTTTATGGGAATCGTCACCTCTCTGTGAAGAATCGTGGCGCTCTTCCCTCTCTCTTCTTTCATAGCGCTCCTCTTAAGCCCTCTTTTCTTGAGCCTTTCGAGCGGCTCTCTCTTCATCAAATTCTCTGTAAGAAGGTAACGCCTGTAATCATACTGGCTACGCCTCCCGTAGCGCTGGAAATCATCATAATAAGATCCGCTGCGCCCCATCAGAGGATCTGAAATAAAAAAGAGCTAAATCTTAGAATTCTTCAAAGTACAAAAATTGATAAACATAAAAGTGCCGAAAAAATTCTAAGTGTGTGTGATGTGCAAACTACGCGCATCAAACTACGAACCACTCTTTAATTGAGGAGTGGTTATGGGTGTAATAGTCAGCGTCAACTCTTGAGTTGACGGAGTCTGTTGCAGGATGGAAGTTGCTTCGACTACTGAAGAAGAAACCCCGTTAGTGATAGGATCATCTTTAAAGATTTCTTGCGAGGTGGCAAAGAGGTCGCTCAGCCCTTCGAAAGTATCATCCCTGCTCTGCTTGGCAAGGCTAGTTTTCTCGGCTTCTTCGTCGGATTTCTGTGAACGTCAGGGAGATCCCTGAGGCTCCTCTTCCTCAATATCCGGGGCAAGTTCGTCAGATGGCCCCGCAACATCAACAGAAGTGGAACATTTCACTAGCAAATCCTCGGGAGCAGGTCCTTTTGGTTTGGATGTATCTGTAGAAACTGGGGCATCCAATGCTCTAGCCAGGGAGTCTGGGATTTCATGAGGATGTGTAGAACGAGAAGCATGCAAAAGCCCGTATTGGTCCAATAATTCATCCCCCAACAAAAACTTGATGCTTCTCTCTGCTACGGCCACGGCACTCAATCTATCAAAAGTCTGCTTATGGACCGGATCTCTAGAGGGAAGAGGAAGTGCTGAAAAGAGCAAAGAATGAAATTAGCAATTGGTAATTCGGATCTCGAGAAAGTTTAAAAATGGATACAAGTAATCTTACTTCCTACTCTCCAATCGGCATAAAACCCTGGGGGGCAGCGAGCAAAGAAAAATTGGTTCAGAAATCCATGAACGCTTTCGGTAAGGTCATAAATAAGTTTGCGGTTTCTAGCACTCCTCACAATTATAAGGGAAGGATGATCTCTACTCTTTGCAAACGAGCATAAGTAATGGATTTCTTCAGAACTTGGTAAGCGATCAAAAGTTCTTCTGAACAAAACGCACAACCCCATCAAGATGGCATAACCATTAGGATGAAGTTGGGACGGAGAGATTGACAACCGTAGGAGAAGAATTCGGAAAAAGTCATTAAAAGGAGGGATCGCTACGCTTAAACACATTTGACGATTGATTGCAATAAAGCCACGGGGAGGATTGTCAGCAGTATCACTTGGCCCAGGGAGCAGGACATCACTCTCAGTAAAACCAAATTGAGTGCGCAGCTGAGTAAATGCTCTCGGGGTTAGAATGGTTGGAGTTCTCTCTGGAGGGTTCTCTATAGGTAGAGCTACCGGAAAAATTTCTTCCTCTTGAGCTGCCATTTCTTCTTGATGGGAAGTCATTCTACATAAATAACTGGATATTCAAACATCAAGGTGCACGTTTCCTAAAATGTGTGAGGTGTTGTGTAAAATTAACAAAGCAATAAACAAATATAACTGGAATGAAAACTAGCAAGCATTTGTTAGTTATGAAATCCAAGGACTATTGTTTTAAGCTTAAATATGCAAGTATAATGTTGATGTAGACAAATCAGTTCAGATTGTTGATATTTTGCATCGATGTTTAACTTTAGTTGATTGATTCACAAACGTTTCATGCAATATATTTAAGTTGCTTGTTTCATCTCGACTAATCTGTCATTTGATGTGGGCAGTCAATGGCAGTATTCTCGCCTTGGTTTGTTTGTTTGTTATTTTCAGCAGGTTGGCAGCTTATAAGTTAATGCGGTCTGTGAAATAATACAATGAGATTCAAGCAAGTTTAAAATTGGGGCAGTTCAAAGTTCAGGCAACTTAGTTCGGCAGTTTAAGTCAAATACCCAAAGTGGGTCCATGCTCCTAAACGACAACACGTCCAAAGCTTAAGTATTAAGTCGGCTACGATTTAAAAATCCTTCGCGAGTTAAGGCTAAGTTCTTTCGTTCCTTAAATCGGTAGTCCTCTAGGTCGTGGAGTAATCAGAAGAAAGGCTCCGGTTCGAAGAAGTGGGAATTTCCCCAAGTGTTAACTCGGCGACGATTCAATTCTTAAAAGTTTAGGTCGGCCAAAGAATTAGGTCATCCGAATTTGCTGAGTCGCCTCCGAACCAACATTTCACTCCATTCAACCCATTAACCCGATAACCATTTCATCAACAACAGCCTTCATTCCTGCTCTCGAATCACCCAATACAACAATTCGAAATTGTTACAAGTCCGATACCCTACCATCAGAGATCATCGAGTCTAAGGTGATAAACCATCTTACTTGTATCAACAATCATCTGAAGCCGAATCGAGCAACCTAGGCTTCATCAACTATAAATGTGATGGGATTCGTGATGGAGCATCGTACAAGGAGGCAATTCGAGTTCGAGCGACAGAATTCACGAATCGATAGTAATCTGCGGTCGAAAGAAGAGTAAAATCACTTACGTAATGAATGGTAGAGATTATCGGTGATCAGTTGGAATGAAATCGCCTTCAAGAACTTGAGAGTATTTAATGGCGGAATCGAACAAGGGAGTAAGTAATAAAGAGGAAAAAGAAGAGAATGTGGACGACTTATATCTCACTAAGGTAGAGACTGAAGTGACTTAGGCCATCTAACTGTTAGGTCGTTTACAACCCACCGATCTAAAAAAGGAACGGGTTAAAGAGTATCGAAGCATATGACCTAACCATTAGACGCATGCTTCGAGGGGCAAATGTTAACCCCGCCTCGGCCGTGGCTCAACGATCCAAGATAATAAACGACCTAACACTCTGCCGACTTAAGGAAGGATGCCGACCCAAGACACGAAGGGACGCCGACCTAGTATCTTAGCATGGAACACCGACCTAACTGCATAAGACCTAAGAGGGATACCGACCTAAGGGTCTTGAGAAGCATGCCGACCTAATGCCTTAAAGAAAGTTCCGACCTAACGTCTTAAAATGATGCCGACTTAAGGTTCAAGGAGATTCCGACCTAGGACTTATAAAGGTCTACCGACCTAACGCGTTTTTCAATCTAACTACTCAAGTTTGTCGACTTAGCTGTTAAGAATAAGTTGATCCACACCTGAGTCGTGGCTGGCTTACGGCTCATGATAATTCGTGACCGACCTAAAGATACGAAGGGGGAAGTAGTGCAACAGTTCAATGCACGTCACAATAACTCGGCAGCGACTTGGGACTTAGGATTTGGGACCAGAAGGATATGCGCCTCCCATTTAAACCATAGGCCGTGCATGGGTGATGGGCAGCGACCTACGACCTAGCTTATCTCGGCAACGGCTTACAACTTGACACCAGAAGCCCCTATAAATAGGCGACCACCTCCAACATTCAGGGGACCTTTTTGGCCAATCATTTCAAGCGCCAATACTCTGCTGAATTCTCAACTCACCCGACACTTCAAATTCGAAAGGCATCTCAACTAACTTCAAGGGAAAATCTAACGCAATCTACATGGATTCGAAGAATTCTTCTCTATCAAAGTTCTAGTTGTTTGTCTCGTCATAATTGTAATTGAAGATTGCTGTAAAGTTGTAATCGGTTTAGCAATAAAGAGAATTAAAGTGGGCGTAGGCTTGCCTTGAGCCGAACCACTATAAAATCGTTGTTATTCACCGCTTTTTCTGCGATTTTCTGCTTATACTCTGTTCCCGAATCATCGGGTGGTGCTTTCACAACTACACTTTATACACCGGGGTGTTAGCGTTCAAATTTTAGCGTTAACACCTGCCGACCTAACTCCTTAAGTCGTCCCTGCAGACCTAACTCCTTAAGTCGTCCCGGCCGACCTAACTCCTTAAGTCGTCCCTGCCGACCTAACTCCTTAAGTCGTCCCTGCCGACCTAACTCCGATTTCACCTATAAATACTCCATCAACTCCACATTCGGGGGGGGGGACTTTTTCTGGATTTCAAGGCGCCTACACTCTGCTGATTTCTGAACTCTCCAAGCACATCAACCATCGAAGATTCTTCGTCAAGAGATCTACTTCATCCATGAGAGATTCGAAGAGCAATTCACCATCAACGTTCTAACTTCTTTCTCCGTTCATGTTGTAATTGTAAGATCGTGTTGTAAAGGTGTTGTAATCAAGAGATCATGCTGTAAAAGTGTTGTAATCTTGTAAAAGTGTGTACAAAGAAGATAATGAAGAATGTAAAGTGGATGTAGGCTTACTAGAAGCCGAACCACTATAAAAATCTCTTTCTCTTTTAATTTTCTACAACTTTTCTTTTTACTTGGTTTCCCGTATAAACGGATGGTGCTTTCACTTCATCACGAGATACACCGGGTGTTAGCGTTAAAGCTATTTTTATCGTCAACAAATAATCTTACATGCTCGCTTTCCTCAGGCTTCTTTATATTATTGTCGATCAATTTAGCATCGCTTAGAGGAGAAGAAGAGTGACCTTGGCTACAGGGACTACATCGTCGTTCCTATGATTTGTCGCAAGCAAATCAATGTCGGTTTCTAGAAAACCTAGAAGAAAGGAAGATGGAAATTAGAAAAAGAAGCGGCCGGTGAATAAGAAAGCGTGGGAAATGAAATCTATTGTAAAATTACAAAACACTCCAAACTATCATGACTTATTTACGGATTCCTCGAGTATTCTAACATCTATTTGTGTTGCAAAAATTATTAATAAAATTCTCTATTTTTGCTAACACTTTTCTTAGTATTCTCACTATTTTTACTGTTAGCCGTTTGTAACAATTAAAAGTGTTAGAAATTGAGAAATATAAAATGTTACAAAATCACTGTTTTAGTGTAGTGTGTGAGATAAAAATCTCACCTTTCTACACAAAAACAAGGAAGGAGAAGCTTGAAAACAAAGGAAGATCAACCACTCTTCAATCTTAACTCTAAAAGGTCTAATCTATGATCATAAGCAATAATTTTGCAAATTAGGTTATAGGAAATTTTTGAAGTTGGAGAGAGATTGAGATGGAGAAGAAGAAGGAGATACTTACCTAGGCTTCTCTTTGATTTTGGAGCTAAAACTTGGATTTGTAAAAGAAACTAGGGCTTAGGATTTTAATTTCCAATCTCCTCCACCATTTTTGCTAAATCTTGAGTTGTAGGAAATATTAATGAAATGGATGAAGAGGAGTGGGGGTGGAGCTAGGGTCTTAAGTTAGGTTATTAGGCAGAAACCCAAACCCAAAGCCCTTAGTGAAAATGTCAAAATTCTAGCTAACTCCAAACATATCGATGTTTATACTCAAGATGGTTGCAAACGCCGTTTTGAACTCAATTGAAGTGGTCTCGAGTCCCAATTCGAGTGTTTGCAAAAGTTAGCTTTTCGAACTTTAATCCGACTAACGATGCTATATTTAAATAAAATATTTAAATATACAATTGTAAAATATGTGGGTTGTTACACTGCTTCTAGTGTTACCCAAGGTACTCTTCAGGGCATCTTTTCTTTGTCTCATTCTCTTGTTCGTATCGTCAAACACTATCTCGATGTAATTGGTGAAGTCACTTCTTCACCTCCTAAGCGGGAAAGTGATTTCCGTATGGATCAGCTCCATGGAGCTACAGTTTTCTCTCAGCTTGATCTTGCGACAGGTTTTCACCAGCTCAAAGTTGCTGAGGAAAGTATTCCCAAGACTGCTTTCATACCGAGAATGGTTTCTATGAATGGTTAGTCACGCCTTTCGGTTTGACTAATGCCCTAGCTTTCTTTGTTGATTTGACGAATTGTGTTTTTCGTGATGTTCTTACCAATTTTGTTCTTGTCTTTGTTTATGATATTCTTGTCTTCTCTAAGTCTGTGGAGGAGCATAAATTCCATTAGAGCTTTGTTCTGGGAACTTATCGGACTCATCAGTTGAAAGCTAATTCTCAAAATGCATTTCTGAAAGGATGAAGTCCGATTTCTCGAACATATTTTTTCTAGTAATGGAGTTTCAGTTGGTCTGCGATCAATGTAAATCTTTCTTCTCTTCACTCTTTTTGGATAGATTGACCGAGTCGGCTCATTTCTCTCCGGTCAAGTCTACCCGTTCGGCTTCTAGTTTGTCTGAGATGTATGTAAGGGAGATTGTTCGTCTCCATGGTGTCCCTATCAGTATTGTTTGTGATCGAGATCCTAACTTTACCAATTAGTTTGGAAAGCTTTTCAAGAATCTTTGGGTCCTCATCTAAATTTGAGCACGGCTTACCATCTGCAGACCGACGATCAAATGGAAAAAGTGAATCAGATTCTTGAGGATTTTCTTCATGTTTGTGCTCTAGATTATGGAGGATCTTGGGAAGATCGTCTACATCTCATTGAATTCACCTATAACGAGAGTTATCAAGTATTATTTCAATCTTCTATTTTAACCTTATTTAATCCTTTATCTATCTCATTTTATCTTTAAATTCTTTTGATTAGAATCTCCCAAATTTGAATTTCTATCCTTATTTTGAAACCCATTCTAGAATCATCAAGTGAGGAAGTGTATTGGTAATAATATTGAATGTTTATATGTTGTGTTGTTTGGGTTGTTGATGTTGATTTGATATTTCGATTGACTCGTCTGATCGGCTATATCGATAGGATTTCCAAAACACTTGAACAGAAGAAACTGCACAATTTTGTTTTCAAACTTGGTAAATGGAAATTTCTATATGATTTATATATAATACTTCTATAGATTTATATTATCTGTTTAAAATTTATTTTGATAGGATGTGAATAAGTTTGATGTGAATTTATTAAATTTGCGATCTTAAAGGATATGATTTTGTTTTATATAACTTGATTTGGCCCAAGGAGTTTAAAATGAATATATCAAGTTCAAATAAATTAAAGGAATATCCAGTTATTTGAAGTTCAAACGTTTTATTTAAATGATATTGAATTCATTAAGTAAATATTTCAAAACTAAATAATAGTAGATTGAATTTGATATATATATATATATGGAATATTTAAAGCTTTGAAATATATGGAAATTTAAATGGTTTATTGAGAACTGAATTGAGTAGAAATTTATTAGTTATATGAATTGGCTATTGAAATGATAATATTTGATTTCATTTATTATTATGAAAGCCAATTACTATTGACACAGGATAAATAAATAATATTATAAAGCATGGTTATAAATAAATTTGAAACTGAAATGAATTTAAATCAAGAATTGAGAATTTAGTTTTCAGTGATTTCAAAATTCGGTTTTAAAAGTTTGTTAACACTAAAAATTGAACGCTAACACCCCAGTGAATGTAGAGATTAAGCGAAAGCACCACCCGTGAACACGGGAATTAAAAACAAGTAGAAAAGTCACAGAGAAAGCAGTAAAAGACAATAGTTTTATAGTGGTTCGGCTTCAGGTTAAGCCTACATCCACTTTAATCCTCTTTACTACTGAATCAATTACAACTTTACAACAATCTTCGATTACAATACTGATGAGACAAACAACTAGAACTCCGATGTAGAAGAATTCTTTGAATCCATGTTGATTGTGTTAGATTTCCTCTTAAAGTTTGTTGAGATGTCTTTCGTGTTTGAAGTGTCGAGTGAGTCGAGAATTCAGTAGAGTGTCGGCGTTCCAGAAATGAGCCAAAAGATCCCCCTTTTAGTTGGAGTAGGTGGGGCATTTATAGGAGAGTTCGACATTAGGTCGTAGGTCGCAAACGACCTTGGATAGGTCGTAGGTCGCCCGCGACCTAGTGGGAGTCGTTTACGGCTTATACATGGTACACTTGATCCTTCCGGAGAAACTAGCAAGTCATAGGTCGTGGCCGACCTAGGTAAGAAGCGGCATAGGGAACTCCTTTGATATGTTTAGGTCGTGAGCGACTTAGGTATAGGTTGCAGGTCGTGGGCGACTTAGGGAAGGAATGACATAAGGAAGACAAGTTACCTCGGCTTTGTATAGCTCGCTAGGTTGCTAGGTCGTTAGAGAGTTTCATTCCTGTTAGGTCGCCGTCAACCGTCAGATGTGCCTTTGTGGTGCCATTCCTCCTTTCAATGAATTTCTTCATCAACTCCTTTTCCGACTAACCATCTCTCCCTTTCAACTGCATCCCCATGGCTACGCCATCCTGATGGGATTGTGTGTTTTTTCCAGGAGGACACTTAACCGTATTCCAAGCTTCGAAGAAATCTGCTACTTATACATTCACAAAGAATAATGACCAACCCTCCATTATACTTGTGAGAAGTGCCAGAAATCGTAAACTTATCACCGATCTTTCAGAGAGTGCTTACGGTTTTCTGAATCAATTCTTCTTCGTTCGGTGCCCCCTAGGGTTTTATGTCATCTGGAGAATAGGAAATAAGATTGCTCATCCCCGTTCTTTCCGTTTAAGCTTTTCGAGATCCGAATTGCTAAGTGCTAACTTCATTCTTTTCTTTTACAGCACTTCCTCCTCCCTCAAGAAATCCCAGTCAAAAGACGACTTTTGATAGATTAAGTGTCGTGTCGGTTGAAGAAAGAAGTATTAAGTTTTTGCTGAAAGATGAACTTCTTCACCAATACGGGCTTCTGCACCCCTCCCGTTCCACTCAACCTCATGAAGTCCCCAACTTTCCAGTAGAGGCATCGGATGCCCCAATTTCCGTTGGAGAACCTACGCCGAAAGAACGTAATGTTGAGGCTTCATTGGTAAAGTGTTCTACTTCAACTGATGTTGCGAGGTCATCTGGCAAACTTGCACTTGCCCCAGTCATCGAAGAAGAGGAACCTCCCCAACAATCTGGGAAACCTGATGACGAAGGAGCTGAGAGAACAAGTCCCGCCCGGCACAGCGGCGATGATACTTTTGAGGGGTTGAGCGACCTGATGATTACTTCTCAGGAGCTTTTTAAAGATGATCCTAACACTGCTAAAGTTACTTCTCCAGCAGTTGAAGCGACCTCCGTTCTGCAACAAACTTCATCAGCCTAAGAGTTGACACTGGCTGTTAAATCCATCAACACCTCCCAACCCAGGAGTGGTTCGTGATTCGACGCACGTAGTTTGCACGTTACACACACTTAGGACTTTTCAGCACTTATATGAGTTGTACTTTCTTACTTTCAAGATTTCTGAGTTTATCTTTTCTTCATTTTCAGATTCTCCAATGGAAAGAAGTGGCTCTTACTACAACGATTTCCAGCTTTATGGGAAGCGCGGTTCTAATGACCCTAAGAGGTATCTTCCATCCACCTGGGAGACTGACGCAGAAAGAGCTGCAAGAAGAGCTCGTGAAAGGCGCGCCTATGAAGAACGCCACGAAAGACGAGATGAGCGACATGATTCTTCCTAGAGGGAAGATGATTCTCATAAACGGAAATCCCGTGATGATAAAGGGAAAAGCCAGATCCCTGAAGATGCGAGTAAAAGGGCCAAACATGGCGAAAAGCCGGTGTCCGAACTTCCTGAAAGGCCCGCTGCTCCTGTACCTTCTCAATCTCCTGCCCTTACTCGTACTGATATTCAAACAATTATTGGCAGGCCCTCATATCAGGTTGGACAAGGCCCGGCCACTCTTCAAAGTCGGTTTCCGCATTGGTGCTTGAAGGGAGTGCGCTTTGGCCACGATTTGGTCCCGATTGACAAGCAAGCTATGCTACGCAATCTTGATGCCCTCAAACTCGATATTGAGAGAATGTCGGGTTGGCAAAAGCTTGTCGACGAGCTGCAGAGGGTAAACCGTGCAAATCTTGAGGCCATGCTAACAATGGAAAATGACAAATCTGAATGGCAGAAAACTCTTGAGCAGCATGACACGGAATAGAGGCGCATAGCCACTTATAATGAGAAGCTTAAAGCAGAAGTTGAAAAACTTAAGGAAGAGCTCGCTGCTTCTTCCACTTCCTACTCTCAGAGAGAAGAAGTGCTTCAAAAGCAAGTGAGAGATGCTCATGCGGCACAGAGAGATAATGAAGCTAAATTTGAAGCGCAGCAACAAGTTTTAGAAAACTACCGGGCTGATGTTGCTCAACTTCGAGAGAAAACCAACTCCCAGAACTTAGAGATTGAACTTCTCAAAGCTCGACTTTCTGAAGCTGAAAAGGAACGTGATGAAGCTATTGCCGGCAAAGCTGCAGTTGAAGAATCTCATATGGCAACTAAAGCCGAAGTCGGCTCCACTCTATTCGAGTTTTACATCCATAGTGTTCTAGTGCACGGTAGCCTTAAGTTTTTGGGACCGGCATATGAAATCACTTTGGCCAAAGTGTGGGAGGCCATACTTGATATGCTTGGAGGAGCCGGATATGCCGAAGTAGATTTAATGGCACACTATCTGGATGATGTCGCATGTGCCGCTCTTGCCAGGGGAAAGGAGCATCTCGCTAAAGAGAGAGCCGAAATGACAGAAGGAGAACATTTAGGAAAGTCAATCTCAACCGACCTAGTTCTACCTTCAGTTTCGACCGATATCGATATTGCTGGCTCCAGTTCCCATTCTCCTCCTGCTAAAGCTATTATCGAAAGTGCCACCGCCCACACTGGAGATGAGACACAAGGAAGCGCTGAAGCGCTAGACTTCGAAGTTGACATAGTAAAGTCTACTTCTCCAGGTAACCTCGATGTTGATCTTGCTCAAGTGGACTGCTTGCTTTCTTCACATGTGATTGATGAACTTTTCGATTATTACTTAAATCTTGACACGCTGCTTTCTCCTCTTTTTGTGAGAGATACTGACTTTAACTTCTCTTCTCCTGTAGTGAAAGCGCCAAGTATTATTCAGCCTTCCCCTCTTCCGGCTGTTTCCTCTCCGCCACTTCAGATTACTCCTCCTTCCGTTTCTTAACCGAGGTCACAAGAGGAGCAGATAGAAGCTCTTCAAGGCTTGGATGACCCGGTTGCTTCTCAAGAACAGAAAGCCGAGGAACCTGAAGAAGGCGAAAGAACCCCGAAGCAGACTATTTCTGATGACATAACGCTGTCTGCACTTTTCACTCCGGGCAGTGATCCTTCCTCAAGGAAGAAGGGGAAGCGTGCAGTTTCGAAGAAAAGGAGAGAAGCTTCTGCTGGCAAAGAAAAAACAGAAGAAAGTCCAATTACACCCCTTCCTCTTTCTTCCCCGACTCCCACAAGCCGGCCCAAAAAGCTAATCATCCGGCCAGGCGAAGGCTCAAAAGGTGGCATGAAGAAGAAGTGATGGGTTTAGGACTTATGCTTTTCACCTTGCTTTTTGCTTTTTTTCTTGTGTATATAAAGACTTGTGTTGACCGGAGATTGTGCGGGTACCGGCCCTCGCCTTCTTTTGTTTTGAAACCTGCATATGTATAAAAAAAATTATAGCATGGAATAAAATGATTCTTTTTACTTGTACGAACTTTTGTCTTTATTTGAGAATGCATTTATTCTTCTTTTTCATACAAGTTTCTTTATTCCCTCTGAGTGTTGTTGCAGTAAACCTATGGTATGTTGCTTGAGCATTGTTTTTATTTTTGCAACTATATTATATTTCCCCCATACCATGGTTTATTGCAATCTCTTTCACATTGGCAAAATTTTGGAGAACAACTCTTCTGTTTCGAGAAGACTTGTATTCTTTCTTTAGAGAACAACTTTTCCATTTGAAGGAGATTTGCATCTGTAATTTATAGGATAATATTTTCGTTTTAAGGAAATATTTTTCTGATTTAGTAGAATGCACCTCGTATTGGAGAAGTCTTCTCTATTTTTTTGTGAAATTTTTACACTTCACTTTTTGAGAAAGTCACTTTTATTTTGGCAAGTGAATTTTCCTTTGTGGTAAAGCGGGCCTTCGAAAAAGGGCTTCGACCTTTTTGTGCCTCCAAAGAGGGCTTTTGTTTTATTGTGCCTCTGGGAAGAGGGCTTTTTTGTGTGTGTGCCTCTGAGGAGAGGGTTTTTTTTCTTCCTCTGGGGAGAGGCTTTTATCTTTTCCCTGTCCGCTGGGAAGCGGTCCTCCGAAGAGGGCTTTTCACATTTCGACTCGTGTGAAGTTTTATTTCAGATCGCGGTAAAATGTGTGCCTCTAAGTAGGGCTTTTGCCTGGAAGTTTGAAGTTTCCTTCTCTCTGTTGGATGGATTCACGGGGCACAAGTTACTTGGATTATTTGTTTGCACAAACGTTCTCAGCTAGTTAACGAGTGTCCTGTGCCACCGGTCAGTCCACAACTTTCCGTCGAGAAAGAGAACTTTCTTTTTCTGGCAAGTCCCATTAAAGGTCTTTTAGCATTTCAACTATGGTGAAATGGGCCTCCGAAGAGGGCTTTTCACATTCCAGCACTTGTGAAGTTTCATTTCAGATCTCGGTGAAATGCGTGCCTCTGAGTAGGGCTTTTGCCTGGAAGTTTGAAGTTTCCTTCTCTCGGTTGGATGGATTCACGGGGCAGACACAAGTTACTTGGATTATTTGTTTGCACAAACGTTCTCACCCAGTTAACGAGTGTCCTGTGCCACCAGTCAGTCCACAACTTTCTATCGAGAAAGAGAACTTTCTTTTTCTGGCAATTCCCATTAGAGGTCTCTATCCTCCGAAGAGTTGTGCCTCCGAAGAGGTCTTGTGCCTCCGAGGAGGTCTTTTGCTGTTTGCTGCCTGCTTGCCCATGTCTTTTCGCCATTTGCTCACATTAGCGATTTCCTGTTATCATTCCAAGCGCACATTCCTTTCTTTTGCAAGTAGCTTATTCTATCCAAAGAAGTGTACCTCATTGTTAAATGAGTTCGCAGGGGCAGACACAGGCGAATTAATCGAATGTTTGTTTGCACAAACGATCACAATTAGTTAGGAAAGGTCTAGCTCTGGCGGAACCACTAACTCTTTGCTTGAAGCACTTCTTATATAGGATTTGAATCTGGAATTTTTGTGGCTAAACCTTCATTTGTTGAGTGATGTCAGGGATCGCTTGGTCTTATAATGGGTAAGCTTTGTTTTAACGGCCTGCAATATTAAATCGACATTTTAGTAATACAATTGAATTACTTTATATATCGAAATAGAACAAGCAGTTTATAATAGTAGAGAACACAAGATTTATAGTGGTTCGGCCAAGAACTGGGCCTACATCCACTTTATAGTTCTTTTTATTCACTTGCACTGGCTTTACAATGGCTTTCAATACAAGAATCATACATTCATAATTCTTTTTACAAATTTAAGCAAAGCTTTTAAGTAAAATATGGACGCAAGTGATTGCTGTTCCAAGCTCTTGGAATTGGATCTCCTTCGACAGTTGTCAGTTTGAAAGTGCCATCAAGAAGTTTATTGCCTATGACATACGGCCCTTCCCAGTTTGGCGCAAACACTCCTGTTGCTGTCATGACCCTTTTCAAGACTAGATCTCCAATCTCAAAGCTGCGTTGGCGAACTTTGGAATTAAAATACCTGGCAACTCTTCGCTGATGGGCCGCAATTCTAAGCTGAGCCTCTTCCCTTTTCTCATCATGGAAGTCAAGCGCTTCAAGTTGCAACTCTTCGTTTTCAGCTTGGTTAAAATGAATTCTTCTATGCGAAGGGACTTCTATTTCCACCGGAATCATTACTTCTGATCCATATGCTAATGAAAATGGAGTGTGCCCGGTCGCAGTTTTGTGGGTGGTTCTATATGCCCATAGTGCTAGTGGAAGCTTATCGACCCAACCACCTTTCGCTTTTTCCAGCTGTTTTTTGATGGTTGATTTGATAATTTTGTTTACTGCTTCTACTTGCCCGTTTGCCTGCGGATGAGCCACTGCTGAAAAGCTTTTCTGGATCTTGAATCACTTGTAAAAATCTTGGAACTCTTCACTTTCGAATTGGGTTCCATTATCTGTGATTATCTTTTGAGGCACACCGTACCTGCAAATGATATTCTTAGTTACAAAGTTTATCATCTTTTTAGAGGTAATAGTAGCTAATGGTTTAGATTCTGCCCATTTAGTAAAATAATCAACAGCAATAATAGCATATCTGATTCCGGATTTGGTAGTTGGCAAAGGCCCGATGAGATCTATTCCCCAAATAGCAAATGGCCACGGGCTGACCATTTTTGTTATCTCAGTGGAAGGTGCTCTTGGGATTTTTGCAAATCTCTGGCATCGGTCATATTTTCGGGCGTAGCTTGCAGCATCACGATTAATATCTGGCCAAAAATACCCATAACGGAGAATTTTCTTTGCTCGAGTTTGACCACCTGAATGGTCTCCACACTCTCCTCCGTGTACTTCATCTAGAATTGTCTTAGCTTCTTCCTTGGTCACACATCGGAGTAATGGCATTGAGAATCCCCCCTGTACAATCTGCCATCTTGAATTATGTATCTGGAGGCTTTTCTTAGCAACTTCTGTTGTTCCTTTGAACTTTCTGGTAGAGAACCGTTGAGCAGATATTCCATTATTGGAGTCATCCATGATTCTTGCTCTTGAGATATAGTCATGATCCAGCCAATGTCCATCTCATCAGTGCTTGGAGATGACAGGACTTCCACAGGAACCAATCCCAATAATTGAGCTTCACCGGTGCTTGCGTACTTTGCGAGAGAATCTGCCTTCATGTTCTCTTCCCGGGGTATATGACTTATCGTACAATGGTCGAGATCATCGAGAAGTTCCCAGGCTCTTGATAAATAAGCAGGCAGATTTCTTCCATTAGTTTGAAACTCTTTCTTGACTTGACATACAATAAGCTGTGAATCACTGAAGATCTGCAACACTTTTACATTCAACTCTTTAGCAATTCTCAAGCTGGCAATAAGAGCTTCATATTCTGCTTCATTGTTTGTCGAAGGGAATTCCAATCTCAATGCATGGCACAATGATCGCCCTTAAGGGGTTTCAAGCACAACTCCAGCTCCGGAACATTAATAGTTTCTTGCACCATCAACATATAATTTCCATAGAATTGGGGGATTATCAGTCACTTCTTCCTCACTATCACCTTTATCTGTACATTCTGCGATGAAATCTGCCAAAGCTTGTCCATTGATTGCTCTCCGGGGATGATAAGTGATGTCGTATTGGCTGAGTTCAGTATTCCACTTCAGAAGACGACCCGAAGTCTTAGGACGAAACAGGACTTGCTTTAGAGGTTGATCAGTGAGGACTTTGATAGGATGAGCTTGGAAATACGGCCTCAACTTTCTTGACGCAATCAGTAGACAATAGGCGAGCTTTTCCAATTTTGAATAATTCATCTCTGCCCCGGTGAACCTCTTGGTGATATAATAAACCAGGCGTTGAATTTTTGCGTCTTCCCGTACCAACGCTGCACTAAGAGCATGAGATGAGATTGCCAAATATACGAAAAGATCCTCACCATCATCGGGCTTAGAAAGTATTGGAGGCGTTTCCATATGACGAATCAACTCATCGAAAGCTTTCTGGCATTCAGGAGTCCAGTCAAAATTCTTCCTTCCTTTCTTCAGTGCATCAAAAATGGAATGCATTTATCAGTAGCTTTGGAAATGAATCGACTCAAGGCAGTGACTTTTCCATTAAGATTTTGCAATTCCGTCTTCGTTCTAGGAGCTTTTACTTCTTTTAAGGCAGCAATCTGAGTAGAATTAGCTTCATTGCCCCTAGCACTCACAATGAAACCCAGAAATTTTCCGGACTCCACCCCAAACGAACATTTCAAAGGATTAAGTTTTATTCCGTACTTTCGGAGGATTGCAAACATTTCCGCCAAGTGGTCCACATGGTCTACCGCTTTCTTCGACTTCACCAACATCTCGTCAACATAAACTTCCATAGTTTTGCTAATCTGCGATTTGAACATAGCATTGACGAGTCTTCGGTAAGTTGCCCCTGCATTCTTAAGTCCGAAAGGCATGACTCTATAGCAGTAGAGACCAACATCGGTGATGAAGCTTGTGTCTTAATGATCCGGCTCATGCATCATAATCTGGTTGTATCCGGAGTAAGCATCCATGAAAGATAACAATCGTGCCCCGTTGTTCCATCCACCCACCGATTTATTCTGGGTAACAGGAAGCAGTCTTCGGGGCAGGCTTTGTTTAAATCTGAGAAGTCAATGCATACTCTCCACTTCCCATTAGCTTTCTTTACCAGTACTGGATTCGAAACCCAATTCGGATAAGTAGACTCCCTGATGAAACCATTCTCCATAAGCCGGTCTGCCTCTTCTTTCAATGTTGCTGACCTTTCAGGACCTTGGTTCTTCTTTTCTATTTTACCGGTGTAAACTTCGGATCAATATTCAGAGTATGTACTGCAATTTCTGGGGATATTCCGCACATATCAGCATGAGTCCAAGCGAATACATCCAAATTTGCTTTCAAGAATGATATTAAGGAATTTTGAACCACCACAGTAAGTTGCGAACCCACATTCACTACTTTGTTCGGATCTTTCGGGTCAACAGGTACCGGCACTGTTACTTCAACTGGCACTACTCTATTCTCCCCTGCACTAGCTTTTCTGGGATCCATTTCTCTACGTGCCCCGCTATGCTCGCCAGTGCAGGGTCCAGCCAGTAATTGCTACAAGGTTGGTTCTTTGATGCGGACTGGGGTTGCCGCATCTTTTCCCATTTCTCTCTTCCTCGCTTCGCGCAACTCTATCAGATAACATTCTCGCCCAGCGTTCTGATCCCCTTTAATAACTCCAACTCCGTTATCCGTGGGGAATTTCATAGTGAGGCACCACGGGGCGAGAATTGCTTTAAAAACCGCAAGAGTTGGTCGGCCTAAAAAGGCATTGTAGGCAGAAAATTCATAAACAATTACAAAAGTCTGTTTTCGAACAACCTTCTTCTGCCCTTCCCCAAGCTCAACGAACAAATCAATAGTTCCAATTGGCTGCTTCGGTTCCCCAGTGAACCCAACAATTTTCTGAGATGAGGCTTGAACATCGGCCATTGGAATTTTCATTTGGTCGAACGTATTTTTGAAGAGAATATTGCAAGAAGCGCCACAATCTACAAGCACTCTTCTCAAAATAGTCGGCCCAATGCCTGCAGAGATGACCAAGGGATCCATGGTTGGAGCTTCAATACCCATAGAGCCCCTGGCTTTGAACACAATATCATCATTAAAAGTTTTCTGCTTCTTCAAAGGTGCAGCATCTTCTAACACAAAAACACTCTCTTCTGTTGGTGCATACTTCAAGGCATGGGCATATCTTTCCATCTCGCCCCAGCTTCTGCCAGCTGGGTGAGGCCCTCCTATAATCACATTAACGACAGGCCTTTCTGAATCATGCACAGTATTCCTCTCACCCGAGCCAGATGGATGAGCAGGAAGTTGCTGGCCCTTAGTGGATGAAGTTGGGTCATTTCTACTTCTCCTAACATATTGCTGCAACTTGTTCTCTCTCAATAGTTCTTCAATTAAACTTTTCAGATGGCGACATTCGTTGGTATCATGACCGGGTTGATTATGAAACCGACAGAATCTCCCACTTTGAGCATCTTTTTTGTTAACTCTCATCTCCGGCGGTTTAGGATATTCTACCACATCTTTGGTAGCAAAGAAGATATTCTCCGGGGTGTCAGTCAAAGGAGTGAAATCTGAAGGTTTTAAGAAGCGAGGTTTCTTCGCATCTTTCTATTTCTTCCCACCGTTAGTTTCTCTTTTCTGACTCTCGGATTCCCTTTTGGTAAGAGCAGTAGTATTATTCTTGACCTTTGTCAATGCTACTTTAACCGGTGGTCAAAGGCTTTCCAAGTGCATGAATTCATCATCTTTCTTATAGAATTTCTCAAGCGAATTCGGTTCTTTCATCATGAGCCACTTCCCAAATTCGCTTGATTTGTCGATTGCCCTCATCAAATATGTCAAGACCATCCGTGGTTC
This sequence comes from Allium cepa, assembly GCA_030765085.1. Taxonomy (NCBI): domain Eukaryota; kingdom Viridiplantae; phylum Streptophyta; class Magnoliopsida; order Asparagales; family Amaryllidaceae; genus Allium; species Allium cepa. The sequence goes on from CM060939.1 coordinate 904,216,812, forward strand.
TGCATTGTCCACTTCAGCCAAAGCTATGTTGAAGCAGTTCAAGAAAGACCTGATAGATTGCCCGGGATTTTGTTCCAGGCTCGAGAGTGACATAATATCCTTAGCCTTTGAGGCATACAACCTGAATTGATCTTTAAACTTTCGAGTCAAATCGGCGAACTGGTCTATGGATCGGACCGGAAGCTTTGTGAACCGAAGCAGAGCCACTCCTTCCAAGTATACCGGAAAGTACCAGCATTTGATCTCATGAGACGCTCTAGCACCATTCATGTGCCAATCATACTTATACAGGAATAGATTGGGGTCGTTTGTTCCCTTATAAGCCGGGATGGTAGGAGGAACAAACTTCCTCGGGAATTCCGCCTTTAGAATCTTTTCAGTGAACGGAGTTTTGCTCGGAGCGAATCCCATTCCTTCTCATCTTCATCCCTCTGCATGCTTTCTTTCATGATTTGTCGCACCATGCCCCAAGATATTCCTCATCATTTAAAGGATCTGCAGGACAGACTTCGGCCATTTTCTCGGAAGTTTGTTTGGACAAACGTTCGCGGAGAATTGGCTGTGGTCTCGATCCTCCGGCTTGAGGAGGTGTTTCTTTGGCGGGGCTAGCTGCTCTTTGAGGAATGTTCCCCTCTTCGGGATCATGAACATCATCTGCAAGGTTTTCTTCGTTATTCGCCGGTTGACGGTTTGCTCCGAGCAATGCATTTAACCTCTCAAGCATTAAAGCATTCTGAATTTCCATATGCTGGTATAATCCAGATACTGCAGCATCTAACTCCGCTCGTGTAATTCTGGCACTTGGTGCCGCTTGACATGACGAAGGAGAAGTTGCAGTATTCTCATATACATTACTGGGTCTTGTAGATCCGCGCTTTCTTCCAGGAACCATTATCTCTGATAGTCTTCTGGTTTTGAGAGAGATTCTTTCTACAATCTTTTGCAAAGCAATGACGAAGATAGCCTGAGTTGGGTTCTCAATGGAAGCACCAAAAATGTTAACGCTAAAAATTGAACGCTAACACCCCGGTGTATGTAGAGATTAAGTGAAAGCACCACCCGTGAACACGGGAATTAAAAACAAGTATAAAAGTCACAGAGAAAGCAGTAAAAGACAACAGTTTTATAGTGGTTCGGCTTCAGGTTAAGCCTACGTCCACTTTAATCCTCTTTATTACTGAATCAATTACAACTTTACAATAATCTTCAATTACAATACCGATGAGACAAACAACTAGAACTTCGATGTAGGAGAATTCTTCGAATCTATGTCGATTGTGTTAGATTTCCTCTTGAAGTTTGTTGAGATGTCTTTCTTGTTTGAAGTGTCGAGTGAGTCGAGAATTCAGCAGAGTATCGGCGTTCCAGAAATGAGCCAAAAGATCCACCTTTTGGTTGGAGTAGGTGGGGTATTTATAGGAGAGTTCGACATTAGGTCCTAGGTCGCAAACGACCTTGGATAGCTCGTAGGTCTCCCGCGACCTAGTGGGAGTCGTTTACGGCTTATACATGGTACACTTGATCGTTTCAAAGAAACTAGCAAGTCATAGGTCGTGGCCGACCTAGGTAAGAAGCGGCATAGGGAACTCCTTTGATATGTTTAGGTCGTGAGCGACTTAGGTATAGGTTGTAGGTCGTGGGCGACTTAGGGAAGGAACGACATAAGGAAGACAAGTTACCTCGGCTTTGTATAGCTCGGTAGGTTGCTAGGTCGTTAGAGAGCTTCATTCATGTTTGGTCGCCTCTCCTATTAACTCGCTAGGTCGCGTATACCTTTAGGTCGCTAGGTCACCTCAGTCAATAGGTCGTTGGTGCACGAGGTCGCTCATTCCATTTAGCAACTAAGTTGTTTAACTTGCTGGGCCGCTTTATGTGTTACGTCGCTTACTCCCTTAAGTAGTTAGGTCGTGCCTTCACATAAATCGTTAACTCGTTGAGTCATAGGTCGTTGAACCATCTAATTCTTAGGTCGCTGGGTCGTTGAAAGAAGAGGGTTAACAAAGTTTAAAGGGCATATTATTTAAAGTATTTTCAAATAGAAATTGTTTTCAAAAAATTTGTAGAGTTTTAAACTAGTACTCTCTTCTACTATCGCTAGAAAACAATTTCGGTGATGACTGCAGCATCATCGACATTCATTTTCGAGTTTCGAAGTAGAGAGACCAATTCGTAGCTTTGCTTCACTTTTGTTTTGGAAAATAATCTGATTTGAATTTCTAAAGTATGACTTAATTTATAATATATATTGGTATATGATTATAAACTTGATACACACACACACACACACACTCTTATCTCTAATGGTATGACGTTAATCGAAAATTTAAATTCTTAAATTTTTCTTAGAGGATGATTTCTAAATAAAGCTAAAATTTTGAATGAATATTTAAACTTAAATAATTGAATTTGAAAGATTATACCTATATAATAATTAACTACATTCCAATATGACTTACCTAAATTATTCAAAAGTTGAATATGTAATTGGATAATGTACAATACAAATGATTTTATAAATAAAATTTGAGTGTTTATAATAAATGTTATACACTTAACTTTTAATTATAAAATGTTAACAGAGATAAATAGAATAATAAGATGAACGAATAGTAAATGAGAAAAATTAAATAAAATTTTATTTGAAAGAAATCTTTTTGTATCAAATATTAATAAATTGAAATAAAATAAACTTAATGAATCATCTTGAATTTAAAATCAATTGTTGAATATAAATTATTTTAAATTGAAATCTATATGGTTTAAATTAATTGTTTTATTTTGTAATTCAAGTCTATTTTCTTCTGGTTGTTTTTTATTCTCCTACCTTCTTCCTTTTCAAGGACGAAAAGTTTTGAGTGGGGGAGAGTGTAACAACCCATAAATTTTGTAAATTTTTTAATTCAATTTATTTGGAAACTTTGATTTTTAATCATTTAAAAATTGAAATTTGGGATTTTGTTTATAATTATCTTTCCAAATAAAGTAAAATAAATATTTTTTGAAAATTTTATATTTTGGTCAACTGTGGTCAAACTTTGACTTTCAGTTGAAATTTTTAATTTTGAATTTTAAATTTCTAATCTTTTTATGTGAAACTGGATTTGATTCTAATATTGGTTCTGCTTTTCGTTTCGTCAAATTCTGTTTTATACTTTTTAAATCTAGTAAAATTCAGCGTTTTACACACTATAAATTTCAGCATTTTTCTATTTATTTTTCTATTTTATATTTTCTACTTCATTTCTATTTTATATTTTATTTTCTATTTTTCAATTTTGTTTGGACTTTTTAGTTGATTTTGTGCATAGAAATCCAAAAAGACTTAAGTTTCTTTTCTTGGAAATGAAGCAAAGCCTTTTCCTTTTCTAGCCGTTCAAACATTGATTGCCCATAGCTGTTCCTTTTCTGTTCTTAGCTATATACAAAAATTCTCATTTTCCTTTCAATTCACGTAAAAAATAATCTCATTCCCATCTCTTTCTCATTTTATTTCCCTGAAGAAATTTTGTGACGCCCCACCTCAATACTCACTCAAGCCAAGGACACTACGGGGTAATGACGTCAACTAGCACGGAGAATACGGTTGTTGAGGAGCGACCATCCGCGTAATTGCTTTGTGCGAGCACTGATATGTCAGATAGTACAACATGCTCTGCTTTCAAGAGGAAATCTGACATACCGATACAAACTCAAAGCTACTACACGGTGGCTATATATATTCTTCGGAGACAAATATAAAAATAAACATAACACAAATCAGTCACAGACATCCATATCACAAAGGCGGAAAGAGATATGAATATATAACACATGAAAGTGTACATCAGAGTAGTGGTCAAACAAGATCCATAATGTCACAAAAGAATAGCTAAAAGTGCTAGACAAAAGAATATGGATACATCAATGAGTCTATATCTTAAATGTATACAACAAAAACTACTAATCTAAGTAGTTTCCAAAACTCAGCGTGATAATCCCAGATGTGAAGTCAAGCAGAAGCACCTGTAACATCTCGATCAGACCCGAGTATTATTTAATAAGAAAATAATAAACGGATTAGTCTAGCTATAAATATTAGATAAAATGATATAGAATAAGAGATATGACATAAACATATGATCACCATAAAGCCATACTGTGATAAGTAGGCAACAACAAGAGATTAATCAATATCACAAGAATCTTCTCAAAGATCAAAAGAAATGTCATACTCCATATTTTTATTCACAAAAAGTTAATGACACACAAATTCACCAATGCACAAATATTGATAAAACATATCAATGTAAATCACGAAAATTGGCGAAACACAAATTCTAGAAATCATAAACGGAAATCCAGAAAATCACAAAAAAGGGGAGGCCTATCACGAAACGGGAGCATGAAAACTCACCAACACGTGTATCACAAAATGGAACGCTATTCCATGGTTGCTAACCATTAATTTTGAGACGAAGCTCCACAAAACGGCCCGAAGACTATGAGTAGCTACCCCACCAAATTGAGTCGAAGCTCTACAGAAACGGGGTTTAGTCTCCCTCAAAGACAAAGTGACATCACAAAAATGATCATAAACGATCATCAAAAAGTGTCAATTACAGTAAGCTAGTTAATATATGAGCTTAGCTTCATGTCCCATAACCACTAGCTTAACTTAAATATTTACGAACAAATTGTAGATCTCCACTTGAAAATTGTCATAAGAGATTCAATCTACCAAGTCCAAGAATTAACCGACGAAGTAAAGACAAGCGTTTCATGTTACTTGTTTTATGAAGCCGTTTAATTAGACTTCTCGTACGAGTGAGGTAAAGGTTTGTATATTTTTAAAATGACAAATCACAAAAATGATCGTAGAAACGATCAGTCACAAAAATTCACATACGAAGACGTGAATGAAATCTAAAGAATACGATTCCAAATTCATCAAAGTGGAAATACCCCTGCTACTCGACACGGCGCCGCCTTGCAGATGGGGGACTTAAGAGGTAGCAGCATAAGTGCAGGGGCGAGCGACCTAAGGAATGGTACGACCTAATGGACCGAGCGGCCTACCACAAGCGACCTAGCATGGCACGACCAATCCATGGCGCGACCAACTGCAAAGCGACTTAAGGTAGCGAGCGACCTAAGGGGTTGCAACTTAATGCTGGCGCGACTTATCATTGGTGAGCGGCTTATGGGGTGGAACGACCTAACAGACCGAGCGACCTAGAGACGTAACGACCTAAGGGGCTAGTGGCATAGCATGGCCGAGCGACCTAAGGCACTAGCGGCATAACATGGCCGAGCGACCTAAGGGGAAACGACCTAACTTGTCGCGACCTAAGGAGCGTGCAAGCTAGCTGCAGGCCGAGGGGCTAAGGGGGAAAAGTACTAAACACTCTCAATTTTGCAACCGGACGAGCACGAACGCTAGGGGATTACGCCTATCGGCTACCCGGAACTATTGGCTCCTCGATGCATGACCAAAAACGCGTTCAAACATCAAAGTTAGGAGCATAAGCAATAAGACGGCACCCAAACCAACGCGACTAGCATCGGTATAAATAATAAAATCTTGATTTCCCTCGGGAATCACAAGAATAGGAGCATCGGAAAGGAGTTCTTTTAATTTCTGAAAAGAAGCTTCACATTTGTCCGACCAAATGTATTTAACTCCCTTCTTTGTCAAATTAGTAAGAGGCACGGAAATTTTTGAAAAGACCTTTATGAAACGGCGGTAATAACCTGCCAATCCAAGAAAACTACGGATCTCCGTCACATTCTCCGGTCTCTTCCAATTTTGAATCGCTTCAATCTTTGAAGGATCCACGGAAATTCCAGATTCGGAAATAATATGACCGAGAAACTTCACACGAGATTGCCAAAAGTGGCATTTAGAAAATTTTGCTTTCAATTGATTGCTCCTAAGAGTTTCCAACACAATCCGAAGATGTTTTTCATGCTCCTCCTCGGTTTTTGAATACACAAGAATATCATCAATAAAGATGAGGACAATCCGATCGAGGAAGTCTTTGAAAACTCTATTCATAAGGTCAACGAAATAAGCCGAAGCATTCGTTAAACCAAATGGCACAACAAGCCATTCATAAGATCCATAACGAGTACGGAACGATGTCAAAGGAATGCTTTCCTCTGCAATACGAAGCTGATGGAAACCGGTAGCTAAGTCTAATTGTGAAAAGACTCTAGCACCAATAAGTTGATCGAATAGATCATCAATCCGAGGTAAAGGATATTTATTCTTGATAGTAAGATAATTAAGCTTGCGGTAGTCAACGCAAAGCCTAAGTGTACCATCGGATTTCTTCACAAAATAGCCGAAGCTCCCCAAGGCGAGGAACTAGAGCGAATAAATTGCTTCATCTCCAGTTCTGATAATTGTTTGCACATCTTCTCATTTTCCTTATTGGACATACGATAAGGAGGATGAGTGATAGGTTGAGCTCCAGGGACGAGATTAATTTTGAACTCAATTGCTCGCTTAGGTGGTAATCCTAAAACAAGCTCAAATATGTCGGAAAATTCACGAACAATGTGAATAAGAGAACTAATATCTTCCTCATCATCATTATCGTCGTCATGAGGATTTAAAGAATATAAAGATGCAACCAAGCTGGAATCCAAATCTTTAAGGTCAATAGAAATCTTCTTAACAGATTGAGGCTGTCGAAGATGAATAGTCCGCTCAGGACATAGGATTTGGGCTTTATAGCGGTTAAGCCAATCCATTCCCAAAGTCATTCCAAAGCTTAAGTAGCGCATAACATGCAAATCGACTTGGAAAGAAAAATGACACAAAATAATCTCGAAATCTTTACACAATAAACTGATTGTTGTGGATCCACCAACCAGATTCGCAATTCTCAAAGAAGTCATTAAAAACAAGACATCCAAAGTAAAAGTATCAACAAGTTCTTTTGAAATAAAAGAGTGTGACGTACCCGTGTCAAAAAGAACTCGAATAGGATGACCACGAAATAAAATAATGCCATCAAGGATAGAATGAGAAATACCTTTACCACGAGATGTGTTGCCAGAGGCTTGAGCAACATTAAGCTTTCCCTCCCTCTTGCCTTGATGTTTGGGACAAGAAGATAAATAATGATCCGAGCTTTTGCAATAGCGACAAGCACGAGGCTTTGAACACTTGTTCGCATAGTAGTCCTTAGAACCATAGTTGTAGCATTGCCCACCACTTGAGGTAGAAGTCTTGGTTGCCGGAGAGGCTTGCTTCCCTTTCTTATTGTTGGGATAAGGACCGTTGAACTTATTAGGCCTTTTCTTGTTGTTGAAGTTTGGTTTGGTACCCATAACTTCAACATCACTCTCCCTATCCGCCTCTTCAAGACGAAGAGCGATATCAATAAGTTGATCAATAGAAACTTCTAACTTTAGAAGTAATGGCTTCTTGAGATTTTTATTCAAGCCATAGACAAATCTTTGGTTCTTCTTCAATAGGGTGTTTATATATTCGACCCTGTATTTAGAAAGTGACTCGAAGGATGCGACATAACCTGCCATAGAGGATTCACCTTGAACAAGGTCAATGAAATGTTGAGCCAAAGTCACCTTCTCAGCTTCTGGAACAAATTTTAATTCGAAGCGTTCTCAGAATTTCTCCCTAGTAAGATCCGCTTCATTTATTTCAGAAATCAGAAGCTCATACCAGTATAATGCTCTTTCTTGGAGCATACTAGAGGCCACCTGAACGCGGTGAAGGTCAATAAGATTCATGCGAGAAAAGATTTGATCGCACGTTCTCAGCCAAGCCTGGACTTCAATAATGGTTTCAGAACCTTTGAATGGCTTCCAACCCAAATTGGTATCTTCGCTGCACAAACGTGCAAATCCAGACTTAGGGTGAGTAGACTCCGGATTAGATCTGGATGCCTGAGCATTCTTTACAAGATCAAGAAACTGCTGGGCGGACATAAATACTCCATCTTGGGGAGTAGCACGAGATTGACCGGCGCTGGGACGGCCCGGTCAAACCATTTCTCTTCCTTTAGAAAGAAAGAAAGAAGAAGGATAAGCTTATTCACCAAATGAATATCAAGCAATCTTGATAGATAAAATAAGGAATCATAAGGAAAATAGGATGAATCGGTACGAAGACTCGAATTAAATCGTAAAGCACGACTTCTAAGATGGACTTAGGACGATGATCCTTGTTAGATTATTATACATTGTTCCGAATTTTGGCTCTGACACCAAGCTGTGACGCCCCACCTCAATACCTACACTAGCCAAGGAGACTATAGGGTAATGCCGTCAACTAGCGCGGAGAATAAGGTTGTTGAGGAGCGACCATCCGCGTTATTGCTTTGTGCGAGCACCGATATGTCAGATAGTACAACATGCTCTGCTTTCAAGCGGAAATCCAACATACCGATAGAAACTCAAAGCTACTACACGGTGGCTATATATATCCTTCGGAGACAAATATAGAAATAAACATAACACAAATCATTTACAGACATCCATATCACAAAGGCGGAAAGAGATATGAATATATAACACATGAAAGTGTACATTAGAGTAGTGGTCAAACAAGATCCACAATGTCACAAAAGAATAGCTACAAGTTCTAGACAAAAGAATATGGATATATCAATGAGTTTATATCTCAAATGTATACAACAAAAACTACTAATCTAAGTTGTTAGCCAAAAGTCAAGGTGATAATCCTAGATGTGAAGTCAAGTAGAAGCACTTGTAACATCTCAGTCCGACCCGAGTATTATTTAATAAGAAATTAATAAACGGATCAGTCTAGCTATAAATATCAGATAAAATGATATAGAATAAGAGATGTGACATAAACATATGATAACCATAAAGCCATACTGTGATAAGTAGGTAACTGAAAATCAACAAGAGATTAATCAATAGCATAAGAATCTTCTCAAAGATCAAAAGAAATGTCATACTCCATATTTTTATTCACAAAAAGTTAATGCCACACAAATTCACCAATGCACAAATATTGATAAAACATATCAATGTAAATCACGAAAATTGGTGAAACACAAATTCTAGAAATCATCAATTGAAACCCAGAAAACCACAAAACGGGGAAGGCCTATCACAATACGGGAGCATGAAAACTCACAAACACGTGTACCACAAAATGGAACGCTATTCCATGGTTGCTAACCATTAATTTTGAGCCGAAGCTCCACAAAATGGCCCGAAGACCATGGGTCGCTACCCCACCAAATTGTGCTGAAGCTCCACAGAAACGGGGTTTAGTCTCCCTCGTAGACAAAGAGACATCGCACAATTACTAGTCTAAATCACAAAAATGATCTTTAACGATCATCAAGAAGTGTCAATTACAGTAAGCTAGTAAATATATGAGCTTAGCTTCATGTCCTATAACCATTAGCTTAACTTAAATATTTACGAACAAATTGTAGATCTCCACTCGAAAATTGTCACAAGAGATTCAATCGAACAAGTCCAAGAATTAATAGACGAAGTAAACGCAAGCATTTCATACCACTTGTTTTACGAAGCCGTTTAATTAGATTTCTGTACGAGTGAGGTAAAGGTTTGTATATTTTTAAAATGACAAATCACAAAAATGATCGTAGAAACGATCAATCACAAAAATTCACATACGAAGACATGAATGAAATCCAAAGAATTCGATTTCAAATTCATCAAAGTGGAAATACCCCTGCTACCCGACACGGCGCGACCTAGCAGTTGAGCGACCTAAGAGGTAGCGACATAAGTGCAGGGACGAGCGACCTAAGGAATGGTGCGACCTAATGGGCCGAGCGGCCTACCACAAGCAACCTAGCATGGCGCGACCAATCCATGGCACGACCAACTACAGAGCGACTTAAGGTGGTGAGCGACCTAAGTGGTTGCAACTTAATGCAGGCGCCACTTATCATGGGTGAGCGGCTTACGGGGTGGAACGACCTAACAGGCCAAGCGACCTAGGGACGTAACAACCTAAGGGGCTAGTGGCATAGCATGCCCAAGCGACCTATGACACTAGCAGCATAACATGGCCGAGCGACCTCAGGGGAAACGACCTAACTTGTCGTGACCTAAGGAGCGTGCGAGCAAGCTGCAGGCCGAGGGGCTTATACGGTGTAGGCCGAACGACCTAAGGGGCAAAAAGTGCTAAACTCTCTCAATTTTGCAACCGGACGATCACGAACGCTAGGGGATTATGCCTATCAGCTACCCGGTCATATTGGCACCACGATGCATCAGCAAAAACACGTTCAAACATCAAAGTTAGGATTTTTTTAAAGATTTGAGCCCAAAACACTAAAAATTGGGATTTTCACCAATTCAATCCAAACCAAAAGCAAATGCACACAAAAAGGTGTTAGGAATTCATACCCAACAATCAATGATAGTTATAGACAAAGATGTGAGATAAAAATCTCACCTTTACACAAAATCAATGAAGAAGAAGCTTGAAAGCAAAGGAAGAATCAATGGCTTCCCTTTGAATTTGGAGTTGGATGTTGGATTTGCAAACGAACTAGGGCTTGAAGTTTTAATTTCCCATTCCTTCCTCCATTTTTGATGAAGCTTGAGTGTTAGGAAATGAAAGTGAAGTTATGAACGGATGGGGTTGAGCTAGAGTTAATAGTTTAGGCTAATGGGCTAAACCAAACCCAAAGCCCAAAGTGGAAAAGTGGCAAAATTCCACTAACTCCAAACATATCAAAGTTTATACTCAAAAAGATCGCAAACGGTGTTTTGGACCTAATGGAAGTGGTCCCGAGTCCTTATTCGACCGTATGCAAAAAGTAACTTTTCGGACTAAAATCCGACTAACGATAAAATATTAAAATAAAATATTTAAATATTCAATCGTAAAATATGCGGGTTGTTACAAATTTTTTTACAGTAAGTTTCATTTTTCTCCTCCTCCTTCTTCCTTTTTCTTTTTCCTTTCTCTTCTATTTGCAAGCACAGCTCGGCCATGCCCCTAGCCGACCACATCTCCTCCTGACCACAACCACCTAACCGGCCTCCATCACCATCTCATCTCCACCATCCCATGCCGTGAACATCATTGATCCAAACCCATCACCAAAAGCCATGCAAACCCCAACAGAGCCGACTTTACACCATCCCCTTCCTTTTGCTTGCCTCGGCCACCACTTATGCCACACATTCCATCCCCTTGCCGTGACCAAAATCATCTCCTAGCCACGCCATTTCAGATGATGGCCTGACCAAATCCACTTTAGCATAGGGCCGAACCCAAACTTCACTTGCCTTTGTCTCTTTGCCTTCACTTGACTTTTAGGTTGCCATCTCTTCATAACCCCAGCCATGCCTTTTTGCTAGCCTTAGTCGTGCATGCTTGCTTCTAGACCATCATGGCCGAGCCATGTTTTGGATAATGGCCGAGCACAAGTGGTGTGACCAAGCCAAAACACAAGTGGCCGATCCTATTCTCATGTGGCCGAGCCCATTGCGTAAGTTGATAGCTCATTTTCCTAGTGTTCCATTTTATTTTATTTTGTGTATAAATAGTTTTCTTTTGTATATTTTATTTTTTTGATTACAAGACTTGGATCATTGCTCTCCATGCACTCGAATTTGATTCGTACTTTTTGGTGCTTTCAAAGTTTGTTCGTGGGTTTTGAATTGTTATCTCTAGCTTTAGAAAGTGAGTTTATCACTCTCGACATTCGCACTTATATAATTGTGAAACAATGCCATGTGAATTATAGATGAGGATAAAATAGTAATTTATATTGGCCTGTGATATGATATTTCATGATGTTATAACCTGATATATATTTGTTACATCACATGATACGATATACCATGTTATACTATTTATTTATTTCTGCTTTTCACACCGCAAGTTCCCTGTTAGAATAGAATCACTATGGGTTGAAATGATACATACCCGAAGGGACATTAGAATAGGAAAAAATCATTATGAGCTGAAATGATAGGCTGAAGCGACTTTTATTTATTTTATTTGATTGCAGGTTTGAAATGATAGAACTCGGATTTTTATTTTAAATTACGGATTGAAATGATATATATTTGTATCACTTGACCTAGGTTAGAAAATTATATACGGAACCATGGTTAAATTTTAATAATAGTTTTCTAAAAATTATTAATTATTTTGAATCTTTAAATATATGAAATTTTAATTTAAAATTTGATTAAATGATTTTTAAATATAATGAGATATTGGAATTTTGTAAGTAAATAATTGGTTTAAACTAATTAAGGATTTCATCTATGATAAATAACTTAATAATTTAAATTTAATTTAATATCGAATTTTAATTCTAACCTAATAACAATAAAAAAAATATTTATGGAATAGATATGTTCTGTATAAATAAAACTATGATAAAAATTGGATTTAAATGATTTAAAAGTTTTATAGTGATTTTCTATAAGTTAAAATGTGTAAGTAAATAAATGGTTAAAAATGTAATTTAAAATATGATTTAACTTGATAGTTGAAAATTTAGTAATAAGAATATTTTATTTGTGAAATGGGTATTTGAAATAAAATATTAAGTTATTCGTTAAGATTAAAGTTAAGTAAAATAATGTACTTTGACTTAATAAATGAGTTGTAGTTTAATTTGGATATTTTACGTATAAAGTTTTATTTTATTTAATCACAAGTTAAATGATATCCAAATAAATATTTTTGAAACATGAGACATGTTTTATAAGTTAAAATTGGTGAAAAACTGAAATTGTAATGTTTCTTAAATGTTATAATTAATCATAGATTTGTATTGGCAACATTTCCACAATGCTATGGTTTTAGGGTAGCGTTTTCTAAGTGCTACCATTTCTGAAAAGACAATATTTTTTGAAAAAGAATTATATCTACAGTAACGTTTTCTAAGTGCTGCTGTTTCTGCAAAGACAATATTTTCTGAAATACTATTATACCTACAGTAACGTTTTCAAAGTGCTACTGTTTCTGAAAAGGCAATATTTTCTGAAATACTATTATATTTACAGTAATGTTTTGAAAGTACTACTATTTCCAAATGGTAATGTTTATATGGTTAAAAGTGTTATACTACTTTTGGTAATGTTTTAAAAATGCTGCAATCATAAAAGATAACATTTTTGATATGCTATTATATATATGGATCATATTTTTCAAGTAGTATGATTTCTAAAAGATAACACTTTTAAAGTGCTATGGTAAGTGTATGATTTTAGAAAGTGTTATGATTTTTAAATTATTACACTTTTAGAAGTGCTAGGACTAATATATACGGATTTGGAAATATTACAAATTTTTGAAAATGGATATTATTTTGGAAAGTAATAGTATTCGATTTTAAATGGTTTTTGAATAAAAATATTTTGAAATAAATACCCATGGGTAATAATAACGTTTGCTTGTTAAAGAAACCGGGATCAAAAGTTGTCATTCTCTCTACCAACTCCAAAAACCACTTTAACAACCGTGTATGCGGTGGAGATTCCAGAATGAAGTAGGATGGTGGCGACGTTCTATTAAGGTATATGCATGGACCCGACTCCTATGAGTTGACATAAGGAGGCTAAAACAGGAGCGATTTCGGGCCAATGAGGTAGCTCCTCTTATCGTACACACTTCTTCGTATGTTATTCTGTTACTTTGTGATTGATTGGTGTGCACCTTTGATTTGGGAGTGCGGCTCGAGGTGGTCGGTAGTGGCTGCTATGCGTTACCACTAGTCTGGATGCATAATTGGTATATCTACCCTGACATTTCCTCGTTGTGCACTGTCACCTACCATAGCTAGCTTTACAATAAGTTTGATTTGTGTCGTATCTATGGAGCATCCTCTAGTGGCTTCCCGATCAGGAGTGACTACGGTACTGTATAGACTACTGGTACTATACATGTGTTAAGGTGGACAATGTAAAGCCTTAACTCTACTTTTAAGTAAGTTTACTTTACTATTAGACATTATTATAATAGCATGTATTACTACATAGTAAATAGTTTAACGGATCCTCAAAGGATGGGCAGTCCCAAGCATCCTTTAAGTTACTTGTGCATTTTATTACAGTTTAATTGAGTTGATTTACATTGTATAAGTATGTATGTCCTGATTCGAGTGTTTTGTGTATTTTCTCTACGCTCGGGTCAGCCTGAGTATCAGCTTTGGATTTCACCTTCTGGAGCTAGAGGAATTGCTGGAGTTTATCTATCTATCTAGTTGTCATCTGTTTCCGTTCAATATTTCTATTTAGTTTATATATTAGTGGACATTTATGTATTGGGATTTCTGTTGTATTTACATTTAGAATATGGTATTTTGTATTTGTTTTTGAAACTGCGTTTGTAGTAGCTTCATGAACTACTATGGTTATTTTCATTTCCGCTGTGACTTATTCTAGTTTATCTATGTCTGTGATTCTGTGATTGGTTTTATTTGCTCCAAATTATATTACAATCTATTGTTTTGAATTATTCAAGTCAAACGTGTGTGGTTTTATTGTCGATTGGAATGGTCCAAAATAGTGGGTCGTTACATATTCACCATTGATTTATCATCGACATTAATATATGTAATTTATACATGTGTAGTATGTATGTGGTAAACTCATAGAGTATAAAATGGAATTGAATAAAATAACATGCAATAGAAATGATTTGATTTGATCGAATAAGTGAGTGTTTCTAAAAAGATTTAAAACGTTTAAAGATTCAATCTCAATAGTCACTCCTCCATATGATATATAATTATGCATCGATATGGAGTAATCGAACTTTGTCAGACAATGTATGATTAATTGTGAGTGAAGTTGAGTTAGTTTCTTTCTTGTAACGACCCGTAAATTTCGACCATTTAATTTGTTAATTTAAATTGATTTTTGTAATTTAGTGAAGAAAGAAAATGGAAATTTTATAATTTATATTGAAGTGAATGTAGAACTTAGATGTAGCAATTGTACTTAAATGTTAACAATCTAATATTTATATGGCAAAAAATCGAAATAATGTAAATTTGGTATACTTGGTGACAAGTTTAATATGAGAAACCAATAGAAATGTTGAATTTGTGAATTTTTAATAAAAATATTGACTAAAATGGAATTCATTAATATAATAATGAATAGTGAAATTTGTTATATTTTGTTTAAAATAAGAAAGGAGTATATAAAAGTAACTGTTGAATAGTGAATCGCAACTATATAAAATTGAATAAATTGTAAATAAGTGGCTGTAAATATTGAATTAATTAATAGGAATAAATGCCAACATTGAATTGTAATAAATGTAATTAAATATTACAAGTGTGTGAAACGTAAAGATAAGGGTTAAGAGTTGTTAGAATGGGTACACTAAAATAATGATAAAGTGTAAATGTTAGTATTAATAGAAACATGAATTTATTTGAAGGGAAATAATTGGTAAAAAGGGCTTGGACTAAGGGAATGTATTAATTGTTTTGAAACCTTAATTAATATGGGTAATTAATTTAATATAAGCAAAACCAATGCAAATATTGAATTAAATATTAAGCAATAATACTAAATAGTAATCAATTCAAAATTGGTAATCCATTTTTCAATTAATGATAATAGTGTTGGTATAAGCTAATAAGTTTAAAATGTCAATGCAATACCAATTAATGGATTGGAAGTGATTGCGAAATTGGAATTCGATAAATGCAGTAACTGATGTAGTGCATATAAATTTATGGAACTAATGTAAGATTTTTAACTGATGGTAATTAAAAATTGGAGATAACGTAAATTCCATATGACTATTGGTTAACATAAAGATTTAAAAGATTTATTTGTTTAATGACAAATTTAATTGATTGTAAATAAATGAAATTCAACATTTAATATTACGTTAATGTAAGAAAGATAATATTTGTAAGTATTATTAAGGTTATTCATATTTGACAAATTTATTGAGTTATAAGGAGCGGGAATAAAGCTATATTAAATTATTGAAATTTTAAAATTAAATAAAAGGTCTAATTGCATTTAAATTAGGAAAATTTGGTCATCGCAACTAATTGGGTTTAGGGGTTAAATATTACGTTAATGGAGTGAATAAATGAATTTAAAAACAAAATAAATAAATTCCATGGGTAATTAAGTTTAATTACTGAATAAATTGAAATTTAAAACTTAATATTGTAAATGGGAAATATTCAATGAAATTGATGAAGAAATTTGTTTAAGGGATTCTAAATTTACCAAGTAATCCAAACTGATAAGATTTGTAAATAATTAAAGTTGAATTGGTAAAATTTGATTTTATTTGCTTATTTTTTTATTTAATTAGTATAAAAATAGCCATTTTGTCCACTAGCTCGGATTTCGATGAAACAAGTTTCATCGGATCCGTAATGGTGAATTATTGTAGGATTTCAAGTTTCATAGCAATCAGACTTGTCATTTGCTCTTACGGACTCGAAACGCCTTGAAATCGATAAATTGAAATCAATTTGAAAATATTGATTTCATCATAACTTCTGCATACGATGGAGTTTGGAGGTGAAACCTGTTCCATTGCATTTAAAATATGTTAAAACAGCTATTTTGATATATGGGTTTACCCAATTTCGTTCCGGAGTCAGAGTGGGATTTTTGGGCCAATTATCATTGAGCACGTTTATAATTCGGATCCATCTGTCTATTCCCACTTCATCTATAAATAACCTACTAAACCCAAGCCTTCGCCTATTCTCATTTGTCTATGCGTAAATTTCATCAGCTCCTCCTCTTCCTCGATGGATGCAAACCCTAGATCCAATTTCAATTCAAAATCAAAATTCCAAAATTCAAAGTCCTTAGAAAAACCTCAAAAAAAATATCTTGAAGCCCTCGACGAGCGGAATTCAATGGTGTAATTCGTTTTTCGATTTGGGTTGTGGTTTGACTAGGAATTTTTCCTTTTGTTTCGGCTGTTCATCACGGCATGATCAACGATGATGGATCATCAAATTGACGGCATAGATGGAGGGAGATGATCGTGCGTAGCTCGTCAATGCTGGTCGTTTGTCGAGATAATGTTTT
This sequence comes from Allium cepa, assembly GCA_030765085.1. Classification (NCBI taxonomy): domain Eukaryota; kingdom Viridiplantae; phylum Streptophyta; class Magnoliopsida; order Asparagales; family Amaryllidaceae; genus Allium; species Allium cepa. The sequence goes on from CM060939.1 coordinate 904,233,831, forward strand.
GATCGTCGGCGTTAATTCAATTTGTGTTCATTTTAGGCGACGGCGCTGGGGTTAAAAGGGGACCGTCGATCGTCGTTGGTGATGGTGGAGGGTGGCTCGAAGGCCTGGAGAGGTCGTTGACGCGTTAGGATGGTTGCGATGGCCAGTGGCGGCAAAAAAGGGGAAGCATCATTGGCGGCCTGTAGGAGGTTTCGAACGAAACCCTGGTTCTGGAAATCACGTGCCACAAGAAAGGTGACGTGACCCCACGTATGTTTTTTCTTTCTTTCTATTTTATTTTATTTTGATTTCGAATGTTCTTAACGATATAACTTTTACGTACAGTATCCAATTCACACGCGGTTTTCTCCGCTAGGTTCGTATTGGGTTTCCTGGCATTTTGGCACTGGTTTGGATAGATTTGGAGAATGTTTGAATTTTGAGTTTAAATTGGATTTAAATTCAATTTAAATTCAAAACGTGAGTGTTTTAACCCACTCACAACTTCTAAAATTTCTTATGTTTGTTAAATTGATTTATGATGTGTTTAGAAATTTATTTATAGCTGTTTGGCATATGTTTCATCATTATCTCAGTTAAATTGCATTCATATAATTTACTTGTATTTAATTCATTTTTGCATATAAACTGCCAGTTAAAATTTTAGTTAAATTTATTATTTCATATAAACTGCTAGTTAAATTTATTTATTATAGCATATAAACTACAGTTAAACAGTTATTTAATTCATTATTGAAAAATTAACTGTTAGTGATTAATTATTATTTATTTATGTGATTGTTTGAATTGGATGATATATTGATGAATGTTTGATGATTGATATGATGGACGAATGGATGCTGTATTTACATTGTATAAACTGCAAGTTATTACGCATTTTCATTTCATTCGGGATTGCGGTTTGAAATGATATACAACCGCATTTTTATTTTTAAACTGCGGACTGAAATGATAAATATCTGTATCACTTGACCACATGATAGAAAATTATATACAGGTACCGCGGTCTATATATATATATATATATATAATTATTTTTGAAATGATTTTCTATGGTTTGTATAGGATACGGTTTAATAAATATTAAATTTTGATATTTTATAAATATTATTTTATATATACATATATAGCTAAATTTTTGAATTTAAGCTATGTATAAATCTGTTAAATAAAAATGAATAAGGTGAAAATGGAGTTTGATAATTTATATTAAATGATTTAGTACAGGTTTAAGTTATTGTATTTATATATAGGGTTTAAACGATTCAAATCAATTAAGATATGAAGATAAATCGAAAATTTATTTGGAATTGAGCTTATTTTAAAATTCAACTCCATAAGTTGATGTAAACTTATTAAGATTGGAAATTTAAAGGTATGATATTTATAACTGGATTTTATTCTAGAAAAATCAAATGAATATTTCTAATATAAATAAATTGAAGGAAATATTTAGTTGTTAGCAATTTGAGTTTCATTTAAAATGATTATGGATTATTTTGTAAATATTTTAGACTAAAATATAGAATAATGAATGGTTGAATAGAAAATTTCCAACCTTAGTTTTGAAGTTGTTAAATACTCAAAGTTTGAATATATTGAAATCGACGTGTTTTATTGAAACTAAAAGTGAATCTATATTTATGGGGTTTAGACCTAAAATTTTAAATGAGTAAAATTATGAAGTCGCGGAAATTATTTCGTAAAGTAATTTTAAATTCAAACTATTTTATTCTATATACTGTTTGAATATCCAAACCATTCAAATTTTGGAAGTTATGGTTTTAAAGCTATGAATTTTCGAAGTGTTATGTTTTGAAAGTTATAATTCAAATATTTGGTTTCCAAATATTATAAGTTTTAAAGCAGTATGATTAAGGAAAAGAAATATATTGGAAATAAAATTGTATTATATTAATTTGGGTTTTATAAAAATAATATCAAATGAGTTTGTTTTGAAATGGATATCGTATTTATATTGTTTTGAAATAGATATAATATTTTGGTTTTGAAAGTAAAATTATTTTTAAATGACCGCGGTGTTATAATAACGTTTGGTTCTTAAAGAGACCGGGATCGGAAGTTGTCATACTCTCTGCCAACTTCGAAAACCATTTTAACAACCGTGTACGCGGTGGAGATTCCAGAAAGATGTAGGTTGGTGGTGGTGTTTCCTTTAAGGTAAATACGTGGACCCAACTCCCGTGAGTTGGCATAAGGTTGCTAAAACAGTAGCGATCGACGGGTAAATGAGGTAGCACCTCTGATCGGACACTTCCCTTCGATACTATACTCTGATTTTGGATTGATTCGGTGGCCACCTTCACTTTTGATTTCTTTGATTTGGGGGAGTTTGTCCGAGATGGGCGGTAGCTGCGCGCTACGCGTTACCACAGACCCGGAAGCGTAATTGGTATATCTACCCTGGCATTGCCTAGTTGTGTCGTGTCACCTACCCCATCGCGCCTTGTACGAGTTTGGATTTCTCCCGTAGCCCGTGTGGTATCCTCTGGTGGCTTCCCGATATAGAGGGACTATGATATTAGATGGACTACTGGGACTATTACGTGTTAAGGTGGAAAATGTAAAGCCTTAACGCTATTTAAAAGTATGTTTATTTTACTATAAACACTATTATAATAGTGAAATATACTACATAGTAAACAGTTTAACGGATCCTCGGGAGATGTAAATCCCGAGCATCTCTTGAGTTACTGCACTCATATTTATTTCTGTTGATTTAACTTACATAAGATCTTTTAGTTCTGACTCGAGTGTTTTTGTCTGTTCAAATTCGCTCGGGTCAGTCCGAGCGTTTCAGGATCGAAGACTTTAGCTCTGGAGGACGAAGACGGAGATTTCTATTATTATTATTTATTATATTCCACTACACTCATATTGTTTCGCTGCATGGTTATATGGTATGTGTAACTCTGATATGTGTTGTATAAGTATAATCGAATAATCTAAAACAACTTTATAAACTGTATATTTGATTATTATATTTTATCCTTCCCTTGTGTGATTCTGTTTTGTTTTATTTCTTTCTTGTTTTTCTAATTACCCCATAACAATCCGCCTTTCCGTATGGTTTGAATTGGCACGTGTGTCGATTTAAAGCGTGCGAAAAGGAGGGATGTTACATCTGGTATCAGAGCTTTGGTTTAGCGTTAAACCTTAGCTTTATGGGGTTTGACTCTTTATTAATAGAGTAGTAATACCCTATGGGAGTCGCTGAGTGTATATATATGAGAGAGCGCATTTGTTAGTGTTATAAAAAGGTTTTAATATTGTGTTAATTTGTTCCGTTTTGTATTTATAAATTCTGGTTGATGCATGGGACACTTTGACATCAATAGGGATTTCTAAACACTTAATAGCATAGACCGACGTAATATTTGTTTTTAATATAGGTGAATGAAATAATTTTGCATATTATATTTTCTATATATATAAAATAAATTTTTATAAAATTATATTTGGTTACAATATATTGGTTGTTAGGAATAATGTAAAAACCCGCAAATCCGTACCCCTTGAATAGACACTAATCTCTAGTGATTTACTCAAGATGAACGAAAATACGAACCCTTAGGGTTTTAAGAAAGAAGAAAGAGGTAGAAGGAGAGAGAGAAAAAAAGATAGAAAATAGAACGGAAAGAAATAACAGAATAGCATTAGAATCTCACAATTCGCAGCGGAACAACATATAATAGATAAATGAATAATCTTTAAACAAAGAACTATATCAGTTATTACATTACATTTCATTACATCATCAGAGTGTACAATAACAAACAGCGGAAAAAGAAATACTAGATACTAGTAATACGCTATGCCATCCATCTTGCCTCCAGCAACTCCTGAATTCCAGAATATCCTGATAAACCTTAACTCTTGACTGCCCGTGTGAAAATTGGTGGGCACCCAGAGTTTAGGAAGGAAAACAATAAACTCCGAGTCAGTCATGTGACTGGTGCGAGAACTCAAAACAGTTTATTTATCTTTAAAATAAAGTAGAGGAATATTTTTAAAAATCAATTCGCAATGCTTTTAAAAATGAGAGTACCATAAGACCTCCTGCCACACACACAATGCAAACGCAGACTTGGAGGAGATTTCTTCTTATGTTAGTCAAAGATGCTTGATACTCATTAAAAAGAAACATTTGATATTATTACTAGTGCATAGTGTAGGAAACATTTCGAAAGTAGAATATAAATCTTAGTCAGCATAGGTACCATTATAGTATGCTTACAATAGCTACCATATTAAATGGCAGGTTCTGCAACAAAAACCGTACAAGTCTCGTATTGTTTCTTTGGATTTCCAACGAATGGTCAGGCCAAGGAACTTCCCATTACCACATGAGAACGCCTCTGGATGGACGTCCCCGAGAACCAAACCGGATCTCTGCCAACACAAGGTCGGGTTACCCCTAACTGAGTAACAACTGACCGAGTATGCCATCCCCCGGTCCTTTGGGACCTTTCACCGAGCGCTCGTAATCAATTCACACAATCATAAAGTGTTTTCAACATGAGTAAGTATCTGGGATCCATACCATGATATCACCCTTTTCCAGAAGGAAATGCACATACCCTAAAGGGCGCTACCCCTCATAACCTTGCTGCATCTTTCCTGTTTTGACCATTCCGGGGTGTGAGGCTCGACGAAGTTACGTCCACAAAAACACGCTTTATACAAAGTCATGCTTTGGGTCAACAAATGATCATAGAGATGATCACCAAGATAGGCGGTCAAACAAATGATCCTATCTCAAATAATCAACACAATGATCATTTCACAGCAACACTCAGTATGTCACATTACCAAATTGGGAATATATCGCTGATAACCTTCAACTACATAACCTCTGAGCTTGTACGTCTCAGAGAAGGGTGTTAAGCTAAGAGAATAAATTCTCCGCCACCAACAGAAATATATTTGAAAGAAATCGGCTTTATATCTCAATTTGTAATGTGAGGCATACAATCCATACAAGTCTATTCCGGGCTCGAACAGAACCGAAGGCACTTACAAAGAAGTCCTTGCAATCCGGATCTTCACTAATCACGTCCGGACTTCCCATCACATAGGAAGTCTCTATACCGTAGCCACTCGGTGCAAAGACAATCGACGAGTTGTCCTTTCGCTTTCAAAAATATCCGGTCTTCAACACCGGTCATCAATGCTATCCATTACGTCGTATCACTATTCGGAATGGGTAATCCGAATAACGAGCGCAATAATTTAAAATAAGTGCAGCATTCAAATTCAAGAAAATCACAACAAATACCCATACAAAGGTAAATATTGATAGTCGGTTATTGAACTATCAATGGATATGCCAACATCACCAGATTCCAAATAATTTTCCAAATTATTTATTTTCCAAAAATATCTTTACAAGATATATATATTTTAAATACTTCAAAAATAAATCAATATTTATTTTTATACCCATTTTCCAAATTTCATTTATAAATTCCACATTGAATTTACATTTTCAAAAATATCTGTGAACATACGATTTTCAATTGTTCATTTTCAATTTATCTTCAAAAAGTTAAATTCTCCAAACTTTTCATTTAACATTGGAAAAACATTTCCATGCTTATTTATTTATAAGTAATTCACAAGTCTTTTTATTTTCTACATTTGGAAAATATTCAATATACTCTAATCGAAATTAAGTATATATTTCATTCTTTAAGGAAATCATTCTCTTAACCATATTTATTTGGGCCAAAACGAATGTTGCGTAAAACATCGTTACGACAACCCAAAATCACTAGTATAGGGATTCGAAATTAAAATAGATATGTAAATCCCAATACTATACAAAACATTTCCTTTCGGAAATCATTTATTATAACAAAAGTGTTATAATCTACTATTTCCTTCTATTTCTCGAAAACGTCTATTTCAACAATGAATGTTGAAATCTATGATTTCGAATCTTAATACATTTTAAAACATCTTTAGATCATTTTAATTCTATTTAAAACATCACATCCAAAACATTTTCTTTAACATCTTATTCACTATTCAAAAACGTGAATATACTGGTTAACAAATTTTATCATTTCTATTCCTTTTATTTTAAAGGATTATTCACTGTCTAAAACGTGAATATAACTCCATTAACAAATTACAACAATTTTTACTTATCAAAATAAGTCATTTGCGGATTTATAAAACAATGTTTATAAATTCCGTTTCTATTTATTTTATAACAACTTCCTTTTATAAATCTTCTTTATTAACCTATTCAATTTATAACTCAATTACAAACTAAGGTTCATATTATAAGTTAAACACTTACAATTTATTTGTCTGCAAAAATCGTTCCTTTAACTTCATAATTATAAATCTTATAACTTATAAGATTCATTTATTTATTCAAATCCATTCCTTTAATAACTTTATAAATTTTATAAACCTACTGCTTATAAAATTCCATTTATAACTTCACCGTTTATAATTCTATAAATTTCATTCATTTATGAAATTCATTCACAATTCATTCTAACACTTATAAAAGCTCGTTTTAAATTCCAACATTTTAAATTTATAAATATCAATTTATAAATCTTTTATATGGATCAATTTATATTATTCTTTTAAAACGTCTTTCAACTCCTTTATAATTTTATCATTTTGATTTATAAAATAATCCAATTTCATAAATCCTATTCTTAAACTTTTTATAATAAATTCAAAAATCTCAGTTTAAACTATTTTATAATATCATTAATCCCATATGTTCAAAAATTAACTTTTAACTACATTTCTCAAAAATCATAATTTTTATAACATTAAAATTATAACGTTTATTTATTTAAGATGAATCAATTCCCAAAAATATTTTACAAACGTATACTTTCAAAAATCACTTTAGAAATCTCTTAAAATCAAAATCGTTATTTTTTTAAACTTCAAAAATTGGATCCGATGATGCAACACATCAAATAGTCAATCACGACTTTCCAACATCATATATCGATATGATAAACAATCAAATATCACAATATCTGAATCAAATAAATATTTGTGAGGAATCCAGTTGGATCCCTCCAACCTATTTCCCTACATCCACAGACATTAGCACAATACCCATTCCACTTCGAGGTGGAATATCGCGGTATATGGGATTTTATAAAATATTATCCGCTTAATAGGCGGCGCAATAGGGTCTCATCTGCTATACAATGCGGGAAATCAATCAACTGCAATATATACATATGCCAATATATATATATTGCTATATATATATATATAATATAATACCAATTCCACTTCAAGGTGGAATATCGCGGTATATGTGTGTAATAAATAACCTCCGCTTACTAACGTTGTATAGGGTCTATTCACATCCAATATGTATATACAACAATCATCATTCAAGCATTCAATCAACACAACTAACAATTTTAAATCTAACTATTTAAAATTTAAATAAATCCTTTAGAGTGAGAAGTTCTCACCTTTGCTTTTATTAGCAATCCATTTTCATCTTGGCTCGATTTTCTTGATTTATACCTTGTATAAATATTCATACAATTCATTAATATTTGAACAGATCGAATAATAAATTTTCATTTGATAATTTCGATTCATCGGTGATTTCACTTTAATAGTTAAATTAACTGATGGTTTTATTTAAACCAGTTTTGTCCTTAATAAATTTATTTTAACTAATTTTCCTTTTAAAATAATTCTAACTAAAAATTTCCGATTGAACTAAATTCCCTTTTTAATTTTAAACAGATTACTCTTAACAAATTTGTCTAATAAAATTTAAATTTCAACTAAATTTACTTAAATAAATTTATTTAACTACAATTTAATTTTAAAACTAAATTTTCTTCTTTTAATAAATTATTTTAGTAACACAAAAATAAATTTAGATTTAATTAACTCACCCTATAATTAAATTTATCCAACTAATTATTAAATTTCTTTTTTTATTTATAAATTGAAATCACATACATATTTATTTCTTGAACAGAAATCCCCTTTTTCTTTTTATTTAAACTAATTTTTAAATTTCCTTTCTTCTTACCAAAAATTATATTTTAACTAATTCTCCTTTTATATAAACCTACTTTTCTAATTCCTTAAAATAAAATATTAACTAAATATTAACTTTCAAAACTTCAATATTTTACTGTATAAATTTAAATACTGATTTCTAAATAATTCAAGAGTTTAAATTGTTTAAACTTACTGCAATTTTAAAATCCCATATTTTATATTTGGATTAAATTAAATTAAATAATAAAAGCAAAATAAAATTTTATACCTTACTGCTAAAAATCCTTTTTTTTTCTTCAAACATTTAAAATCCCATTTCTAATCTATATATATATCAGATTAAAACAACTGTATATAAATTTCCTTTTTCTGCTTAAAATTCTAAATCTCAACAGAAATTTATTAATTTTCAGAGCTTGAATTGTAAACTAAAGAATAACTTACTGCAGTACAAATCAATATTAAATCGAGAAAGAAAAAGAAAATGATGTTCGAGTACCTTCAGCCTCAACGGCTATGAAAGCTTCGAACGAACGATCTTGCCCAACGACGAAACCCTGCCGACTACAGACAACCCATCCCCATAAATCGACCACCTCCTGCTTTCAGATCATCGCCGCCCACTTTCACGCCACCGTAGCAGCTTCACGCGCCAGCACCCATCGCGACATCGATGTTAATCCACCCCTCCATCAGCCAATGCGACGCGCCCTGACCAATTTCGAGCTTCGCCCTCCTCTAAGAATCCATTGAAGTCACCTTCGCCGCCTTCTCGTGCCGCGCACACGCACGATTTTTGATTTGGGGCTACGACATTTTATTTATTTATTTATTTACTCTGAGTAGAAAGGGCTTCGGCCATTGTTCTGAATTGAACGAGATGTTTGATTTTCTTTTGTAACTGAAGCTTGCGTTATTCTTTAAAGAGGGATGGAGGGAACAAAAGAACGTGCAGAGATGGTTGTGTGATGGGTTGCACGATTTCGTTCGTGATCCTAGGAGAAATTTAAGGGAGCTACAGTGTTTGATTTTGAACAAATCCTATATTTAAATTTAAATCGAATTTGATTAAATTTCAACGCGTTTATATGTCGTGTGCTCACATATCAACTCCGAAAAATACGAAATTTGAAATCCGGCAATAATTTAATATTACGGACCCAATGGAACTAGTTTCGTCGAATTCCGAGACTGTGCCTCGGAAGGCTATTTTTAAATATCGATTCAAAGGATTTAATTTCAAACTGAACAATTCACTTTCAATTTCAATTCTGAAGCTTCTATAATCTTCAGTATTATCAATATGAATTTTACAAGCCTTTGAAATATTTTTAATCAGCTTAAAATTGATGATTCAAATTTTTATTCAACTTTCAATAGATTAAATTCTATAATTTAATCGCTAAATTCATTCTGATAATTTGAAATTCAATTCAAACTATCATTCAAATATTTAAAACTAATTAAATATTTCCAAATTTAATTGTTCAAAATTCTGGGTCGTTACAATTTTCCCCCTTAAAAGAATTTCGTCCCGAAATTACAAGTTAAGAAGAACGCCCTTATCTCGTCTTTTATTTTTCACAATTCAAATAATTTTATCGAGTTTCTAAAACAAATCTTTTTACTAGAGATTCATTATCATTTCAACTAGCTTTCTAACTTCAATTATAGGTTTCAAACAACATTGTTTTACTAACCACTCAAATTAAAATTCAAATTCAAATTTCAACTTTCAAATTTTCTCAAAAATTTTCTAACACCCTAAATTTTCGAAAAATTTCGCCAGCGTCTCCTTTGCGCGGCTAGCTCGGTACGACTACAAAATGGCACCACGGCCCCTCGGAATCAAAAAGAAAAGAGAAAGCCAAGTGGCTGGAGAAGAAAATCATCAAATTTCATACTGAAATTTAAATACATACCTTTTTGTCGAGCAATTCAATTTTTATCTTTGAAATCTAAATCCCAATACCTTTATATACCTGTATAACCTGCTAAGAGTAGCATCCAAATCCAACATTCAAACCATTTTGCCAATTTTATTACAAAATTTCCGATATATGTTTCTTATATATTTTTACTTCACTATTGAAGTTACACATTCATTTTCATTCAATTTTACATTTCAATTTCATTTGAATTTAATTCATAATTTCAAATTTCATTCGAATTCAATTCTCAATTCTAAATATTAAATTCTATCGATTAACTTTCATTTACTAATTTAATTCAATTAGTACATTCACTTATTCATTTTAAATTTCAATTTCCATATTCAATTCATCTCGAATTTACTTAATTACTAACAAAGGGAATTTCAATTTATTTCTTTTACTTACTTGAATTTATATACAAATTCAAATTTATCTTCAAATTTAGCTCACGACTAAACTTTAATTTAACCAATTCAAATTCCAATTCATTAGTCCTTGAATTAATAATTTATCAAGTTAGTTTACTTGATTCAATCCATTTTATTTAATTCCATATACTAATGATAATAATTCAATATTATTACTTCCTAACAATCATGCAACCATATACTATAATAATTCATAGAAAATCATTTCCTTTCTATACAAAATAGTTTTGGGCAAAATTACCTTATTCACCCTATTCAAAACAATTTTATATTCACTAACAAATACGCGCTCATATCTATTATTACACTCAAACTCATTCTAGAGTACTACTGACTCTATCTCTAATGAGTAACACCCAACAGAACCATGGTTGTCGCTTAACCATATGCTCTGATACCAAATGTAAAAACCCGCAAATCCGTACCCCTTGAATAGACACTAATGTCCAGTGATTTACTCAAGATGAACGAAAATACGAACCCTTAGGGTTTTAAGAAAGAAGAAAGAGGTAGAAGGAGAGAGAGAAAAAAAGATAGAAAATAGAACGGAAAGAAATAACAGAATAGCATTAGAATCTCACAATTCGCAGCGGAACAACATATAATAGATAAATGAATAATCTTTAAACAAAGAACTATATCAGTTATTACATTACATTTCATTACATCATCAGAGTGTACAACAACAAACAACGGAAAAAGAAATACTAGATACTAGTAATACGCTATGCCATCCATCTTGCCTCCAGCAACTCCTGAATTCCAGAATATCCTGATAAACCTTAACTCTTGACTGCCCGTGTGAAAATTGGTGGGCATCCAGAGTTTAGGAAGGAAAACAATAAACTCCGAGTCAGTCATGTGACTGGTGCGAGAACTCAAAACAGTTTATTTATCTTTAAAATAAAGTAGAGGAATATTTTTAAAAATCAATTCGCGATGCTTTTAAAAATGAGAGTACCATAAGACCTCCCGCCACACACACAATGCAAACGCAGACTTGGAGGAGATTTCTTCTTATGTTAGTCAAAGATGCTTGATACGCATTAAAAAGAAACATTTGATATTATTACTAGTGCATAGTGTAGGAAACATTTCGAAAGTAGAATATAAATCTTAGCCAGCATAGGTACCAATATAGTATGCTTACTATAGCTACCCATATTAAATGGCAGGTTCTACAACTAAAACCGTACAAGTCTCGTATTGTTTCTTTGGATTTCCAACGAATGGTCAGGCCAAGGAACTTCCCATTGCCACATGAGAACGCCTCTGGATGGACGTCCCCGAGAACCAAACCGGATCTCTGCCAACACAAGGCCGGTTACCCCTAACTGAGTAACAACTGACCGAGTATGCCATCCCCCGGTCCTTTGGGACCTTTCACCGAGCGCTCGTAATCAATTCACACAATCATAAAGTGTTTTCAACATGAGTAAGTATCTGGGCTCCATACCATGATACCACCCTTTTCCAGAAGGAAATGCACATACCCTAAAGTGCGCTACCCCTCATAACCTTGCTGCATCTTTCCTGTTTTGACCATTCCGGGGTGTGAGGCTCGACGAAGTTACGTCCACAAAAACACGCTTTATACAAAGTCATGCGTTGGGTCAACAAATGATCATAGAGATGATCACCAAGATAGACGATCAAACAAATGATCTTATCTCAAATAATCAACACAATGATCATTTCACAGCAACACTCAGCATGTCACATTACCAAATTGGGAATATATCGCTGATAATGATGCAGCAGGGCATATGGAAATTCAAAAGTTAAACCAAATTAAGTCGTACACGAGTCTATGGTGTAACTTGATGAGTCGTCCACGACTCAAAGGGATGAGTCGTTTCCGACTTAAGGGGTTACAAGGGGGAGATAACATAAGTCACATAAAGAAGGTATCGGATTTGAGTCGGTCGCGAGTCAATGATGGCATGAGTCGGTTACGAGCTAAGGAAAGATGGCAGCGACCTAAGGAGATGAGTCGTTTCCGAGATAACCAACTATCAGAAGGAGACTGTGCCGAGTCAACGAGTCACGACTTAATTGAGTCGGCAGGAGTTAACTCGCTTGAAGAAGATATGCCGAAGGGAGGCTATGAGTCGGTGAAGTCTTGAGTCGTTTTCTCTCTAAGTCGTCATGTGTTAAGTCGGTATGTAATGAGTCGTATGAGCAGATGTAGTTGTTGGCCTTGAGCCGTGTACCTTGTGTGTTTGTTAAGTCGTTTGTACTGCGCTGTGTGAAAGGAGTTGAGTCGCTGTTGTAATGAGTCGGCAACGACTTATGATGAGTCGGAGCCTATGAGTCGGCAACGACTTAAGGTGCTGGGTCAGAAAACTCTATAAATAGCGTGTGTGTTGTAATTTTTGAGGTTGTTGATTTTGAATAAAATTTCTCTCTTGTTAGCTTTGTGCTTTCATACCAATTGGTAGTTGAGTGTAATCTCCTATCTCCTCTTTCGGTTAATCGAGTGCGCTCGATTCAACGATCGTAGAAGCCGATTCACGGAATCTAGTGCGCTAGATCAACGTGCGAAGAATCGTAGATCTTTGAACACGGTATAGTGCGCTATCAACGTGTTTGAGATAGCTAGAGTTTGGTATCTTTGGATCAACGAACTTGGGCATTTTGGTATCTTCAACTCACCGATTGCTACATTTCATCGATTGAAGTTTTGTTTGATTAATCCGCTGCGTCATTATTTGGTATCAGAGCCATACTTAGCCAATCATAGCTAAGTTTGATTCTTGGAGCCAAGTTTTTTTGAAGTTTATGAAGTTTGAAGTTGTTCATTGTGTTCATATTGAAGTTGCATCAAGTTTGAAGAGTTTGATCCATTCCATTTAGGATCAAAAGGAGCAAAGGTGTTTGAATTGGACTTGTGGAAGTTTTGCGCGCCAAGGTTTGAAGTGTAGGACCTTGCCGAGCTAAGTCTTTACCGACTTAGTGGTGGACCGAGATAAGTTGCTGCGAGCTAGTTTGAGTCGTGCCAAGTGATTGAGTTGAAGGCCGAGCTAGGTGAGCCGTCCTTATTTGAACCGTGAACATCCATTGCCGATCTAAGGGTGAGCCGAGACAAGTTAGAGTGACCTTACTTAAGTCGTTAACTCGTTGCCGAGTTAGTGTGAGCCGTGACTTGTTGATTGTTGTCTTATGTGAATTTTTGAAGTCTTGTGATTGAATTGTTGAAGTTTTGTGAAGTTTTCAACCATGCCATCAAGGAGAGCTAATCGTCATCAAAACGTTGAAGCTTTGTATCGTAGAGAAGAAGCCGAGCTTATGGAACAACGTATTAATGATAAATTTGATGAAGGCATTGGTAAATTAGAAAGATTGATGAATGATTTGAATCAAAGGAGGAGATCACCAAACTCGAACCATGGAGGAAACCGAGTTTCTCCATCGGTTACGGAAGCGAGGAGGGTATCGCCACATTCTTGTAGAGATAGAAGAGAAACATCAATTTCATCACGAAGAGATCATCATGACTATGCACATGAAGAAAGAAGAAGTCAACGTGAATTTGACCATGAAGCATATAGAGATGAGGAGAGACATAGTCAAAGAAGCATGCATGAGCGAAGGGATGATATTGGTCGAGATCGATGTAGGCGTACTTTTGATTTTGTTGAAGAAGGTGATAGAGCAAGTATTCATTATCGAGATCGAGACCAAGTTCGAAATTCTTATCGTGATATTGAAGATGATCGTCGTTGGGAATCGGGTATGAAGATGGAGATTCCGGAGTTTAAAGGCGGGATGGTTGCTGAGGAGTTTTTAGATTGGTTATCTAATGTGGAGGAAATCTTTGATTTCAAGGAGGTGCCGGAGAATCGAAGGGTGAAGTTAGTTGCTACAAGGTTGAGGGGGAGAGCATTGGCATGGTGGCAGCAAACTAAACCTACTCGAGAACGGATGGGAAAGTCAAAGATAGAATCTTGGGAGAAGATGAAGAAGTTGATGAGATCTACTTTCTTACCTTATAATTACCAGTCACTTATGTACCAGAGGTTGCAGAATTTAAGGCAGGGGACAAAGTCTGTTAGCGATTATGCTGATGAATTTTACCAACTCATTGCCAGGAATGATATTATGGAGACAGAAGAACAGCTAACTGCTAGATTCATTGGGGGTTTGAGAATGCAGATCCAGGATATGGTTAATATGTTTGATCCTAGATCCGTTGCAGAGGCACATCAGAAAGCGTTAGCTTGGGAGAAACAAGGAAGGCGTGGAGGTGGTGTGTTTACTAATTCCAATAATCAAGCAAGGGGTGTTGGCGGAAGTTCTAATGTTCCTAAACCAGTTACCAAGCCAGTGGTGAAGGAGGCTGAGAAGGCGAAGGCGAATAGTGTTTTCAAATGTTATAATTGTCAGGAGTTGGGTCACAAAAGCAACGAATGTCCGAAGCCGAAGAAGAGAACCATGGTTGCAGAGGTTGAAGCAGATGATGGTGAGGAGGCAGAGTATTCAAATGTACCTTATGTTGAGGAGGAAGAAGAAGTGTCGGGTGATGAAGGTTGTAATCTTATGATGAGGAGAAGTTGTTTGACACCTAAGCAAGAGGAGGATTGTAGTTGGCTGAGAAGCAATATTTTTCAATCGACATGTACTATTCTGGGGAAAGTTTGCAAGTTCGTTATTGATGCGGGAAGTTGTGATAATATTATTTCTACAGAGGCAGTGAGAAAGTTGAACTTGAAGACCGAGAAGCATCCTAAACCATACAAGCTTGCATGGTTAAGAAAAGGGGGTGAAGTGAAAGTGTGTCGAAGGGCTTGTGTTAATTTTTCGATTGGGAAGAAGTACAAAGATGAAATCTGGTGTGATGTCGTAGATATGGATGTTTGTCACTTATTGTTGGGCAGGCCATGGCAGTTTGATAGAGCAGTTCAGCATGACGGTCGTGCCAACAGTTACAGTTTCATGTTCGAGGGTACTAAAATCACTTTAGTTCCTAAGAGACAGCAGCAGAAGGAGAGCAAGCTAGAAGAGATTGAAGAATTGAAAACTCTGTTGACTTTGAAAGAGTTTGTCAAGGAAGTAGAGGAAGAACCGGAAGTGTTTTTGTTGATTGGGAGAGAGAGTAGTGAAGAAGTTGAAATCCCGGAAGAAGCAAAGCCAGTTTTGAAAGAATTCGAAGATGTCTTTCCAGAGGAGTTGCCAAAGGAATTACCGCCACTTAGAGACATTCAACATCAGATTGATCTTGTTCCAGGAGCAGTGTTACCACATCGACCACATTACCGAATGAGTCCAAAGGAACATGAGGAATTACGAAGGCAGGTGGAAGAGTTGCTTGAACAGGGACGTATTCAGGAAAGTTTGAGTCCATGTGCTGTGCCAGCATTGTTGGTACCCAAGAAGGACGGAACTTGGAGGATGTGCACTGATAGTAGAGCTTTGAATAAGATCACTGTACGTTACAGATTTCCTATGCCAAGGTTGGATGATTTGTTGGATCAGTTGAGTGGGGAAACTATATTTTCAAAGATTGATTTGAAGAGTGGTTATCATCAAATTCGTATCAGACCTGGAGACGAATGGAAGACAGCTTTCAAAACTAGAGAGGGGTTGTACGAATGGTTGGTTATGCCATTTGGTTTGTCTAATGCACCCAGTACATTCATGCGAGTGATGAATCAAATCTTTCGACCATTCATTGGGAAATTCGTTGTGGTGTACTTCGATGATATTCTGATTTATAGCAGGAGTATGGAGGAGCATGTTCTACATTTGAGGGAAGTGTTGCTTATTCTTCGCGAAGAACAATTTTATGCTGCTACAAAGAAATGTGTGTTTATGACACCTACTGTTTTATTCCTGGGTTATGTTGTTTCAGGAAAAGGTATTCAAGTTGACCAGAGTAAAGTTGAAGCAGTCAGGAATTGGCCACAGCCAAAGACAATTACAGAAGTGCGAAGTTTTCATGGGCTAGCGTCATTCTACCGAAGATTCATTCCACACTTCAGTAGCGTGATGGCTCCAGTGACTGATTGCGTGAAAGGGAAACAGTTTGTGTGGTCAGAAGAAGC
This sequence comes from Allium cepa, assembly GCA_030765085.1. NCBI lineage: Eukaryota > Viridiplantae > Streptophyta > Magnoliopsida > Asparagales > Amaryllidaceae > Allium > Allium cepa. Next base: position 904,250,277 of record CM060939.1, read on the forward strand.
GGGAGTTGCCTTTGAGAGAATCAAGGAATTGTTGACGTCTGCACCAATTCTTGTTTTACCGAATTTTCAGTTATTGTTTGAATTACACACTGATGCTTCGAAGGTTGGTATCGGAGGAGTATTGAGTCAGAATGGGAAACCAGTTGCATATTTCAGTGAGAAACTGTCAGGGGCAAAGATGAGATACAGTACATACGATGTTGAGTTTTATGCTGTTGTTCAGGCTATTAAGCATTGGAGACATTACTTATTTCAGAAGGAATTTGTTCTGTACACTGATCACGAAGCTTTGAAACATTTACAGGGACAGGATAAAATTTCAGCGAGACATGCGTCATGGATTGCTTATTTGCAGCAGTTTACTTTTGTCGTTAAGCACAAATCAGGGGTGACAAATCGAGTAGCAGATGCTTTGAGTAGGAGGAGTCATTTACTAACGACAATGAAGGTTGAAGTGACGGGGTTTGAAATGTTGCCTGAGATGATTGAAGGAGATCCTTACTTTGAGAAATATGTTGAGAAAGTGAAGGATGGAAGTACCGATGAATTCATGTTAGTTGATGGTTTTCTGTTTAAAGGAAATCGTTTATGTATTCCGGATTGTAGTTTGAGGATGAAGATTGTAAAGGAGTTGCACGAGGAAGGACATGTGGGCCGTGATCGTACTTTGCAGTTGATTTCACAATCTTACTTTTGGCCGTCGATGAGGAAAGAGGTGGAAAGATTTGTGGAGCGATGTCATATTTGCCAAGTTTCAAAGGGGACAGCAACGAATGCAGGGTTGTATATGCCATTACCAGTACCATCTAAGCCATGGGTTGATATTAGCATGGATTTCGTTTTGGGTTTGCCGAGAACTCAAAGGGGAAATGATTCGATATTTGTTGTGGTGGACAGGTTTTCAAAGATGGCACATTTTGTTGCTTGCAAAAGGACAGCAGATGCAGTTCGAGTGGCACAGTTATTTTTCAAGGAGATTTATCGACTTCATGGTTTACCAGAGTCTATTGTTTCTGATCGAGATACTCGTTTTCTGAGTCACTTTTGGTTGAGTTTGTGGAAGATGGTGGGAACGAAACTGAAATTTAGCAGTGCTTATCATCCACAAACTGATGGGCAGACAGAAGTTGTTAACAGGTCATTGGGAAATTTGTTGCGTTGTCTTGTACAAGATAATTTGAGAAGTTGGGACATGAAGCTATGCCAGGCAGAATTTGCTCATAATCATGCAGTAAATCGAAGCACAGGATTCAGTCCGTTTCAGATTGTTTATTCAAATTTACCCAGGGGACCGTTGGATTTAGCAGTTGTACCACAGTCAAAGAGAACAGTTAAACGAGCTGCTGATTTTGTTGATGAGCTGACTGAATGTCATAAAGTCGTTCAGGAACGATTGGAGAAATCGAATGAGAAGTATAAGAAGTCGGCAGATTTGAAACGTCGAAATGTTGAATTTAAAGAAGGTGATTTGGTTTATGCCGTGTTAACCAAAGATCGTTTTCCAGTGGGTGCTTACAATAAGTTGAAAGCCAGAAAAGTTGGTCCTGTCGAAATTGTGAAGCGAATTAATGACAATGCTTATAAGTTGAAGCTGCCGGAGGATATTTACACTTCTGACGTATTCAATGTTAAGCATCTGGTGCCATATTATGGGGATGAACATTTTGATGAGAAAGAATTTGCAAATTCGAGGTCGAATTTTTCTCAACCAGGGGAGGATGATGCAGCAGGGCATATGGAAATTCAAAAGTTAAACCAAATTAAGTCGTACACGAGTCTATGGTGTAACTTGATGAGTCGTCCACGACTCAAAGGGATGAGTCGTTTCCGACTTAAGGGGTTACAAGGGGGAGATAACATAAGTCACATAAAGAAGGTATCGGATTTGAGTCGGTCGTGAGTCAATGATGGCATGAGTCGGTTACGAGCTAAGGAAAGATGGCAGCGACCTAAGGAGATGAGTCGTTTCCGAGATAACCAACTATCAGAAGGAGACTGTGCCGAGTCAACGAGTCACGACTTAATTGAGTCGGCAGGAGTTAACTCGCTTGAAGAAGATATGCCGAAGGGAGGCTATGAGTCGGTGAAGTCTTGAGTCGTTTTCTCTCTAAGTCGTCATGTGTTAAGTCGGTATGTAATGAGTCGTATGAGCAGATGTAGTTGTTGGCCTTGAGCCGTGTACCTTGTGTGTTTGTTAAGTCGTTTGTACTGCGCTGTGTGAAAGGAGTTGAGTCGCTGTTGTAATGAGTCGGCAACGACTTATGATGAGTCGGAGCCTATGAGTCGGCAACGACTTAAGGTGCTGGGTCAGAAAACTCTATAAATAGCGTGTGTGTTGTAATTTTTGAGGTTGTTGATTTTGAATAAAATTTCTCTTTTGTTAGCTTTGTGCTTTCATACCAATTGGTAGTTGAGTGTAATCTCCTATCTCCTCTTTCGGTTAATCGAGTGCGCTCGATTCAACTATCGTAGAAGCCGATTCACGGAATCTAGTGCGCTAGATCAACGTGCGAAGAATCGTAGATCTTTGAACACGGTATAGTGCGCTATCAACGTGTTTGAGATAGCTAGAGTTTGGTATCTTTGGATCAACGAACTTGGGCATTTTGGTATCTTCAACTCACCGATTGCTACATTTCATCGATTGAAGTTTTGTTTGATTAATCCGCTGCGTCAGATAACCTTCAACTACATAACCTCTGAGCTCGTACGTACGTCTCAGAGAAGGGTGTTAAGCTAAGAGAATAAATTCTCCGCCACCAACAGAAATATATTTGAAAGAAATCAGCTTTATATCTCAATTTGTAATGTCAGACATACAATCCATACAAGTCTGTTCCGGGCTCGAACAGAACCGATGGCACTTACAAAGAAGTCCTTGCAATCCGGATATTCACTAATCACGTCCGGACTTCCCATCACATAGGGAGTCTCTATACCGTAGCTACTCGGTGCAAAGAAAATCGACGAGTTGTCCTTTCGCTTTCAAAAATATCCGGTCTTCAACACCGGTCATCAATGCTATCCATTACGTCGTATCACTATTCGGAATGGGTAATCCGAATAACGAGCGCAATAATTTAAAAATAAGTGTAGCATTCAAATTCAAGCAAATCACTACAAATACCCATTCAAAGGTAAATATTGATAGTCGGTTATTGAACTATCAATGGATATGCCAACATCACCAGATTCCAAATAATTTTCCAAATTATTTATTTTCCAAAAATATCTTTACAAGGTATATATATTTTCAACACTTCAAAAATAAATCAATATTTATTTTTAAACCCATTTTCCAAATTTCATTTATAAATTCCATATTGAATTTACATTTCCAAAAATATCTATGAACATACGATTTTCAATTATTCATTTTCAATTTATCTTCAAAAAGATAAATTCTCCAAACTTTTCATTTAACATTGGAAAAACATTTCCATACTTATTTATTTATAAGTAATTCACAAGTATTTTTATTTTCTACACTTGGAAAATATTCAATATACTCCAATCGAAATTAAGTATATATTTCATTCTTTAAGGAAATCATTCTCTTAACCATATTTATTTGGGCCAAAACGAATGTTGCGTAAAACATCGTTACGACAACTCAAAATCACTAGTATAGGGATTCGAAATTAAAATAGATATGTAAATCCCAATACTATACAAAACATTTCCTTTCGGAAATCATCTATTATAACAAGTGTTATAATCTACTATTTCCTTCTATTTCTCGAAAACATCTATTTCAACAATGAATGTTGAAATCTATGATTTCGAATCTTAATACATTTTAAAACATCTTTAGATCGTTTTAATTCTATTTAAAACATCACATCCAAAACATTTTCTTTAACATCTTATTCACTATTCAAAAACGTGAATATACTTGTTAACAAATTTTATCATTTCTATTCCTTTTATTTTAAAGGATTATTCACTGTCTAAAACGTGAATATAACTCCATTAACAAATTACAACAATTTTTACTTATCAAAATAAGTCGTTTGCGGATTTATAAAACAACGTTTATAAATTCCATTTCTATTTATTTTATAACAACTTCCTTTTATAAATCTTCTTTATTAACCTATTCAATTTATGACTCAATTATAAACTAAGGTTCATATTATAAGTTAAACACTTACAATTTATTTGTCTGCAAAAATCGTTCCTTTAACTTCATAATTATAAATCTTATAACTTATAAGATTCATTTATTTATTCAAATCCATTCCTTTAATAACTTTATAAATTTTATAAACCTACTGCTTATAAAATTCCATTTATAACTTCACCGTTTATAATTCTATAAATTTCATTCATTTATGAAATTCATTCACAATTCATTCTAACACTTATAAAAGCTCGTTTTTAAATTCCAACATTTTAAATTTATAAATATCAATTTATAAATCTTTTATATGGATCAATTTATATTATTCTTTTAAAACGTCTTTCAACTCCTTTATAATTTTATCATTTTGATTTATAAAATAATCCAATTTCATAAATCCTATTCTTAAACTTTTTATAATAAATTCATAAATCTCAGTTTAAACTATTTTATAATATCATTAATCCCATATTTTCAAAAATTAACTTTTAACTACATTTCTCAAAAATCATAATTTTTATAACATTAAAATTATAACGTTTATTTATTTAAGATGAATCAATTCCCAAAAATATTTTACAAACGTATACTTTCAAAAATCACTTTAGAAATCTCTTAAAATCAAAATCGTTATTTTTTTTAAACTTCAAAAATTGGATCCGATGATGCAACACATCAAATAGTCAATCACGACTTTCCAACATCATATATCGATATGATAAACAATCAAATATCACAATATCTGAATCAAATAAATATTTGTGAGGAATCCAGTTGGATCCCTCCAACTTGTTTTCCTGCATCCACAGACATTAGCACAATACCCATTCCACTTCGAGGTGGAATATCGCGGTATATGAGATTTTATAAAATATTATCTGCTTAATAGGCGGCGCAATAGGGTCTTATCCGCTATACAATGCGGGAAATCAATCAACTGCAATATATACATATGCCAATATATATATATATATATTTCTATATATATAATATAATACCAATTCCACTTCAAGGTGGAATATCGCGGTATATGTGTGTAATAAATTACCTCCGCTTACTAACGGCGTATAGGGTCTATTCACATCCAATATATATATACAACAATCATCATTCAAGCATTCAATCAACACAACTAACAATTTTAAATCTAACTATTTAAAATTTAAATAAATCATTTAGAGTGAGAAGTTCTCACCTTTGCTTTTATTAGCAATCCATTTTCATCTTGGCTCGATTTTCTTGATTTATACCTTGTATAAATATTCATACAATTCATTAATATTCGAACAGATCAAATAATAAATTTTCATTTGATAATTTCGATTCATCGATGATTTCATTTTAATAGTTAAATTAACTGATGGTTTTATTTAAACCAGTTTTGTCTTTAATAAATTTATTTTAACTAATTTTCCTTTTAAAATAATTCTAACTAAAAATTCCCGATTGAACTAAATTCCCTTTTTAATTTTAAACAGATTACTCTTAACAAATTTATCTAATAAAATTTAAATTTCAACTAAATTTACTTAAATAAATTTATTTAACTACAATTTAATTTTAAAACTAAATTTTCTTCTTTTAATAAATTATTCTTAGTTACAAAAAAAATAAATTTAGGTTTAATTAACTCACCCTATAATTAAATTTATCCAACTAATTATTAAATTTCTTTTTTTATTTATAAATTGAAATCACATACATATTTATTTCTTGAACAGAAATCCCCTTTTTCTTTTTATTTAAACTAATTTTTAAATTTCCTTTCTTCTTACCAAAAATTATATTTTAACTAATTCTCCTTTTATATAAACCAACTTTTGTAATTCCTTAAAATAAAATATTAACTAAAAATTAACTTTCAAAACTTCAATATTTTACTGTATAAATTTAAATACTGATTTCTAAATAATTCAAGAGTTTAAATTGTTTAAACTTACTGCAATTTTAAAATCCCATATTTTATATTTGGATTAAATTAAATTAAATAATAAAAGAAAAATAAAATTTTATACCTTACTGCTAAAAATCCTTTTTTTTCTCTTCAAACATTTGAAATCCCATTTCTAATCTATATATATATCAGATTAAAACAACTGTATATAAATTTCCTTTTTCTGCTTGAAATTCTAAATCTCAACAGAAATTTATTAATTTTCAGAACTTGAATTGTAAACTAAAGAATAACTTACTGCAGTACAAATCAATATTAAATCGAGAAAGAAAAAGAAAATGATGTTCGAGTCCCTTCAGCCTCAACGGCTATGAAAGCTTCGAACGAACGATCTTGCCCAACGACGAAACCCTGCCGACTACAGACAACCCATCCCCATAAATCGACCACCTCCTGCTTTCAGATCATCGCCGCCCACTTTCACGCCACCGTAGCAGCTTCACGTGCCAGCACCCATCGCGACATCGATGTGAATCCACCCCTCCATCAGCCAATGCGACGCGCCCTGACCAATTTCGAGCTTCGCCCTCCTCTACGAATCCATTGAAGTCGCCTTCGCCGCCTTCTCGTGCCGCGCGCACGCGCGATTTTTGATTTGGGGCTACGACATTTTTTTTTATTTACTCTGAGTAGAAAGGGCTTCGGCCATTGTTCTGAATTGAACGAGATGTTTGATTTTCTTTTGTAACTGAAGCTTGCGTTATTATTTAAAGAGGGATGGAGGGAACAAAAGAACGTACAGAGATGGTTGTGTGATGGGTTGCACGATTTCGTTCGTGATCCTAGGAGAAATTTAAGGGAGCTACAGTGTTTGATTTTGAACAAATCCTATATTTAAATTTAAATCGAATTTGATTAAATTTCAACGCGTTTATATGTTGTGTGCTCACATATCAACTCCGAAAAATACGAAATTCGAAATCCGGCAACAATTTAATATTACGGACCCAATGGAACTAGTTTCGTCGAATTCCGAGACTGTGCCTTGGAAGGCTATTTTTAAATATCGATTCAAAGGATTTAATTTCAAACTGAACAATTCACTTTCAATTTCAATTCTGAAGCTTCTATAATCTTCAGTATTATCAATATGAATTTTACAAGCCTTTGAAATATTTTTAATCCTCTTAAAATTGAAGATTCAAATTTTTATTCAACTTTCAATAGATTAAATTCTATAATTTAATCGCTAAATTCATTCTGATAATTTGAAATTCAATTCAAACTATCATTCAAATATTTAAAATTAATTAAATATTTCCAAATTTAATTGTTCAAAATTCTGGGTCGTTACAAATAAAATTTATAAATAATAGGCAAAATAAGATTGAAAATAAAATCAATGAAATTTGGAAATCTTAGAACTGAAGCCTGTGATTTTGAAAATTGCTTTCAAAGGATTTTGAAAATATAATAATAGTATTTAGAAATATTTTCTAATATAAATATTTCAATATAATTTGAAAGTATGGTTTTAAAGAAATTCTGGAAAGAAATAAGTTGTACTCCCCTCTCTTTCGCTGGAAAATAATTTCGGTGATGGGTGCATGCATCATCGACTTTCATTTTCGAGTTTCGAAGTGGGAAGGCCGCTGCAGTAGTTTTACTATAGATTTATTTTTGATAAACAGAAGTAAATTTTTAATTTGTTTTAAAAATACTTGGATATAGATGAGTTGTATGTATATTTATCTATTATTTTAAAATACTTTAAAATTAAACCCGCTATTTAATTCTTAAGTTTCCATTTATTAATAGTTTAATTAATGTAGTGAAACAGAATTTAACTAATAATTGAAACCCTGAATAAAATAAGAGATTTAACGCTAGGTTATTAATGTTATTAAAGGAAATTTGAAATTTGTAACATATGAAACAAAGAGAAATATTATTGAACATTAAATTTAATTAAAGGATGAGATAAAACTTGTATAAGTTCATTTGCAGTTTCTTTAACATATATAACTTACCAAATATAAAAAGTTGAAATGTTTAATAAGAAATGTAATGGAAATTGTACAAGTAAAAGTAGGTAATGGAGTATCCAATGAATTTGCTATTCTAAATGAGAATTTAATGTTATGAACTTAAGTTATAATTGAAATTTTACTATAAGTAAATATAATTAAAGGTAAGTATCACAAATATATGATTATAAACTTAAGTAAATAAATGGAAATGCTAAGAAATTGAATGGGACATGAATGCTATTGATAAATGAATGTAAATAAATGAGGGCATGTAATAAATGAATGAATAATTGTAAGAAATAAGTGAAAATAAATGAAACAAACATTGAAAGAGTAAATGAAATTAAAGGTTTGTTAGAAATAAATGTAAGTTAAAATGGAAAATCATTGTATAAATAAGAGAAATTAAACAACAAATGTATGAATGAAATTAATAAGGATAAACAAAATTTGTTGTTCAAATTGGTTGTTGGTTGTTTTGGTTTATGGTTGTTTGGGTAAGGATACTTTAAAATTGTTAGGATGAATAAATAATCTATTCGAGTTCCATCAAGGACAGTTGAGTGAATGATGCACTAAGTAATTATTTTCCATTCAATGCAATTTAAAGTTTTGAACCCGAACAACTATTTGTGTTTGATATGTATGATAGATTGATTTGTGTTGATTTTATGTAATGAATGTATGTTGTGGTTGCAATGATTGATGGTTGTTGTATTGATTTGTTGTTAGTGATTGAAACCACTTAAATATTTCATTTTATATAATTGTCAACCCTTTTAGATTATATAAGTGAAATGCAGGTTATGAAAGCAATTGCTACTGCTTTTGATTCCATAAAATTTAGCGTTAATTGCCCAACAAATAAGTATGTTTTCGGATTACAGTTTATAGTGCTATTTTATATATATTTTCCCGTGTTGGGATATAATATTTTGGATATTATATGTGATATTTCGTTAAATTTGATTTTATATTTTCTCCCGAGCCTCTCCATACAAAGGAGACCCTGCCAAAAAAATTCGTAAATTTTGGACTTAGAAATTTTTTGAAGATGATTTCCAACTTTATTTATATAAGTATAAAAAGACAAATTATTCATTTAGAAAGTTAATATTAGATGTATTGTTTATTCAATTCTTCCTTCTCCATTCTTTTCCTTTTCGGGGATGAAAAGTTTTGAGTGGGGGAGAGTGCAACGACCCGTAAATTTCGACCATTTAATTTGTTTATTTAAATTGATTTTTGTAATTTAATGAATAAAGAAAATGAAAATATTATAATTTATATTGAAGCGAATGTAGAACTTAGATGAAGCAATTGTACTTAAATGTTAACAATTTAATATTTATATGGCAATAAATCTAAATAATGTAAATTTGGCATACTTGGTTATAAGTTTAATATGAGAAACCAATAGAAATGTTGAATTTGTGAATTTTTAATAAAAATATTAACTAAAATGGAATTCATTAATATAATAATGAATAGTGAAATTTGTTATATTTGGTTTAAAATAGGAAAGGAGTGTATAAAAGTAACTGTTGAATAGTGAATCGCAACTGTATAAAATGAAAGAAATTGTAAATAAGTGGATGTAAATATTGAATTAATTAATAGGAATAAATGCCAACATTGAATTGTAATAAGTGTAATTAAATATTACAAGTGTGTGAAACGTAAAGATAAGGGTTAAGAGTTGTTAGAATGGGTATACTAAAATAATGATAAAGTGTAAATGTAAGTATTAATAGAAACATGAATTTATTTGAAGGGAAATAATTGGTAAAAAGGGCTTGGACTAAGGGAATGTATTAATTGTTTTGAAACCTTAATTAATATGAGTAATTAATTTAATATAAGAAAAACCAATGCAAATATTTAATTAATCATTAAGCAATAATAATAAACGGTAATCAATTCAAAATTGGTAATCCATTTTTCAATTAACGATAATAGTGTTGGTATAAGCCAATAAGTTTAAAATGTCAATGCAATACCAATTAATGGATTGGAAGTGATTGCGAAATTAGAATTCGATAAATGCAGTAACTTAATTAGTGCATATAAATTTATGGAACTAATGTAAGATTTTAACTGATGGTAATTAAAAATTGGAGATAACCTAAATTCCATATAACTATTGGTTAACGTAAAGATTTAAAAGATTTATTTATTTAATGATAAATTTAATTGATTGTAAATAAATGAAATTCAACATTTAATATTATGTTAATGGAAGTAAGATTATATTTGTAAGTATTGTTAAGGTTATTCATATTTGACAAATTTATTGAGTTATAAGGAGCAGGAATAAAGCTATATTAAATTATTGAAATTTTAAAATTAAATAAAACGTCTAATTGCATTTAAATTAGGAAAATTTGGTCATTGCAACTAGTTGGGTTTAAGGGTTAAAAATTACGTTAATGGAGTGAATAAATGAATTTAGAAACCAAATAAATAAATTCCATGGGTAATTAAGTTTAATTACTGAATAAATTGAAATTTAAAACTTAATATTGTAAATGGGAAATATTCAATGAAATTGATGAAGAAATTTGTTTAAAGGATTCTAAATTTACCAAGTAATCCAAACTGATAAGATTTGAAAATAATTAAAGTTGAATTGGTAAAATTTGATTTTATTTGCTTATTTTTTTATTTAATTAATATAAAAATAGCCATTTTAGCCACTGACTCGGATTTCGACGAAACAAGTTTCATTGGATTCGTAACGGTGAATCATTGTAGGATTTCAAGTTTCGTAGCAGTCGGACTTGTCGTTTGATTGTACAGACTCGAAACGCCTTGAAATCGATAAATTGAAGTCAATTTGAAATCAATTTGAAAATATTGATTTCAGCATAATTTCTGCATACGATGGAGTTTGGACGTGAAACCTATTCCATTGCGTTTAAAATATTTTAAAACACCTATTTTGATATATGGGTTTACCCAATTTCGTTCCGGTGTCAGAACGGGCTTTTTGGGCCAATTGTCCTTGAGCACGTTTATAATTCGGATCCATCTGTCTATTCCAACTTCATCTATAAGTACCCTGCTAAACCCTAGCCTCCGCCTATTCTCATTTGTCTACGCGTAAATTTTATCAGCTCCTCCTCTTCCTCAATGGATGCAAACCCTAGATCCAATTTCAATTCAAAATCAAAAGTCAAAAATTCAAAGTCTTCAGAAAAATCTCAAAAAAATATATCTTGAAGCCCTCGATGAGCGAAATTATATGGTGTAATTCATTATTCGATTTGGGTTGTGGTTTGACCAGTAATTTTGCCTTTTGTTTCGGCCGTTCATTACGACATGATCAACGATGATGGATCGTCAAATTGACGGCATAGATGGAGGGAGATGATCGTGCGTAGCTCATCCATGCTGGCCGTTTGTCGTGATAACGGTTTGATCGTCGGAATAATTCGATTTGTGTTGATTTTTGGCGGCTGCGCTGGGGTTAAAAGGACACGATCGATCGTCGTTGGTGATGGTGAAGGGTGGCTCGGAGGCCTGGAGAGGTCGTCGACGCGTTAGGATGGCTGCGATGGCCAGTGGCGGCGAAAAAGGGGAAGCATCATTGGCGGCCTGTAGGAGGTTTCGAACGAAACCCTGGTTCTGGAAATCGCGTGACGCAAGAAAGGTGACGTGGCCCCACGTATGTTTTTTTTTCTTTCTTTCTATTTTATTTTATTTTGATTTCGAATGTTCTTAACGATATAACTTTTACGTACGATATCCAATTCACGCGCGGTTTTCTCCGCTAGATTCGTATTGGGTTTCCGGACATTTTGGTACTAGTTTGGACGGATTTGGAGACTGTTTGAATTTTGGGTTTAAATTGGATTTAAATTCAAAAGGTGAGTGTTTTAACCCACTCACAACTTCTAAAATTTCTTAAGTTTGTTAAATTGATTTATGATGTGTTTATAAATTTATTAATAACTGTTTAGCATATGTTTCATCATTATCTTAGTTAAATTGCATTCATATAATTTACTTGTTATTTAATTCATTTTTGCATATAAACTGCCAGTTAAAATTTTAGTTAAATTTATTATTGCATATAAACTGCTAGTTAAATTTATTTATTATTGCATATAAACTACAGTTAAATAGTTATTTATTTCATTATTGAAAAGTTAACTGTCAGTGATTAATTATTATTTATTGATGTGATTGTTTGAATTGGATGATAAATTGATGAATGTTTGATGATTGATATGATGGACGAATGGATGCTGTATTTATATTGTATAAACTGCAAGTTATTATGCATTTTCATTTCATTCGGGATTGCGGTTTGAAATGATACACAACCGCATTTTTATTTTTAAACCGCGGAATGAAATGATAAATATCTGTATCACTTGACCATAGGATAGAAAATTATATACAGGCACCGCGGTATATATATATATTTAAAATTATTTTTGAAATGATTTTCTATGGTTTGGATAGGATACGGTTTAATAAATATTAAATTTTGACATTTTATAAATATTATTTTATATATAAATATATAGTTAAATTTTTGAATTTAAGCTATGTATAAATCTGTTAAATAAAAATGGATAAGTTGAATAATGGAGTTTGATAATTTATATTATATGATTTAGTACAGGTTTAAGATATTGTATTTATATATAAGGTTTAAATGATTCAAATCAATTAAGATATGAAGATAAATCGGAAATTTATTTGGAATTGAGCTTATTTTAAAATTTAACTCCAGAAGCTGATGTAAACTTATTAAGATTGGAGATTTAAAGGTATGATATTTATTACTGGATTTTATTCTAGATAAATCAAATGAATGTTTCTAGTATAAATAAATTGAAGGAAGTATTTAGTTGTTAGTAATTTGAGTATTATTTAAAATGATTATGGATTATTATGTAAATATTTTAGACTAAAATATAGAATAATGAATGGTTGAATAGAAAATTTCCAACCTTAGTTTTGAAATTGTTAAATACTCAAAGTTTGAATATATTGAAATCGAAGTGTTTTATTGAAACTGAAATTGAATCTAAATTTATGGGTTTAGACCTAAAATTTTAAATGAATAAAATTGTGAAGTCGCGAAAATTATTTCATAAAGTAATTTTAAATTCAAACTATTTTATTCTATATACTGTTTGAATATCCAAACCATTCAAGTTTTAGAAGTTATGGTTTTAAAGCTATGAATTTTCGAAGTGCTATGTTTTGAAAGTTATAATTCAAATGTTTGGTTTCCAGATATTATAAATTTAAAGTAGTATGATTTTGGAAAAGAAATATATTTCAAATAAAATGATATTATATTAATTTGGGTTTTATATAAATAATATCAAATGAGTTTGTTTTGAAATGGATATCGTATTTATATGGTTTTGAAATAGATATTATATTTTTGTTTTCAAAGTAAAATTATTTTTAAATGACCGCGGTGTTATAATAACGTTTGGTTGTTTAAAAGACCAAGATCGGAAGTTGTCATACTCTCTGCTAACTCCGAAAACGACTTTAACAACCGTGTACACGGTGGAGATCTAGAATGAGGTAGGTTTGTGGCGGCGTTTCTCGTAAGGTAAATACGTGGACCCAACTCCCGTGAGTTGGCATAAGGTAGCTAAAACAGGAGCGATCGACGGGTTAATGAGGTAGCACCTCTGATCGGACACTTCCCTTCTATAGTATACTCTGACTGTGGATTGATTCGGTGGCCACCTTCATTTTTGATTTCATTGATTTGGAGGAGTTTGTCCGAGGTGGTCGGTAGCTGCGCGCTACGCGTTACCACCGACCCAGAAGCGTAATTGGTATATCTACCCTGGCATTGCATAGTTGTGGCGTGTCGCTTACCCTATCGCGCCATGTACGAGTTTGGATTTCTCCCATAGCCCGTGTGGTATCCTCTGGTGGCTTCCCGATCAGGAGGGACTACGATATTGGATGGACTACTAGGACTATTACGTGTTAAGGTGGAAAATGTAAAGCCTTAACGCTATTTAAAAGTATGTTTATTTTACAATAGACACTATTATAATAGCGAAATATACTACACAGTAAACAATTTAACGGATACTCAGGAGATGTAAATACGGAGCATCTCTTGGGTTACTGCACTCATATTTATTTCTGTTGATTTAACTTACATAAGATCTTTTAGTTCTGACTCGAGTGTTTTTTTCTTCTCAAATTCGCTCGGGTCAGTCCGAGCGTTTCAGGATCGGAGACTTTAGCTCTGGAGGACGAAGATGGATATTTCTATTATTATTATTTATTATATTCCATTACACTCATATTGTTCCGGTGCATGGTTATAAGGAATGTGTAACTCTGATATGTGTTGTATAAGTATAATTGAATAATCTAAAACAACTTTATAAACTGTATATTTGATTATATATTTTATCCTTCCACTGTGAGATTCTGTTTTGTTTTATTTCTTTCTTGTTTTTTCTTATTTACCCCATAACAATCCGCCTTTCCGTATGGTTTGAATTGGCACGTGTGTCGATTTAAAGCATGCGAAAAGGCGGGACGTTACATTTCTATGAGGTAACGTACTTAAGAGTAGTACACAAGGTCAATATTATTTCATTTAAATAGTAGTTTACCAAATATTACAAGATAAGGTTTTATAAGAAACTCCAACATATCAGAGGCCAAGCAATTGGCAGGTTCTGTGAGTTGCATGTAATAACCGTTCCTGAGAGATCTTTTATGAATGTCCCCGAAAGGGTTTTGGGAAAGACTGCATTGATGACATATTTATGTTTTGAACATAAGTTTTGTAAACTAAAACCAGATCAGTTTTATAAATAAAGAAATTCATAAAGCTTTTATGAATAACTACTCTAACTGCACTGAGAAAAAATTGTTGTTTCATGTGACGACCCGGAACTTTGTGCAATATCAATTTAATAATCTTTATTAATAATTAAATTGAATTGATAATTTTCCGTTATAATTTTAATATAAATTGATAATTTAATCTTTTAAAAGTTAATAAATACTTAATCTGGCAATATTGATTTATATCTTTCTATCAATTTAAAATTAATAATATTTGTTTTTCAAAACTAATAAGAATAGATTCTATTTATAATGTATATATTGATATATATATATATATTGTTAATAGAGAATCTTTTGTTTAAATAAAAGATGTATTTTCAAATTGTAACATATGTGCATGTATATGTTATGATTTGAAGTTGTTTTGAAATTTAATATGATAATTTTCAAATTAATGTTAAAAATATTTTCTATTTAAAAAAGAAGTATATAAATTTACGAGTATGGTGGCACGTCCGTTGGACGTGTGCAAAGAAGGAAGTGAGTGTATTTTGTCTTTGTTACAGTTATGATATTGTGAGAGATTTGGTTAATGTTGGAAAAAAAGAGTACTTTGGCACATGCGATACACGTATGCTGGAGGAATTAGCATTATAAAATTCTATTTGCAAGATTTTTTGGATCTTACAAAAATTATCCTTTTCAAGTATAAAATGATATCATAGGTGATTAACATCAGATTGTTTTCTGAAACCTGGTAATTTGAAATCTCGCACCCTCAAAGTTTGATGCATATAGACTTGGAATCTTTATTACTCAAAACTTCATATATGCAGCACTATGGGTATTTTAGGCTTTTATGTGTTTGAATTTATGTATATTTTAAACTTGATGTATTTGAAGGCATCATGTGTACACAAAATCTTTGGGATTTAATCTCAGATTGAATTTTCAATTGAAAACGAAAGTACTTAAAATCTTCTTTAAATCTATATGTATTCGAAGCCATAAATATGTAATTTTGTGACATCATGCTATGTATTTTGAAACTTTTTAAAACATTGCATGTCTGAAAAATTGCTTATGATTGAGTCCATGCATATCTAATTCTCCTATATAAGAAAACGTGTATTCCAAACTCAACATATATTTGAAAACTCAGTTATTTGCAGAGCTTACTATCACCGAAAACAAGATACCTTTGAATCCATGCACATGCATTTACTTGTACCAAAAACAGGTATTCTCAATATCAAATATACATATCTGAAATTATATGCATGTGAAACTATTTGAAAACTGTGATGTTTGGGATTCCTTGACCTGGCTACATGGAATAAAGAAGCTGCAACCAAACATTTAGATGACATTCTCAACCACAAAGACACCTTGTTTGTTCAATGAATAACTTCGATCTATCTACAGACCAAACTTAGGTGGACTATGGACCCTCCTTCCACCTCCAGATTGCTTTTCAGAAGTCTTCTTAAACTAAGATCAAGCATCATACCATACATTATCCACAACCCATCCCCCACTTATCCATGCCGACTCATACGGTGACCTAGTCCTAGAACAAACTTTCAGTCACAACCAAAATATAATGACAGGTATACCTAACAGTGCTAAGGTCTGGTTTCTCATTCATGATGTATAACGTACATCCTTTTATTATAGCCAGCACTGCAATAAAATTTCAAAGATATATACCTCAACTGAACGCATAAAATGTACAACATAGTACTGTTCGCTCATTCAAAAATTATTTCAAATAACATTAAGGAAGAAAAAAATTCTCTTATTAACCATCAAAACATAGATTAAAAAATGCATTGGTCAGAAAACAGAATAATTCAACCACTCCTCCCTTCATCACTTCTAACTCTCTGATGCTGCTTAAAATGATTCAGTTGATGATGTGGATTCGGATTGTGGATCCCAAGATTACCTGCTACATCCACATACTGATGCTACATCTGAGCATTCTCCTACTACAGCTATAGCTCATCCTGACCATGGACATTGAACCTATCATCAAACTGTAATGGGCCCAGCCTCAAACCCGCATGCACCGGCCCGGTTCCTACCATGGGCCCTACCATCAAAACAATATTACTACTATTACTGCTCACCGTCATTAGCTCCTGCTTTCTCTCCCTACTGCTGCTGTCATAGCTGCTAGTTGGTGTGCGTTATGCAGCTGTTGTTGTTGTTGCCTCTCTTATCATAAGCTTGCTAATATGTTTGCATTTAGATCCCATTTCAAAATATGCGATATACTGCTCTTTTTTTATTTACCTACTGCTGTTGTGGATTTATGGAAATGCCCCTAAGGCCCACCCTCCGGCAGCAGTCCTATGATTCTACCCGACGTACTTCGACTGAGAGACAAATTGTGGCAAGAAAGGCCGTACAGTGCAGTCGAAGTGTGCATAGAAAATTTTCTTCAAATTTAGACCGAGTTATTCATCGAACTATGGTTGCCTTATCTTTTTCACGCTGCATAAATGGTGAATCATTTCATAGATAGATAACTCCAACACACATGTTGGGAATAAGTATGAAGAAATGGTTTAATATTCTAGCAAACGATAGTTTAACTAATTTTTACACATGCAAGGATACCACCAAGTAACATAGTTTCATTTCTCTCACTCTTTTATCACTTCCATCAATATGGAAGCTAATAAGCTTCATTAGCTTCATCAATATTAAAGCTTACAACTTGAAAAAACTTCAATAAACATTGTGATAACATAAATATTTAATCTTGCAACTTTATTGATTAATATAGCAACATAATCTACTAATTTATACATTAACACATAGGCTTGCAAACGAATATTTTCGATTACGTATAGGGTGAAATTAATTATAGGCTATTTCGATGGGAGATTATAGGGTGGATTAAAACTACAACTAATTTATTTGACATGTTCGTAGAACCATTAACATCAACAGTAAGGCTTATCCTTATATTGTTTTGATTCTTTGGAATTGGATTGAAATGGCTTAAATATGAGGTAGCTCTCCTCAAACTCTATCTGTGAGAATTAAGAACAAAGAAGTTGAACTTTGCAATTAGGAATCTTGCCTCATAATCCTAATATATGAGTTTGTTAAATAAATATTATATGTATTTTAAGGACTGGAAACATCAATGAAATATCACAAATAAAAATATTGAACTTGGCTGCAATAAGTAAGATTAATTTGCAAAAATTATGGACAGTACAGGTCAGACACTTTATAAACATTCCTGATCTACATAGGGCTGCATGGAAATGAATATACCAAATCAATAATGTGTAGTTTTTGGTTTCACTGCCCTTTAAATACAAATAAGCTTATAGGCGTACAATAGTGGTTGCAGAAAATGAGGTCCTATATTTCAACGTAGAGGCATGGAATGTGTTGCATCATGGTACATTATCAATACATATGGAGTAAAATAAACAGCAAGATTCTACACCAATGTTTAGTTAGAGCCAAGTGTTTTGGTGAGAGTTTGGACAAAAAATTAGTCAAATATGATCATGTGTGGTATTATCTGTTAACGCTAAAATTTAAACGCTAACACCCCGGTGTGTAAAGTGTAGTTGTGAAAGCACCACCCGATGTTTCGGGAACAGAGTATGAGCAGAAAACCACAGAAAAAGCAGTGAATAACAATGATTTTATAGTGGTTCGGCTCAATATTTTGCCTACGTCCACTCTGAATATCTTTATTGATGATTTCGTTACAAGTTGATACAATTCTTCCCCAAGTACAATACACTTTGAACTACTAAACACTTTGAATGAGTAGCTTAAACTTCAATGTAAGTGAAGGTCCTCGAATCCATGTCGGATGCATGAGATTTCTTCTTGAAGTTGTTGATAGTGTTCCACGTGTCTTGAAAGCTTTGGGTGTTGAGTTAGTTTGGAATGTAGCAGAGTATCGGTGTTTGAAAAGAATGAGCCCAAAATTCCCCTCCATGTTGGAATTCATGTCGTATTTATAGGGTTTTCTGAACGGGTCTTAAGTCGTTTATGGCGTAAGGTAAGTCGTAAGTCGTGGGTTACGACTTAGGATAGGTTGTAGGTCGTCAGCGGGTTAAGGTGTCAGGAGTTATGACCTAGCCGGTTTGCACATGTCTACTTGTACTAACTGTTCGGTCCTCGTGTCTTATGGAAAGCAGCAGTTAAATCAGCAAGTATAAGGTCGTGGGCGACTTATAGTAAGTCATGAAGGCTTTAGGTCGCCGGCGCTTTAACCCTTTAGGTCGTGAAGTCCCTAAGCCGTTAAGTCGTCCAACCCCTTAAACTGTTAAGTCATTTGTTCCTTAAGTCGTCTGGACCTTAGCTCATTAGGTCGTAGAGAACCTAAGTCGTGAGTTGTGAGCTGTGGTCGCGCACGAGTTAACTAGTCATAACTTCTTGTTTGCTTGCTTGAGTCGCTGACGACTCAAGGTAGGTCGTAAGCACAATTCTTTAACTCGTGCAACTCCTCAATTGTTGAGTCGGTAACTTGCTGAGTCGTGAAGTACCTTGAGTCGTGAAGTACCTTGAGTCGTGAAGTACCTTGAGTCGTGATGTACCTTGAGTCGTGAAGTCGGCTGTTAACCCTTCAAGGCCGTTGAGTCGGCAACTCCTTAAGGCTGTTGAGTCGTAACTAGGTAGGTCGTTGATTCGGTCAACATGTTAGGTCGGTAATCAGTTAAGTCGGTAACTATTGTGAGTCGTGAGCCTTTCTTGAGTCGCTTGAGCAGAGGGGTTAACAATTGCCCCTCGAAGTATACGCTCAAGTCATGAGTCGTGTGCTTCGACCCAGTGCCTGAGTCTTAAACGACTCAAAGAGACTCATGACTCGTTAGTCCTTACATCTTCCCCCCTGCATCGTATATAAGCCGTTGAGTCGGTCCTTCCTCCTCACTTCATTGCTTATCTGTTTTATTCGATCCTGCCATTAACGATCCTTCAAGTTTCCAAAGACGCATCCAAGCTAATCAGTCGTCAACTCATCTTTACCTTTTTATTGCGTAAGTGAATTCACTTTCTGTTCATTCCACGATCGCCAATGACTCACGAATCTGGACTCCCCATTTTCTGACTCCAACTCACTTTTGTGCTGTGTTCCATTGCGAGCCATGTTTTTGATCGATTTGCGACTGCCATCAATCATATTGTTGTTATCATTCGTGAATCATAGTAGTGCATCATATTCGTCGCACGCTTGAAGCGATTCGAATTGGTTTTTGGGTGATTTCCGATGATGTGAGGAGACGATAATGAATTACAGTGTCTCGAATTAGCTGGTCTGTTGGTTTGGAGGAGATGAGAAAGTTCTTAGCGGGTTAATGGGTTAAAAAAGAGTTAACTGGTTGTGGAGAAGACTTAAAATTCTCACGATATAGTGGATTTTTTGGATTTACGGACTTAGGAAGGTCTTGCAATCTCATCCGTCCATGACTTAATTTTTGGGTCGTGTTGACTTCCTGATGATTTAGGACTTAGGTCGTACGAACTACTCAACCCTTTAGATCCTTACCGCAACTTATCCTTTACACCGTGAACGATTCAAGCCATAAGTCGTGAACGACTCAACACTTAGATTATTTTCCATACCGAGTTGCTTCTTGGGGCTTAACCCTGACCGACTCAAGTAGATGGGACCTAGGCTTTGAGTCGTTGGCGAGTCAGGACTTGTGTGAATTTTGTTCGTGCTTTGAACCGTTGCATGGACTTTGAACTGTTGAGCTTTATTGCATTTATTCACAGGATGCTTTAACTTGTAAGCTAACAATCTGTCCAATACAACATTTACAGAAAATTGGGACGAATGTACTGCCATCGACTGCCCACATCGAATGACAAATTAGTTAATAACAGATAATTAATTTAAATAAATTGTGTGAACGAAGTGCTTTCAACTCATCAATTTCAAGTAAAATATTAAAGCAACACTGAAATAGTCAATTGAAACCGACCAGCTTGCACTAATATTATGCTTGAACTTTAGATTAACAAGTTCTGAAATTTTATAGTTGATCAATCGTCAACTGTTTTAACTCCAGTTATATTTACTTGCTATTTTTATTAGTTTTGCACGACACTTCACACTTTTAGGAAACGTGCACCTTCACATTTGAATATCCAGTTGTTTGTGTAGAATGACTTCTCAGGAAGAAGATACAATGGTTCAAACTGGAGAGGCCACTGTAATTCCTGCTCCTCTGGTCAATCCTCCCGAAAGAGCCTCTTCTACTCTATCGTACAGAGTTTTCCGCCAATTGTGCGCTCGGTTTAGCATTGCTGAATCAGATGCCATTCTTCCCGAGAGAAGTAACCCTGCTGACATAGCACCCTCTGGCTTTATAACGTTCAATCGACAAATGTGCCTGAGTGGGGGCGTTCCTCCTTTCAATGACTTTCTCCAACAACTTCTTCGTCAATTGGCCATCGCCGCGTCCCAATTATACCCCAATGGTTATGCCATTTTAATGGGGTTGTGTGTACTGTTTAGGAGGACGCTTGATCGATTCCCAAGCTTTGACGAGATTTGCTTCCTATGCTCTTTCACCAGGACAAAAGATCACCCCTCTATTACTGTCGTGAGAAGTGCTCGAAATCGTAAATTGATCATCGGTCTTCCCGACAGTGCTCATGGGTTTTTGACTCAATTTTTCTATGTCCGTTGCCCCCCGGGGTTTTATGCTGTGTGGAGAGAAGGAAGTAAGATCATCTACCTTTACCTCTTTTATATTCTGAGTCCTTTGAAGTTCGAATTGCCAAGTGTTAACTTCGTCATCATTTCTTTTCTTTCATTTCAGTACTTCCCCCTCCTTGTAGAGATCCCAGTCACAAGCCAACCCTGGAGAGGCTTGTAGTAGTACCGGTTGAAGAACGGGACGTGAAATTTTTGCTGAACGACGAATTCCTTCACCAGTTCGGACTTCTTCATCCTTCTCGCTCCACACACCCCTACGAGGTTCCAGATTCTCCACCTAAAGCATCAGATGCCCTAGTTTCCACAGACACATCCATACCAAAAGGACCTGCTCCTGAGGCATCGCTAGTGAAGTGCTCCGCTTCTGCTGATGTTGCGTGGCCATCTGTCGAACTTGCCCCGGTTATTAAGGAAGAAGAGCCCCAGGGATCTCCCCGACTGTCACAGAAATCTGGCGAAGAGGCCGAAAAAACTAGTCTTGCCAAGCAGAGCAGGGACGATACTTTCGAAGTGCTGAGCGATCTCTTTGCCACCTCGCAAGAGATCTTTAAAGATGATCCTACCACTACTGGGGTTTCTTCTTGATTAGTTGAAGCGACTTCGGCCCTGCAATAGACTCCGTCGACTCAAGAGTTGACGCTAACTATTACACCCACAACCACTCCTCAATTAAAGAGTGGTTCGTAGTTTGATGCGTGTAGTTTGCACGTCACACACACTTAGAATTTTTTGGCACTTTTACGCTTCTGACTTTTTGTAGTTTGAAGAATTCTAAGATTTAGCTCTTTTTTATTTCAGATCCTCCGATGGGGCGCAGCGGATCCTATTATGATGATTTCCAGCGCTACGGGAGGCATAGCCAGTATGATTACAGGCGTTACCTCCCTTCTTACAGAGAATCTGATGAAGAGAGAGCCGCTCGAAAGGCTCAAGAAAAGAGGGCTCAAGTGGAGCGCTATGAAAGAAGAGAGAGGGAAGAGCGCCACGATTCTTCACAGAGAGGTGACGATTCCCATAAAAGAAAAACCCATAATGACAGAGTAAAAAGTCATATGGTTGAAGATTCGAGCAAGCGAGCCCGACATGGTGAGAAGCACACCTCTACAACTCCTGAAAAGGTTACTGCCCCTATCTCGCTTGACATTCCTTCCGGCTCTCCCGCTCTCGGGAAGACGGTCATCCAAACAATAATTAGCAGACCCAAATTCCAAGTTGGACCGGGTCCTGCCACTTTGCAAAGTCGGTTTCCACAGTGGTGTCTGAAGGGAGTAAGGTTTGACCTTGACTTGGTCCCCATTGACAAGTTTGCCATGTTACTAAACCTTGACGCCGTCAAGCTTGATATTGAGAGGATGTCGAACTGGCAGAAACTTGTTGACGAGCTTCAGAGGGTTAATCGTGCAAACATAGAGGCCATGCTCACTATGGAAAACGATAAAGCCGAGTGGCAAAAAGTTCTTGAGCAACATGACACTGAGATGAGGAGCATTGCTTCTTATAATGAAGAGCTTGAAGCAAAAGTTGAAGAATTGAAACAAGAGCTTGCTGCTTCCTCTACTTCCTATTCTCAAAAAGAAGAAGTGCTCCTAAAACAAGTGAGAGATGCTCATGCCAGCCAAAGGGATGCCGAAGACAGGCTTGAAGTGCAGAAAAGAATTAGTGAGGGCTATGTCGCTGACATTGAAGAGCTTCGGAAGAAAAACAGCTCCCAAGAGGCGGAGATTCAAATGCTTAAGCTTCAACTTTCTAAAGCTGAAATGGAGCGTGATGAGGCCGTTGCTGGCAAAATTGCAGCTGAAGAATCTCACGAGGCAACGAGGGCCGACATCAGCTCAACATTATTTGATTTCTACCTGCATAGCATTTTGGGGCGCAATAGCCTCGCCTTTCTAGGCCCCAAGTATGAAATTACTCTGGCTGAAGTTTGGGAGGCCGCACTCGATATGCTTGGCGGTAAGGGCGCTGGCTATGCTGAGTCAGCTCTTGAGGAGCACTATCTTGATGATGATGCTCGTGCCGCACTCGCTAGGGGGAGAGAACAGCTTGCAAAATTAAGGGCCGAAACAGCGGCAGGAGAATATTCAGGAAAAACCATCTCAACTGCTCCAATTCAACCTTCTCCTTCAGCCGAAATTGACATTATCGGTTCTAGTTCTCATTCCCCATCTCCTACTAAAGTTACCACTGATATTACAGGCATACAAGGTGGAGATGAGGGCGACGAGAGTGCCGAGGCACAGGCTTACGAAGTTGACGTCAGGGAACCGACTTCTGCAGGTAACCCTACTGACAATCTTGCCCAAGTAGACTGCTCATCTGTTTCTTATGAACTTGATGAGCTTTTTGACTACTTCTTGAATCTCAGCGAACCTTTATCTCCGCTTTTTGCTGACTTGAACTTTTTTCCTTCTGCAGAGAAAATGTCGAGCATTGTTCAGGCTTCTCCTCCTCCAATTATTCCTTCCCCGCCTCCTAAGGTCACTCCTCCTTCTGCCTCGCAACCTGGGTCACAAGAGGAGCAAATAGAAGCCCTTCACGGCTTAGATGATCCCGTTGCTTCTCAAGATCCGAAAGGGGAAGAAAATGAAGGAAGCGAGAGGACTCCAGAACCAACTGGCTCCGACGCTGAACCGTTATCCAAACTTCTTTCTCCAGGGAGTGGGCCTTCCTCCAAGAAGAGAGGAAAACAGGAAGTTTCCAAGAAGAAGAATAAGAAGGGATCTTTAACTGGCGAAGAAGAGACGGAAGAAAGTCCGATCGAGCCCCTTTCTCCTTCATCCCCTACCCTTACAAGCCGACCTAAAAAGTTGGTCATTCGGCCAGGTGCGGGCTCAAAAGGTAGGCGGAAGAAGAAATAATGGCTCTGGTTCTGTGGCTTCCATATCGCTTTTTTGCCTTTTTTGCATGTAATGACCGGAAATTGTGCGGGTACCGGCCCCCCGCTTTTCTCTTGTTTTTTCTACTTTGGAACCTGTACCTGTATATAAAATAGTGTTGAATAAAATGATTCTTTTTCTTTGTACAAACTTCTTTCTGTATCTGAGAATGCATTTACTATTCATTTTTGTACAAGTTTCTTTGTATGATATTGCAGTGAGCTTGTGGTATATATTGTTCGAGCGCAATTTTACCAATGTACTTATGCCATGTTGCCCCTATACCATAAGCCCATTGTAATATTTTATTTTATGAGGAACTTGTGCTTTTATTTTTTAGAGAATAATTATTCCACATTTGGAGGAATATGATTTCATTAAAAAATAGAGAACAAATAAGTTTCTACGCTTCAACCTTCGAAGATATCACTTTTTATTTTGTGCATATACACATTTTATTGAATGAAATCTTCTATGTGGTAAAGCGGGTATTTGTAAGGTACCTCAACTTCTTTTTGACGAAGAGAATTTTCTAGAACAAGTAATTCACTCTTCCTTTGAAAGTTAAAGTGTGCTTTTAATGAGGATTTTTTTTTTAACTTGCCACAGTAAAGGGCTTCTTGATTTTTGTTTCTTTGAAAAGTTGCACCTCTGATGAAGACTTTTTCACGTTTCAACACCTGGAAGTTTTATTTCAATCTTGGTGAAACGTGTGCCTCCGAAGAGGTCTTTCTGCTTGATTGTGCCTCTGGGAGGAGGTCTTTTCATTTCTGCCTCTGGGAAGAGGTCTTTCTGTCTTATTGTGCCTCTGGGAAGAGGTCTTTCTGTTTCTTCCCCTTGGGAGAGGCTCTCTCTCTTTTTCTTTTTCTTTTTTGCATTTCATCTCTGGTGAAGTGAAACTCCGAAGAGCGGCTGTTGCACTTCAACTCCTGGCGAAATGGGCCTCCGAAGAGGGCTTTTATTTTGTTTTACATTTCAACTCTGGTGAAGTGAAACTCTGAAGAGTGGCTGTCGCACTTCAACTCCTGGTGAAATGGGCCTCCGAAGAGGGCTTTTATTTTGTTTTACATTTCAACTCCGGTGAAGTGAAAATCCGAAGAGCGGCTGTCACACTTCAACTCCTGGTGAAATGTGCCTCCGAAGAGGGCTTTTATTTTGTTTTACATTTCAACTCTGGTGAAGTGAAAATCCGAAGAGCGGCTGTCACACTTCAACTCCTGGTGAAATGTGCCTCCGAGGATTGCCTGGAAGTTACTCTCTCATGGTTGGAGGGTCATGACTCCTCCAATCTTTTTTGGTTGAGTAGAGAACTTTCTTTTTTGCGGCATATGCCTCGTTAGAGGTCTTTATCCTCCGAAGAGTTGTGCCTTTGAAGAGGACTTGTGCCTTCGAAGAGGGCTTTAGTTGTTCCTTGTCCACTTGCTTATGCCTTTTTAGCGATCCTCTATTTTTTCTTTTCAAGCTCGCACTCCCTTCTCTTACAAGTAGTTTGTTTAATCCAAAGAAGTGTACTTCATTGCTAGGCCAGTTTGCGAGAACGGACATAAGCTTCTTAATTGGATGTTTGTTTGTTCAAACTTCTCAATTTATTAGCTAGAGCCCATTTTCGGCGAAATCATTGACCGTTAAATTGAAGCACTTCTTATCTAGGATTTAAATTCCGGAATTTTGTGACTTGGAATTTGTTTGTTGAATGATAACAAGAATCACTTGGTCTTGTAATGTGCAAGTTTTATTTTCGTTGCCTGCAAAAATTTAAATCGACATTTCAATAATACATTTAATGTACTTTTCATATCGAAAATAAAGCAAACATGTAGTAATAATAAGAAACACAAGATTTATAGTGGTTCGGCCAAGAATTTGGGCCTACATCCACTTTATAGTCTTTCATTATTCACTTGCATCGGTTTTACAATCGCTTTCAATTACAAGAATCATACATTTATAATTCTTTTTACAATATTTCAACAAAGCTATCAAGTAAAGTATGGGCGCAAGTGATTGATGTTCCAAGCTCTTGGAATTTGATCTCCTTCGACAGTAGTGAGTTTGAATGTGCCGTCAAGAAGCTTCTTTCCTCTAACATATGGTCCTTCCCAATTTGCCCAAACACACCTGACACTGTCATAATTCTCTTTAGGACTAGATCTCCAGTCTCAAAGCTGCGTTGGCAAACTTTGAAATTGAAATGTCTGGCTATCCTTTGCTGATGAGATGCGATTCTGAGCTCAGCCTCTTCTCTTTTGTCATCAAGGAGATCTAGTGCCTCAAGCTGTAGTTTTGCATTCTCCGCTTGATTGAAATGGATTCTTCTATGTGAAGGGACCTCTGTTTCTACCGGAATCATTGCCTCTGATCCGTATGCCAATGAAAATGGAGTATGCCCAGTCGCAGTTTTATGGGTAGTTCTGTATGCCCATAGTGCTAGCGGTAGCTTATCGACCCAACCACCTTTTGCTCTTTCTAGTTGCTTCTTGATGGTTGACTTGATAATTTTATTTACTGCTTCCACCTGCCCGTTTGCCTGCGGATGAGCTACTGCTGAGAAGCTTTTTCGGATTTTGAATCGTTTGCAAAAATCTTGGAATTCTTCACTTTCGAACTGAGTACCATTGTCTGTAATTATTTTTTAAGGCACACCATATCTGCAAATGATACTTTTAGTCACAAAACTTATCATCTTTTTTGAGGTGATAGTAGCCAGTGGTTCAGCTTCTGCCCACTTAGTAAAATAATCTACAGCAACAATGGCATATTTAATTCCAGATTTGGCAGTTGGTAACGGTCCTACAAGGTCTATCCCCCATATTGCAAACGGCCATGGACTGACCATCTGTGTGAGTTCAGTAGAAGGAGCTCTAGGAATTTTGGCGAATCTTTGGCATCTGTCACATTTTCAGGAATAGTCTGCTTCATCTCGATTAATTTCTGGCCAAAAATATCCGTATCGGAGTATCTTCTTTGCTAAAGTTTGACCACCTAAATGATCACCACATTCTCCCCCATGTACCTCAACTAGGATTGTTTTGGACTCTTCCCTGGATACACATCGAAGTAACGGCATTGAGAATCCCCGTCTGTATAATTGGCCATCCTGGACCACATAGCGAGAGGCTTTCCTCAGTAGCTTCTTTCGTTCTTTTGAATTTTCCGGTAAAGAGCCATTGAGCAGATATTCTTTTATTGGAGTCATCTATGATTCTTGCTCTTGAGACACGCTCATGATCCAATCGATATCCATCTCATCAATGCTTGGAGCCGACAGGACCTCCACTGGAGTCAACCCCAGAAATTGAGCTTCGCCTGTGCTAGAGTACTTTGCGAGAGAATCTGCTTTCGTGTTTTCTTCTCGAGCAATATGACTTATCATGTAATGATCGAAATCACCTAGGTGTTCCCAAGCTTTTAACAAGTAGGCGGGCAGATTTCCCCCGTTCGCTCGGAATTCCTTCTTGACTTGGCATACAATAAGCTGAGAATCACTGAAGATCTGTAATGCTCGAATGTTTAGTTCTTTAGCAATTCTTAAGCCAGCGACAAGAGCTTCGTATTCTGCTTCATTGTTTGTTGAAGGAAATTCCAATCTTAGTGCACAGCATAATGACCGACCTTCAGGGGTCTCAAGTACAACTCCGGCTCCAGAACAGCAGTCATTTCTTGCGCCATCAACATATAACTTCCATTGAATTGGGGAATCATCGATCGTTTCCTCCTCACTGTTACCCTTATCTGTGAATTCTGCGATGAAATCCGCTAAAGCTTGTCCGTTCATTGCTTTTCGGGGATGATTAGTGATGTCATATTGACTGAGTTCAATATTCCACTTTAGAAGACGACCCGAAGTCTCAGGGCGAAACAGGACTTGCTTTAAAGGTTGATCAGTGAGGACTCTGATAGGATGAGCTTGGAAATATTGCCTCAACTTCCTGGATGCAATCAGTAGGCAATAGGCGAGTTTTTCCAACTTAGAGTAATTCATCTCTGCCCCAGTGAGTCTTTTGCTGATATAGTAAACTGGATGTTGAATCCTCTTGTCTTCTTGTATCATCGCTGCACTTAAAGCATGAGATGATACTGCCAAGTATATAAGAAGATCCTCGCCATCGCCAGGCCTAGAAAGTATTGGAGGCGTTTCCATATGGCGAATCAATTCATCAAAGGCTTTTTGGCATTCGGGAGTCCAATCGAAGTTTTTCTTTCCTTTCTTTAGGGCGTCAAAGAATGGGATGCATTTATCTGTGGCTTTGGAAATGAACCGACACAAGGCGGCGACTTTTCCATTGAGACTTTGCAATTCCTTCTTCGTTCTAGGAGCTTTGACTTCCTTTAAGGCGGTAATTTGAGCTGGACTAGCCTCAATGCCCCTAGCGCTCACGATGAAACCTAAAAACTTTCCGGATTCCACTCTAAATGAACATTTTAAAGGGTTAAGCTTCATTCCGTATTTTCGGAGGACTGCGAACATGTCTGCTAAGTGTTCTATGTTATCCACTGCTTTCTTAGACTTTACTAACATGTCATCGACGTAGACTTCCATAGTCTTGCCCAATTGCGGTTTGAACATAGCATTAACAAGTCTTTGGTATGTTGCCCCTGCATTCTTCAGCCCGAAGGGCATAACCCTATAGCAGTAAAGACCAACATCGGTGATAAAGCTCGTGTCCTCCTGATCTGGCTCATGCATCATGATCTGGTTATATCCGGAGTAGGCATCCATAAAAGATAACAATTCATGTCCCGCTGTTCCGTCTACCAATTGATCGATCCTGGGTAACGGGAAGCAGTCTTTGGGGCAGGCCTTGTTTAGATCTGAAAAATCGATGCACACTCTCCATTTTCCGTTGGCTTTCTTGAACAGCACTGGATTTGAAACCCAATTCGGATAGGTAGATTCTTTGATAAAGTTATTCTCCATGAGCCGATCAACTTCTTCTTTTAATGCTGCTGACCTTTCTGGACCTTGAGTCCTCCTTTTTTGTTTCACAGGTGTAAATTTTGGATCAATATTCAGAGCTTGTACTGCAACTTCTGGGGATATTCCGCACATATCGGCATGAGTCCAAGCAAAAATATCCAAATTTGCCTTTAAAAAAGATATTAAGATATTCTGAATTGACACATTAAGTTGTGAACCCACATTCAACACCTTGTTTGGGTCCTTTGGGTCAACAGGTACTGGTATTGTCGTTTCCACTGGTACCACTCTATTCTCCCCAGCACTGGCTTTTCTAGGATCCATTTCTATCCGTGCTCCGCTGTGCTCGCCAGTGCAGGGTCCGCCCTGTAATTGCTACAAGGTTGGTTCTTTGATGCGGACTGGGGTTGACGCATCCTTTCCCATTTCTCTTTTCCTTGTTTCTCGTAGCTCTGTCAGATAACACTCCCGCCCAGCATTTTGATCCCCTTTTATAACTCCCACTCCATTATCTGTGGGAAATTTAATGGTGAGGCACCATGGGGCCAGAAAAGCTTTGAATGCTGCGAGAGTTGGACGGCCAAGGAAAGCATTATAAGCAGAAAATTCGTCGACAATCACAAAAGTTTGCTTGCGGACCACTTTTCTTTCTCCCTCTCCAAGTTCTACAAGCAAATCAACGGTTCCTATCGGCTGTTTTGGCTCCCCAGTGAAGCCAGCGATTTTCTGCGATGAGGCTTGCACATCAGCCATAGGGATCTTCATTTGGTCGAATGTTTTCTTGAAGAGGATATTACAGGATGCGCCACAATCAATGAGAACTCTTCTGACAATAGCTGGCCCGATACCAGCCGAGATGACTAAGGGATCCAAGGTAGGAGCTTCAATACCTATGGAATCCCTGGCTCTGAACACATTATCATCATTGAAAGTTCTTTGTTGCTTCAGGGGCGCAGCACCTTCAAAACAAATACATCTTCCTCGGTCGGTACATACTTCAAAGCTCGGGTATACCTTTCCATCTCACCCCAGCTCCTGCCTGCTGGGTGAGGTCCTCCCGTAACGACATTGATAACAGGCCTTCCGGATTCATGCCCTGCAGTCTTCTCACTTGTCCTGGGTTGATGAGCAGGAGCTCGTTGCCCCTGACTAGACGAAGCGAGATTGCTGCTATTCTTTTCCACAAATTGCTGCAGCTTGTTTTCCCTTATCAATTCTTCAATCAAAATTTTCAATTGGCGGCATTCATCGGTATCATGACCGGGTTGATTATGGAAGCAGCAAAACTTCCCGCTTTGTACAGCTTTTTTCCCGGTTCGCAAAACGGGAGGTTTAGGATAATCGACAGAATCTTTAGTGGCAAGGTAAATGCGCTCTGGCGTATCTGATAAAGGAGTATATTCTGATGACTTGAAGGAACGAGGCTTCTTCAGATTTTTCTGTTTTTTCCCATCGTTATTTTCCCTTTTCTGTCCTACAGATTCATTCTTGCGTGGAGCAGCAATGTTATCTTCATCTTTTTCCAATACTGCCTTTACCGGTACAGGACGGCTTTCCAGGCGTATGAACTCATCTGCTTTCTTCTAGAATTTTTCAAGGGAATTTGGTTCCTTCATGTTAAGCCATTTTCCAAATTCGCTCGTCTTGTCGATGGCCCTCATCAGATAGGTCAAAATCATCCGTGGTTTTGCATTGTCTACCTCGGCCAGCGCTATATTAAAGCGATTCAAGAAAGATCTGATAGTTTCCCCTGTATTCTGTTCTAAACTTGACAACGACATGATATCTTTGGCTTTGGACGCATATAGTCTGAACTGCTCCTTGAATTTTCGGGTTAGGTCAGAAAACTGATCTATAGACCGAATTGGTAGCTGGGTGAACCAAAGCACAGCTACACCTTCCAAATATACAGGAAAATATCGACACTTTATTTCATCAGAAGCTCTGGCACCTGTCATGTGCTAATCATACTTATACAAGAATTCGTTCGGATCACTTGTTCCCTTGTAAGCTGGGATAGTTGGAGGGACGAACTTCCTTGGGAATTCAGCCTTTAAGATCCTTTCGGTAAACGGGGTTTTACTTGGAGCGAAACCCCATTCCTTCTCGTCTTCATTCATTTGCATGCTTTCTTTCATGATTTGTCGAACCATTTCAGAAAGATACCCCTCATCATTTCGAGCTTTAGGTCCACCAACTTCAGGAAATGTTCGCTCAAAGGGGCTGGCAGCCCTCTCAGGAATGTTTCTTTCTTCATCCTCATGAATGTTGCCAGCAAAGTTCCTTTCATTACCCATTGGTTGACGGTTTACCCCAAGCAAGTCATTCAACTTATTCAAAATTAGGGCATTTTGGGCATTCTGAGCCTCCAATTGTGCACTTTGGGCATTTATCTGCTGGTTCAGCCCTAAGATTACAGCATCCAACTCCGCTTTTGTAACCCCAACAGGTGGAGTGGCTTGATTAGGTACTGGGGAAGCGGAGGTTCCCTCTTGAACATTTCCAGATCTAACAGATCTACTCCTTCTCCCCGGAGCCATGATTTCAGATAAACTTCTAGTCTTCAGAGAGATTACTTCAACAAACTTTCGTGGAGCAATGATGATAATTCGCCCGAGTTCAATTCTCAGTGAAAGCACCAAAAATGTTAACGCTAAAATTTAAACGCTAACACCCCGGTGTGTAAAGTGTAGTTGTGAAAGCACCACACGATGATTCGGGAACAGAGTACGAGCAGAAAACCACAGAAAAAGCAGTGAATAACAATGATTTTATAGTGGTTCGGCTCAATATTTTGCCTACGTCCACTCTGAATATCTTTATTGATTATTTCATTACAAGTTGATACAATTCTTCCCCAAGTACAATACACTTTGAACTACTAAACACTTTGAATGAGTAGCTTAAACTTCAATGTAAGTGAAGGTCCTCGAATCCATGTCGGATGCATGAGATTTCTTCTTGAAGTTGTTGATAGTGTTCACGTGTCTTGAAAGCTTTGGGTGTTGAGTTAGTTTGGAATGTAGCAGAGTATCGGTGTTTGAAAAGAATGAGCCCAAAAGTCCCCTCCATGTTGGAATTCATGTCGTGTTTATAGGGTTTTCTGAACGGGTCTTAAGTCGTTTATGGCGTAAGGTAAGTCGCAAGTCGTGGGTTACGACATAGGATAGGTTGTAGGTCATCAGCGGGTTAAGGTGTCAGGAGTTATGACCTAGCCGGTTTGCACATGTCTACTTGTACTAACTGTTCGGTCCTCGTGTCTTATGGAAAGCAGCAGTTAAATCAGCAAGTATAAGGTCGTGGGCGACTTATAGTAAGTCGTGAAGGCTTTAGGTCGCCGGCGCTTTAACCCTTTAGGTCGTGAAGTCCCTAAGCCGTTAAGTCGTCCAACCTCTTAAACTGTTAAGTCGTTTGTTCCTTAAGTCGTCTGGACCTTAGCTCATTAGGTCGTAGAGAACCTAAGTCGTGAGTTGTGAGCTGTGGTCGCGCACGAGTTAACTAGTCATAACTTCTTGTTTGCTTGCTTGAGTCGCTGACGACTCAAGGTAGGTCGCCGATCGCCCACATCGAATGACAGATTAGTCGATAAGGAATAATCAACTTAAATGAATTGTGTGAGTGAAATGCTGTAACTCAACCGACTCAAATGAAGTGTTAAAGAAAAGCTAGAATTTTGTTTGAATTAACACTGCACTTGAGTTTTAAATTAACAAGTCCTGAAATCTCACAATCGATCAGTTGCTAACTAGTTTAATTCCAGTTATTTTGCTTGTTATTTTTATTAGTTTTGCACAACACTTCACACTTTTAGGAAACGTGCACCTTCACATCTGAACATCCAGTTACTCATGTAGAATGACGTCTCAACAAGAAGAGATGATTGAACACGTCGA
The DNA here is from genome assembly GCA_030765085.1 of Allium cepa. NCBI lineage: Eukaryota > Viridiplantae > Streptophyta > Magnoliopsida > Asparagales > Amaryllidaceae > Allium > Allium cepa. The sequence goes on from CM060939.1 coordinate 904,283,518, forward strand.
AGGGGCGTTCCCGATTGCTATTCCACTAGAAAACCCTCCGGAAAGAACTCCTACCCTTCTGAAACAGCGGGTGCTTAATCAATTATGCGTTCAATTTGGCATTGCCGAGGCAGAAGTTTTACTCCCTGGACCAAATGATTTTGCTGATAGACCACCTTCCGGTTTTGTTTCCATTAATCGCCAAATGTGCTTAAGTGGAGTAATTCCTCCCTTTAATGTATTTCTTCAACAAATCCTTCTTCGACTAACGATCTCTCCTTTCCAACTGCATCCCAATGGCTATGCCATTTTGATGGGATTGTGCGTTCTGTTCAGGAGAACTCTTGACCGTCTTCCCAGTTTTGAGGAAATCTGTTACTTGTGCACTTTTGCGAAGAATAAGGACCACCCTTCAATTGTACTTGTAAGAGGTGCGAGGAACCGTAAGCCAATTTTGGATTTGCCGGAGAGTGCACATGGTTTTTTGAATCAATTCTTCTATATCCGTTGCCCCGCAGGATTTTACACAGACTGGAGAATAGGAAGTGAGATCTTCTTTCCCTTCTTTCTTCAATTTCATTCTAAGTTTTTCATGGTTCGTATTGCAAGATGCTGATTCCATTCCTTATTTTTACAGCACTTCCTCCTCCTTCTAGAGATTCCAGTCATAAGCCAGTCTTTGAAAGGCTAAGCATTGTGGCTGCTGAAGAGAGGAGCGCAAAATTTCTATTGACAGATGAACTTCTTCATCGGTTTGAGCTTTTACATTCTTCTCGTTCCACTCAACCTCATGAAGTTCCGACTGAAGTTCCCGATTCTCCGATGAAAACTCCTAATGCCCCGGTCTCTATTAAAGAGCACATGAGGGGAGGAACCTCTATAGAAACTTCACTAGTAAAATGTTCCACTCCAAGGGATGATGCGGAGCCGTCCGAAAAGCCTGCACTTGCCCCCATAACTGAAGAAGAGGAGCCCCTTCCTCATACTGATAAGAACGTTGATCTTGGAGTTGATATTTTTGGGAGTTTAAGTGACATAATAGTCACTTCTCAAGAACTTTTTAGGGACGATCCTGCCATTACCAAAGTCACATCTCCAGCTATTGAAGTAACTTCTACTCTCAAGCACATTTCCATCGCCCCGGAAGTGCAATTTTCCACAATAACTACCACTACCCCTCAGTCGATGACTGGTTTGTAGTCTAGTTTGCCGCGAGTAGTTTTACACGTCACACGCACTTAGGATGCACTTGACCTTCTTATTCTTATTCCTGGTAGATTCTCAAACCTTGTTTTAATTTCAGGTTCTCCAATGGGGCGGAGCGGCTCTTATTATGACGACTTTAAACAATATGGGAGACGCAGCCAATTCGACTATAGACGTCATCTCCCCCTCGAAGAGAAACCGATGAAGAGAGGGCCATCAGAAAAGCAAATGAGAGACGAGCATATGAAGAACGTCACCGAAGAGAACAAGAAAGACATGACCCTCCTCACAGAGATGATGATATCCAAAAATGAAAGACTCACGATGAGAGAGGTAAAGGTCACATGGACGATTCTTCTAGCAAGCGGGCTAAACTTACTGAAGAAACAATGCCGGCAGTTTCTGAAAATGTTCCTGCTCAATCTCCTGCCCCCGTTCATTCCGACATTCAAACAATCATCAACCGGTCCGCATACCAAGTTGGGCAAGGTCCTCCCACTTTTCAAAGTCGATTCCCTCAGTGGTGCCTGAAAGGGGTTCGATTTGATCTCGACTTGGTTCCTCTCGACAAATTGGCTATGCTGCGAAATCTTGATACTGTGAGGACCGATATTGAAAGAATGTCGAACTGGCAAAAACTTGTCGACGAACTTCAGAGGGTTAACCGAGCCAATCTCGAGGCCATGCTCACAATGGAGAACGATAAGACTGAGTGGCAGAAGACTCTCGAGCAGCATGACGCCGAAATGAGAGTTATTGCTTCCTATAATGAAAAGCTGGAAGCGGAAGTAGAAAAGCTTAAGAAAGAATTAGCTACTTCATCTACTTCCTATTCTCAAAAGGAGAGCATGCTTCAGCAACAAGTACGAGATGCGCATGCAAGTCAAAGGGCAGTCGAAGATAAGCTTGCATACAAAGAGAAGGTCATAGAAGAATATCGCGCTAAAACTTTACAGCTGCGAGAACAGATCGGCTCTCAAAGCTCGGAGATAGAGTTGTTAAAAACTCGACTTGCTATGGCCGAAAAGGAGCGTGACGAGGCTATTGCCGGTAAACTCGCGGCCGAAGAGGCCCATCAAGCAACCAAAGCAAACATTGGCTCCACATTATTTGATTTTTATCTTCAATGTATCTTGGGGCGTGGCAGCCTTTCATTTCTGGGTCCCAAATATGAGATTACATTGGCTGAAGTATGGGAGGCTCCCGTAGATATGCTTGAAGGCGCTGGTTACTCCGAAGATCATCTTCAAGAATATTATTTTGATGAGGCAACTCGGGAAGCACTAGCTAGGGGAAAAGAGCAGCTTGCTAAATTTCGAGCTGAAACGACAGGGGAGGGGTGCTCAGAGAAGGAAGCGCTTGTAAATGCCCCTGTTCCTCCTTCGGTTTCAGCTGATGTTGATACAGCTGGCCCTAGCTCATCTTCTATTCCTCAAGATAAAACCGATCTCGGAGTTACAACTCCCCGTGTTGTAGAGAAGCCTCAGGAGAGCACCGAAGCCCAGGATTAAGAGATTGAAATGATAAAGACAACCGCCGCAGGTAACTTTGACATTGGTCCGATTCAGGTGGATTGCCTGCTTGTTCCTCAAAAGTTTGATGAGCTTCTCGATTACTTCTTGAATCTTGATGAACCCATATCTCCCTTCTTTTCGGGAGATACTAATATTTTTAATTTCTCTTCTTCTGCAGTTGAAACACCGAGTGCTGTGCAAACTTCGCCTCCTCCGTTTATCCTTCCACCGTCTCTTCAGGTGGCTCCTCCTTCTGCTTCACAGCCCGGGTCACAAGAGGAGCAAATAGAGGCTCTTCATGGCTTAGATGACCCTATCGCTTCGCAAGAGAAGAAAGACGAGGCACTTGAGGGAGGTGAGATATCTTCGGAGCGGACTCCTTCTGATGACATAATTTTGTCTGCTCTTGCTACTCCAGGGAGTGAGTCTTCTTCGAAGAGGAGAAAGAAGCACGGAACGTCGAAGAGGAGGGGGAAGAAAATCATTGTTACTGAAGAGGAACCGGAAGTTGCACCGGTTGCACCTCCCTCTCCTTCTTCCCTTATGCCTATAGATAGACCTGAAAAGCTAATCATTTGGCCGGGCAAAGGGTCCAAAGGTGGTAAGAAGAAGTGAAGAGTCGGGCTTCGGGCTTGTTGATTCCTTTTTTGTGTAATGGTCGGATGTTGTGCAGGCACCGGCCCCTGCTTTTTTATTTTGAAACCTGTATCTGCAATTGAATAAAATGATCCTTTATTTGTACAGACTCTTGTTTGAATTTGAGAATGCATTTATTATTCATTTTTGCATAAGTTTATTTATATGATATTGCGGTGAGCTTGTGGTATGTTGTTTGAGCGTACTTTACCGATGTAGCTATACCATTTTGTATGTAACTATACCATGTTGCCCCCATACCATAAGCTTGCTGCAATATTTTATACTTTGAGGGGACTTGCACTCTTATTTTCTGAAGAATAATTACTTCATTCTTGAAGAAATTTTTCGTAGAGTACAACTTCCTTCATATAAGTTTTTACGCTTTGTCCTCCGAAGAAATCACTTTTTTTTCTTTTGCTTATGTACGCATTTTGCCAAGTGAATTTTTCTATGTGGTAAAGCGGGCCTCTGAAGGGTACTTTAACTTTCTTCCCTCTTTTTTTTTTTTGAGGAAGGTTATTTTCTAGAATAGGTAAATCACTCTTCCTTTGAAAGTTAAAGTATGCTCTTGATGAGGATTTTTTTTTTTTAAAATAGAAATTTGTACCTCTGAGGAGGGATTTTTCACGTTTCAACACTTGGAAGTTTTATTTCAATCTTGGTGAAACGTGTACCTCCAAAGAGTTGTGCCTTTGAAGAAAGCCTTTTCACGTTTCAACACTTGGAAGTTTTATTTCAATCTCGGTGAAACGTGGGCTTTCGAAGAGGTCTTTCTTCTTGATTGTGTCTCCGGGAGGAGGTTGCACCTCTGAGGAGGGATTTTTCACGTTTCAACACTTGGAAGTTTTATTTCAATCTTGGTGAAACGTGTACCTCCAAAGAGTTGTGCCTTTGAAGAAAGTCTTTTCACGTTTCAACACTTGGAAGTTTTATTTCAATCTCGGTGAAACGTGGACTTCCAGAAAGGTCTTTATTTTGTTTTGCATTTCAACTTTGGTGAAGTGAAATTCCGAAGAGCGGCTGTTACACTTCAACTCCTGGTGAAATGTGCCTCCGAAGAGGTCTTTATTTTGTTTGCATTTCAACTCTGGTGAAGTGAAATTCCGAAGAGCGGTCGTAACACTTCAACTCCTGGTGAAATGGGCCTCCGAAGAGGTCTTTTATTTTGTTTTACATTTCAACTCTGGTGAAGTGAAATTCCGAAGAGCGGTTGTTACACTTCAACTCCTGGTGAAATGTGCCTCAGAGAGGGTTTTCATCGCCTGGAAGTTACTCTCTCATGGTTGGAGGGTCATGACTCCTCCAATCTTTTTTGTTGAGTAGAGAACTTTCTTTTTTGTGGCGTATGACCCATTAGAGGTCTTTATCCTCCGAAGAGTTGTGCCTCCGAAGAGGACTTGTGCTGCCAATGATGGCTTTGGTTGTTCTCTTGTCCACTTGCTTATGCCTTTTCAGCGAACCTCTGTTTTTTTTTTAAGCTTTCATTCCCTTTTCTTACAAGTTATTTGTTTAATCCAAGGAAGTGTACTTCATTGTCAGGCAAGTTCGTGAGAACGGGCATTAGCTTCTTAATTGGATGTTTGTTTGTTCACACGATCTCAATTTATTAGCAAAGGCCCGTTTCGGTCGAAATCATATGCCGTTCAATTGAAGTACTTCCTATCTAGGATTTGAATTCGGGGCTTTTATGACTCGAAATTTGGCGAGAATCACTTGGTCTTATTATGTGCAAGTTTCACTTCCATTGTCTGCAAAAATTTAAATCGACATTTCGGCAATACATTCTATGTACTTTTTATATCGAAAATAAAGCAAACATGTAATAATAATAAGGGACACAAGATTTATAGTGGTTCGGCCAGGGAATTGGGCCTACGTCCACTTTATATTCTTTCATTATTTACTTGCATCAGTTTTACAATTGCCTTTAATTACAAGAATCATACATTCATAACTCTTTTTACAAAATTTCAACAAAATTTTCAAGTAAGGTATGGACGCAAGTGATTGCTGTTCCATGCCCTTGGAATTTGATCTCCTTCAACAGTGGTGAGTTTGAATGTGCCGTCAAGAAGCTTCCGACCTATGACATATGGTCCTTCCCAATTTGGCCCAAACACAACTGTCGCTGTCATAATTCTCTTCAGGACTAGATCTCCAATCTCAAAGCTGCGTTGGCGAACTTTGGAATTGAAATGTCTGGCTATCCTTTGCTGATGGGCTGCAATTCTGAGATTAGCCTCATCTCTTTTTTCATCAAGGAGATCTAGCGCTTCAAGCTTTAGCTTTTCGTTTTCTGCTTGATTGAAATGGATTCTTCTATGTGAAGGGACCTCTATTTCTATCGGAATCATTGCCTCTGACCCGTATGCCAATGAAAACGGGGTGTGCCCAGTCGCAGTTTTGTGAGTGGTTCTGTATGCCCATGGTGCCAGTGATAGCTTATCGACCCAACCACCTTTTGCTCTTTCAAGTTGCTTCTTGATGGTTGACTTAATAATTTTGTTCACGGCTTCCACTTGCCCGTTTGCCTGCGGATGAGCCACTGCTGAGAAGCTTTTCCGGATTTTGAATCGCTTGCAAAAATCTTGGAATTGTTCACTTTCAAATTGAGTACCATTATCTGTAATTATTTTTTGAGGCACACCATATCTGCAAATGATATTTTTAGTCACAAAGTTTATCATCTTTTTAGAGGTGATAGTAGCCAATGGTTCAGCTTCAGCCCATTTAGTGAAATAATCTACAGCAACAATGGCATATTTGATTCCAGATTTGGCAATTGGTAGTGGCCCAATGAGATCCATTCCCCAAATTGCAAATGGCCATGGACTGACCATCTGTGTGATTTCAGTAGAAGGTGCTCTAGGAATTTTAGCAAATCTTTGGCATCTGTGACACTTTCGGGAATAGCTTGCAGCATCTCGATTAATTTCTGGCCAAAAATATCCGTATCGGAGAATTTTCTTTGCTAATGTTTGGCCACCTGAATGATCACCACATTCTCCTCCATGTACCTCCGCTAGGATTGTTTTGGACTCTTCCCTGGATACATATCGAAGTAATGGCATTGAGAATCCCCGTCTGTATAATCGGCCATCCTGGATTATATATCGAGAGGCTTTTCTCAATAGCTTTTGTCGTTCTTTTGAGTTCCCTGGTAGAGAGCCATTGAGCAGATATTCTGTTATTGGAGTCATCCATGATTCTTGCTCTTGAGATATACTCATGATCCAATCAATGTCCATCTCATTAATGCTCGGTGCCGTCAGAACTTCTACTGGGACTAACCCCAGAAATTGAGCTTCGCCGGTGCTAGAGTACTTTGCGAGAGAATCTGCTTTCATGTTTTCTTCTCGAGGAATGTGACTTATCATGTAATGATCGAAATCACCCAGGAGTTCCCAAGCCTTTGACAAGTAGGCGGGCAGATTTCCCCCTTTCGCTTGGAATTCCTTTTTGACTTGGCATACAATAAGCTGAGAATCACTGAAGATCTGTAACGCTCGGATGTTTAATTCTTTAGCAATCCTTAAGCCAGCGATAAGGGCTTCGTATTCTGCTTCATTGTTTGTTGAAGGAAATTCCAATCTTAGTGCATAGCATAATGATCGACCTTCAGGGGTCTCAAGTACAACTCCGGCTCCAGAACAGTAGTCGTTTCTCGCGCCATCGACATATAACTTCCATTGTATTGGGGAATCGTCGATCGTTTCCTCCTCACCGTTACCCTTTTCCGTGAATTCTGCGATGAAATCCGCTAAAGCCTGTCCATTGATTGCTTTTCGGAGATGATAAGTGATGTCATATTGACTAAGTTCAATATTCCACCTTAGAAGACGACCCGAAGCCTCAGGGCGAAACAGGACTTGCTTTAAAGGTTGATCAGTGAGGACTCTGATAGGATGAGCTTGGAAATATTGCCTCAACTTTCTAGATGCAATTAGTAGGCAATAGGCGAGTTTTTCCAACTTAGAGTAATTCATCTCATCCCCAGTGAGTCTTTTGCTGATATAGTAAACTGGATGTTGAATCTTCTTGTCTTCCTGTATCAGCGCTGCACTTAAAGCATGAGATGATACTGCTAAGTATATAAGAAGATCCTCACCATCGCCGGGCCTAGAAAGTATTGGAGGCGTTTCCATATGGAGAATCAATTCATCAAAGGCTTTTTGGCATTCAGGAGTCCAATCGAAGTTTTTCTTTCCTTTCTTTAGGGCGTCAAAGAATGGGATGCATTTATCTGTGGCTTTGGAAATGAACCGACTCAAGGCGGCGACTTTTCTATTGAGACTTTGCAATTCCTTCTTTTTTCTAGTAGCTTTGATTTCCTTTAAGGCGGTAATTTGAGTTGGACTAGCCTCGATGCCCCTTGCGCTCACGATGAAACCTAAAAACTTGCCGGATTCCACTCCAAATGAACATTTCAAAGGATTGAGCTTCATTCCGTATTTTCGGAGGACTGCGAACATGTCTGCTAAGTGTTCTATGTGATCCACTGCTTTCTTAGACTTTACTAACATGTCATCGACGTAGACTTCCATAGTCTTGCCTAATTGCGGTTTGAACATAACATTAACAAGTCTTTGGTATGTTGCCCCTGCATTCTTCAACCCGAAGGGCATAACTCTGTAGCAGTAAAGACCAATGTCAGTAATAAAGCTTGTGTCCTCCTGATCTGGCTCATGCATCATGATCTGGTTGTATCCGGAGTAAGCATCCATGAAAGATAACAATTCATGTCCCGCTGTTCCGTCTACCAGTTGATCGGTTCTGGGTAATGGGAAGCAGTCTTTGGGGCAGGCCTTGTTTAGATCTGAAAAATCGATGCATACTCTCCATTTTCCGTTGGCTTTCTTAACCAGCACTGGATTCGAAACCCAATTCGGATAGGTAGACTCTTTGATAAAATTATTCTCCATGAGCCGATCAACTTCTTCTTTTAATGCTGCCGACCTTTCTGGACCTTGAGTTCTCCTTTTCTGCTTCACAGGTGTAAATTTTGGATCAATATTTAGAGCGTGTACTGCAACTTCTGGGGATATTCCGCACATATCGGCATGAGTCCAAGCAAAAACATCCAAATTTGCCTTTAAAAAAGATATTAAGATATTCTGAATTGACGCATTAAGTTGTGAACCCACATTCAACACCTTGTTTGGGTCCTTTGGGTCAACAGGTATTGGTATTGTTGTTTCCACTGGTACCACTCTATTTTCCCCTGCACTGACTTTTCTAGGATCCATCTCTTTCCTTGCTCCGCTGTGTTCGCCAGTGCAGGGTCCACCCTGTAATTGCTACAAGGCTGGTTCTTTGGTGCTGACTTGGGCTGCCGCATTCTTTCCCATTTCTCTTTTTCTGGTTTCTCGTAGCTCTGTTAGATAACATTCCCGCCCCGCATTTTGATCCCCTTTTATGACTCCCACTCCTTTATCTGTGGGAAATTTAATGGTGAGGCACCATGGGGCCAGAACAACTTTGAACGCTGCGAGAGTTGGACGACCAAGGAAAGCATTGTAAGCAGAAAATTCGTCGACAATCACAAAAGTTTGCTTGCGGACCACTTTTCTCTCTCCTTCTCCAAGTTCCACAAACAAATCAATGGTTCCTACAGGCTGCTTTGGCTCCCCAGTGAAGCCAGCGATTTTCTGCGATGAGGCTTGCACATCAGCCATAGGGATCTTCATTTGGTCGAATGTTTTCTTGAAGAGGATATTGCAGGATGCGCCACAATCAATGAGAACTCTTCTGACAATAGCTGGCCCGATACCAGCCGAGATGACTAAGGGATCCAAGGTAGGAGCTTCAATACCTGCGGAATCCCTAGCTTTGAACACAATATCATCATCGAAAGTTCTTTGTTGCTTCAGGGGCATAGCACCTTCCAAAACGAATACATCTTCCTCGGTCGGAACATACTTCAAAGCTCGGGTATACCTTTCCATCTCACCCCAGCTTCTGCCTGCTGGGTGAGGTCCTCCTGTAATGACATTGATAATGGGCCTTCCAGATTCATGTCCTGCAGCCTTCTCACCTGTCCTAGGCTGATGAGCAGGAGCTTGTTGCCCCTGACTAGACGAAGCAGGATTGTTGCTATTCCTTTTCACAAATTGCTGCAGCTTGTTTTCCCTTAGCAACTCTTGAATTAGATTTTTCAACTGGCGGCATTCGTCGGTCTCATGACTGGGTTGATTATGAAAGCGGCAGAACTTGCCACTCTGTATAGCCTTTTTCCCGGTTCTCAGAGGAAGAGGTTTAGGAAAATCAACAGAATCTTTAGTGGCAAGGTAGATACGCTCCGGCGTGTCTGATAAAGAAGTATACTCTGATGGCTTGAAGGATCGGGGCTTCTTCAGATTACTCTGTTTCTTCCCATTGTCATTTTCCCTTTTTTGCCCTACAGATTCATTCTTGCGTGGAGCAACAGTGTTATCTTCAGCTTTTTCCAGTACTGCCTTTACCGGTACAGGACGGCTCTCCAAGCATATGAATTCATCAGCTTTTTTATAAAAAAATTCAAGGGAATTTGGTTCCTTCATGTTTAGCCACTTCCCAAATTCGCTCGATTTGTCAATAGCCCTCATCAGATAAGTCAATATCATTCGTGGCTCTGCATTGTCTACCTCAGCCAGTGCGATGTTAAAGCGATTCAAGAAAGATCTGATAGATTTACCTGGATTCTATTCCAAACTCGACAGTGACATGATATCCTTGGCTTTTGAAGCATATAGCCTGAACTGCTCCTTTAACTTCCGGGTCAAGTCAGAAAACTGATCGACAGATCGGACTGGCAGCTTGGTGAACCAAAGCAGAGCTACACCTTCCAGGTATACAGGAAAATATCGGCACTTTATTTCATCAGAAGCCCTGGCACCTGTCATGTGCCAATCATACTTATACAAGAATTCGTTCGGATCACTTGTTCCTTTGTAAGCTGGAATGGTTGGAGGGACAAACTTCCTTGGGAATTCAGCCTTTAAGATTTTCTCAGTAAATGGAGTTTTACTTGGGGCAAAACCCCATTCTTTCTCGTCTTCAACCCTCTGCATACTCTCTTTCATGATTTGTCGGACCATCCCATAAAGATACTCCTCATTATGTCGAGTTCTAGATCCACCAACTTCAGGAAGCGTTTGTTCAAAGGGGCTAGCGGCCCTTTCAGGAGCATTCCTTTCTTGAGCATCATGAATGTTGCCATCAAAGTTCCTTTCATTACCTGCCGGTTGACGGTTTGCCCCAAGTAAATCGTTCAACCTGTTCAGAATTAGGGCATTTTGGGCATTCTGAGCCTCGAATTGTGCATTTTGGGCATTTATCTGCTGGTTCAGCCCTAAGATTGCAGCATCCAGCTCTCCCTTTGTAACTCCGACAGCTGGAGTTGCTTGATTCGATACAGGGGAAGCGGAGGTTCCCTCTTGAGCATTTCCAGATCTTACAGATCTACTCTTTCTACCCGGAGCCATGATTTCAGATAAACTTCTAGTCTTTAGAGAGGTTACTTCGACAAACTTTCGTGGAGCAATGATGACGATTTGCCAGAGTTCAATTCTCAGTGAAAGCACCAAAAATGTTAACGCTAAAAATTGAACGCTAACACCCCGGTATGTAGAGTGTAGTTGTGGAAGCACCACCCGTTGGTACGGGAACCAGAGAAAAAGTAAGAATCACAGAAAAGTATTAAAAGACACGATATTTATAGTGGTTCGGCTTAAGAGAGAGCCTACGTCCACTTTAAATTCCTTTATTGCTGATATTATTACAACCCTTTACAAGATTCATCGATTACAACACACTTTGAGTTTGAAGTCATTTAGAACAAGTAGCCTCAACTTCAATGTTGATCAAAATCTTTGAATTCATGTTGAACATGTATAATTTCTTCGTGAAGTTCCTTGAAGCGTTCTTTGTATCTCAAAAGCTTTAAGTGTTGAAGTCGTTCCGAATGCAGCAGAGTAACGATGCTTGAAATGAATGAGCCAGCCAAAAGTCCTTTGCTAGTTGGAACTAGGGTCGTATTTATAGGCATTTTTCGGAGTTAGGTCGTAGGTCGTGACCGACCTAAGTTAGGTCGTAGGTCGTGACTGACCTAAGATGCACTGACTTCTCTTTCACAAGAACACGCATGATGATTTGCACAAGTCCAAGGTCGTGAGCGACCTATCCCCTAGCGGCATGGCATAGGCGGCTTCTTTATTCATGCAGATAGGTCGATAGCGACCTATCTTAGGTCGTTAGCGACCTATCATAGGTCGTGAGTACTTTCCTGTAACCATAGCTGGAGCCTTTAGGTCGTTGAGTCTCTTAGGTCGTGGCCTCCTTTAGGTCGGGACATCTTTTATGTCACAGCTTTCTTAGGTCGCGGCCTTTTTAGGTCGGTGGGCAGTTAGGTCACTAAGACAATCATGTCGTTAGGTCGCTCCATCCTTTAAGTTGTAAGGTCGCTCTGGCTCATAGGTCGCTAAGTTGCTGAAACTTTAGGTCGCTAGGTCGCATTATCCTTTAGGTCACGGCCTTCCTTAGGTCGAAGCACTCTGTTAGGTCGTGTGAGTTCTATAGGTCGCAGAATTCCATAGGTCGTAGCTTCTTTTAGGTCACTTGATCAGTTAAGTCGCTAGGCCATTCCTGTAATTAGGTCGCTCCATATCTTTAGGTTTTAGGTCGCTAACGAAGAGGAGTTAACATTGGCCAAACCGGTGAAGGAACTCGGAGATTGGACTACTGAATGGGGTGTTCGCGTTCATCAAACATGACCTAAAAGTCTTCGCCTCGATGTTCTTCTCTGGGGGTGCCATAAAACCAATAAGGCGAGCGTAGCAGTCAGCAAGTGAAGTCGGTGGGAGAGGCCAAAGGGGAGGAAATAGGGAATCGAATTTGAGGCGGAGTGAATTGAAAGTAGGGAAGGGATGGAACCAAGTATAAATGTAGGTGGTGAAATTCACTCCAGATCTATAGTTATAGGGCACGTAACATCTAGAGGAGAGTTGGAGAAAAATCCATGGACTTGATTTGATTTTAGGCGGCGATAATTAGAAGGGGAGAAAACGTTGATGGACGACGGTGGCATGACGGCGGAGAGAAATCGCGACGGCATCGACTGTACTGGTAGGTTGTAGAAGGTATAAGGAGAAGAAGGGAGGGCAGTTTAGAGATGGCGGTTAGGAAAGTGGAGGAGGGAAGTTATCTTTTTTTGCGGTGGAGTGAAAAGTGGATGCGTATGAAACAATAAAATGAAAAGGGAAGGGAAAGGGAAGAGAATACGGAGAAACGTGGGTGACGGTTGTGCAATGACACAACTGTCCTAATGGAGTGGTAGGTTTTTGTTCTGAACGGAGGGCAATATGGAGAGTGTCAAAAAGGCTTCACTTTGGCCCTTTGACCAAGGGTTTTGCTTTATAGTATAGATATATATTGAAGTTTGGTTTGAATTTAATTAAAGTGCTTCAAATTTTAATATATATATATATATTGTGATTTGGAAAGTATAATTTAATATAGTATTTTTAGAAAAGGGTATTCGGAATTTTAATTTATATTTCTTAAATAATCAAGATAATTTTTTTGGATTTAAGAATATATGTATAAGATTTTATTTGAATACAAATTGTTGTTTTAAAAGTAATTTATATGTATGTACAAAGATAAGTGTTATTAAATAGAAAAGTTAATTTAAAAAGGCTTTATATTTACATTTAAATTAAATAAAAGTTTACATAAAATACTTAAAGACAAGTGTTAAGATAATATACATCTATATAAGATATGTAACTTAATTAAGAGATAAGTGGACAAATGTAAGCATTGAAAACAAGTGTCATTCAAATGAAATTTTATTTTCTTTAATTTTCAATAAATCATAACTAAGTTTATAAAATATACATTTCTTCCTTTCTTCAATCTCTTTTATATGCTCAGCTGAACAAAGAAAAAAGAAATTTTCAAAACGAAAAACTATACCTGTATACATTTTGCCAAAATCTAATAAAAATCCTCAAAGCAAATTTTCAAAGCCTGTAACAATTCTCAAAACATTATCAAAGCTGAAACCTGGAATTCAAATCTACAAACAAATAGAAGATCAAGCAACTAAATCAAGTTCAAATCTGTTTATACATGCATGGTGAGTAAATATTTCTTAAAAATAGTTAATCTTGTTTTAACTTAAGTGCATGTGATGATGTTGAATTGAATTCTATAGTTCGAAACTTATCTGGATTTGCAAATATATGTATGTGAGTATGACTGTATATGTTGATATCTTGTTCTCTGTTTGTTACAGTCCGTGACTTTTGTTTCCAAAAATCCAAATCTCTCAATTATATCCATAATAGCCTTGAATATGTAAATGAAAATTGTTTGAAAATGTATAATGAAGATCACAAAAATAGTTTCATGATTTTAAATGCAACTGATAATTTTAAATAGGAGATTACCAGTGAAACTAATATTTTTGTTACAAAATCAACTACCTTAAACTCTAATTTGGATTACATGAATGTAATCATGATTGAAAATCATGAATTTTGATATGCATTTTGTAATTTTTGGATTAGTAATTCTTGAGAATTCGCATGTTGTTCGAACTGGGTGTTTTGGTGATTTGCCGTTGATTGGCGTGATGAACGGAGGTGCTACCTTGTCGAAGGTGGTTGGTCGGAGGATGCATGTGGTAAAATAATGTAAAAATTTTCCAATGGATGAGTCGAGCGGATTTGGGTCGAGTAGGGTTTTGTATTGGGTTTCGGTTGTCTGCGTTGACGAGACTATTTCATCGTTGACGAGGAGTCGAGTGCGATTGCGATGGGAGCGATCGCTGCGTGGGGCCGTGGTGCTGCTCTGGAGCGATGCCTATGAGTTTCTATCGCCGTGAACACCGATGGCGAGATGATTTGTCGTCTGCGTTTGATTTTAGATTTTTTTCGAAAGGATCGTTTACGATTTTGAGTTGTATCTTCGAATCTGGGTTTGTATTCATGATCGTGTTGGTCCATGGAGTGGTTGAGGGAGCATTGCGACGATTGACGATGGCCGGAGTTACCGGTGCACGTGCACGATTCCGGTGTCTGGCAAAAGTTTTGCTTTGGGAACGTAGGACGAGCTCGGTATTTCTTTGATTTTTCACGCGATGGTCTCGAAGTATTTGAGTGGGGGTTTGTCTCGAAGGCAAGCTCGGGTTTGTTGAGGGGTTAGCTCGGGTTTGTTGAAGGTTTAGCTCGGGTATGATGTTATGTATATCTGAGCAGAGTAGATGCAAGGTTTGAAGGAAGATAATCAAGCTTGCAAATTTTTAAATCAAAGTTCTGTAAGAAGAAATTTAGGGTTAAGTTGTAAACAAGTTTTCAAACAAGTGGAAATCAAATTTTATGGGAATTTTAATTTAATATAATTTCAAATTCAAATGTAAAAGATTGTTGATTAAAAGTGGTTAGTTGAATTGATTTTGAATTTTTAATTCGATATATTTTCAATTTAAAATATTTGATCAAGATTTAAGAAATTCAAATGAGATAGAAATATGTATGTTCCAAGTTAAAGTTACATTCAAAGAAATTATAAAGGAATGTAAATCTGATTTTAAAATTTATTTTAAATAAATATGTTTAATGGATATGACATTTGGATTTCAAAGTTAAATATTGTTTTAATCTAATATAATATGTTTGAAAAGCATATTCAAAGATTTAAGTGTATTTAAAAATTAAGTGTTTGAATTGTTTGATTTTAAAAGTAAAATCGTATTTCAAGTTAATTTCTAAAACGGTCTTAATGAAGATATTTAATACAAAGCAAGTTTATTCTTTGTTTGGTAAGTTGAGATTAATTAAGAAAAAATAATTAATGAAATAAATTTAAGCTTAATTACTATTTGTAATTAAGGATAATTGCTTAATGAAGTAATTAGTGGATGGTTAATGAATTAATTAGAGATTAAGTGATGATTAATTAGTCGATTAATTAATGTAATTAATTTTATGTTAATTAATAAGTATAATTAATTAAAGATTAATCACTTATGATGAATTAAGTGTAATCGCTTAATGAACTAATTAATGGATAATTACTGAATGTAATTAAGAAGAGAAATTACTTATGGAAGTAATTAGTGGAAAATTACTTATGGAAGTAATTGAATGGATGTGATTAAGGGTTAATCACTTGGTGTTATTAATTAAAGGATTAATTAATATAGTTAATTTGAAAATTAATTAATTAAAGAGTAATTAATTAATTAAAGGATTAAGGATAGTTAATGATGTGATTAATTACTTGTTGAGGTAATTAATTAAGAGAGTAGTTGACTAATGAAAGTAATTAGAGGATAACTACTTATGGAAGTAATTAAGGGTCAATTACTTAGTTAATTTAGTTAATTAATTAATGTGATTAATTAATTAATAATGTGATTGATTTAAGATTAATTACTAAATGTAATTAATTAGAAGTGTGATTAGTTAATGAAGTAATTAATTAAGGATTAGTAATTAATGTAATTAATTAATAATTACTTAATGAAGTAATTAAGGATTAATTAATTAGTGTATTAATCATAGGATTAATATAATTAATTAAGGAGTTAATTAATTACAAGTTTGTTAATTACTGTTTATGATTAATTAAGACTAATTAATAAAGGTGGTTAATTAAGTATTAGTTATTTAATTAATTAAAAGTTTAATTTATTAATGGGGATCATTAATTAATATAATTAATGGAATTAATTAAGGTTAATTAATGAAAGTAATTTATTAATGTATGACTAATTGTAATTAATAAAGGATTAGTGTAATTAATTATAGTTAATTAATTAATGGAAGTAAATGGAGGATCATTAATTAATGTAATTAATGATAGTAATTAAAGGTTAATTACTGTATATGGTTAAGGATAATTAATTTGTGTAATTAATTAAAGGATAATTAATCAAGGGAGATTAATTAAGGAAGATCATTAAGAGATTATTAATTAATTAATTGGTAATTAATTAAATAACGAAGCATGATTAAGGTAATCCAAGTGATAAAGATTAACAATTAATTTAATTAAAGGTTAATTAAATTGATTAAGAGTTAATCAAACCTGTTTATGGATGATTGATATTGGATGATTGATATTGGATGATTTAGATGTGATATCTCTGAGTTGTGGTATGTGCCTACTTTGTGAGATGATTGATTGATATGAATTATCTTTATATGATATTGTGAATCATCTTTTTGTTTATGTTATTCTGAATATAAGTTTAAACCCTTAAACAACTTGGACATTAAAATGGCGTTTGGATTTCGATGAGACCGGGATCGAGTTTCCAAATTTGGATAAACGACAACCACATCGATCCAAATTAAACGTTTGGTCGTGAATCCAAGTGAAGAGCATAGTGAAGACTCGAAGTTTAAGAACTATTTGTCAGTATTACTCTAAGGGTGATTCCGAGATGATTTTGACGGAGATAGTACTTTCAGGTTCGAGATGGTGATTTAGAGTGCAAGGGCTATGGTCGTTGACTCTAAGGGTGATTCCAAAATGAGTGCAACGAGATAGTGCCTTTGGTTTCGTTCGAACCCGGAACGAACTTGTATGGATTGAATGCTTTCAAACATCATCAGGTGGATGATGAGCATTCTAAGATAGATGTTTTCTATAAAGGTAAACGCAGCCTCAAGCTGCATCAACAGGGAATGGCTAAAACAGGGGAGGTACAGCAAGGTTAAATGGGTAGCACCCAAGTAGGACGAGATTTACCCCTGTCTAGAGGTCCGTTTCTATTTTGGCTTAGTGTGTGATTGGTCGCGCTAACCACGGGGTGGTATTGTCCGAGACTGCCCAGTAAGGGATGGTTCCGGCCTTGCGTTGCAGGGGATTTAGGGTGGATCATCGGTACGGTGATCTAGGCCCCGTACTATGACGGACGGTACCCCAGTAGCCATGCGATTGAAGGAAACCTATTCTTCGTACGAGCCCTTATGGTTTTGATTGTATACCTGTGTAGCTAGGATTTAATAAATGTAACAATTTCGGCTATTTTCTATTTACTTGAAAACCCTAGATAATATTGTAATATCACTGGATTTCCTATCAAATGTTTTGGTTAGCGTAAGGTAAAAACTTTTCCATGTTTATGTGTGGGTAGTCTTACGTGATACCTTTGTTTTCAAAGGTTTTCAAAGTTAAGCAATTTTAAACCGTTTACTCACACCAGACCCATGTATGACCCATTATTTATTTTCTGTTTTATTAAACTCAACTCATATTATGTATGAGTGGTCGAGGGATTCAGGTTAGCTTTGACAAATTTTTGAGGGGATTTGGAGCAGGAGGCTTCAACGTGTAGATATATTATGGCTCTGCAGTGTTAGTGTTGTGTCTATATTGTATTGATGCACTTGAGTTGTATGATAGACACGAGTTTATAACTGTCTAATATGAGTTGTATAAGTTGTGTACTTTGATGTATATGATATTATGTATATTTTATGTGATATATTATATTTCATTCGTTCCGCTGTGAAAATATATTATTGTTGAGTTTCTTCTTTTCTATCTTTTCTTATTCTATCCCTTTCTTTCTTAAATCATGATGCGTCTTTCTGGTAGATGGAATACGGGTCGTGACAGTTGGTATCTTAGCGCTAGGTTGAGTGAATACCTAGGCTTTTGAGTGATTTCTATCTTTCTTGAGAGAGAACACTTGTATTTTTATATATGTATATATTTATATATCTACCAGATCCGTCGGGATATTTGTTCGGGTTTTCCAACATAAGTTATAAAGGTAGATAGGGTAGTGGTGTGTGTAACATGACTACCAATGAAAGAGTTTGAATGTTTGAGGTTGGAAGAGTATCTGTCAAGACTGTAGACCTAATACCGTTTTGAGTGAACTTTATAGCTTGGTGTAAGGATCTCTCTGATCTCCGAAGGAAATCTTTTTAAAAGATTCAGTGCCCATCTTTGAAGTGTAAGCTGGGGTACACTCGGGTGAGCAGATTTTCTAGAGTTTGGATCTGTCGGGAGTGCAGAGGCAAGTGATGATATCTTGGTATGTTTAGGCAGTTGCTTGGTGAAATGCAGTAACCATGGGTATTCCCGAAGATGTTTTCTCTTGAAGAGCAGTCTTTACCTGCCGTAGGGAAGACTCGTCTGTGGGTAGTTTCTGGATTTCAAGCTAGGGAGTTGTTTGGATTGGAGAATGAGACTAAGGTCGATGAATGCTATTTCGGACATGGCCTTATTGTCACCCCTTAAGGAGAGTAAGTTGTTGATGCTTGGTTTGGAACCCGAGTTTCTTGAGAGGAAGTATGCCTATCTCGAGGAGTCATGTGTGGAGTTAGTTGATGGCTTTTGGAGTTCGAAGAGCCTTTGGATTATAAGTCTTTGGTGAGCTTTGGTAGCAGTGCAGCTTAGCGGTGTTCTGCGTGCCGACAAGAAGGTCTTCTGGCTTAGCAGTACCATAGAGATAGAGTTTGGAAGCAGCAGTGTGGCCCATTTCTCTGATGGTTCAGAAACCTTTATGGTTCTTCTATCAGCAGTCTGGGCTGATGGTGAAGACTTTCTTGAAGGGTTAACCTAGTTTGGAAAAAGCTAAACGATACTCTAATTGGTAAAGAGAGGACAGTTCATTTGGAATCCGAACTACGTAGGATTGCAAAAGTGACTTGCGATTAGTCTAGGAATTCATCTTGGGCAATCTTTTGTTTGAGATTGAGACTTCTCATGTGGAAATATGTAACAACCCAGATTTTTCAGCGTCGAATCTAGAATATTTAAATGGTTTTAAATATAGAAATTGGTTTTGAATATGGAACACTTAGATTTATCTATTCAGAATGTAGACATAGTAATTCATTGAATAATATAATTATTCAATTCAATAATTGAAGATTGAGTAAAATATTTAGTCTGGAGTTATAAGCTTGTCAAGAATATTTGAAAGGCTTATAAAATTTATATTAATAATACTGAAAGTAAAAGATGGGGTAAAATTGAATTTAATAGTAGTTTTTTCAATCTAAAAATATATCGTTTAAATTGATAATTGAAAATAGCCTTCCAAGGCACTGTCTCGGTATTCGACGAAACTAGTTCCATTGGATCCATAATATTGCATTATTATCGGATTTCAATTTCATAGTGTTTGGAGTGATCGTTTGGCTGTACGATAAGTAAACGCGGTGAATTTATATCGAAAATTTAATATAATAAATGGGTCCAAAAAGCTATCTTCTCCATACGATCGAATTAGGACTCGAAACCTTTTCCATTGCGTTTGGAATAGGGTATAACATTATAAACACCTAGCGGCACGCCTCGATAGGAGGTCAAGTTGTTATGTTATCCATCTTCTTTTTTATAAATCCATCTTCTTTTTATAAATCACGTTATCTTCCCCTGGTATCTTCGTTCAAAAGCAAAATTCAATTCAATTTACTTTCTCTCCTCCTAGATCTAATCGAGCAGTATTCGATTCTTCCCCAATCAATGGCCAAGCTCTTCATTCTATCGCGTATGCGCGAGCGATCGAAGGCAACCAAGTGAGGCAATTCATTTTAGTCGAGCAACGGTAGTGGAAGAAGCGAACCAACACTCGCGATTTGGGATTTTCCTTGGCTCAACTAGGGTTGCGTGTGTGGGGGATTTTAGGGGTTTCGAGCGCAAGCCCAAACACGAGCTCGATGATAGGCCGAGCGCGAGAGGTGGAGCGATTGGTGACGGGAAGCAAGAACAAGATGCTCAATTTTGGAAAAATCGTCGTTAGATTGGTTTATGGAGATGAATGCAGTAGTGGACCTTTGGTTCTCGCATCCAAATGTTCATGGAAGATCGAAAGTGGCAACTTCCATGAACCAAGGAATTCGATGTCCACTTGTATTGTTGAATGGAAAGATTATTAAGTTGAGGTGCCTCCCGCTCTACTAGCCAGTTGCTCTTTTACTTCTCTGGCCATTGACCGTGTATTATTGCTTTCTAGTATCCGATATTCAGAATTTGATTTCAAGGGATACAAATAGAAATATTGTTTTAAGGTATAAATTATTTTGTATTTAATTTAACAAATATATATGTTCTCATACATGTTTAATATATGGAAGTTAATAGGAAATTATTTCATATAATTAAGGTTTGAAAATAATAGGGGTTTGAAAATTTTGAAGTTTATATAAATTAGATTTTTGAAATCTATAAATTATTATCTTTATACGCATACATGCAATATCAAGAGTGAATAAATATACATATATACTTATTCTCATTTACTAGTGAATTTTTAAATAATAAAGATGTATTGGTTTAATTAGATTTAAATTATTTTATTTACTAAGAAATTATATGAAGGAAAATAAGTTCAAATTTAAGTCATTAACCAATTGAATTATTAAATTGTACTTAATGGTTCGATTTCTATTCCGAATATTAAAAAATCGCATAAATGTTATACAAGGTTTGAAATTGTGGAGAGATAAGCTGGTGTGGATTGGATTGCAAAACGAAAATCAAAGGTGAGTTAATCTCACTCGTCTGGGTTTAATTTAGATTTAAATGGTTAAATTTATATGATTGCTTGAATGATTGAATTGATTTGATGTGCTACATCATATATGGTAGTGTATATATATAGTATATATTGAAGTGATTGATTTCCCGCATTGTATAGCGGATGAGACCCTATGTGCCGCATAATAGTGGATGATATTATATTAATCCCATATACCGTGATATTACACCTCGAAGTGGCATTGGTATTTTTTTGTGCTAACATCTGTGGATGTAGGGAAACAGGTTGGAGGGATCCAACTGGGTGCCTCAAAATTATTTAGATTGTTTAATATTCGGTGTTATGGATATTTGATATTCTATGATGAATATTATTGATAATTGGAATATTGAATGCTATGGTTTGCTTGAATATATTTCTATACACTGAGTTATCAAAATATATAGAATTGGAATTTTTGAAAAGAAAATAAAAGAGTAAATTTTTTAGTGAAATAATTATAGAGAATTTGTATAAAAAGAAGAATGAATTGGAAAGGACTAAAAGTGGTTTTTAATTCCTAATAAATTTTGGGTATAAAAAAGGGATTTTGAATAAACAGAGAAATAATGAATTTTAAACTCAAGTAATATTATTTCCATAAATAAAGAATTCATTTCGAAATTCAAGGTTTGAATTTATTTGAAAGGATAAAAAAGAAATTTGGGAAATATGAAATTGGTAACTTCAGTTAACAAGATTTCAAATCATAATGAAGAATTTAAATCTGAAGTTGATGGATTTTGGAATAAATGAAGTAAGTAAGGAAATTTATTTAAAAAGTGAAGTATATTGGAAATCAATTTGGAGATTGATTTAAGTGTGTAAAACCGGGATTTAAAAGAGAAGCGAGACTTGAAATTTATGAATTGGGTTTCTGAAAGTGAAGTAATATATCAGTGAATATTTGGAAGAATAAATTCACGATGGAATTTGTTTAAAAATAAATAGTGATTTATTTTTAATGGATGTGAAGAGAAGCGTATTTCCCTAAATAGCCAAGTACGTTTTCAAAGTAAATTTTTAAATATAAGTTAAAGGCTTTAATGTTGTTTTAAAAAGTATGTTTGGAGAATTTATTATTTCTAAATGTTTGAATTCTAAAGTAAGTATTTTCTTTAATCTATTATAGGAGTAATTATTTGAAGGGCTTGGTATTATGTTTTAAAGTTAGAAATTCCGTTTTGTATTGTACAAAGTAGTTTTATTTTAAATATTTTTAAAGTTTATATTTTAATAAGTATTAAAGTAATTTTAATTTTAATGTTTTTAAGGATATTCTATAATAAAGTTTTTTAAATTATTTTCAAATCTAAAGTTTTTGTGCTTGGTATTTTCAAAGGAAATAAATATTTGGGAATTCATTCCATGAGAAAATGTGGTTTGAAAACTGTTTTCAAAAGGGTTGAAAATGGAAGTATACCTTGCGAAGATATTTTGAGGTTAATAAATAATTTTGGTGAAATTATTTATGGTTGATGGTTGTTTGTGAATGTTAATTGATAGTTAAATAACCGACTTTCAATATTTGCCGATGCGTTGATCGTTTCGAAGAGACTGGGATCGGGATTTATTTCTCGAAAACCACTTCGATCTGGTTTGTACATTTTCGTGAGGAGGACGAGTTTGGATTCGAAGATGGAGCAGTAAAGTCCAAGGGCTAGATGCTATTAATCCTGAGGTGATTCCAAAATGGATGTTGTAGGAGTAGTGCCTTCGTTCCGTTCGAACCCGGGATGGATTTGTATGGATGAATGCTTTCAGAACATCGTCAGGTGGGCGATAAGCGTTCTAAGTGAAAGGTTCTAAAAAGGTAACGCTTAGCCTCTAGCCTCATCAACTAGGAATGGCTGAAAATCGGGGTTATGCAGCAAGGCTAGGTGGGTAGCACCCATTAGGGTGAGGTCATCCCTTTCAAGATGTCCTTTTTTGGCTTAGTGGTGCGGCTGCTGATCCCAACCGTGGGGTGATCGTACTCGGGATTATCCAATAAGCGGTAGTCCTGGTCTTGTGTTGTAGGGGATTGGGAGTAATCCTCGGTACGGTGATCTAGGCCACATACTGTGACAGGTGGTACCCTAGTGCCTAGTCATTAGTTGGAAATCCATTCTCCCTACGTGCCTTTTATGGTTTTGTTTGTATTACCCATAATTGTGGTTAGTAGCTAGATTTAATAAATGTAAAAATTTCGGCTATTTGAATAAGTATCGGTAAATAGACCCGTCAAAGGATTTTAATAAGAAGTGTTTTGGCTATCGTAAGGTAAAAACCCGACATGTTTAGTTGTGGCGTGGTCTTACGAGATGCTTTTGTTTTCAAAGGGTTTTGAAACTTTAATAATCAATTTGAGTATGGATTTCTCACGCTGGTATTCTAGACTGACTCAGTTGTAATTTAACTATAATGCTCGGGTCAGACCGAGTATTATAGAATACAGGAAAGGATGCTGTGGAGCTCAGGAGACGAGCTGGATGGCGATACGCACTTCCGTATTTGTATGATATATTCCGTTGTGTATTCAGTTTTAGGGAGGACAAGATATTATAACCCTCCTTAGTTGTTTTGTTTTTGTATTAAACTATGATGTTGTACTCTGATGATGTAATGTATAAACAGATATATATTTTTTTGTGTAAAGATCATTTATTATCTATTATATTTTATTCCGTTACGATGGTTAGATTCGGATATTATTTTCTATTTTCTTCTTTTACCTCTTCTTCTTTAACCCAAATGGTTCATACTTCCATTCATCTTGAGTTGTTCTTAGAGAATAGTGTCAACTCAAGGGGTACGGATTTGTGGGGCATTACATTTGGTATTAGAGCTTAGGTTGGTGATAACCTTGGCTCTAGTGGGAATTACTCATTTGAGATGGAGTCTGTAGTACTCTAGAATGAGTTTGAGCGTATTAATAGTTATGAGCGCGTATTTGTTAGTGGATATAAAAATGGTTTTATATTGTGTTGATTGATTTATTGAGTGGCATATGAACCTTCGTTGGCACAGTCTGGACAACTGTATCAAAGGGGTTTATAAACACTTGAACAGAACAATTCGACACAATATTGTTTTCGAAAGCGGGTAAGTGAAATAATTTTATCCAAAAATATATTTCGATATACAAGAAACATTTTCTTAAATTGTGATATAACTTGGATGTTTGGATGATAATACTCTAGAAAAAAATATAAGATTATAAATATTGGAGTGACTTGGACAATCAAATGGGAATTTGTATGAGCATAAATTATACAAATGAATTATAGTTAAAGTTTTATTTAAGTAAAAATTTGAAAATTTAAAATCCTAGAGCTTTTGGAAGTGTTTTTCGAAGTGTTTTGAAGACAAATAGTAGCTTTATTATTTTAATAGTATTTCTGAAAGGGAATTGTTTCAAATAAATTTTGAGAAGGGGCGTAGCACTGAGCTCACTTCAGTCACTGGAAAATAATTCTGGTGATGACCGCGCAGCATCATCAGTATTCATTTTCGAGTTCTAGGTGACGGATTGCTGCCAAAATTTGATTTGTTCAAAAGAACTAGTTTTGTTTTTGAAATTTCAAAGGAAATTTGTTAGGGATACAAACCAGGATCGGTTTAAATTTTTGAGAAGTGTGATTTTGAGATAATAGTGATTTCAAAATGATTTGCAAACCAAAAGCCGGGTGTTTAAGATCCTGAATCTTTATTTGAATCAGAAATCCAGATGAGATAAGTTTTAAACGTATAAATTGAGATGATTTTTAAATAAGGAAGGAAAATAGGAGATGTGAATGTTGGAATTAAAATTTAAAGTGAAAAAGTTAAACACATTTAATTTGGAGAAATTTAATTGTGGGAAAAATTTAATTGATGGCGATTTTAAAGAAATAAAATTTAATTAGATTAGAATTAACTTAAGCTAAATAGCATGAGGTGAGTTGAAATGAAGTCAACTTAAACTAAGTTTAATGATATTGGGTTGGATTAAATCAAGTGAAAATAAAATTGAATTAAAATGAATTCAGGGAGTTATTGATCGTATAGAATAAAAAAAATTCTTACCTAAATAAATGGAAGTAAGTTGAATTGGATTGGAATAAATAAAAATATGCTTAGGTTAAGTAAGGATCTCGAGTTAAAATGAAATAGGAATACGCTCAATTTTAAATGAATGGAAGTATGAAAATATGAGCACATGACCTATGAAAATTTGAATAGTGAAATAAGGACCAAAATAAATTAGATTGGTATTTCGAAATGAAATAAAAATCCCAACATGAATTACAAAATAGATTAAACTTGAGAAAATTAACTAAAATTATTTTTGAAAATAGAAATCAAATATTGAATTGGAAGTGGGAGTAAACTAACTTGGAATAAATTAGTAAATTGAATATGTTGGTGAGATATGGGAGTGGAACCTAATTTGGTAAAATAGAAGTTGAATTTTGAAATAAACTCGGTTATAAATAAAAATTCAACTTGGATTTGGAATGAATTGAATGTAAGTGGAGATGTTGTAAAAATAAAATGGAGTTGGGTTATAATAGGAATGATTGAGTTCCAAATAAAATTCAATTCGAATATAAATGAGTTCAATATGTGCTCGGATATTATTTTCATAAATTGAGAAGGTGAATTAAAATAAAAGGAATGGGCTAACTGAATTAAATGGCATTTGATTAGATGAGAATCAAATTAAATAAAAGTGAACTTAAGTTTGAAGTCGGAATAAATTGAAGTAAATTAACTTAAGTTAAAAATAATTAGAAGCTCGACTTCGGGTAAGAATGGAATTCATTAAATAAAAGTTTGGGTTAAATTAATTTGTGAAATGGTTATTAATATTAGCATGAAATTTTGTTAAGCTTAATGAAATGGTTTTAAAATAAAACCTGTGGAGATGAGATGAAATACAAATGTATGGTTGGTGAATAAACTAGAATGGGATGGAATTTAAAATAAATTGAGTCGGAATAAATTTAAATTGGTAACAAAACTAAAGTACTTACTTATTCACATGGATATCGTCAAAATTGCATTGAATGAGTTGTCGTTTGACGTAAACGAAGGTAATTAAAATTCTTTGAGTTGATAGAGATTAAATAAATTGATTTTAAGATCAATTTGAAGTGAATATTAGTTTGTTTTGCTTAAAAATGAATTGAATGTAAGCAATTGAGTTGCAAACCATTTAAATTGAATGAAGTTGTATACGAATTGGTTGTAAACAATTAATATTAATGCTGGAACCCTATAAGTTGCTTATAAATTTCGTTTAACCTGCATTGCTTATAGAAACTTGTATGTTTACTAGTTAAATGTGAAAAATGTTGTTAAGTTACACGATTTTGGCACTTACATATTTGAATTGAGTAAGTACAGGTATTGGAAAGCCGTTTGGCTGGATTTGATCGCGCAAAATACTAAAATAATAAGCTGCTTGCTTAAAAATGCTAAACGGAGGCACGCCTATGCAATAAAAATAGGAAATATGAACTGTTTTTGTTTTTCCGACCGTGTGGGTCGATGTATACATATTTATACCTCTTATCAAATAGCAAAAGCTCTTCGGTACAAAGGAGACTTTGCCAAAAATTTCCAAAAATCTTGGGAGTTTGAAAAAAAATATGAAAAATTTTGTTAGCGACAAAACGTTTTCAAATTGGAAAATGAAATAAATTAGTTGATAAAACTAATTTAAAATAATGATATGAATTAGTTATAAATGGAAGAAAAAATTCAGTATTTAGTGTTGAAGATAAATTGAATTCATATGGAAATGGGAAAACTAATTTGAATAGAAGTAGATATGAAAACTTCTGGAAGGAAATGTATAAAATGATTTTAAAAGCTATGATTTGATATTATTGCTAAGTAGGATATGCAGGTATTATAAAGGGAAATTGGTTTTGATTTCAAAAGATAAATTTGAATTTCTCGACAAAAAGGTATGTGTTTAAATCTCTGTATGAAATTTGATTGGGTTTTTGATCTAGCCACTTGGCGTTTTGTTTTCTTTTGGAATTTTGGAGCCCGTTGAGGCATTTTGTAGTTGTACCGAGCTAGCCGCGCAAAGGA
The DNA here is from genome assembly GCA_030765085.1 of Allium cepa. Lineage (NCBI taxonomy): Eukaryota > Viridiplantae > Streptophyta > Magnoliopsida > Asparagales > Amaryllidaceae > Allium > Allium cepa. The sequence continues at coordinate 904,310,452 of CM060939.1, forward strand.
GACACTGGCGAAATTTTTCAAAAATTTAGGGAGTTAGAAAATTTTTGTGAAATTTTAAAATTTTAAAACTTGGTTTTGAATTATAATTTGAAGGTTGAATAAGTAAAGTTGTTTAGGAACAATGGAAAAGTTTGGAAAGTTAGTAAGATGGATAGTGTGTCTTTAATAAAGATTGTTGGGTTGTTGTTAAAAACTGTTTGGTTTTGGAAAATAGTAATGGGTATTGGATCATTCTTCTTAACTAGCAAATTTCGAGGACGAAATTCTTTGAAGGGGGAAGAGTGTAACAACCTGGATTTTTCAGCGTTGAATCTGGAATATTTAAATGGTTTTAAATATAGATATTGAATTATAAATTGGTTGTGAATAAGGAAAACTTGGATTTATCTATTCAAAATGTAGGTATAGAAATTCATTGAATAACATAATTATTCAATTCAATAATTGAAGATTGACTAAAATATTTAATTTGGAGTTATAAGCTTGTCTGGAGTTATAAGCTTGTCAAAAATATTTCAAAGGCTTATAAAATTTATATTAATAACACTAAAAGTAATAGATGGGGTAAAATTGAATTTAACAGTAGTTTGTTCAATTTTAAAAATATATCGTTTAAATCGATAATTGAAAATAGCCTTCCAAGGCACAGTCTCGGTATTCGACGAAACCAGTTCCATTGGATCCACAGTATTGTATTATTATCGGATTTCAATTTTAATAGTGTTTGGAGTGATCGTTTGGCCGTACGATAAGTAAACACGCTGAATTTATATCGAAAATTTAATATAATAACCGGGTCCAAAAAGCTATCTTCTCCATAAGATCGAATAAGGACTTGAAACCTTTTCCATTTCATCTAGAATAGGGGCATAACAATATAAACGCATTGGAGCGTGCCTTGATAGGAGGTCAAGTTTTTAAGATGCATTTATCGAAAAGGTTTGAATTTGAATTTAAATTGAATGTTTATACTAGTCAACTGCAGTTGAAATTATCTCACATCAACCCTTTTTCAATCCTTTCAAAGCACTGTAGCCTTTTTTCTCCCATACACTACCCATTATCCTTAATTTATGCTTTCTCTTTCGTTCGTAATCAAATCCATCTTTTTATAAATCAAGTTATCTTCCCCAAGTATCTTCATTCAAAAGCAGAATTCAATTCAATTTACTTTCTCTCCTCCTGGATCTAATCGAGCAGTACTCGATTCTTCGCCAATCAATGGCCGAGCTCTTCATTCTATTGCATACGTGCGAGTGATCGAAGGCAACCAAGTGAGGCAATTCATTCTAGTCGAGCGACGGCAATGGAAGAAGCGAAGCAGCACTCGCAATTTGGGGTTTTCATTGGCTTAGCTAGGGTTGCGTGTGTGGGGGATTTTAGGGGTTTTGAGCGCAAGCTCAAACATGAGCTCGATGATAGGCCAAGCGCGAGAGGTGGAGAGATTGTTGACGGGAAGCAAGAACAAGATGCTCAATTTTGGCAGAACCTTCGTTGGATTGGTTTATGGAGATGCATGCCGCAGTGGACCTTTGGTTCTCGCATCCAAATGTTCATGGAATATCGAAAGTGGCAACCTCCATGTTCGCTGTGCCCATGTTCAGAACCAAGGAATTTGATGCCCACTTGTATTGGTGGATGGAAAGATTATTAAGTTGAGGTGCCTCCCGCTCTACTAGCCAGCTGCTCTTTTACTTCTCTGGCCATTGGCCGTGTATTATTGCTTTCTAGTATCCGAGATTCAGAATTTGATTTCAAGGGATACAAATAGAAATGTTGTTTTAAGGTATAAATTATTTTGTTTTTAATTTAATAAATATATATATGTTCTCATACATGTTTCAATATATGGAAGTTAACAAGAAATTATTTCATATAATTAAGGTTTGAAAATAATAGTGGTTGGAAAATGTTGAAGTTTATATAAATTAGATTTTGAAATCTATAAATTATTATCTTTATACTACACATGTAATTTCAAGAGCGAATAAATATACATATATACTTATTTTCATCTACTAGTAAATTTTTAAATAATAAAGATGTATGGGTTTAATTAGATTTAAATTATTTTAGTTATTAAGAAATTATTTAAAGGAAAATAAGTTCAAATTTAAGTCATTAACCAATTGAATTATTAAATTGTACTTAATGGTTCGATTTCTATTCCGAATATTAATAAATCGTATAAATGTTATACAAGGTTTGAAATTAAGGAGAGACAAGCCGGTATGCATCGGATTGCAAAACGAAAATCAAAGGTGAGTTAATCTCACTCATCTGGGATTAATTTAAATTTAAATGGTTAAATTTAAATGATTGGTTGAACGATTGAATTGATTTGATGTGCTATATCATATATAGTAGTATATATAGTATATATTGGAGTGATTGATTTCCCGCATTATATAGCGGATGAGACCCAATGTGCCTTATAATAGCGGATGATATTATATTAATCTCATATACCGCAATATTCCACCTTGAAGTGGAATAGATATTTTATTGTGCTAACATCTGTGGATGCAGGGAAACAGGTTGGAGGGATCCAACTGGATTCCTCATAATTATTTAGATTGTTTAATATTCGGTGTTATGGATATTTGATATTTTGTGAGGAATATTATTGGTAATTGAAATATTGAAATCTGTGGTTTGCTTGAATATATTTCGGTACACTGAGTTATCAAAATAAATAGAATTGGAATTTTTGAAAAGAAAATAAAAGAGTAAATATTTAAGTGAAATAATTATAGAGAATTTGGATAAAAATAAGAATGAATTGGAAAGGAATAAAAGTGGTTTTGAAATCCTAATAAATTCTAGGTATGAAAAAGGTATTTTGAATAAAAAGAGAAATAATGAATTTTAAACTCAAGTGATATTATTTCCAAAAATAAAGAATTTACTTTGAAATTCAAGGTTTGAATTTATTTGAAAGGATAAAGAAGAAATTTGGGAAATATGAAATTGGTAACTTCAATTAACAAGATTTTAAATCATAATGAAGAAATTAAATCTAAAGTTAAAGGATTTTGGAATAAATGAAGTAAGGAAATTTATTTAAAAAGAGAAGTAAATTGGAAATCAATTTGGAGAATGATTTAAGTGTGTAAAACCGGGATTTTTAAAAGAGAAGCGAGACTTGAAATTTATAAACTGGGTTTATAAAAGTGAAGTAATATATCAGTGAATATTTGGAAGAATAAATTCATGATGGAATTTTTTAAAAAATAAATAGTGATTTATTTTTAAAGGATGTGAAGAGAAGATTATTTCCCTAGATTGCCAAGTACGTTTTCAAAGTAAATTTTTAAATATAGTTAAAGGCTTTAATGTTATTTTAAAAAGTATGTTTAGAAAATTTATTAGTTCTAAATGTTTAAATTCTAAAGTAAGTATTTTCTTTAATCTATTATAGGTGTAATTATTCGAAGGGCTTGGTATTATGTTTTAAAGTTAGAAATTCGGTTTTATATTGTAGAAAGTAGTTTTATTTAAAATTATTTTAAAGTATATATTTTAATAAGTATTAAAGTAATTTTAATTTAAATGTTTCAAAGGATATTTTATAATAAAGTGTTTTAAATTATTTTCAAATTTAAATATTTTGTACTTGGTATTTTCGAAGGAAATAAATATTTGGGAATTCATTCCATGAGAAAATGTGGTTTGAAAACTGTTTTCAAAAGGGTTGAAAATTGAAATACACCTTGCGAAGATATTTTGAGGTTAATAAAAAAATTTGGCGAAATTATTTATGGTTGATGGTTGTTTGTGAATGTTAATTGATAGTTAAATAACCAACTATTAATATTGGCCAATGCGCTGATCGTTTCGAAGCGACCGGGATCGGAATTTATTTCTCGAAAACCACTTCGATCCGGTTTGTACTACTTCGTGAGGAAGACGAGTTTGGATTCGAAGATGGAGCAGTGAAGGGCAAGGGCTAGTCGCTACTAATCCTGAGGTGGTTCCAAAATGGATGTAGTAGGAGTAGTGCCTTCGGGTCCGTTCGAACCCGGGACGGACTTGTATGGATAAATGCTTTCAAAACATCGTCAGGTGGGCGATGAGCATTTTATGTGAAACAATCTAAAAGGATAACGCTTAGCATCAAGCCTCATCAACCGGGAATGGTTGAAAATCAGGGGTTATGCAAGAAGGCTAGGTGGGCAGCGCCCATTAGGCTGAGGTCATCCCTGTCTACATGTCCTTTTTTTGGCTTAGTGGTGCGGTTGCTGATCCCAACCGTGGGGTGATCTTACACGGGATTATCCAGTAAGGGGTAGTCCCGGTCTTGTGTTGCGAGGGATTGGGAGTAATACTCGGTACGGTGATCTAGGCCACGTGCTGTGATAGGTGGTACCCTAGTGCCTAGTCATTAGTTGGAAATCCATTCTCCCTACGTGCCTTTTACGGTTTTGTTTTATTACCCACGATTGTGTCTAGTAGCTGGAATTTAATAAATGTCACAATTTCGACTATTTGAATAAGTATTTGCAAATAGACCCTATTATAATATCAAAGGATTTTAATAAAAAGTGTTTTAGCTATCGTAAGGTAAAAACCCGACATGTTTATTTGTGGCGTGGTCTTACGAGATTCTTTTGTTTTCAAAGGGTTTTGAAACTTTAATAATCAATTTGAGTGTGAATTTCTCACGCTGGTATTCCAAAATGACTCGAGTGTTATTTAACTATAACGCTCGAGTCAGGCCGGGTATTATAGAATACAGGAAAGGAAGTTGTGGAGCTCAGGAGACGAGCTGGATGGCGATATGTACTTCCGTATTTGTATGATATATTCCGCTGAGTATTCAGTTTTGGCAAAGACGAGATATTATAACCTTACTGAGTTGTGTTGTTGTTGTATTAAACTCTGATGTTGTACTTTGATGATGTAATGTATAAAAAAAAAATATTTGGTTTTGTGTAAAGATCATTTATTATCTATTATATTTTATTCTGCTGCGATGGTTAGATTCTGATGTTGTTTTCTATTTTCTTCTTCTACCTCTTCTTCTTTAACCCAAATGGTTCGTATTTTCGTTCATCTTGAGTTGTTTTTAGAAAATAGTGTCGACTCAAGGGGTATGGATTTGCGGGGCATTACAAAATAGGAGCTATTGAGTAGTCAGAGATTTTTTTGAACGTCATAAAGGAAGTCAGAAGTTTGTCTGCATCTGGAGTTGAGTTCCATATCGATTTAGTTCTAGGGGCGATACCAGTGGTTAGCCTGGTAGTAGGATGGTTCTTAGGGAGAGAAGAGTTGATGTAGCAGCTCTGAAATTTTTGGAAATGGATTGGTCAGATCTAGTTTTCAAGTTTGGATTCTGTTGTAAGGTTCTGTGACCAAGTCAGATGGGTTACTAAGATTTTATGAATCCAATGAATCGTGTATCCGGGATATACTGGATAAGTTTGTACTCGTGTTCATCAACAGTATTCTCATCTATTTCAAAATCAGAGTTGTGCAGCGGAAGCAAGGTAGCAGCTGTGAGAGGAAGGAAGCAAGTTCAGTTTCTTTTAGTGCTTTGGAAGTAGAGCTTGTGTTCTGGATATCGGCGAATCTTGGAAGACCTTTTGCTGAGTAGGATCTAGAAACTAGTTTGTTTTGGTCCATTTTGTTTAGAGAAGCATCATCTAGGTTGAGCTGATCAGGAAGAAGATAGGGAGCCCAGGACCGTCAGAAGGAGTTATGGGAATAAGATGGATAAATCTAGAAATTGAAGTTGGAGACTTTGTTGTGGTTAAGGTTTCTCTAGTTAAGAGAGGAGTATGAACGGGTAAGATTGGATGGCTAGTTCTGAGGTATTTGGGATTTATTATCTGTGTTCTTGATAGGATAAGTTCTTTTGTATATAGAATTGAACTACCAGTTTGGATAGCTGGAATTCATTGTATTTCACGTATCTCTGAGGGAGTACGTGTATGATCCATCGCTGGTTGTGGATCTGCAGTTCAGAAGGATTTGGAAGTTGAGCTGGACTTGAGTTTGGTTTGATGTTTTGTTCATATTGGTGGGTCTAGATGAGAGAGGAGCTCTGGATTATAGTGGTGTAGTTAGTTAAGGTTCTATAGAAGCGAGAATCCCAGTGATTTATACTTGGGGAAACTCTAGATAGTTTTAGTAAGATCTATCCTGATTTGTGTCAGGATAGTTAGTTAAGTTTGTTTGTTTGATTAGTTTCTATGGTTGCTAGTAATTGGATGATAGGTATGTTTTGCTGTTTGAAATTGAAATCTTTGTTGGGTTATTAAATTATCTTTGCTTTTAAATTTCGAGGATGAAATTCTTTTAGGGGGGAGGAATGTGACGACCCGGAATTTTGGGCAATATCAATTTGATAATCTTTATTAACAATTAAATTGAATTGATAATTTTCCTTTATAATTTTAATTTAAATTGGTAATTTAATCTTTTAAAAATTAATAAATACTTAATCTGGCAATATTGATTTATATCTTTCTACTAATTTAAAATTAATAAGATTTATTTTTCCAAACTAATAAGAACAGATTCTATTTATAATTTATATATATATATATATATATATATTGCGAATAGAGAATCTTTTGTTTAAATAAAAGATGTATTTTCAAATTGTAATATATGTTCATGTATATGTTATGATTTGAAGTTGTTTTGAAATTTAATATAATAATTCTCAAATTAATGTTAGAAATATTTTCTATTTAAAAAGAAGTATATATATTTGTATATATTGAAGTTTGATTTGAAATTAATTGAAGTGCTTCAAATTTTAATATATATATATATTGTAATTTGGAAAGTATAATTTAATATAGTATTTTTAGAAAAGGGTATTTGGAATTTTAATTTATATTTCTTAAACAATCAAGATAATTTTTTTGGATTTAGGAATATATGTACAAGATTTTATTTTAATATAATTTGTTCTTTTAAAAGTAATTTATATGTATGTACTAAGATAAGTGTTTTTAAATGTAACATTTCGATTTTTTGGGGATCCGAAGGTCGACATTCTTACGTCCACTTATCAAATGTCGTTTAATTGAATACCGAAAAACCGAGTTGTTAGGGTTAAAAAGAAGAGGTAGAAGAAAAAGATAGAAGAAGTAAGAAAACAGAACAGAAACAATATCAGAATCTCACAGTCGCAGCGGAACAACATATAATAGATAAATGAATAATCTTTAAAACAAAGAACTATCTCAGTTAATACATTACATCATATCAGAGTATACAACAACAATATACAACACAACTGGACAATGGACAGTTATACAAACGTGTCCTTACAAGTGAATTTACAGCGGAAAAGATAATATCATATGCAAGTAATACGTCTCGACATCTAGCTCGCCACTTGAGCTCCAAAGCACTTTTGAATCCAGAATGACCTGATAACCTGAGTCTAGACTGCCCGTGTGGAAAATTTTGGGCACCCAGAGTTTAGGAAGAGAACAATAAACTCCAGGTCAGTCATGGGACTGGTGTGAGAACTCAAACAGTTATTTATCTTCTAAAACAACAAAAACAACAAGAAGGAAAGTGGAAAAATATCCGCAATGCTTTTGGAAAATGAAACTACCATAAGGCCTCCCCGCACACGCACAATGCAAACGCTGAATTGGAGGAGATTTCTCCTTATGACAGTCAAAGATGCTTACTACGCAAAACAAATCATTTTTGATATTATTATTAGTGCATAGTGATGAAAGCATTTCGAAAATAGAATATTAATCTTAGCCAGGATAGGTACCGTTATATTATGCCAACTATAGCTACCATATTAAATGGCAGGTTCTACAACTAAAACCGTACAAGGCTCGTACTGTTTCTTTGGATTTTCCAACAAGTGGTCAGGCTGAGGAACTTCCTACTACCACATGGGATCGCCTCTGGCGGGACGTCCCAAGAACCTAACGTTGCGGTTAGATCTCTGCCAACACAAGGCTGGGCTACCTCTGTAACTAGGTAACTACTGCACGAATATGTCATCCCCCAGTCCCTTTGGACCTTTATCCGAGCGCTCGATAACCAACATCACACAGTAATAAATATAGTGTGTCAACATGAGTACGTATCTGGGCTCCATACTATGATACCACCCTTTCCAGAAGGAAATGACATACCCTAAAGGGCGCGACCCTCATAGCCTTGCCGCATATTCCTATTTTGACCATTTCCGGGGAGTGAGGTCTGACGAAGTCTCGTCCACAAAGCTAGGCACAAAGCCACGCTTTGATCAACAAATGATCGATGAATGATCAGCACACAGCAGCACTAAGCATGTCACATTACCAAATTGGGAGTATATCGCGATAACCTTCAACTACATAACCTCAAAGGGGTTGAGCTAAGAGAATAAATTCTCTGCCACCAATGGAAATATATTTGAAAGAAATATGCTTTATATCTCAAAATGTAATGTCAGACACGTAACCATACAAGTCTGTTCCGGGTTCGAACAGAACCGAAGGCACTTCAAAAGAAGCTCTTGCAATCTGGGTATTCACATTCCCGATCAAATTTCCCATCACAAAGGAAATCTCCATACCATAGCTAACGGTGCAGAGACAATCGATAGGTCATCATATCGTTTTCACAAATACCCGGTCTTCAACACCGGTCTTCAATGCTATCCATTACATCGTATCACTATTCGGAATGGGTAATCCGAATAACAAGCGTAATAATTTAAAAATAAGTGTAGCATTCAATTTTCAACCAATTCACAACCAATAGCCACTTAAGGGTCAATATTGATAGTCGGTTATTTAACTATCAATCAATAATCACAACATAGCCCGATTTCAAATAATTTTCCAAATTATTTATTTCCAAAATATCTTTATGAGATATACTTTTCACACTTCAACCGTTTGAAAACAATTTTCACCTTTACAACTTTCATTTCAAAATGGTTCATTTAAACCAATCAAATAAACCTTTACCGATTTATTAAATTTACGTTCCAAATCCGTAAATTTATTTCCACATTTCAAAATAAATTAATGTTTATTTTTAAACAAATTTCTCTTTCTTTTATAAATTCCATAGTGAATTTATATTTCCAAAATATCTATGAATATAAAAAAATTTATTCGATTTCTAATATTCATTTTCAATTTATCTTTAAAAGATAAAATCTCAAAACATTCACTTCATATTGGAAAAACTTTTCCATACTTATTTAATAATAAGTAATTCACAAATCTATTTATTTTCAACATTTGGAAAATATTAAATATACTTAAATCACAATTAAGTATAAATTTTATTCTTTAAGGAAAACATTCTCTTAAACGCATTTGTTTGATTCAAAACGAATGTTGCGTAAAACATCGTTACGACAACCCAAAATCATTAGTATAGGGATTCGAACTTAAAATAGATATAGAAATCCCAATACTATATAAAACAATTCCTTTCGGAAATCATTTACTATAACAACAGTGTTATAGTCCTCCATTTCCTTCTATTTCTCGAAAACGTCTATTTCAACAATGAATGTTGAAATCTATGGTTTCGATACTTAACACATTTTTAAAACACTTTTGAATCGTTTTAATTCTATTTAAAATATCACTTTCCTAAAATATTCCTTTAATATATTATTGACCGTCCAAAATCGTGAATATACTTCGTTAACCAAATTCAATTTCTACATATTTTATTTAAAGGATTATTCACTTTCCAAAATCGTGAATATACTTCCTTTAATAAGCCATAATAACTAAACTTATCAAAATAAGTCGATTTCGGATTTATAAAACAACGTTTATAAATTCCATTTATACTTCATAACAATTTTAACTTATAAAATCACTTTATTTACAAATTCTATCCATATTCCATTTACACGCCAAAATCCAGTTTATAAGTTAATTACTTATAAATCTTTTATTTTACCAAAATCTATTCATTTTATAGCTTCACAATTTATAAATCTATAGATTTCATCCACTTATGAAATCCATTTATATTTCATTTTAACACTTATAAAAACTCGTTTTATAATTCCAATTTTTTATTTATAAATATCAATTTTATAAATCTTTTATATAAATCATTTATAATAATTCAAAAATTCCAATTTAAACCATTTTATAAATTAGTCGACCACTTATTTCAAAAATCACATTTTGGTTATATTTCACAAAAATCATAATTTTTATAACATAAAAGTTTCAACATTTATTTATTTAAAATGAATCAATTCCAAAATTAAATTTTATTATGAATTCTCAACTTAAATTTCAAAAATCCAATTTTATTTATTTTCGGCATCTAACGATACCAAAAATATATTCGGCTAAAATTTAGCCTTTAACGATTTCAGTCACAGAGATAATCACGCAGATTATAAATAGATCAACACACAACATTGAAACCAATTCAATCATTTGAGAAATCCAGTTTGATCCCTCCAACCTGTTTCCCTTCATCCAAAGATGTTAGCACGATACCAATTCCATACAAGTTGGAATTATCGCGATATATGTTTTTAATAAATAACCTCCGCTTAATATACGGCGTATAGGGTCTATTTTAATACAACAGATAATAATTATTATCCAATCACACAATCAAGCAATTTTAAATCTAAATATTTAAAATTTAAATCGAAACAATTCGAATGAGTGAGAAGTTCTCACCTTTAGTTTCCAATAATAAGTGTAGTGTTTTGTTTCGAATAAAATTAAACGTGTGTTTAATCTTACCCCAAATTTTCACTAACTCCAAACGATTCCAATCCAGTTCCATTGCATAGCGTTCGTCGAAACGAAACCAACATAATTCATTTCGCAATTTTTCGACCTCGTATGAAAGAGATATCACATTTTAAATTTTGTACACAATTTATATAATACAAATTCATAAATTATTTTTATTTTCAATTTTCAAACCCTCTTGCAATCTGGACCGCACGTTTCTTTTCCTCAACATCAGGTCGTCCCTTGCTTTCTTCCTTCTCCAGGAAATGAACGTGAAACCGAACCCATAATCACTATCTAGGGTTAAAAATCCCGGCCACCACGACGAACTATGCAACGATCAAGTGATGTCGTTCAACTCGCCAACCTAAGCTCTACCTTCGGCTGAAGCCTTGTGAAACTCGGCTATCATTGAGCCTCGAAAAACGTGTCGAACTCCCTGATGAACGCGACTATGTAGCTGTCAATCTACGACTCGAAATCCAATCTCAACCGTTGGATAGCTAGTACTCGTTGAGATCTTCAATTTTGTAATTGATGATTTCTTGAAATAATGTGTGGATTTGAAGATATTAGAAGAAGAAGTTTGGAAGTTTTCAGCCATTAAAACTGAAAGTGGCGGCTGGAACAATTAGGGTTAGGGTTTGATTTTAGTTTTCTTGGAGATGTGAGGTCCTTATATAGAAAATTGCCCAAAGCACTATTCATCCAAAAAAATTCCGAACTCCAAACGAAGCGTGCTGGCTGACATTCCTAAGGTTTACCCTGCGTTTCGGACACAGTGGAACATGTTTTGGAGGCTAATTCGATCATATGTGTGAGTTACGGAAATAAACGATCAAATTTAAATTAAATCGGTTAAACTAATTTCTATGCGTTTTGGCTTGCCCAGGACAAACGCTAAATCCGATTGACACGAAATTTGAAATCTTACAATAATACAATATCACGGATCCGATGAAACTGGTTTCGTCGAAATCCGAGACTTTTTGAAAAACGGCTATTTTCACTAGTCCATTAAATATTAAAATATTCAATTTTCACAAATTTACTTTTAATTCAATTTTAAAAGTTCACAAACATTGTTCTAACTCCAATATGATTTAATATAACTTTACAAATCATTTTAATCACATTAAACCTGATTTTCAATTATTTACGCAATTCAAAATATTAAATTATCGATTTAATTATCCAATAAATCTTAATATTCGAAAAATAATTTATTCGACTCACAAATTTTACTTGTTGATATTTAAAATCAATTAAATATCTGAATATCAAATGACAGAAATTCTGGGTCGTTACAAACTTCCCCCTTAAAAGAATTTCGTCCTCGAAATTGCCAAGTTAGAAAAATTCACAAAATCCATTAACTTTTTAAAAATCCACTTAGTGAAAATTTTATATTCACCTTTTCCAAAACCTTTAACTTCAACCAAAGCACTGGTTTCCATTTTCTAGTTCAACTCCTATGTTTTCATTATAATTTGTTCAAATTAAATTACCAAAATCACTTAAGTGTTTAACTTTTCCAAAGCCCAATAGTTAAACTTCTTACAAAACTTCACCAATATTTTCAAATTCATATGTATTTATTTTTTTTCAAAACCAACTATATCGTTTCACCTTTAACTTCAAATCAAAACTTATTTTTCACAAAATTTTCCAAAATTTCCCGAAAATTTTCTAATGCCTTAAATTTTTAGAAAATTTTGCCATAACCTCCTTTGCGCGGCTGGCTCGGTACGACTACAAAAAATGGCACCATGGCCCCCAGATTTCAAAAAGAAAAGAAAACAGCAAGTGGCTGGAGAAGAAAATCATCAAATCTCATACTGAAATTCAGATACATGCCTTTTTGTCGAGCAATTAAATTTTTTTGTCTTCGAAATCAAAATTCCTACTCTATTTCCTTTAGTACACTTGTATATCCTGCTAGCCATAATATCAATTACAACTTTCAAATTTATTTTGCACATTCCTTTACAAAATTTTCAATATATACTTCTTATACCATTTTTTACTTTACTAGTGAAGTTATATATCCATTTTCATTCTAGATTGCATTGTCAATTTCATTCGAATTCATTTTACACTTTCAATTCTGTTTGGATTCAATTTACCTTTTGAATGTTGAATGTATCAATTATCTTTCATTCACAATTGATTCATATCACTATTTTAAATTAGTTTGATTTACATATTCAATTACTTTGGCTTTAATTTCACTAATTCAATTTCATCAATACTTAATGAATTTATATACAACCAATTTACAATTAAATAACAACCAATGTATATTCAACACAACCGAATTTGTTCACTTTACATTCAACATTCATGTTCACTTTGTTTACCTTCAATTTGGTTCGACATTCAATTAGCCTTAAATGAATTTGCACTTATATCCATTATTTCATTTCAATTTATTTATATTCAATTGATTTACATTCAATTCATTTATTAATTCAATTGCTAATTCATTTAACCACTAAAGTTGAATTTCATTAATATAACTCAAGTTTATATTTATCACTTTAATTATTTTACTTTTGTACCAAATCAACTTCATTCAACATTACTTAAGTTATATTCCATTTCAACATTCAATTTCAATTTCATTTACTTGCAATTGTAAATTTATTATTCATCCACGATTTTATTTTCATAATTCAAACTCACTTCCAATTCATTTGTTACTAACCCAAATTTATTTTTAACTTAATAAATTTCCTTTAAGTAATCATTTCTTATATATATATAAGATCATTTCACTTAGCCTCTTAGACCTTTCTTTAAATTTACTTTATTTAATTGATTCACTTATACTTACTTTAATTTAATTCCATCCTTTAAGTTAAATTTATTCTACCAAAATTTAAATTGTATAAGTTATCAACTCATTTACCAATTCGATAAATATTTAAAATAGGATTTCAGAGCCTTTTCAACCTTTCAAAACCAATTTTGAAATCACTTCAAATTATCTTTTGAATTCCCAAACCCAAATTTTCCAAATAACTTTAATTTAAAACAATCTGGCAGCAATTCCTCTTTTCGAAACCCGAAAATGAACACCGATGACGTCGCGATCATCATCGGAATTATTTTCCAGCGGCCTGAAAGAGTTTAGAGCTTTTATCCCTTCCAAAATATTCCTCCCAAAACCTTTGAAAATTATTTTCAAACCAAAAAGGATTTAAACTTCCCAAATCTCTAAAATTTCAAATCTTTTCAAAAACATTTCTTTGGAATTCCATTTCAAATTACAATTCACATTTACAATTTATTATTTATAAATTCGATCTGTGTGTGAATTTATTTCTTAATTTTGGAGTTACGATTTCAATTTCGTACTCAAATGATAATAATATTATCACTTCCTAATAATCAAGCAGCCATATACCATAATAATGTACAAAAATTATTTCCTTTATCTACAAAAATAGTTTTGGGTAAAATTATTTCATTTACCCTATTTTAAAACAATATCGTGTCAAATTGTTCTGAACAAGTGTTTAGAGATCCCTATCGATCGAGTTGTACGGACTATACCAACCAGAATCCATATACCATTTAACAAACCAATAATCACAACATAAAACAATTTTATTTTCACTAACAAATACGCGCTCATATCTACTATTACACTCAACTCATTCTAGAGTACTACTGACTCTATCTCTAATGAGTAACACCCAACAGAGCTAAGGTTGTCGCTTAACCAAATGCTCTGATACCACATTGTAACATTTTGATTTTGTCGGGATCCGAAGGTTGGCATTCTTACGTCCACTGTATCAAATGCCGCATAATCGAATGCCGGAAAACCGAATTGTTAGGGTTAGAAAGAAGAGGTAGAAGAAAAAGATAGAAGAAGTAAGAAAACAGAACAAAAACAATATTAGAATCTCACAATCGCAGCGGAACAACATATAATAGATAAATGAATAATCTTTAAAACAAAGAACTATCTCAGTTAATACATTACATCATATCAGAATATACAACAACAATATACAACACAACTGGACAATGGGCAGTTATACAAACGTGTCCTTACAAGTGAATTTACAGCGGAAAAGATAATATCATATGCAAGTAATATGTCTCGCATTAGAGTGTCTAATAAGTATTCTTGCACATTGAAGAGAAACTATGAATTTCTTATTAATGTCGAGAATAGAAAATCCTCGGTTGTTAATTAAATCATTAAGAGTATTGACTCTACGATATGGTACGATGCGCAAATACAAAATTGATTCAAAGTACATTATCAAAAAATGATTTTGAAAGTTGTACCTAAAGGACATGATCCATTGGTTGCAAATGTGTCTTTAAGAGAAAGTAAAACACAATTGGAATATACTGAGCCACGTTGATAAGAATAATATCTCAAATTTCAATTGTAGAAATTAACACAATAGATTCGCCATTCGATATGCTCAAGTAGGTGCAGATTTTACTCACAAAATTATCGTATAATATGACTTTATGTTTTGATATATATGTGTTGAAGCGAAAAAATTCTAAATAATGATTTAGAGTAAGCGGTTTGCACATAATAACCAAAATTTCTCGAAATCAATGGGAGCGATATTGAGTTTATATAACGATCCTGACTCAACCTTTGAAAATGGGCACCGAATACGACACTCATATCCAAATGCCGCAGATTCAAACGTCAAATCCGAGTCGCCGGAGCTTATAAAACAATTAAATATAACAACACAACGGAAGAACAAGAATAATACATTGATATATAGCATTGATACAATATCTGATACAACAGATGATATAATAGATATCCATATACATCGGAGATATGATACAATAAAATAGCAGCGGAAAAAGAAAAAAAGATAACACCAGCAGTGGAACAAATAACTCTAAGATGGTCTTCAAGAGAGAACTCCAGCAGCAGCTCGAACCAACATCACGATGCACTAAGACAAGCAAGTCTCGTCCGCATCCAAAGATTGAGCTAGCTCCAGATAATCTACTAAACCTGACTATTTGAAAAACCCAACTCTAGACTGCCCGTGTGGAAAATAGTAAGCACCCAGAGTTTAGGAAAAAAACAATAAACTCTGGATCAGTCATGAGACTGGTGTGAGTAACAAAAACAGTTTAACTTTAAAAACAAACAAAGAAATATTTGTAAAATAGATACGCAATGCTTTTGGAAAATGGAACTACTATAAGGCCTCCCGCGCGCACACACAATGCAAACGCAGAATCGGAGGAGATTTCTCCTTATGATAGTTAAACATGCTTGATACGCAAATTTCTTTGATATTTTTACTATAAGTGCAAAGTGCAAGAAAACATTTCGAAAATATAATATAAATCTTAGCCAGCATAGGCATTTCGCACTTATGCCTACCATAGCTGCCATGTTCAATAGCAGGTTACCACCACATTCCATGGCAGGTTATACAACTAATACCGTACAGGGCTCGTGTTGTTTCTTTGGATTTCCAACAAATGGTCAGGCTAAGGAACTTCCTGGGCCACATGGGTATGCCCCTGGAAGGACGCCTCGAGAACCTAACCGGATCTCTGCCAACACAAGGTCGGGTTACCCCTAACTGGGTAACTACTGACACGAGTATGCCATCCCCCGGTGGTAACCAACCTTTATCCAGGTCCCCAACAACAATCACAAAGTAATATATATATATATATATATATATGCGATATCCACATAAGTTAAGTATCTGGGCTCCATACCATGATACCACTTCTATCCAGAAGGAAATGAACATACCCTCAAATAACCTTGCTGCATCTTTCCTGTTTCGACCATTTCCGGGTTGTGAGGTTCGACGAAGTTTCATCCACAAAGCTACGCTTTTCACAAAAGCCACGCTTTGATCAACAAATGATCAGCAGCACTTAGCATGCCACATTACCAAGTTGGGAGTATATCGCTGATAACCTTCAACTACATAACCTCTGAGCTCGTACGTCTCAGAGAAGGGTGTTAAGCTAAGAGAATAAATTCTCTGCCACCAACAGAAATGCATTTGGAAGAAATCTACTTTATATCTCAAATGTAATGTCAGACATACAATCCATACAAGTCTGTTCTGGGTTCCAACAGAACCGAAGGCACTTCCGAAGAAGACCTTGAAATCCGGGTATTCACAATCCCAATCGGACTTCCCATCACTTAGGGAATCTCTATACCAGCACGACTCGGTGCAGAGACAATCAACGGGTTATCCTTTCGCTCTCAAAAATTCTCGGTCTTCACCACCGATCTTCAAATGCTATCCATATATGTTGTAGCACTATTCGGAATGGTTATATAACACAAAGGTCCTCTCCCGGTTAAACCGAATAACGAGCGCAATATTTAAAAATCATATGGATACTGGGGTCTTAGTTAAATCACAGCTTAAAGCCCAAAACCTTTCATTCGAATGGTTAAAACAAATCACTATTTCAAATCTTTTAAACAAAAAGATTCGTTTTAACTACCTTCAATGGCTTAAAAAATTTCCACGCTTTTAATCTTTTTAAAAGAAAGATTTAATTCACAAAGCTCACCCCATACATAGTTCCATTCGTGGATTTTAAAACAATTTCTATTTCAATTGGATTAACTCGTTAAATATTTAAGTCAAAATTTAACTTATAGCTTTCAAAACTCATTTCCAAAGATTTATTCATGTCCTTTCAAAGCAACTCCATTTTAATTAGGGTTAACTCATCCAATCTTCAAGTTAAGGATTTAACTTATAGCCTTCAAACCAGTTTCCACAACTTAGAAAATCCCTTTAACACAAATCGGAAGTTCACTACTTATGTGAAAGCTTTTATTATTTGAAAACAAATAATTTCCATTTCAGAAAGATCCAATTATATTTGCATGAGTTAAAGCCCATGAATTATATTCAAATTCCCAAATTAACATCTTTAAAATGGTTTAACCCATATATAACTAGTATAACATCTTTAATTCCTAGTTTCGAATCATAGAGTTCTATTCCAAATTTTGAATTTAAATTTAAATCAAATTATTTAAATTCCAAAACTAAATCAAGTTATTCAATATAAATTTCATCTTTAAAATTCCATTTCAAAAGCTTTTCACTTTTAACCCAATCCATCTCCAAAACATTTGAATTTAAAAATTCAATGTGAAACTATTTCAAAAATCTGTGACTTAACCGATTTTCTCGTGAAATCCATATTTGTGTGTGTATAAGTGTGCCCCAGGGGTTTAACACAATAGTGCAACATCATTGAATCATCACAGATTAAAACACAAAAATATAGTTGATAAGCGGTATAAACTAAAATGCTTATCTTACAGATCACAGATATATATCACAAATAATAAATTTCACCACCGATAATTAATCACATTTTAGATTACCATGCAGATCAGGATATATCACAAAACATCAGACATCAGGAATATCAACAATTCAACCATTCAATAAGATCTAAACATTCATAGGTAAAATTTATAAATCAACAGATAAATCTAGATCAGATGTATTACTTGTCATTAATCCTGGTTACTTAACATAAGTTAATTTCAAATCATTTGAGATAAGTTTCCCTTTAATCATTGACTAACCATCCTTAATTTATGAATCAATTGATCTTTAACTTCTAAATTAATCTTAGTTAATAACCTCTATTAACGATTACAAATTTCATTAATTGCTTTGCTAAAGAAATTCATTCATATTGGTCATTATTGATGTTAAATTGAATAACCATTAAGAACAAATTAATTTATTCTAATTATTTAGTTAATTAAGTACCTAGCAATAACTAATTTTTTTCTTAATTACTTTATTGATTTATTTCTAATCAAAAATTAATTCTCTTAACTTATTTAAAATCTTTAATTAACTATCTTCCTAATCATTAACAATTATTCATTACAAATAATTTAGACACTTAATTATTAATTTACCACTTAATTAATTGCAAATTGATAAACCCTTAATTAATTACAATGATAAATTAATTAACCAATCTTTACTTATCATTAAATATTCATCATTCGTAATTGCTTTCCAAAACAATTCACTAATAAATCATCTTATTAGCCTTTCAAAATCTTCTTTAATAACTTTGAAATTAAATTATTACTAACTACAAAATTTTAATGTTAATTAAACTTAACACTTACCTTACGTTAACTGCCTAATTGAAATATCAATTAAGATTTTAAAGACATCTTTAAATATTTACTTGGTTATTTAAAGCTTAAAATAAATTTTAGCTCAAATTTGTTAAACGTTTATAAATTTAACAATACTTAAAACTTTTTGAAAAAAAATAGCTTACTCGAGTAAACAACTCGAGAGAAATCCTATACTTACTCGAGTGAACACCGAGCCCTCTTCCTTTATCACCCAAGTCATTCTCCTTCCTTTCCTCACGCTTTTCTTCTTTCCTTATTTTTTTAACTTATGTTTAAACCTTAATTACAACAGTTAAAACATTCCAAGATAACACAGGAAGAACTCGAGCTATCTCCATGAAAAATGCGAGTTCCCCTTCGCGTTATCACAACCCAACGCCTACAGATACCCAATCCATTTCGTGCACGTGCATAGGCACTCACCGATGCTTCGGCGAGCTACGCCTCCTTCGGCAAGGCACAAATCACCACCTCCCTCGATAGCAATGATTAATTCGACGCTAACGTCCCCCGAACAAAATTCGAGTTTCCAGTCGAAACTTGAACTCATCCCTTCTTCCAAAACCACCTCGACACGACCATCTAGACCACAAGAGCCTCCGCGTCTCCGTTCTCGTCTTCGCCTACGTCTCCAGCACACCCGCATCAAATCTGATCACACTCGACGCATTGAGGAATGCACACGAGCCCGAAACCCAGATGCTCATCCCACAGTCCAGAAACCCTACTTTGGGTTCGTTCGACAAATTCATGCATTCGAAAATTTATTTAGCAATTTTCTCATCATCATAGAGGTTCAAACAAGCTTCAATCCAAATTTCGATGATTATAATTGAATCGTTCATCAGGAATTTGAGAAAATGTAATTTTTGTTTAAGTTCGAACTGCTCGTAAATCCTAACTCAAAAAATCATGATTAAGGCTTTAAAATTCATGTTATAGTGTATGAATTCAGATTACATACCTGGATTCCAGAATTTAAATGTTTGAAATTCAACTTATTTAAAGTTTGCTTAGATTCCTTTGATTTCTAGAGCTAATATGAAATTGTTTGAACAAAAATAAATTTTTAAAACCTAGTTTAAAATCAAACAAACAACTTTTGTTTTAACCCTATAGCCAAACATTGAGTAGATTTTGAAGAAATGATTTTTTTTGAATTAAGGTTTGTGCTTAAAATCTAAGAACAGAAAACATATGCTAACAACAACCTGTATAAAACACTTCCACTTTAAATATATTCAGAGGATCCATACGTATATATAACAGATTTATGCCTTTTAAATAAAAAGAAAATAAGTATGTTACTCACTGTTGATTTTCCAGAAGAAGAACAGAGCACTTCTTTTGTTTTGAAACATGCTTTCTTTTCATGTTGACACAAACTTGTGTTTCCAGTTGAAACCCTCTAGTTTAATTCTCTGGTTGCATGGATGTGTTTGATGTGTTAAAGCAAATTTTGTTTTAAGTTTGAGATGATATTACTTTAGGTTTTCACAGTTTGAAATGAAGAAGCTGAGGTGAAGTTGATATAAATAAAAGAAGTGTATAGGTTGAACATTACTTTGTACAGGTGATTATAGATTGTTTTGTACAATACAGGGCATGGCTGAGATGATCTTTCATTTAATGCTTAAGTCCTTTTGATCTTTTCCTTATACAATTCCATACCGAATTTGATTTATTTACAACTTTATGCAGGCTGATGATATTCCTTTTGTTTATATTTTATATCCTTTCTTTCATACTTTACTTTCATAGATATAACAGCTCAAAGATATTTCCTTTTGTTGCTTCATTTTGCAAGTGTTCATACTTATATGTGAATATATTTTTGTTTATTTTGTTTTGTAGATATTTTGTTTACTTACTTGAATGTAAAACTTTCTTCTTGTCTAATGACTTTATAATGTAAACGAAGTTCTAAAATTAACATATCGTTTGAATTTATTTATGTATTAATTTTATAAAAAAATTATTTGAAAGAATTTATTTTAAATTTTCAAACCTTAGCTTTCATTTCAGAATACTCACATGTGTGTGTGTGTGTATATATAAATAAATTTAAAAATAACCATTTCTATTTATATGAGAATCCATTTATAGAGGCATTACGTTATTTGTGAATCCCAATTCAAATTAAATTTAAATACATTTTTCCAGTAATTCACAATTTAACTGATATTTTATATCAATTACCAATTAATTTCACAAATTTTTATTCAAAAATTAATTATCAATTTAAACTCAACTAAAACCCGGGATCGTTACAGATTCCCCTCCTTAAGACATTTCATCCCCGAAATTTGCAGGCACGAAAACAAAGATAGATACACAAAAACTGAGAAACACTTTTCCAGGTCAAACTGGATATCCATTCTGCATTTGGCTCACCAAATTCGAATATCAACAATAGATACAAGAATGAATCTATTATGTTTTTCACAATATACTCGGGTCATCCAGATCTACGAAATATGGAGTGATATTGGTTAGTTTGAAGGACAACTTACCTTTCGTAGAATATATCGAGACCCAAACAATAGACAAATGGATTTAATTTTCCACAACTTCTAAATACTGGATATAGATTCCAAACTCAAGTCGGTATATACCAAAGCATATACCAATTTGTCCCTCTTCGGACTTCGATCAACCCAAGAAATTATAATAGAATTTCAAATTTGGTTTTAAACGAAATCGTTTTATCAATACAATTCAAAATTAGCTTTATATTCTATTAACCAATTTAACTCAATTTAAAATTTCCAATTCATATTAATTAAGGTTTAAAATCAAAAACTGATAAGAAACCGATGAAGATATGAAGTATGGATTTTCTACAATGATTCGTAGGGCCACCATCACATCGAAACTTCTTCTTGCGACTTCCACGAAGTAATCAAAAGAATTTGGAAAGACGAATCAAAGGAGATTGATAGAGAAAATTATTTCCACTGTTGCAGGGTATTGACCACATGAAGTGGTATTCCCCTCTCCCCTGTCTCGTTCTCCTGTTGCACTCATACTCACTATCAGTGGATAGTAAGAGAATTTACTGAGGCATTCGAATGGATATCTTAGAGATTACTCATTCTAGGGTATACTTCACCCTATCCCTAATGAGCTACTTAACGTGTTATACTCCTGAGCTAAAGTTTAACCTTAGCTCTGATACCACTTATAACGATCCTGACTCGACCATCGAAAATGGGCACGAATACGACACTCATATCCAAATGCCGCCGATTCAAACGTCAAATCCGAGTCGCCGGAGCTTATAACACAATTAAATATAATAGCACAGCGGAAGAAAAAGAATAATACATTGATATATAGCATTGATACAATATCTGATACAACAGATGATATAATAGATATCCATATACATCGGAGATATGATACAATAAAATAGCAGCGGAAAAAGAAAAATAGATAACACCAGCAGCGGAACAAATAACTCTAAGATGTCTTCAAGAGAGAACTCCAGCAGCAGCTCGAACCAACATCATGATGCACTAAGACAAGAAAGTCTCATCCGCATCCAAAGATTGAACTAGCTCCAGACAATCTACTAAACCTGACTATTTGAAAAACCCAACTCTAGACTGCCCATGTGGAAAATAGTGAGCACCCAGAGTTTAGGAAAGAAACAATAAACTTCGGATCAGTCATGAGACTGGTGTGAGTAACAAAAATAGTTTATCTTTAAAAACAAACAAATAAATATTTTTAAAATAGATCCGCAATGCTTTTGGAAAATGGAACTACCACAGGCCTCCCACACATACACACAATGCAAACGCAGAATCGAAGGAGATTTCACCTTATGATAGTTAAACATGCTTGATATGCAAATTTCTTTGATATTTTTACTATAAGTGCAAAGTGAAAGAAAACATTTCGAAAATAGAATATAAATCTTAGCCAGCATAGGCATTTCGCACTTATGCCTACCATAGCTACCATGTTCAATAGCAGGTTACCACCACATTCCATGGCAGAACTAATTCCGCACATGGCTCGTATTGTTTATTTTGATTTCCAACAAATGGTCAGGCTAAGGAAATTCCTAGGCCACATGGGTACGCCTCTGGAAGGACGCCCCGAGAACCTAACCGGATCTTTGCCAACACAAGGTCGGGTTACCCCTAACTGGTAACAACTGAGACGAGTATGTCATCCCTCGGTTGTAACCAACCTTTATCCGGGGCCCCAACAACAATTACAAAGTAATATATATATATATATATATATATATATATATATATATATATATATATATATATATATATATGTCCGCGATATCCACATAAGTTAAGTATCTGGGCTCCATACCATGATACCACTTCTATCCAGAAGGAAATGAACATACCCTCAGAGGGCGCTACCCTCAAATAACCTTGCTGCATCTTTCCTGTTTCGACCATTTCCGGGTTTGGGGTTCGACGAAGTTTCATCCACAAAGCTATGTTTTTCACAAAAGCCACGCTTTGACCAACAAATGATCAGCACCACTTAGCATGCCACATTACCAAGTTCGTTGATAACCTTCAACAACATAATCTCTGAGCACGTACGTCTCAGAGAAGGGTGTTAAGCTAAGAGAATAAATTCTCCGCCACCAACAGAAATGCATTTGAAAGAAATCTTCTTTATATCTCAAATGTAATGTCAGACATACAATCCATACAAGTCTGTTCTGGGTTCGAACAAAACCGAAGGCACTTCCAAAGAATCCCTTAAAATCTGGGTATTCACAATCCCGATCGGACTTCCGATCACTTAGGGAATCTCTATACCGGAGTGACTCGGTGCAGAGACAAGCAACGGGTTATCCTTTCGTTCTCGAAAATACCCAGTCTTCACCACCGATCTTCAAATGCTATCCATATACGTTGTAGCAATATTCGAAATGGGTTATACGGCACAAAGGTCCTCTCTCGGTTAAATCGAATAATGAGCGCAATATTTAAAAATCATATGGATACTGGTATCTTAGTTAAATCACAGCCTAAAGCCCAAAACCTTTCATTCGAATGGTTAAAACAAATCACTATTTCAAATCTTTTAAAAAAAAGATTCATTTTAACTACCTTCAATGGTTTAAACAATTTCCACACTTTTAATCTTTTTAAACTAAATATTTGATTCACAAAGTTCATCCCGTACATAAAGTTCCATTCGTGGATTTTAAAACAATTTCTATTTCAATTGGATTAACTCGTTATATCTTTGAGTCAAAATTTTACTTATAGCTTTCAAAACTCGTTTCCAAAGATTTATTCATAGCCTTTCAAAACAATTCCATTTTAATTAGGGTTAAATCATCCAATCTTCAAGTTAAGGATTTAACTTATAGCCTTCAAACCAGTTTCCATAACATAGAAAATCCCTTTAACACAAATCGGAAGTTCATTACTTATGTGAAAGCTTTTATTATTTGAAAACAAATAGTTTCCATTAGAAAGATCCAATTATATTTGCATGAGTTAAAGCCCATGAATTATATTCAAATTCCCAAATTAATATCTTTAAAATGGTTTAACCCATATATAACTAGTATAACATCTTTAATTTCTAGTTTTGAATCATAGAGTTCAATTCCAAATTTTGAACTTAAGTTTAAATCAAATTATTTAAATTCCAAAACTAAATCAAGTTATTCAAAATAAATTTCATATTTAAAATTTGGTTTCAAAAGCTTTTCACTTTTACCCAATCCATCTCCAAAACATTTAAATTTAAAAATTCAATGTGAAACTATTTCAAAAATCTATGACTTAAACGATTTTCTCATGAAATCCATATTTGTGTGTGTATAAGTGTGGCCCAGGGGTTTAACACAATAGTGCAACATCATTCAATCATCACAGATTAAAACACAAAAATATAGTTGATAAGCAGTATAAACTAAAATGCTTATCTTACAGATCACAGATATATATCACAGATAATAAATTTCACCACCGATAATTAATCACATTTTAGATCACCACGTAGATCAGGATATATCACAAAACATCAGACATCGGGAATATCAACAATTCAACCATTCAATATGATCTAAACATTCATAGGTAAAATTTATAAATCAACTGATAAATCTAGATCAGATGTATTACTTGTCATTAATCCTGGTTACTTAACATAAGTTAATTTCAAATCATTTGAGATAAATTTCCCTTTAATCATTGACTAACCATCCTTAATTTATGAATCAATTGATTTTTAACTTCTAAAATAATCTTAATTAATAACCTTTATTAACGATTACAAATTTCTTTAATTGCTTTGCTAAAGGAATTCATTCATATTGGTCATTATTGATGTTAAATTGAATAACCATTAAGAACACATTAATTTATTCTAATTATTTAGTTAATTTAAGTACCTAGCAATAAATAATTTATTTCTTAATTACTTGATTGATTTATTTCTAATCAAAAATTAATTCTCTTAGCTTATTTAAAATCTTTAATTAACTATCTTCGTAATCATTAACAATTACTAATTACAAATAATTTAGACACTTAATTATTAATTTACCATTTAATTAATTGCAAATTGATAAACCCTTAATTAATTACAATGATAAATTAATTAACCAATCTTTACTTATCATTATATATTCATCATTCTTAATTGCTTTCCAAGTAATAATTCATCTTAATTAGCCTTTCAAAATCTTCTTTAATAACTTTGAAATTAAATTATTAATAACTACAAAACTTTAATGTTAATTCAACTTAACACTTACCTTACGTTAACTGCCTAATTAAAATATCAATTAAGATTTTAAGGACATCCTTAAACATTTACTTGGTTATTTAAAGCTTAAAATAAATTTTAGCTTAAATTTGTTAAATGTTTATAAATTTAACAATACCTAAAACTTAATGAAAAAAAATCGCCTACTCGAGTAAACAACCAGAGAGAAATCCTATACTTACTCGAGTGAACACCGAGCCCTCTTCATTCATTACCCAAGTCATCCTCCTTCATTTCCTCTTGCTTTTCTTCTTTCCTCGTTTTTTTCAACTTATATTTTAACCTTAATTACAACAGTAAAAACATTCCATGATAACACAGGAAGAAACTCAAGCTATCTCCAAGAAAAATGCGAGTTCCCCTTCGCGTTATCACAACCCAACGCCTACAGATACCCAATCCATGCCGTGCACGTACACAGGCACTCGCCGACGCTTCGACGAACTGCGCCTCCTTCGGCATGGCATAAATCACCACCACAGATGATAGCAATGATTAATTCGACGCTAACGCACCCCAAACGAAATTCGAGTTTCCAGTCGAAACTCGAACTCATCCCTTCTTCCAAAGTCACCTCGACGCGACCATCCAGACCATCAGAGCCACCGTGTCTCCGTTCACGTCTTCGCCTACGTCTCCAGTACACCCCCACCAAGTCCGGTCACAGTCGATGCATTGAGGATTGCGCACGAGCCAGAAACCCAGATGCTCACTCCATATTCCTTAAACCCTACTTTGGGTTCATTCGACAAATTCACACATTCAAAAATTTATTTTGAAATTTTCTCATCGTCATGGAGGTTCAAACAAGCTTCAATCCAAATTTCGATGATTATAACTGAATTGTTCATCAGGAATTTGGGAAAATGTAATTTTTGTTTAAATTCGAACTGCTCTTAAATCCTAACTCGAAAAATCATGATTAAGGCTTTAAAATTCATGTTATAGTGTATGAATTCAGATCACAAACCTGGATTCGTTAATTTAAATGTTTGAAATTCAACTTATTTAAAGTTTGCTTAGATTCCTTTGATTACCAAAGCTAATATAAAATTGTTTGAAGAAAAATAAATTTTTAGAACTTAGTTTAAAATCAAACAAACAACTTTTGTTTTAACCCTAAACCCAAACATTGAGTAGATTTCGAAGAAATGATTTTTTTGAATTAAGGTTTGTGCTTAAAATCTAAGAACGGAAAACATATGCTAACAACAGCCTATATAAAACACTTCCAGTTTAAATATATTTAGAGGATCTATATGTATATTTAAACAAACCTATTCAAAGATTTATAGATAAGCAACAGATTTATGCCTTCTAAATAAAAAGTAAATAAATATGTTACTCACTGTTGATTTTCCAGAAGAAGAACAGAGCACTTCACAGGCTTGCTTTTCATGTTGACACAGACTTGTATTTCTAGTTGAAACCCTCTAGTTTAATTCTCTGGTTGCATGGATGTGTTTGATGTTTTAAAGCAAATTTTGTTTTAAGTTTGAGATGATATTACTTTAGGTTTTCTCAGTTTGAAATGAAGAAGCTGAGGTGAAGTTGATATAAATAAAAGAAGTGTATAGGTTGAACATTACTTTATACAGGTGATTATAGATTGTTTTGTATAATACAAGGCATGGCCGAGATGATCTTTCATTTAGTGCTTAAGTCCTTTTGATCTTTTCCTTATACATTTCCATACCGAATTTGATTTGTTTACAACTTTATTCAGGCTGATGATATTTCTTTTGTTTATATTTTATATCCTTTCTTTCATACTTTACTTTCATAGATATAACAGCTCAAAGATATTTCCTTTTGTTGCTTCATTTTGCAAGTGTTCATACTTATATGTGAATATATTTTTATTTATTTTGTTTTGTAGATATTTTTTTACTTACTTGAATGTAAAATTTTCTTCTTGTCTTATGACTTTGTAATATAAACGAAGTTCTAAAATTAACATATCGTTTGAATTTATTTATGTATTAATTTTATAAAAAAAATTTGAAAGACTTTATTTTAAATTTTCAAACCTTAGCTTTCTTTTCAGAATACTCACACGTGTGTATATATATATAAAAAAATAAATTTAAAAACAACCATTTCTATTTATATGAGAATCCATTTATAGAGGCATTACGTTATTTGTGAATCCCAATTCAAATTAAATTTAAATACATTTTTCCAGTAATTCATAATTTAACTGATATTTTATATCAATTACCAATTAATTTCAAAAACTTTTATTCAAAAATTAATTTAGTTATCAATTTAAACTCAATTAAAACCCGGGATCGTTACAGTTTATGAGTCTGTGGATATAATCTAAGAAATGATAGAAAATAATGTTTATAAGTATCAAAATTGAAAAAAAAAATTGATAGAAATATTAAATAGTTTGATTATCAACAAAATGTAGAGGAAGCGTGTGTTCATAAAAAAGAACGTTAAAATGTACATTGATATTTTTAAACTATAAGTAAACAACACGTGTAGATTATAGACTATATACTTGTGTTAAAATCAACCTTGGTTGTTTTAATGCTCAATTTAAGATTGTAAATGATGTCTTTTATGGTGAGTATTAAAGATATTGGGAATAACCCAAATTGATATGAAAAGACACCTTATTAAGTTTGTAACGACCCAGGTTTTTGTACCATTGAAAATCGTCGAAAAACCAGTCCATTCTAAAACTATAAGTGAAAACTACCAACTTAATGTATAACATTTGATAAATATCCAACACTACTTCATGTATAGGATTCAATTTCAGTTATATGAGTAACTAGTTGAATCTACTAGATATGCTTTATTACATACCAAATACAATACAAATATCTAATGCTGCATAACTCTGATGTGAGAGACAGCGATAGCCCTTTCCGCGAACTCAGTAGACAATATGAATGCGGAATAAAATAGTAAGCAGAAAAGAGATATCAACACCCCATAAATAGCACATAATAAACGAAAAATGTTATGTTATTATTGGGGCTGCATCACTACCACTTGTGACTGCCCATGTAACCCTATCTAATTGGGTACCCATATTGATACAGGATCAAGCCAACGTAGTTCTCCTACCGCAAATAGGACTCATGGAGCTTACAATGCACAAACAATATGCAATTCCCAAAAACTACTCGCTTAGGCTTAATTTTCAAATTTAGATTTTCATAATCCAATTAACTTTACGATAATTATCTCTTTGGACTTTATTCCGAATTCTTATTTCAAAACTTTTGGAATATATATATACATATACATATATATATATATATATGTATGTATGTATGTATATATCTTTCATATTCAAACTAGTATTTTACTATGGGATCTGAAAACAAATCACTTTTAGAACTATTTATTTGGAAATCCCAAAATACTACTATAGAAGCATATCAAAATATATGCAACCATATCAGGAGGTTTCTCCCAATAACAAGACAACTTGGTCCCAAACTTCTAAAAAATAAATATGGATATGTATATCCCACTACAACGAGAGCGGACTATACTGAGGCTAAAGGACATATGCACCTCCATTTCCCACATTTTAGTTATGGGTTACCCGAATCATCGGTACCAAAAAAATCACTTTACATCTCGAAGTGGCAAAACCATCTATTTATACTAATAATTACAGATAATGTTAATCTTTGATAATTTCCTTTTCCAAAAACTTTCAAAAATCATCTTAGAACCATCGGGTTTAGCCCTCAAAATTCTTTCCATTTTATAAAACACTTTTACAAAATCATTCTTTATATAAAACACTTCAAAATATATTTTTTCAAATATCTCTTTTTGCTCTTTTAAAGAAAACATTTCATAACATTTGAACTTGAAAACTAATTTAAAAAATTCATTAAATTGAAGTGAACCAAATATTACTGTTCAACACCTTATAGCCAAATCATGAAATAAATCACAAGGTGTTAGCCGACAATTATTTTTTACTATGCCCATACATATGGAAAATTAATTACTCATAAACTGGTCGAGCAAAGTCAATAATACATAAATAATAATCGGTGCTCACAGACTGACCGAGCCTAATTCAAATAATTAATCAATAAAATAAACACAATAATAAATGATATTCAGCGCCTCATTCTATCAAATATTAACGCCTTATTTTATCTTGGGCTAAAACAGTTTGTTATTTATTTTGAAGCATCCGGGCTTTCCCTTCGACATGTTCTGTCCATCATCCAGGTCTCCTTGGATCTCACAGACGAAACACGTGTACTAGTCATTTTCGTATACCCCACTAAGTATTTAACTTCTAGTTTTAAAATACTTAATTAACCATCCAAATAGTCTAACAAGGAAATAAAACCATTATATTAGAAAATAAGGTAAACAAGCATTCAATAAGGGTTTTCAAGCAAACTTAACACTTAGACCTTCAAATTAACAATGATTTTAATGAACTTAAATGAATAAATAGCTCACTTTGGATTCCACTCCGTCAAACTTTAAAGCAAGGAACTCGAGATCTAAAGCATACTTTCTACCAATTTTGCTAACTTTGTTACTACTGATCTGACTATAGCTTGTCTACTATTTCATGAAAATTCTTAAAATTTGGCTATAGCTCTGCTATCCTAAATGTTGAGATCAAAAGATGTGGATATGGCTTCTAGGGGGGCATGTCCTTGGGTCGATGGATGGAACTTACTAGCTTGAACTTAACTTAAGTGGTATACTTTTTTTTTGTCTACTATTTCTTTTCCATAACTTTGTTGCGCATTGTGAATTTTTTATGAAGGCATGGAAGCCATTAAAGCTCTAAGGAAGAAGGAGAAACGTAGAAAAGAAAGAAGAAAAAGAATGGAAAGTGTATGGAATTTGTGAAACAAGTGGTAGATTTATAGAAAAAAATTTGGAAAAAAATATTATTATGTAAAAGACCAAAATACCCTTACTTCAACTTAAAGTGAACTTACTTTTTCAACGCTTACCATCATTTTTCACATCTTACTTTATGTCTTAGTCACTTAAGGCTTAAGAAAATGTATTTGGATGGAAAAGTGGATTAAAGAGAAGATTTGTTTAGATTTTTGATGTGATTTGATTTGATGTTTACTTTTTTAACTTTTTTCTTACTTACTTTTCTTAATTATATTCTAAAGTTTCCTAATCATAATTAGTAAAAGTAAACTTTTTTAGTTATTAAATTGTTTAATATATATGATAAAACGTGCTAATAAAAGTTGTAACCACCCGTATTTTTTATAACTCAAAATATTGAATGTGATAAGATTTTGGAATTTAATATTATGGGAAATTAAGATTTATGGCTTATAAATGGAAAAAATAATTAGAACGTAATTTCAATCGATTGTAATGGTAAGTTTAATTTAGAATGTAATTATAGAACATAATTTGGAAATTATTGTAAGTCAGGATGAAATTAATTAAGTGCTGCTTTAATGGTAAAATTGTATGTAATTTAATTGAAAGTGGTTTTAATATAGAATATGAA
Organism: Allium cepa; assembly: GCA_030765085.1. Taxonomy (NCBI): domain Eukaryota; kingdom Viridiplantae; phylum Streptophyta; class Magnoliopsida; order Asparagales; family Amaryllidaceae; genus Allium; species Allium cepa. The sequence continues at coordinate 904,341,599 of CM060939.1, forward strand.
ATCCGATACTTGTAAATAGATTAATAATCCTTCTTGTGAACAATAAATCAATAGAGATGAATTATTAAGTTGTAATAATTGATTTGTTTTCCTCTCATTAATTAAATCGGTTTGAAATTAATTTGGAAATCAATAAAATTAACATAAATGAAATATCGCAATTAATATGGTAAATAGTGTTAACTGTAGAATAAAAAATGTAATAAAATGGAAACTTATGTCTACTTAATTCATAAGATATTTGATGAATTAATACCAAGAAGTCAAATTAAAAGAATTTGTTTGGAATTTAAATTATTATAAATGAATTTATTACGGTTGTAATTGAACGTTGAAATTAAGGTAATGATTAAATCTTGAATTTAACATGGAAAATTTTATTTTAAAAGATTATTAATTTCTATTTGACTAAGAATGATGATGGTTAACTTTTAAATAATAATTCATTTAATTGATGTGAAAATTAGCCTTTTGGCCATTATATCAGATTTCGACGAAACCAATTTCAACGGATCCATAGTGGTGAATTATTATATGATTTCAAGTTTTGTAGCAACCATACTTAACTTTTGGTCGTGCGAGCCCGAAACGCGTAGAAATCAATTAAATGAATTCAATTATTTCAATCTTCAACCCGTTCGATCGATTCCATCCATTCTTATCCATCTCTGTTCAAGTCTATATATATATATATATATATATATATAGATTTTTCTTCAAACCCTAGAAGTCTATTATTTCATTCTCTGTATGTATAATTTCTATCTCATCTGTTCCTTCTCAATGGTAGATAACTCAAAACCCTAAATTTCCAATTCCAAATCAAATCGAAAAATCCAAACAGCTTAAACCTTATCATATTATATATCATTGCAAAGCTCTTGATGAACTTAATATGCATCTACAATTCTTTTTATCGATTGGAGGCTCCGTTTGTCTAGAATTTGGCGAAATAGTTTCGACTGTCCATCCTAGGGTTTGCAAATCAACGGTGGATCGTTGGCCAATCGACGATCGGGAGGCACTGGCGTATAGATGAGCTGAGTAGGGTTCATCCATGCGGTTAATTCATCTTAGAAGTGCACTATTTTTCCACGATCTGTGATTGAACGATGCGGCGGCGGAGGCGCCTAAAGGCGTGGTGGGTGGCCACGCGTAGGCTATGGGGGCGGCCAGGTGAGATGGTTTCAGCGGCGTGGTTTGATTGAGGTAAGGGAGAATGTGAACGCAGCTGCAAGCAGATGTTCGCAGCGGCTGGTTGTTGGGTTCGTGCACGTTGCTCGATTATGGTTTGGGAAGGAGGTATAACAATTTATGTTTTTGCCCTTCATTGCTTTTAAATTTAATTTAAAATCTTATAACTTCTAACATGAATAACTTTTTCATACGAGCTCCGATTGATGCGCGGTTTCTTCCATTGGACTCGTATCAAAATTCCAGATAATAAAAAATTAATTTGGTCGAATTTGGAGACTATTCCAATTTTGGGTTTATATTGAATTTTAAATCAACTGTAAATTAAAGGTGAGTGATTTAACCCACTCATGCAAAACTAAACCATCGCACGTTAGTTGAATCAAATTTATGATGTGATAATAATTTTATTGGTTCCTGGTTGGTAGTTTAATTTGACATTTTAATTGGAATTGAATTTTTTTGAATTAAATTTCCATTTAAATTAATATTGAAATTGAATTGCTAGTTAAATACCTGATATTGATAACTAGTTAATCGTTGTGATTGATTGGCTTATTTGGATGTTGATTATTATGGATGTTTATTTGCTGACATTTTGGATGATTGGATGTTTATATATACATATATATATATATATATCCCTATTATCACCATATATATTAACTAAAAGCATATAACTATGATTTAAATTACATTTAAAATTAATTGAGTAATAGGTTGAAATGATATATAACTATGACATTTTTATTTGGATTGAAATGATATATGCATCCCTATAATTAAAATTGAAATAACTGATCACTTGGCCATATGGCAGAAAATTATATACGGACACCAGATTGGTTAAATTCAATTGTTTTAAAATTTTTGATTTTCGAATTTTGATTAAATAAAATTGTTTAGAGGAAATAAATTATGGATTTAAATGAATTAAATTATTTTCAAATTCAAGCTATGAAACGTTGGAATTGGAATTGGTTAAAAGAAATTGTTTTAAAGAATTTATATGGAAATGCGAAGTTATAATTGATATTTGACTTTAATTCGAAAAATTGATTTATTTTAAAGATTCGAACCTTAAAACTGAATAATGATGTTTAAATTGATTTAAGAGTTTTAAATCAGTAAATTGAAATGCGACTTGACGTTGATATAAATTGAAATTGTTTAAAATAAGAATTTAATTGGAATTTAAATCACTGAATTGGATTGTTGAATTGGATTTGAAGTTAAAAATGAACGTTTCAAAAATTGAAGTTAATTCGAATTTAAATTGAAATCAAGTTGATTTGAGGCTAAACTTAAACTAAGTCAATTAAATTGAAAGGTTGGAAACTGAGTTTGTTGATTTGAAATTGATAATTCGTCCAGATTTGTAAAGTGGAAAGAAACAGTTTGATTTGATATGATTTTCAAAATAAATAATTTTAGTATAAACTATTTAAAAATCTATTTTTATTAATATTCAAATTATTTTTATTTCTCTAAATTATTTTACTATATAAACCGTTTTCAATACTCAAACAATTTTATATCAAACTATATAAACCATTTAAACTACTTAAAACTATTTACAACTATTCAAACTATTTTCTAAAATTCAAACTGTGCAAAGTGGGAATGTTTATGTTTAAACTGTTGATTTAAAATGCGAATATAGTTAAATGAGATTATAACCTAAGTTGAAATTTGAAATGATAGTTTCAAGTGAGAATGAAATATTTTGAGTAAATATGATGATTTTGAAATGAATGATATTTTTGATGTGAATATGATATTTTGATATCAAATATGGATCGATTTTGAAATGTAAAAGAACCAACCGGTACGAAAAATGACGTTTAGTTGTTAAAGAGATCGGGGCCTCTTATTGGCATACACTTTGTCAATATTGGAACCACTTAAACAACTGTTTACGTGGTGGATGATCCAGAATGAAGTGGTTGGATTTGGTGAACATTTGCTGGATTTGAAGAAAGAGAACGATGATGGATGATTCTAGCACTTGAGCCAATTTGAAATGACTAAAGCAGGAGCCTATGTTTGGTCAAGGGGTTCGCTACCTTTAGAGGCCATCACCCCTTCATATTACTATATTGATTTTTGGACTTGATCGGTGCATCTTGATTTGATTTTTAGGGTGGTGGACTCGGTGGGCAATCGTAGCTACGATGCGTTACCATCAGCCAGAAAGGGTAAGCTGGCAGAATCCGACCTTGGATATTGCCTCATGCGCCTTGTCATACATTTATCCTTATACGTGACCACTACGATTTTGTTTTGGCATGGTACCTACAAGTGACTCACTGGCTACCGACATTACTAGTTGTGTTACAAGACCTGCATACACTACCTGCTTAAAAATGTGTTAAAGGAGATCAATGTAAAGCCTTAACACTATTTTAATATTTTACTTTACCAATAGACATTACTTATATAGCGTATCTACCTACATATAGATAGTTTAACGGTTCCTTAGGAGATGGAGAATTCCATAACGTCTCTTAAGTTATTGCACGCACATTATACACTGGATAGGAGATGTAAAATCCCATAAACTTCTCTAAAGCTATTGAACTTGTATTTACGGGTTGTTGATTTAATTTACATAAGAATTTTTAGTTCTAATTCAAGTGTTTTGTCTTTTCATTACGCTCGGGTCAGCCTGAGTATTTCAGTGTTTGAACACATTATCTCTGAAGGATGAAAACGGAATTTGGTAAATGAAATTATTGGCATTATTCTGTTGCATCATTATTGGTATATTCTTATTTATACTCTGGTTATGTTGCAACATTTGTGTAATCAAATGCATATTGTAAAACAGCTTCATGAACTGTTTATTTGATTATTATATTTTATCATTCCGTTGCGAGATTCTTGTTTTGTTTCCTTCTTTTCTTTTCTTTTTAAATCCCATTGATAATTCTCCCAATCAAATGGTTTGAGTTATACATGTGTGATTTATTGTCGATTTAAACCATTTGAAAAGGTGGGTCGTCACAAAGGTGCATTAACATTGTGACAACTTATTTTGAAAAAAAACATTGATTTTGGACAAAAATTTTTACGGTCACATTTCGACGTTTTTGTTAGACTATTTATTTATGTAATCAAAACTTGAAAATAAGATTTTTTATCGTCTTTAATTAATTAAAACAAGCGTATTTGACTTATAAAACCTTATTTAATAATATTAAAATTCAAATTAAAAATACTACGAAGTTTGTACACATTTATAAAACAAGTATATATGCTTATAAAATAATGATACATTAAATTTATACTATTATCATATCATTACATAACCATTAAAAAGGAGTTATTTTCCAGTTACAATAATTAATTAGATATATATCCAACTTTAACGAAAACCGGCTTTCGTCAATTTTCGAAGAAAATCATAACTTCTTGATTTTGTAATCAAATTCTTAAAATAAGTTTATCATTCTTATTTATCACATAAAATATGATTATTATTTTGAAATAAAACTTATATTTAAATATTTTTAAAATTAAATATTCCTATTTTCCATGTGATAAAATTATGGGTCATTACATTCTTCCTCCTTAATATAATTTCATCTTCGAAATTCCAAGGACAGAAAATTATAACAAAAAACAAACAATCAACAAAAAATAAGCACACCGAAAATAGTCATCACCCATAACCACAGTTAGAGGTATGGCGCCTTATCCTATCCATTTTTACTTATCAAACTAAGATAGTTTCATTTTAAAATTTCCAAGGTTGATTTACTAGCCTGGAAAATTTTTACTTAGGCACAAAACCTAAGCTCCGATACCACCTATGATGACCCGTTTTTTCGAACCAGTCAAAATCGCCAAACACCCATCCATCCATCCGTTATAATACTATGGGTGAAATCTACTAACTTAATACACAATATTTGATAAATATTCAACAATATTTAATGTATAGGATACAATTTCAATTATATGAGTTATCAAAGTAATCAATTTAATCTCCTAGATGTGCTTTAATACATACTAAATATAGGTACAAATATCTAACACTGCATAACTCTAATATGAGAGATAGCGATAGCCATTTCCATGAACTCAATAAACAATATGAACGTGGAATGAAATAGTAGGTAGAAAAGAGATATCAACACATGGTAAATAGGAAGCAATAAATAGAAAAATGTTATGTTATTATTAGGGCTACATCACTACCACTTGTGATTGCCTATGTACTCCTATATAATTGAGTACCTAGTTAGATGTAGGATCAAGCCAACTAGTTCTCCTTCTGCAAATAGGAATCATGGAGCCTATGATTCACAAACAATATGCAATTCTCGAAACTACCTACTTAGGCTTAATTTTCAAATTTATATTTTCAAAATCTAATTAACTTTACAGAAATTATCTCTTTGGACATTATTCCCGAATTCTTATTTCAAAACATTTGAAATATATATATCTTTTATATTCAAACTAGTCCTTTACTTTGGGATCTGAAAACAAATCACTTTTAGAATTATTTACTTGGAAATCCAAAAATACTACTATAAAAGAATATTAAAATATATGCAACCAGATTACGATGTTTCTCCTAGTAACAAGACAAATGGGTCCCAACCTTCCGATATATATATGTGTGTGTGTGTGTGTGTGTGTGTGTGTGTGTATGTATGCACGTATGCATGTATGTATGCATGTATGTATATGTATATCCCTTTACAATGAGGCCGGATTATACTGAGGCTACGGAACATTTGCACCTCCCTTGCCCACTTTTTAGTTATGGGTGACCTAAATCGTCAATAACAAAACAAATCACTTTATATCCCCAGGTGGCAAAACCATTTACACTAATAATTACAAATACTTTTAATCTATAATAATTTCCTTTTCCAAATCCTTTCAAAAATCATCTTAAAACCATCGGGTTTAGTCCTCAAAATTCTTTCCGTTTTATAAAACACTTTTACAAAAACATTCTTTATATAAAATCACTTAAAAATATTTATTCTTAAATATCTTTTTTTCTCTTTTAAACAAAATTTCATAACATTTCAACTTGAATACCAGTTTTCAAAACATATCATTAAACTGAAGCGAACTAAATATTACTGTTCAACACCTTATAGCCAAAATTAATTGCTCATAAACTAGTTGTGCAAAGTCAACAGTCAATAAATAATAATCAGATCTCATAAACTGGCCGGGACAAATTCAAACAATCAATCATGAAATAAACACAATAATAAATGATAATCAACGCTTCATTCTATCAAATATTCGTAACAATTTATTTTATCTTGGGTTAAAGCAGTTTGATATTTATTTTGGAGCATCGAGACTTTTCCTTCAACATGTTTCGTTCCTCGCACAAGTCCCCTTGGATTTCATAGACGAAACATGTGTACTAGTCATTTTCGCATACCCCATTAAGTATTCAACTTCTAAATTTTAAAATACTTAATTAACCATCCAAATAGTCAAACAAGGAAATAAAACCATTGTTTTAGGGAACATAGTAAACATGCATTCAATAAGGGTTTTCAAGCAACAATTAACACTTAAAGTTCCTTCAAATTAGTAATGAATTTAATGAACTCAAACAAAGAAATAACTCACTTTGGATTCCACTCCGTCAAAATATAAAGCAAGGCACTCCATATCTAAAACACATTTCCTACAAATTTTGCTAATTTTGTCGCTACGGATATAACTATAGCTTCGCTACTATTTCACGAAACTTCTTAAAATTTGGCTATAGATCCACTATCCTAGAAGTTGAGATGAAAAGAGGTGGAGATGGCTTCTAGGTGGCCTTGGGTGGATGGATGGAACTTACTAGCTTGAACTTGACTTAAGTGGTATACTTTTTTTGTCGATTATTTTTTTGGTATAACATTGTTACGCTTTTTGAATTTTTTAAGAGAGACATGGAAGCCATTAAAGCCCTAAGGAAGAAGAAGGAGAAACTCGGAAAAGAAATAGGAAGAAGAATGGAAAGTACGTGGAATTAGTGAAAGAAGTTGTAAGTATTTATAGAAAAAAGTTTGGAATACAATATTATTATGTAAAATGATCAAAATACCCTTACTTCAACTTAAAGTAAACTTACTTTTTTAACATTACTATCATCTTTCACATCTTACTGTACACACTTGTCACTTAAGGCTAAAGTAAATATATTTGGATGGAAAAGTGGATTATAGAGAATATTTGTTTATATTTTTGATGTGATTTGATTTGATGTTTACTTTCTTTTATCCTTACTTACTTTTCTTAATTATATTCTAAAAGTTTCATAATCATAATTAGTAAAAGTAAACTTTTTTAGTTATCAAATTATGTAATATATATGTTAAAACATGCTATATAGGTGGAACAACAGTGCGACAGCCTATTTTGAACAAAACGTTGACTTTCGACAAAATGTTTTACACTTACATTTTGATATTTTTGTTAAACAATTTATTTATGTAAATAAAATAAAACTTGAACATGAGTTTCATATCATCTTTAAGTAATTAAAACAAGTGTATTTGACTTATAAAACAATATTTAACAATATTAAAATTCAAATTAAAAATACGATGAGTATGTACACTTTTATAAAACAAATATATATGTTTATAAAATAATTATAAATAAAATTTATATTATTATCATATCACTATATAACAACTAAAAATATTTATTTACCATTTACAACAATTAATTGGATATATATTCAATTTTATCGAAAACACGCTTTTGTCAATTTTCGACGAAAATCAAAACTTCTTGATTTTATAATCAAATTCTGGAAATAAGTTTATCATTCTTATTTATCACATAAGATATGGTTATTGTTTTGAAATAAAACCAATATTTGAATATTTTTAAAATTAAATATTCCTATTTTACAAATGATAAAATTACGGGTTTTTACAAAATTGTTTAATATAGAACATATGAGATAAGTTCCTTATGCATCAGCAATAGGAATTATCAAATGTTATATTGTCTACGAGATCGTTATTTTTTGTGCATTTGATACATGAAGCAAATATAAAATCCAGAATGATATCACTAAATGGTTGTTGTAAGTGTTCTCATGTATTTATGAAATACAAGAGAATTGTTTACAAAATCAAAAACACCTTGCTAAGGAGTATTCAGACTCAAACTTCATAAGTGGTATTGAGTGCAGTATGTCAATAATAAATTCAAGTTTAGAATCTGTTAACTCCTCTATTTCATGACTCAACGACCTAAGGGTATAAGCGACCGAAGGAATTAAAAGTGTGAACAGGCTAGCAGGGGCGAAGCTAACACGACCTAACGACCTAAAGTCAACACGACCTAAAGATATCCCGACCTAACGACCTAAGGAATAAAGCAACTCAGCGACCTAACGGGTTAGAAGGTCCAGCGACCTAACAACCTAAAGAATGAGCGGGTTAACATGGATGCTCAACCTAACGAGTTAGCGACCTAAAGACCCCTAACGACGTAATAACTTAACGACCGAACGGGTTAAGACAGTGTGAGGCCGCATGCATGCTACTTCTTCATTCGGTCGCTCACGACCTAAATAGACCGAGATAACTCCTTAAGCCGTAACTTCTTATGCCGCTTCTCTCCTAGGTCGCTACGACCTACCAGTTCGCTCAGAGAAGACCAAGTGCAACCAAGATGAGCCGTAGCTCGCATCCCTTAGGTCGCTGGCGACCTACGACCTACGACCTACGACTTACGACCTTCGGCTTACTATAGAAATCTCCTATAAATACCATGCCTACTCCATCAAGGGGGGACTTTTGGCTCATTTCTGGAACGCTTATACTTTGCTGATTTCTCGACTCACCCGACACTTCAAACACGAAAGACACTTCAACGAACTTCAAGAAGAAATCTCACACATTCGACATGGATTCAAGGAGTTCCTCTACATCGGAGTTTTAGCTATTTGTCTTACTAGTGTTGTAAGCGAAGATTGTTGTAAAGTTGTAATCGATTCAACAATAAAAAGATTAAAGTGGATGTAGGCTTAACTTGAAGCTGAACCACTATAAAATTGTTTTCTCTTACTGTTTTTTCTGTGACTTTTCTACTTACTTCTAATTCCCTTATTGACGGGTGGTGCTTTCACCTAATCTCTACTTAAACCTGGGTGTTAACGTTCAATTTTAGCGTTAACATTTTTGGTGCTTTCACTGTGAACCCAAATCAGGCTGTTTTCATCATTGCTTCGCAAAAGTTTGTTGAAAGAATCTCTCTCAAAACCAGAAGTCTATCAGAGATAATGCTCCTGGAAGAAAGCGCAGATCTACTAGATCCGGTGATGTCCAAGAGAATACCGCCACTTCTCCTCCGTAAAGTCAAACAGCTCCAAGTGACGGAATTGCACGAGCGGAGTTAGATGCTGCAGTTTCTGGGCTATATCAGCAAATGGAAGCCCAAAACACTTTAACGTTGGAAAGGTTGAATGCTTTGCTCGGAGCTAACCATCAACCGGTGAATAATGAACAAAACTTTGCCAATGATGTTCATAATTTTGAAGCGAGAAATATTCCTCAAAGGGCAGCTGGCCCCGTTGAAGGGACACCTCCCCAAGCCGGAGGATCAGGGCCGCAGCCAACCCTCTGCGAACGCTTGTCAAGACAAACTTCCGAGAAAATGGCTCATCTCTGTCCCGCAGAACCTCTAACTGATGAGGAATACTTCTCTAGAATGATTCGACAAATCATGAAAGAGAGAGATGGGAAAAGATGCGGCGGCCCCAGTCCGCATCAAAGAATCAACCTTGTAGAAATTACAGGGTGGACCCTACACTGGCGAGCATAGTGGTGCACGAAAAGAAAAGGATCCCAGAAAAGCCAGTGCAGGGGAGAATAGGGTGGTGCCAGTACTTGTTGACCCGAAAGATCCAAACAAGGTGTTGAATGTGGGTTCGCTACTTGGTGTAATGGTTCAAAATACTTTGATATCATTCTTTAAAGCAAATATGGTTGTATTCGCTTGGAGTCATGCCGATATGTGTGGAATATCTCCAGAAATTGCAGTACATACCCTGAATATTGATCCAAAGTTTACACCCGTGAAGCAGAAAAGAAGAACCTAGGGTCCTGAAAGGTAACCAGCATTGAAGGAAGAGGTAGATCGTCTCGTGGAGAATGGCTTCATCAGGAAGTCTACTAATCCGAATTGGGTTTCAAATCCAGTACTGGTTAAGAAAGCTAATGGAAAGTGGAGAGTATGCATCGAGTTTTCAGATTTAAACATAGCCTGCCTCAAAGACTGCTTCCCGTTACCCAGAATATATCAGTTGGTGGATGGAACAACGGGGCTTGAATTGTTATCTTTTATGGATGCTTACTCCGGATATAACCAGATCATGATGCATGAGCCAGATCAGGAGGACACGAGCTTTATCACCGATGTTGGTCTCTACTGCTATAGAGTCATGCCCTTCGGACTTAAGAATGCAGGGGAAACTTACCAGAGGCTTGTTAATGCTATGTTCAAACTACAGATTGGAAAGACTATGGAAGTTTATGTTGACGATATGCTGGTGAAATCAAAGAAGGCAGTCGACGATATGGATCACTTGGCAGAAATGTTTACAGTCCTCCGAAAGTACGGAATGAAGCTTAATCCTTTGAAATGTTCAGTTGGGGTGGAATCTAGAAAGTTCTTGGGTTTCATTGTGAGTGCTAGGGGCATTGAAGCTAATCCTGCTCAAATTGTTTCCTTAAGAGAAGTCAAAGCTCCTAGAATGAAGAAGGAACTGCAAAGTCTCAATGGAAAAGTCGCTGCCTTGAGTCGGTTCATTTCCAAAGCCACTGATAAATGCATTCCGTTCTTTGATGCTCTGAAGAAAGAAAGGAAAAACTTTGACTGGACTCCTGAATGCCAGAAAGCTTTCGATTAGTTGATTCGTCGTATGGAAACGCGTCCAATACTTTCTAAGCCCGACAATGGTGAAGATCTTTCGTATATTTGGCAATCTCATCTCACGCTCTCAGTGCAGCGTTGGTACGGGAAGACGCAAAAATTCAGCGCCTGGTTTATTACATCAGGAAAGGATAGCCAGGCACGTCAATTCCAAAGTTCGCCAATGTAGCTTTGAAATTGGAGATCTAGTCTTCAAAAGAATTATGCTAGCAATAGGTGTGTTTGGGCCAAACTAGGAAGGGCCGTATGTCATAGCGAAAAACTTCTTAATGGCACATTCAAACTCACAACTGTAGAAGGAGATCCGATTACAAGGGTTGGAACAACAATCACTTGCGCCCATATTTTACTTAAAAGCTTTGCTGAAATACTGTAAAAGAATTATGGCTATATGATTCTTGTATTGAAAGCCATTGTAAAGCCGGTGCAAGTGAATAATAAGAACTATAAAGTGGATGTAGGCCCTGTTCTTGGCCGAACTACTATAAATCTTGTGTTCTCTACTATTACAAAATGCCTGTTTTGTTTCGATATGTAAAGTACTTTAATTGTATTGCTAAAATGTCGATTTAATATTGCAGGCCATTAAAACAAAGCTTACCCATCACAAGACCAAGCGGTCCCTGACATCACTCAACAAACGAATGTTAAGCCACAAAAATTCCAGATTCAAATCCTATATAAGAAGTGCTTCAAGCAAATAGTTAGTGATTCCGCCAAAGGTGTTCCCTTGCTAACTAATTATGATTGTTTGTGCAAACGAACGTCTGAATAAGTAGCCTGTGTCTGCCCCTGCGAGCTCACTTAACAACGAAGTACACATCTTTGGAAAAAAAAAACTACTTGCAAAAGAAAAGAATGTGTGCTTGAAAATGATAACAGGGAATCACTGATATGAGCAAATGGCGAAAAGACATGGGCGAGCAGGCAGGAAACGGCCAAAGACCTCTTCGGAGGCACAACTCTTCGGAGGATAAAGACCTCTAACGGGGCATGCGAGAAAAAGAAAGTTCTCTTTCTCAACCAAAAAAGATTGGTGGAATGACCGGAGGTACCTTCCCAAGTGGACGGCAAAGGGCCCTTGTTAACTAGTTGCGATCCTTTGTGGAAACAAATATCCAAGTAACTTGTGTCCGCCCCGCGAATCCATCCAACCATGAGAAAGGAACTTCCAAGCCAAAGCCTTACTCAGAGGCACACGTTTCACCAAGATTTGAAGTAGACACTTCACAAGAGTTGAAATGTGAAAAGCCCTCTTCGGAGGCCCATTTCACCAAAGTTGAAATGCTAAAAGACCTCTTCGGAGGCACACATTTCACCGAGATTTGAAGTAGACACTTCACAAGAGTTGAAATGTGAAAAGCCCTCTCCAGAGGCCCATTTCACAAGAGTTGAAATGCTAAAAGACCTCTTCGGAGGCCCACATTTCACCGAGATTTGAAGTAGACACTTCACAAGAGTTGAAATGTGGAAAGCCCTCTTCGGAGGCCCATTTCACCAGAGTTGAAATGCTAAAACCCCTCTTCAGAGGCACACATTGCACCAGGATTTGAAGTGCAAACAGCTCTCTTCGGAGACAGACTTCACAAGAGTTGGAATGTGAAAAGCCCTCTTTGGAGGCGTACTTCTACTTTCAAGAAAAGATCAATCTCTCCACAATGAGAATATTTTTCTCCGAAGATTGAAGTACCAAATCAAAGCCTTCTTTTGAAGCCCACTTCGCCGCACAGGAGAATTCACTACTTTTCTCTTAAAAAAAAGAAAAAGAAAAAGAGTGATCATCTCCAAAAGTTGAAGTGTAGAAATTTTTCCTAAAAAAAAGTTGAAAGAGAAGACTTCTCTAATACAAGGTGCATTCTACTAAATCAGAGAAATATTCCCTTCAAATGGAAAAATTATTCTCTAAAGTACGGATGCAAGCCTCCTTAAAATGGAAAATTTGTTCTCCAAAGAAAGAGTACAAGTCTTCTCGAAACAGAAGAGTTGTTCTCCAAAATTTTGCCAATGTGAAAGAGATTGCAATAAACTGTGGTAAGGGGGCAATATAATATAGTTACACTCTTAAAAGCAATTCTCAAGCAACATACCACAGGCTTACTACAACATCACACAAAGAAAATAAAGAAACTTGTATGAAAAAGAAGAATAAATGCATTCTCGAATACAGACAGAAGTTTGTACAAGTAAAAGAATCATTTTATTACATACTATGAAAATTTTATACATGTGCAGGTTCCAAAATAAAAGAAGGCGGGGACCGGTACCCGCACAATCTCCGGTCAACACAAGCCTTTATATATATACAAGAAGAAAGAAAAAAGCAGGACGAAAAACATAAGACCAAACCCATCACTTCTTCTTCCTGCCACCTTTGGAGCTCTCACTTGGTCGGATGATTAACTTTTTGGGTCGGCTTGTAAGAGTAGGGAAAGAAGGAAAAAGGCGTGCAATTGGATCTTCTTCTGCTTTTTCTTCGCTGGCAGAAACAACCCTTTTTTCTTTGAGATTCCACGCTTCCCCTTCTTCCTTGAAGAAGACTCACTGCCCGGAGTGAAAAGTGCAGACAACTTTATGTCATCGGAAATAGTTTGCACCGGGGTTCTTTCGCCTTCTTCAGGTTTCTCGGCCTTCTGTTCTTGTGAAGCGACCGGGTCATCCAAGCCTTGAAGAGCTTCTATCCGCTCCTCTTGTGACCTCGGTTGAGAAACGGAAGGAGGAGTAATCTGAAGAGGCGGAGAGGGAAGATCTGGAAGAGGGGAAGTCTGAACAACACTTGGCACTTTCACTACTAGAGAAGAGAAGTTAAAATCAGTATCTCTCATAAAGAGAGGAGAAAATGGCGCGTCAAGATTTAAGTAATAATCAAAAAGTTCATCAAGCTCATGTGAAGTAAACAAGCAGCCCACTTGAGCAAGATCAGCATTGAGGTTACCTGGAGAAGTAGGCTTTACTACGTCAACTACAAAGTCCTATGCTTCAGTGCTTTCTTGAGTCACATCTCCAGTGCGAGCGGTTGCACTTTCAATGACAGCTTTAGCAGGAGGTGGAGAACGGGAAATGGAGCCAACAATATCGACGTCGGCCGAAATCGAAAGTTGATTTGGGTCGGCTGAGGTTGCCTTCCCTAAATGTTCACCTTCCGCCATTCCGGCTCGCTCTTTAGCGAGTTGCTCCTTTCCACTGGCAAGAGCAGCACGTGCATCGTCATCTAGATAGTGCGCCTCCAAGCATATCAAGTGCGGCCTCCCACACTTCTGCCAAAGTGATTTCGTACTTCGAACCCAAAAACGAAAGGTTACCGCGCCCCAGGACACTATGTATGTAAAACTCGAATAAAGTAGAGTTGATGTTGGCTTTAGTTTCCATATGAGATTCTTTGGCTGCTGCTTTGCCGTCAATAGCTTCATTACGCTCTTTTTCAACTTCAGAAAGTCGAGCATTTAGCATTTCAATTTCCAAGTTCTAGAAGCTGGTTTTTTCTCGCAACAGAGCAACGTCAGTTCGGTAGCTTTCTACAACTTGCTGCAGTGCTTCAAATTTAGCTTCAGCGTCTCTTTGCCCGGCGTGAGCATCTCTCACCTGCTTTTGAAGCACTTCTTCTCTTTGAGAATAGAAAGTGGAAGAAGTGGCAAGCTCTTCTTTAAGTTTTTCAACTTTCGCTTCAAGTTTCTCATCGTAAGAGGCAATGCTCTTCATCTCTGCATCATGCTGATCGAGTGTTTTCTGCCACTCGGATTTATCATTTTCCGTAGTCAGCATTGCTTCGAGATTTGTGCGGTTTACTCTTTGAAGCTCGTCAACAAGTTTTTGCCAACCAGACATTCTCTCGATATCGAGTTTGACGGCATCAAGATTTCGCAACATAGCTTGCTTGTCGATTGGGACCAAGTCAAGATCAAAACGCACTCCTTTTAAGCACCGGTGCGGAAGCCGGCTTTGAAGAGTAGTCGGACCATGTCCAACTTGATACCGGGGCCTACTGATGATTGTTTGAATATCAGCTCTTTGAAGGGCAGTAGAGCTAGAAGGGATTTCCAAAGAGATGGGAGTAGCGGGCTTTTCAGAAATCTCAGATGCTGGCTTTTCGCTACGCTTGGCCCGTTTACTCGGATCTTCACCGACATGACTTTTCCCTTTGTCATCACGAGATTTTCGTTTGTGAGAATCATCCTCTCTCTGGGAAGAATCATGTCGTTCATCCCTTCACCCGTAGCGTTCTTCATAAGCACGCCTCTCACGAGCTTTTCTTGCAGCTCTTTCTTCATCGTCTCCCAGGAGGCAGGAAGATACCTCTTAGGGTCATAGAAGTCGCGTCTCCCATAATGCTGGAAATCATCATAGTAAGAGCCGCTACGTCCCATTGGAGAACCTAAAAATGAAGAAAATTCAAGTTCATAAATCTTCAAAGCAAGGAAGTTGAATGCATATAAGTGCCGAAAAATCCTAAGTGTGTGTAACGTGCAAACTACGCGCGTCAAAATACGAACCACTCCTCGGTTGGGGGTTGATGACGGATTTTACAGCAAGTGTCAACTCTTGGGCTGACGGAGTTTGTTGCAAGACAAATGTCGCTTCAACTACAGGAGAAATAACTTTAGTAGTAGTGGTATCATCTTTAAAGAGCTCCTGTGAAGTAATCATCAAGTCGCTCAATCCCTCAAAAATGTCGTCACCATCCTGCCCAGCGGGACCCTTCCCCTCCGCTCCTTTATCAGCAGTCTTCCCGGATTGGTGAGGAGGTTCCTCTTCCTCAATGACCGAGGCAAGTGCAAATTTGTCGGATGATCCCGCAACGTCAATAGAAGCAGAACACTTCACCAGTGAAGCCTCAGCAGTAGGTTCTTTCGGTATAAGTTCTTCGGCGGACACTGGGGCATCTGGTGTCTCTGCTGGAGAATCAGGGACTTCATGAGGCTGAGTAGAACGGGAAGAATGCAGAAGTCCGAATTGGTGCAAAAACTTGTCTTTCAACAAAAATTTAATGCTTCTCTCCTCAGCCGCCACAGTATTTAGTCTTTCAAAAGTCGGCTTGTGGCTGGGATCTTTAGAGGGAGGAGGAAGTGCTGTAAAAGTAAAGAATGAAGTTAGCACTTAGCAAGCCGGACTTTGAAAAGCTCAAATTGAAAGAACGGGGATAAGCAATCTTACTTCCTACTCTCTAGATGGCATAAAATCCTGGGGGGCAGCAAACGAAGAATAATTGATTCTAAAAACCGTGAGCACTTTCAGAAAGATCGGTGATAAGTTTACGGTTTCTGGCGCTTCTCACGAGAATAATAGAAGGATGATCTTTATTCTTTGCAAATGTGCACAAGTAGCAGATTTCTTCAAAGCTCGGAAGACGATCAAGTGTCCTTCTAAACAGAACACACAGTCCCATTAGGATGGCGTAGCCATTGGGATGCAACTGGAAGGGAGAGATAGTTAATCGGAGAAGGAGTTGTTGAAGAAAATCATTAAAAGAAGGAATAGCTCCACTCAAGCACATCTGGCGATTGACAGCGACAAAACCGAGAGGTGGCCTGTCAGCGGTATCGTTTGGCCTAGGAAGTAAAGCATCTGCTTCAGCAATACCGAACTGAATGCGTAGTTGGTTGAACACCTGTTGATTCAGGGAACTTGAAGTCCTTTCCGGGGGATCATCCAGTGGATTGGCTATCGGGAAGGCCTCTCCAGCTTGCCCTACTACTTCTTCTTGTCGAGAAGTCATTCTACTCAAGGAACTGGATATTCAAATATGAAGGTGCATGTTTCCTAAATGTGTGAAGTGTTGTGCAAAACTAATAAAACGGCAAGCAAATATGACTGAAATTAAACTAATAGGCATTTGTCAATTATAAAGTTTCAGCACTTGTTGCTTTAACTCTAAATACAAGTGCAGTGTTAATGCAAACAAATCAGCTTTAATTGATTAATATTGCTTTGCTTCAATACTTCACCTGAATTTGTTGATTCTTGGCACTTCATATAATTTCTTTAAGTTTATTATCCTTTATCGACTAATTTGTCATTCGATGTGGGCGATCAGTGGCAGTATATTTGTCCCAGTTTTCTACAAATGTTGTGTTTAATAGGATATTAGCATTAAAGATAATATAATCTGTAAGGAGTACAACAAGTTCAGACATGTTATCTCGGCAGTTCAATTTGAGAATTCGGTTCAAAAATGTCATGTTCATTTGAATTGAAAAGTGTTCAAGTCCTTAAGTCGCAGGAACGACTCAAGCTAGCTCGGGGATTATTTAGGTCATCTAGGTCAAATCCAACGACCTAACATAAGTCAAACTCTCTTAAGTCGCATTGTTCGAGCCAAGGAGTTCGAGGCAGTCTAAAATTGTCTAAGTATTAGCTCGTCCGCGACCTAAAGGTTATATGACAAAGAGTTAGCTCTCCCAAATCCTAGTGCAACCTAAAGTTAGATCGTTAAAGGTGTATTTCATCTGAAACAGCATACTATACATCTTAGGTCGCCGTCTCTTATGTCGCTCAGAATTTAAAAGTTAGGTCATTAAGTCAGTTAGGTCGTGCAATTCACATCTAAATCGTTAAGCCTTAGGTCGTTCGGAGCTCCTAAGCCGGTCACTCCCTCACTCACCCTAACCCGCTAACTTTACTTCACTCACAAACTCGATAACCCGTTAATTTGTGACCCGATAACCCTCTATCATCTCCACAGTAGAATCCATCATCTTTCAACACCACCAAATCACCTAAAACCGATTCGAATCACCTCAGATCTACCATGGATCCAGTGCATTACCGTGTTCTCGTGAATTATAAAATCATCGTGTCCAATGACGACCAAAGACCGATTGTAACATGATTCATGGTAAAATGCAGCACATGAAATTGGATTAAGGCCGGAAAAAGGGGGATTCGCGTTTCGATGATGGCCGTGGTTGGAAATTGACTGAGATTACTTAAGTAGTATGATGATAAAGATGAATTGACGACTGGTTGGATTGAATTCTCCCTTGGAAGCTCTAAGGTTCGTTAATGGTAGAGCAGGTTGTCAAAGAAGTTAAGTAAGGAGGAAAAAATGAGCTAACAGTTTATATAAGGCAAAGAGAAGGGGACGGATGGGCACGTGAGTTAGCTTATCTCTTGGGTCGCTCACGACCTAGCAGAATTAGGTCGAAGCACTCGACCTATGGCATAGGCGTGTACTTCGAGGGGAAAATGTTAACTCCTCTATTTCATGACTCAACGACCTAAGGGTATAAGCGACCAAAGGAATTACAAGTATGAACAAGCTAGCAGGGACGAAGCTAACACGACCTAACGACCTAAAGTTAACACGACCTAACAACCTTAAGATATCCCAACCTAACGACTTAAGGAATAAAGCGACTCAGTGCCTAACGGGTTAGAAGGACCAGTGACCTAACAACCTAAAGAATGAGCGGGTTAACATGGATGCTCGACCTAACGAGTTAGCGACCTAAAGACCCCTAACGACCTAATAACTTAACGACCTAACGGGTTAAGACAGTGTGAGGCCGCATGCATGCTACTCCTTCATTAGGTCGCTCACGACCTAAATAGACCGAGATAACTTCATAAGTCGTAACTTATTATGTCGCTTCTCTCCTAGGTCGCTACGACCTACCAGTTCGCTTAGAGAAGACCAAGTGCAACCAAGATGAGCCGTAGTTCGCATCCCTTAGGTCACTGGCGACCTACGACCTATGACCCACGACTTACGACTTATGACTTACTCCAGAAATCTCCTATAAATACCATGCCTACTCCATCAAAGGGGGACTTTTAGCTCATTTCTGGAACGCTTATACTCTGCTGATTTCTCGACTTACCCGACACTTCAAACATGAAAGACACTTCAACGAACTTGAATAAGAAATCTCACACATTCGACATGGATTCAAGGAGTTCTTCTACATTGGATTTTTAGCTATTTGTCTTAGTAGTGTTGTAATCGAAGATTGTTGTAAAGTTGTAATTGATTCAGCAATAAAGAAGATTAAAGTGGATATAGGCTTAACTTGAAGTCGAACCACTATAAAACTGTTGTCTCTTTACTGTTTTTTCTGTGACTTTTCTACTTACTTCTAATTCTCGTATTGACGGGTGGTGCTTTCACTTAATCTCTACTTACACCGAGGTGTTAGCGTTAAATTTTAGCGTTAACAGAATCTTTAAGTCGGAAATATTCCAAATGAAAGACTGTAGTTGATTCAATGAAAAAGGCTAATTACATCTACTTGAATAGCACTGCAATAAACATAATGTATATAAAAATTTAAGTGCACAATTTTATAACTGAGACAATTCCAAATGTTGAGAATCTCATAACATTATTATATGTTAACAATGTCGCAATATAGTTCATAACGGAATATAGAGATCACTAAAAGTCGAGAGACATACTCCAAATTGTTCCGCATGATAAAATAGTTTATATCCATCTGAGAGAGTTTATTGATGAGGTAGATAATTAAAACATAATAGCATACCCATTCACAAAGGGATTGACCTAATTGGTTTTGATACGACTAGTTGGGGAAGTGGAATAATTTCCATAATTGACCCCAAGTGCAAGTGGGTGATTGATAAAGTTCGGGGTATGCCCTTTGGGCAATTCTTTATTTTGTTACATATGTTTAACTCATTGACCAATCTTGTTCGAAATGAAGGTGTTTTCTTTCTATTATATACTTGATATAATATGGTTAATTAATTAATTAATTTAATTAAGATTATATGTAATAGAAAATCCATAAATGGTATGTTTTGTGATAGTAGTTATAAAGTGTTGTAACCGTAAGTAATTTATCACAATGAAATAAACATACGATTTTAAATATTCCTAGTCAAGATGCATTGAGAGTGGATATCAATACATTCGTTGAGACAAGAGTACATAACGCTTTCCAAATATTGGACAGTGTATTACTTATGACAACTGAGGGCACCAAGGGGTTACGTACAGATAGTTATTAGATAACTATGGAATGACTCACACGATAGTTTTCCATTGGTTAACATAACTAAGGCCAAGCAGAGAATATCGATGTCACTAATTTACACAGTTCCCTCGACTTGATAATACCGTTGATCTTCAATGTAACGACCCATAATTTAAGTAATTTGAAATTAGAATATTTAATTAATTTTAAATATTGGAAAGTTAATTTTATGGGTTAAATAACTTAAATTCCAAATATAGCGATTTAGTGAATAAGTTTAATTATTGAATTTAATAAATGAAATCATTTAAATAGTTGAATCTTGGATTTTTATTTGGATAAAAATAACTTAAAAGCTTATTTAATCACCATTTAATAAGAATAAGGGTAAGAAAACTTTTTAATTGGATTTAAAAGTGATTTACTCGATTTTGAAAATAACTCATTTTAATTAACATATAAAAATAGCCACCAGGGCACATCTCGAATTTTGACGAAACTAGTGTCTTTGGGTCTGTAATAATGAATTATATTACACCGTCAAATTTCCTAGCAATTAGATGTATCGTTTAGTCATGCGAGAATGGAACGCGTTGAAATTAATATTGAAAATTTAATATAATAATTAGGTTAAAAATGCTGTCTTCTGAATACGATCGAATTACGCCTCGAAATAATTTCCGTTGTGTTCGGAGTAGGGGTATAACACATGGAACGTCAGGCAGCATGCATCGGTTAGGGTCAAAAACTGTATCGTTGGATATTTTGAATTTTAAATAATATATTATCTTCGATTTAACTATACACCGCCATGTTCATTCTTATCAGCTGACCTACATATACGAGCCCACACCCTACCATTCTTGACCGTACCCATCCACCTCTTTAAATTTACTTCATCCCACTCTTTCGTCTAAAATGATTTAAGCCGGAAAAAAGAGGCAAATATATACACACTTAGCAATAAAATCGAAAACCAACATTCTGTGAGCTATAACCATGTTATGCTTGAAGTAGAGAGGCGCGAGCCCAGCCGTGAGTAGGTAGAGGGAGACGAAGTTCATTATTTGCTAGGGCTTCGATTTTCTTTTATTTGAAGGCGAGTTTGGGAAAATGGAGCTTGAATTCAAGTTCGTAGGGGGATGGGTCACCGGCAACCAAGATTTGGAAGGTTCGATCGGAGAAGTCAAATTCTAGAATCGATGAGTGCGGTCGTTAATGTGCATGGTGTATCCTTCTTTGTGCGTGCATAAGAAGGAGTACCAGATGAGTAGGGAAAGAGGATGTTTGAGGGTAGACTTGTAATCTAATAAAGTTATATTGGTTTATTATATTTTAATTTAAAATGTGTCGGTGATTTATAAAATTTCATAACTCTCTCAAACGTTGTCGAATCGAGGCGCGAATTTTTGCATTGCGCTCTTAATGGAGAAAGCCTCGCAATAAAACTGGTTTGGATAGAATTGGAGACATTTGAATTTTGGGCTAAAATCGGACATTGTTCGGTTTTAGTTCCAAACCGAAACACTTCGGCGACAACAGAAATTTTGGTGTGTTTAACTTACCTTTTTGGATAACTAGTATGATATATAGTTGATAAAAATCTATTGGCTGACTGTTTGGATGAATTATTATGTACATACATACATATATATATCTGTGTGTGTGTGTATTGTTTGGTTTAGATATATTCCCACCTATTGAAGCGGATGAGACCCTATTGCATTCTCGTGTAAGAGCATATGACCTTTTGTATGCGAATCCCACCTCGAAGCGGTTGATTTATGTTTATGATTATATAAAATTTGTGATGCAGGGAAAAACGGGTTGGAAGGATCCAATGGGATTCCTCGCTATTATTGAATTATATCGTTTCAATAATATTTCCTTTATATGGATTATTGAATAGTAAATATGATTGTGGACGTTATGGTTATAACATCGTTGTATATTAGAAATTAAAACCTAGTAGTAATAGAAAATCAATATCGATATTGGTTAAGTGATGGGTGGCAATTGGCCTCAAATTAGTATTTTAAAATACTATAATTTGCCGTCAAGTCAGAACTGTTTTTGGAAGATAACAAATTATTTTTAAATTCGAAATCAGGTTTCGAAAACATTTTTTTCTAAGAATTCATTTATTTAATTTTAATAATATTATTTGTAGGTTATTCAATTATATTAATGTTGTTTTATAGTCATTTTATTATAGCAATATTGCTTTTAGGTGTTTAATTAAATTAATATTGTTTAAAAGGTATTTGGTTATATTAACATGGTTTTAAAGTTAATTAATTATACTAGTAAGAATTTAAGGTTATTTAATTATATTGGTATTGTTTTAAAGTTAATTGTCTATAGTAATATGGATTTAAAAAATTATGAAAATGTGATAAGGTTAATTATTTAAGAATAATTATGGTATCGAATTAATATTAAGGATTATTAATATGGTTTTAAAATAAATTGTTATTATTTATGAAAATAGTAAAGGTTAATTTTTATTGTTCTTAAACATTATTTTTAAGTTATTAATTATCATTTTTAATGTTTTTTAAAATTTATAAATTTTAATGTAAATAATCCTTATTATATAATGGTGTTTGAAGTAAAATATTTCAAATTAATGATAATTATTTCTGAGACCCTGGGAATATATTTGAAAGACTTAGATTTTATAAAGGATTTATAAATGGGGGAACTGATTTAAAGGACAAAAATTTGTATATTTTTAGTATTAAGGACACGATCTCAATATTTTAACCACAAGGACAATCATTCTCCTAAAAATTATTCATAAGGACAAACATTCTTTCAAAATTATTCATAAGTACAAACATTCTTCCAAATCTGCTACTGAACTAAAATTGATACCTAAAAACTGCTATCGATAACTACAAACAGATACCTAAAAACGGCTATCAATAACTAAAAGCCGATACCTAAAGAAAGTTGTCCTTCAGGCTAAAATACTGAAGGTCTGTCCCTGAGGCTAAAACGCTGAGAAATTTAGTCCTCGAAAATAATTTCTTGTTTATAAAATGGGTTTGAAGAATTAAAGAAAGGTTATTTGAAAAGTGAAGTGTTTATAAATGAGTAGCTATTTATAAACGAATTTCAGAAACGGGTTTATAGATTTGTAAAAGAAGTTTATAAATGGGGTATGGATTCATAAAGGGTTTATAAGTGAATTTTGAAATGTTTAACAAGCTTATAAGGGATGGAATTTTTATAAAGGGGTTATAATTGGTTATTAGAGGTTTGTAAAATGATTTAGAAATGGTTTTGGAGAATTGAATAGAACAAAATTTTCTAAATTTTGTGGATATACCACTGAGATAAGTATGAATATTTCTAAGTATTGAAATATAGAGATTTGCGAGTATATCTTTTTAACTTACAAGTAATTTATGAAGTGGGTTTTATTTATGAAGGATTTATTAGAAGGAGATCGGCAGTCACTATGTGCTTAACCCATGTTGTTTTCACCTATGAAATATATGATTTGAACTTTTTTTATTCGTTGTAAATCCGTCTGCTAACGGTTTGGGGATGTTCTCCGCTCTTATCTTTCGCTGTTTATTTCCTAAAGAACGGGGGTTGAGTTTACCGAAAACTATCAAATGTTGTTTCGAAAAGATCGGGATAGGATATGTTATCTAAAAACCACTTCGATCCAATTTAAGCGTTGCGAAGAGAAGATATCCTAAAGATGATGAAAATTCAGAGGCGGAGCTCTCAAGTGTGTCGTTCAGTCCAGGAATGAACTTGTATGGATAAATGCTAGCATTGCATTGTTTCTTGAATGGCATGTTAGTATTCCAAGTGGGAAGTGCTAAATAAAGGTAATCGCAGCCTCAAGCCTCATCAACCAGGAAAATGACTAAAGCAGGAACATGCAGCAAGGCTACGTGGGTCGCTCCCATTAGGGTATGATCATTCCAGGTCTAGTGTCGATATCTCTATGTATGCTTCGAGGCCCATGATAGTTGTTTATCAAACATAAGGTGACCATATTCGGTGCTATTCATCAAGGGGTAGTGCCGGTCCTGAGTAGCTAAGGTGCAGTTACGATTGCAACCTCCCATACATTTTATATAGTGGTGTACGGATTCGGTGGGTAGACCCCTACCCTTTCATAGTTGGAATCCATTCTTCAATAAGCGCCCACGGACTTGATTGTATACTTATTATGTTGAAATTTAATAATGTAATAATTTCGACTATGATTAATATGTATTTGTATCTAGACAGTATTATAAGATCATGGATTTACTGTAGAAATGTTTTGGTTATCATAAGGTAAAAACCCGTCTGTGTTTATGTGCGGCATGGTCTTACGAGATACCTTTAATTTCAAAGGTTTTATATAACTTTAAATCTCACGCTGGTTTTCTAGACTGGCTCGGGTGTTATTTTATCATAAAGCCTGGGTCAGACCGAGTATATTACAGATTGGCTTAGATGCTTGGAGCTTCAAAAGACGATTTGGAGGCCTAGAGACGTATTCATGTAGATGGTTATTTTCCTCTGTATTCATTGTTGTGTTTATCAGCAATTGTAAGGAAAGGCCATTATAATTGTCTAGGCTGATATAGGTTAGTATACTCTGATTGATGTCTGTATATAGATATATTACAATTTTGTTTTTGTGTAAAGATTTATGATTATATTATAGGTTATTCGTTCCGCTATGTGATTCTGTGTTTTTTAGTTTTCTTCTTATCTACTTTCTTTTCCCTAACAATAGGGTCTTCCTACATTTGATTGCTCAGCATGTGATACAAGAGACGTGTTGGTGTCGATATTTGAGGGTCGGAAAGCCCGTTTCGTTACATTTGGTATCAGAGCTGAAGGTGAAGCGAGAACCTTGGCTTTGGTAGGGCAACTCATTAGAGATGGGGTCAGTAGCACCCAAGAAAGAGTTTGAGTGCATACATATATATGAGCAGATATTTGTTAATGATATAAAAAAATGTTTTATATTGTGTTGGTTGATCTATTGAGTGGCTTATGGATTCTGGTCAATATGAGTAATTAACGTCACTGATAAGGATCTCTGAACACTTGAACAGGGAAACTAGACATGGTATTGTTTTGAAATTAGGCAAACGAAATAATTTTACCTTGATTATTTTATATATAAAGGAATATATTTTTTTATAAATTATTATGGTATATATGGTGTGCTTGGTTGGTAGGAAATGCTAATATTAAACTATTATCATTTGTTGTTTGTTGTTGTGATCGAATAAAAGTTGATATTATAATGAAAGCAAGATTAACAGGTAAGAAATATTTATTATAACTAAAAATTAGATCATATAAATATATGATTTATAAATTAGAATAAAATTTCAAAAATATATTATATAAATATGGTATATAAAAACGATTTATAAGGGATTTAAAAATTGGAAATTTTAGAATTTAAAACCTGTTAATTTTTTAATTGGTTTTTCAAAGTTTTGGAAAATATTTTTAACTGGAAATAATTTAAAAAAAGGTTTTAAAAGGAATAAAAGCTTTGAAATCACTTCGGTTTCGGAAAATAATTTCGATGATGACTACAGCATCATCGACGTTCATTTTTGAGTTTCCATGGAAGGAATTGCTACCATTGGAGTTTTATTTGATAAAAAACTGGTTCTGATTTTGACATTCAAAGGTAGGAAATTACACATACATATGATTTCAAATTGATTTGAAATAAATGAGAACTAGGTGTTTAAACTCTGGGGAATTTTCATTGAGTATTTTATGAAGATACGTGGGAATAAGTTTGATAACTTATGAATTATGAAAACTAGTAAGTTGAACAATGTTTTAAATTGTTGAATATGAATTTTAAGAAAAGTAAAAATTTGAAATTGAATTATGGAATGAAATTTAACTTAAATTAAGTCAAATAAGGTGAGTTTCAAAAATTTAGCGTAAGTTAGGCTAAATGAAATAATTTTGGAAATGGAATTGATTGAGATTTGAAATAAACTAATAAAATCAGCTAATTAAATTGATTAGTTAAATGAATATGGTCTGGAACGTTAATCGATAAAAGTGAATATAGAAATTGGTAGGTGAACTGAGTTAAATAGAATTGAAATTGACTTCGATTTAAATCCACTATGAACATAAGTTGTAAATAGAAAATAAACATGAAATTTGTATAAAATGTAATAATAGACTGAAGGAAAATTCAATGGGATGGTTCTTGAGTGATGATTAGCATTGATAGGAATATACTAAGTAAATAATGGATGTGAATAAAGCAATGTGAATAGTGATTGTGAATAAGTGAATGTAAATGAAATGAATGTGAATAAGAGGAATCAGGTGTAGCTAAAAATCCACCGAAATAAATACGTAGGTTGTACGTATATTATTTTATTCGGATAACGGTTTGATCCAGATTCGAGCATAGGATTTCGAGATGATTTATATTGACCCGGGTTGGAATTTTTTACTCGATTCTCGATGGCGAACACTAGACATAGATTTTTGATTGGTTCCAAAATTCTCTATCATAATATATGGCTATGCAAGGAGAATGGCGAGTTCTAATCAAGGAACCAGATCTAAGTCCGCAGTATAGTGGCCGTGTAAAGATACTAGTTCGAAAGCGAAATTGTGTGATCAAGCGAGCGATCAGATTTGATATTGCATACGGATGATATACGTGCATCATACAGGCCTTAGTAAAGCAAATGTTGAAAATTAAATTTAAAATTAATATGATTATAAACTATATGTACGGATATCATTAGTAAATAAGATGCAGGTATATAAAAGCAATAGCAAATTTGATGCCCTTATTTTTTAATTAAAATTTGGTTGCCCAACAAAAAGGTACATGTTTAAATTGTTGGTTGAATTTGATGATTGTATGGTTGAGCCGCTTGGCTTTTATTTACTTTCGCTGGTTTGGGCCGTAGTGGCGAATGGTGATTTTCCGAAAATTTATAGAGTTGGAAGTTTTGAAGAATTTTATGATAACTAAATTTTGATTTTAAATTATAACTTAAAATGATTGAAGGGATAATATTAGTTGGAATGTATGAATGAATTTAGAAATTTAGTAATGGTTATAACAAGGTTTAAACAAATTGATTTCGGAAAGTTAAAAGATTAAAAGGATTTAATAATTTATTCAAATTAATTAGTATTAAAAAGTAATGGGTTTGGGCTTTTTTCTTACCTTGGCAATTTCGGGAACGAAATTCTTTTAAGGGGGAAGAATGTAATGATCCAGAATTTTAGTTATTTAAAAATTAGAATATCTAATTAATTTTAAATATTGAAAAGTTAATTTTATCGCTTAAATAACATAAATTCCAAATATAGCAATTTATTGGATAAGTTTAATTGTTTAATTTAATAATTGAAATCATTTAAATAATTGAATCTTGGAATTTTATTTGGATAAAATTAATTTAAAAGCTTATTTAACCACTATTTAACAAAAATGAGGGTAATAATACTTTTAAATTAGATTCAAAAATGATTTACTCCATTTTTAAAATAACTCGTTTTAATTAACATATAAAAATAGTCTTTCGAGGCCCAGTCTCGGATTTCGACGAAACCAGTGTCATTGGGTCTGCGATAATGAATTATATTGCGCCGTCTAATTTCATAGCGATCAGATATATTGTTTGGTCTTGCGAGATCGAAACGCATTGAAATTAGTATTGAAAATTTAATATAATAATTGGGTTCATAAAGCTATCTTCTACATACGTCGAATTAGGCCTCGGACCAAGTTCCGTTGTGTTCGGAATAGGGGTATAACATATAGAACATCAAGCGGCACACCTCAATTAGGGTTCGGAACCATATCGCTTGATATTTTGAATTTTAAATAATATATTACTTCAATTTAACTATACACTGCCATGTTCATTCTTATCAACCGACCAACTTGTACAAGCCCATACCCTACCATTCTTGACCATACCCATCCTCCTCTTTAATTTGCTTCATCCCTCTCTTTCATCTAAAATGATTTAAACCAGGAAAAAGAGGAATATATATATAGACACACACTTAGCAATAAAATAGAAAACCCACATTCCTTGAGTTATAACGGCATCATGCTTGAAGGTAGAGAGGTGTGAGCTCAGTTGTGAATAGGAAGAGGGAGATAAACGTTCATTATTCGTTAGGGCTTCGATTTTCTTTGGTTTGAAGGCGAATTTGGAAAATGGAGCTTGAATTCGGGTTCGTAGGGGGAAGGGGCATCATCGGCCAAGATTTGAAAGGGTTTGATCACGCGATGATTGTCTTGACTTTCGTATGGCTAGCGAAAGCATGGCAGAGTTGCATTTTGATGCAGTGGAGCGGACGTAAATTTTTAGTGATAGGGGAGTCGAGTTCATCGAGAGATGAAGATCGTCGAAGTTGAATTCTAGAATCGATGAGTGTGGTGGATGATGTGCACGGTGTATCCTTCTTCATACGTGCACAGGAACGAGTATTAGATGAGTTGGGGAAGAATATGTTTGAGGGTGGACTTGTAATTTAATGAAGTTATATTGGTTTATTATATTTTAATTTAAAAATGTGTTGATGACTTATAATATTTCATAACTCTCTCATACGGAGTCGAATCGAGGCATGAATTTCATCATTGTGATCGTAACGACGAATGTTTATGGTAGAACTTGTTTGGATGGAATTGGAGACAGTTGAATTTTGGGCTAAAATAGGGCGTCGTTCGGTTTTTGTTCCAAACTGGAACGAATCGGCGATAGTAGAAATTTCGTTGAGTTCAAACTCACCTTTTTGGATAACAAGCATGATATATAGTTCATAAATATCTGTTGGTTGACTGTTCGGGTGAAATATTATATATATATATATATATATATACATATATATACATACATACATACATATATATATATATATATATATATTAGTTCGTTTGGATATATTCCCACCTATTGGAGAGGATGAGACCCTATTACGTTCCCGTGTAAGAGCGGATGACCCTTTTGTATGCAAGTCCCGCCTCGAAGCGGTTGATTTATGTTTATGATTATATAACATTTATGATGAAGTGAAAAATAGGTTGGAGAGATCCAATGGGATTCCTTGCTATTATGGAATTATATTGTCTCAATAATATTTCCTTTATATATATTATTGAATAATAAATATGATTGTGGTGGCTGTGGTTATAACATCGTTATATGTTTGAAATTAAAATCCAATAGTGGTAGAAAATCAATATCGATATTGGCTAAGTGTTGGGTGCCTATTGGCCTCAAATTAGTATTTTAAAATATTATAAATTGTCGTCAAGTCGAAACTGTTTTTAGAAGATAAGGAATGATTTTTAAATCCAAAATCGGGTTTCAAAAATATTTTGCTCTAAGGATTTGTTTATTTATTTTTAATAATATTATTTTTAGCTTATTCAATTATATTAATGTTGTTTTTTAGTTATTTTACTACAGTAATATTGTTTCTAAGTGTTTAATTAAATTAATATTGTTTCAAAAGTATTTAATTATATTAATATGGTTTTAAAGTTAATTAATTATGCTAATAAGAATTTAAATTTATTTAATTATATTGGTATTGTTTTAAAGTTAATTGTTAGTAATATGGATTTAAAGAATTATAAAAATGTGATAAGGTTAATTATTTAAGAATAATTATTGTTTGGAATTAATATTAAGGATTATTAATAAGGTTTTAAAATAAATTATTATTACTTATGAAAATGGTAAAGGTTAATTATTATTGTTCTTAAACAATATTTTGAAGTTATTAATTATCTTTATGATGTTTTAAAATTTATAAATTTTAATGTTCATAATCATCGTTATATAATGTTGTTTGAAGTAAAATATTTTAGATTAATTATAATTATTTATAAGGCCCAAGGAATATATTGGAAAGACTTAGATTTTATAAAGGTTTTATAAAATGGGTTTGAAGAATTAAGGAAAGGTTATCTAAAAGGTGAAGAGTTTATAAATGAGTAGATATTTATAAATGAATTTCAGAAACAGGTTTATGGATTTATAAAAGAAGTTTATAAATAGAGTATAGATTCATAAAGGGTTTATAAGTGATTTTTGAAATGTATAGAAGCCTATAAGGCATGGAACTTTTATAAAGGGATTATAAATGATTTTCGAAGGTTTATAAAATGATTTATAAATGGTTTTGGAGAATCGAATAAAAGAAAACTTTCTAAATTTTGTGGATATACTTATACCATTGAGATAAGTATATGGATTTTTCTAAGTATTGAAATATAGAGATTTGCTAGTGTATATCTTCGTAATTTACAAGTAATTTGTGAAGTGGGTTTCATTTATGAGGATTTATTAAAAGGAGGTCGTTGGTCGCTATGTGCTTAACCTATGTTGTTTTCACCTATGAAAGCTACGATTTGAATGTTTTTTTTATTCGTTGGTTAAATAACCGACTATTGAATTTGGACACCAAAGTAACTTTGGAAATATCTAGGGGAAACAAGTGAGTGATATGGCACAATCATCTCCGAAGATGCGGTACTATGCGTATAAATCTCGTTTCACTCTCTTAGGACAATGATAATGAAATCCGTCCACTAACGGTTAGGAGATAACCTCTGCTCTAATCTTTGGTTGTTTATTTTTTAAAGAACCGGGGTTGGGTTTACCGAAAACTATAGAATATTGTTTTGAAGAGATCGGGATCGGATATGTTGTCTAAAAACCACTTCAATCCAACTTAAGCGTTGCGAAGTGAATATATCTTGAAGATGAAGGAAATTTAAAGACGAAGCTCTGAAGTGTTGCGTTCAGTCCCAGAATGAACTTGTATGGATGAGTGCTAACATTGCATTGTTGCCTTGAGGGCAGTGTTAGCATTCCAAATGCGAAGTGCTAAATAAAGGTAATCGTAGCCTCAAACCTCATCAACTAGGAAAATAACTAAAGGAGGGACATGTAACAAGGCTATGTGGGTCGCTCGCATTGGGGTATGATCATTCAAAGATCCAGTGCGATATCTCTATGTATGCTTCGGGGCCCAAGATGGTTGTTTATCAACCATGGCGTGATCATATTTGGTGCTATCCAGCAAGAGGTATTGACAGTCCTTAGTTGCTGAGGTGCAGTTGCCATTGCAACTTCCCGTACATTTTATCTAGAGGTATACGAATTCGGTGGGTAGACCCTTACCCTTTCATAGTTAGAATCTATTCTTCAATAAGCGCCTACAGACTCGATTGTATACATATTATGCTGGAATTTAATAATGTAACAATTTCAGCTATGATAAATAAGTATTTGTATCTGGACACTATTAAAATATCATGGATTTTCAATAGAAATGTTTTGGTAATCGTAAGGTAAAAACCCGTCCATGTTCATGTGCGGCATGGTCATACGAGATACCTTTGATTTCAAAGGTTTTATATAACTTTAAATCCAGTTGGGTGTGTTTTCTCACGCTGGATTTCTAAACCAACTCGTGTGTTATTTTGTTATAATGCTCGAGTTAGATCGAGTATATTATAAATTGGCTTGGATGCTTGGAGCTTCAAGAGATGAGTTGGAGGCCCAGAGACGTATTCATGTAGATGGTTATTTTCCGATGTATTCATTATTGTGTTTATCAACAATTGTGAGGATACGCTGCTATAACTGTCTAGGCTGAGATACGTTAGTATACTCCAATTGATGTCTGTATATACATATATTACAGTTTTGTTTTTATGTAAAGATTTATGGTATATTATAGATTATTCATTCCATTGTTAGATTCTGTATTGTTTAGTTTTCTTCTTGTCTTCTTTCTTTTCACTAACAATTGGGTCTTTCGACATTTGATTGTTCGGCATATGATACAAGGGGTGTATTATTGTCAATTTTCGAGGGTCAAAAAGGCTGGTTCGTCACATTCAATTTGGAAACTCCGCTTTGATTATAGATAAATCATGGCATGGCATCCATCAAATGACTATAATTGAGTCGAATGGAAGCATTGGATATACAAACACTATTTAAAAGAGTATTCGTCTCCTCGGTTTTATGAGGTTAGTATCATGGCTAACTAAGTTCAATTTAAAGTCAGAGTCTCTGTCCAGAGCATTTTGGTTAACAATAATTGTGATTATTGGACAAACGAATTTGTGTTTGGGCTATAAAGTTGAATGTGAATTATATTAGAATTTTACTATTACCAAATTCCATAAATCCAAAGTAAATATAATTTTGAAGAGAATTAGTATAAATAACTATCACTAAAATGTACCGCTTAAGTATTTGTGAAATGTTATCAGAAAGACCAGTAAGTGATGAATTCGACCGAAATGTCACACCACCTTCTAAGTGGCGTATGAACAATAATATTTGAATCGTTCAATATTAATCGCTGACTGAATTCACACCTCTAAGTCACGCAACCGCATTTGTGACTTCTCTGAAAATTGCATAATTTAATTAATTTTTAAAATGTGCAAATTGATTAAATTAATTAATATTTATGAAGTATTACTTATTATTAATTTATTTAATGTTATGAATGTTGTTGGTAATTATTTAAATGCATATATGAAAATCTTATTTGTATATATCAGTATGCGGTACCGGTATAGTATTGAACATGTTTTAAATAATAAAATATTTACATAAAAGTTGTTTTTTCTTTTATTTTAAAAACTTTCACATTTGGAAAGTGCTTGGATCTGCCATATAAGGTGAGAGGAGGAAATTAATTAAGGGGATTGATTGAAATTTAAAAAGGGGAATTAAAGGGAGGAGTTTTAATAGGAGAATAAGAAAAGTTCCTCCAATCCTTTAAAAAAATCTCCTCATTTTTGAAAGTACACAGAACGTATCTTTCATTTTGGTTCTCTTTTCTTCGTCTTTTCTATTATTCATTGATGGCTGAAACTTCATCCTAAAAAAACATCAAAACGAATTCAAGTCGGCATCCAACTAAATTAAAATGGTGGTCAGTCTTCTCTTGCAAAGTGCGATGGTTAGTTTTTTGAAATCTGAGGAGAAGCCACGAGCAAAAGTGTGATGAAGGGAAAAGTCTATCTGATTTAGACAGTGATCAGTCAGATTTAGGTATTGCTCTATCACTCAAGGTGTTTCTACATGCTTCATCCTAAGGTAATTATATTTATGTATAATTCTATATTTGCATACCATATAATTTATTCTTATACCCATAATCTCTTTCTTTCCCTTCTGTTCATACCTGTGAATTTGTATCTTGATTTGAATATCACCATTCAGTTGCTTGAATCGATTGTTCTATCACGTTAAAACATAAAATGTTTTCTTTTGTTCACTACTATTTTTTTATGAATTAAACATCTCATTTTCTATCTCATGTATGATTTTTTGATCAATTAATTTAACCTAGATCTAGACCTTCTTACTTTTATTTTATTTACTCTACGTGATTGTTACAAAGTTTATTTAGTTTAGATCTATACCTTCTTATCTCAAATCCATATATACTTATGTCATTTGATTTTATTGTTTAGAGCAAAAAAAATAATATAATTAATCTTTGGATGTTTTTAATTCATAGTTCAGTTTTTGATAAAAGTTTTACACTTGAATATTTAGACATGGGTTGCTGTGTAACTAAAATTTAGTAATAATCACATTGATTCATCTTTGTCATCTAATTGATATGATGTTTTAATTGTCATGTTTCAAATCATTCTAATATAAACTCTTCCTTTTAACATTAAATCAATGATATATTCCGTGATTTACAATTTCATCTTATTAAAAATTATATTTTTGCTTAAAAGGAAGGATTCGTTTCACAACTCTTCCAAACCATTTTCTTTAATCTTTATATTCTTTGATTTACTGCTTGTAATTGAAATGAAATCTATTTTATTTGAACTACTATGCTAAACATTAACTGTATATGTCTGTGTGTGTGTATTTACAGTATGTAGGTATATATATGTAATTATATATTAATAAATAAATAAAATTGTTCATGTTTTGGATGACAAAGGCATATATAGATAGGAAATGTGTTGATTACGGTGTAAACCTCAACACTTATGCAATGTTTTACATTAACTTTGTACATTTTCAAATGTTGCACTTACACTATACACATGGGCACATGTGATGTGCGCAGAAGCATTTGCAAATAATCAAATCAAATTGGGCTAATGCATTCCTGATAAAATATTCAATTGAAATGTTAACATATTTATTAAATATATCATCAATCCAATTAGAGACAAAAATGAGAGGTTTCTCTCTCTTCAATTAATGTTGTTTACTCCTTTAATTAATTGCATAACTAATAGAGAAGGAAACTAAAGATTTCCTTCTCGTTACTTTAATAAGTAACTGATGTGTATGTTGGTGTATCTGATATACTCATTTCATTATATATATAATATTCGAACCTTTTTGAAATTATTATTTTCACCAAACTAAATAATATATCGATTTTATTTAAAAGAAGATTTACAAAAGATCTAAATGTATTTAGACTTCATAGGCCCATTAAGATCCAAAATAGCTAATTTTTTTGAAATTTACTCATTTCTCCAATACGGGCTAGCCCAATTTCAATAATATTAATGTGGAAAGGAAAAGTTGCTGCCTACGCTAGTCAACATCTATAGCCACACAAAAGGAATTATCCGACTCAAGGTTTGGATTTGGCGGCTATGGTTTTTGCTCTGAAGATGTGGAGGCATTATCTACTAGGAGAAAGGTTTGATATGTTTACGGACCACAAACACTTGAAATGCCTTTTCTCTCGGAAAGATCTCAACCTTCATCAGCAACAATGGTTAGAGTTCTTAGCCTCCTATGAATTTAGCATTTTCCATACACCAGGAAAAGGAATGCAATCGTCGATGCATTGTCAATGCATTGAGTAGAAGACTTGCTAGTTTAGGAGCAATGTTCTTGGAATAGAAGTAAATTGAGTACATTATTAGATATGATTTTAGGCCACATTGCAAGCTAGAGCCAGAGATGTTGGCAAGTTTGTCGGTCATACTTACACTAATTGAAAGGTTCGGTATTACTCAGTAGTGAGATGCTAGGCTGCTAGAGATAATAATGAAGATAGTAAAAGGAGTAGAATATGAAGACATCAAGCAACCGAGATGTCGGCTTCATAAGGATGGAATTTTTTTATTTTCGATGTTGATAGATTACGAGATGAAGTGCTATGAGAGTGCAACTGTAACATCCAGCCTTTTCGCACACTTTAAACCGACACACGTGTCAATTCAAAGCATACACAAGGGCGGATTGTTATGGGGTAAATAAGAAAAACAGAGAAGAAATAAAAACAAAACAGAATCTCACAACGGAAGGATAAAATATAATAATAAATATACAGTTCAAACAGTTTACAAACACTTGATTTGCTTTATACAATAAATATCAGAGTTACACATACCAATACAATCAATGCAGCGGAACAGTATGAGTGTGGTGCAATACTATAAATAATAATAATACGAATTCTTCGTCTTCGTCCTCCAAAGCTAAAGTCTTCGATCCTGAAACGCTCGGACTGACCCGAGCGAATTTGAAAAGACAAAAACACTCGAGTCAGACTAAAAGATCTTATGTGAGTTAAATTAACAGAAATAAATATGAGTACAGTAACTCAAGAGATGTTCGGGATTTACATCTCCTAAGGATCCGTTAAACTATTTACTATGTAGTATATTGCGCTATTATAATAGTGTCTATTTATAAAATAAACTTACTTTTTAATAGCGTTAAGGGGTTACCCATATAGCCCTTAACACAATAATGCCAATAGTCTATACAGTACCGTAATACCTCCTGATAGGGAAGCTACCAGAGGATACTCCATAGGTACGACACAAATAGAAACTCGTAGTAAAGGCTCGGTATGGTAGGTGACACGGCACAACTAGGCAATGCCAGGGTAGATATACCAATTGCTATCCGGGCTGGTGGAAACGCGTAGCCGCAGTTACTGCCCACCTCGGACTAACTCCCCCAAAAATCAAAATATAGAAGTGGCCACTGAATCAATCCAAAATCAAAGTATAATATCGAAGAGGTGGGTCCGATCAGAGGAATGACCTCATTGGCCTGAGAATCGCTCCTGTTTTAGCCACCTTATGCCAACTCACGGGAGTCGGGTCCACGTATTTACCTTACAGGAAACGTCGCCACCACCTACTTCATTCTGGAATCTCCACCGCGTACACGGTTAGTCAAAGTGGTTTTCGGTATCGACAGAGAGTATGTCAGATATCTGATCCCGGTCTCTTTGCCAACCCATCGTTATTATAACACCGCGGTCATTTAAAAATAGGTTATACTTTAAAAATCAGAATAAACATTCCATTTCATAACCATGAATACGATATCATTTCAAAACCCAAAACCATATTTTATCACTTATCCCAAATATAATTCTTTTCCAAAATCAAAATGCTTTAACTTCATAACGTCTGAAAATCAAATATTTTCAAAGCATAGTATTTTGAAAATCATAATTTAAACCATAACTTCTAAAACTTGAATGGTTTGGACATCCAACGGTATATGAATTAAATGGTTTAACTTAAATGTTACTTTGT
The DNA here is from genome assembly GCA_030765085.1 of Allium cepa. Taxonomy (NCBI): domain Eukaryota; kingdom Viridiplantae; phylum Streptophyta; class Magnoliopsida; order Asparagales; family Amaryllidaceae; genus Allium; species Allium cepa. Next base: position 904,378,226 of record CM060939.1, read on the forward strand.
AAAGAAAATAGTTCTCATGGCTTTACAAATACATTTCTTTATTAAAGTCTAAACCAAAATTTATATTATCTTTCTCAAGTTCCAAAACCACTTCAATTTATTTATATATACGTATATCCATTTTGAGTATCAATATTTCAAACTAAAGTTGGATTTTATTCTTTCAACAAATCAATCGTTCTATTAATTAGTCTTGAATATTCATATAAAATCCATAAATAATAAGACTTCAATTTCTAGTAAAAAAATATATATATATATTTTTCCCAATTCAAATTATACTAGAATGTTCATTTCGATTTATTTTGGGAAAATCCAATTATAAATATCATATCTTAAAATTTCCAAACTTAACATTTAAACATATGATATAAATTATTAAACTCCATTTTCTTAATTTTCTTCCATTTTCAATAAAGATTTTTATACACCTTTTAAATTCAAAATTTTCAACTTCATATGTATATATATATGGAAGAAAAATATTTATACAATATAAAATTTAAGATTATTATAAACCGTATTCCATCCAAACCATAGAAATCACATTAAAATAGTTATATATATATACCGCGGTGCCTGTATATAATTTTCTATCCTATGGTCAAGTGATACGGATATTTATCATTTCAATCCGCAATTTAAAAGATATAAAATTTTGCGGTTATATATCATTTCAAACCACAATCCCGAATGAAATGAAGTATGCATGATAATTTGCAATTTAATGATATACAATAAACATCCATTCATCAACATCACCCATCATCCAATCACAATCATCAAGCAATATCAATCAATAACAATTTATATTTGATAATATATAACAGGTAATAACTTGCAATTTTATTCAGATTAAATTTAACAACTATTAATCTAACAGTTTATTATTCAGTAATAATCTATATAACTATTAACTAGCAGTTTATAGGCAAACAAATGAATTCTAACTATCAATTAATACGCAATACATAAATTAAAATATCAGTTAAATTTAATCTATGCAATTTAACAAATACGAGTGAAATAAACATGCCAAATACTCATAAATAAATTTCTATTCATTTCTAAAATTAATTTAACAAACATAAAAGCTTCTAGTAGTTGTGAGTGGGTTAAAACACTCACCTTTTGAATTTAAATCGAATTTAAATTCGATTTAAACCCAAAAATTCACCCGTCTCGGAATTCGTCCAAACCAGCGTCATCAAGTCCGGAATTAAATTACGATCCTATTCAACATGCCACGTCACTCCAAAATCAATGCAGCACAGGAACTCATTCAACTCCCTCCTCGTCATGTTCACGAACCAGTCACCTAATACAAACGCACGCCAACCCGAATTTGCCGCCCACACGCAACCACTTTCAGGCCGCCGCCTCAACCCCGACATCGCACGCGCGTGCTATCACCTCTCCAGGTCGCGACCTCTTCCCTGACGACGACGCTGAACACACGGCATGGCAGCCGCCGTCTCCAAAACTCAAACCCTAATCGAATTTTGCCGCCAATCCAACCGTCGATTCGCGGAATAAACTGCATGGATGAAATCCACTCGGTTCTCTCTTCAAAACCCAGAAATGTTTTCCCGATCCGACAACTTTTGTTACGGCGATGATGAATGGTTGGGACAGTTTTGAATTTATTCTGGGTAAACGGTAACTCCAACTGAAAAACGAATTTCACCATGGGGTTACCTGTTTCGAGAAGATTAACATATATTTTTAGGGAATTTTTCTGGAGATTTTGAATTTTCATTTTGTTTTTGAACTGACTGGATCTAGGGTTAGCCCCCATTGAAGAAGAAGAGAAGCTTGAAGAAAATACGCACAGATAAATGAAATTAGGCGGAGGCTAGGGCTGAATAGCTGGGTTTATATAGAGGGTTAGAGGTAGTGTAGATAGACCGTGGAATGAACGTGCGGAACAAACTATGGCCCAAAAAGCCCGTTCTGACCCCGGAACGAAATTTGTCAAACCCATATATCCAGATAGGTATTTTAAAATATTCTGAACGCGATGGAAAAAGTTTCACGTCCAAATTTGATCGTATGAAGATGTTATGCTGAAAACAAGATTTCCAAATTGATTTCAAATTGATTTTAATAAAATTGATTTTCAAGGCGTTTCGCGTCCGTACGATCAAACGACAGGTCCGATCGATACGAAACTTGAAACCCTATAATAATTCACCGATACGGATCCGATGAAACTGGTTTCATCGAAATCCGAGTCCGTGACCAAAATGGCTATTTTCAATATTCATTAAATAAATTAAATAAATTATAAAAATCCAATTTTTACATCTAAATTCAAAAATTGACCAAATTTCTCCCTTTAAATTTTCTTAATTATTTACTCCAATTCTAAACAATTCAAGTGTCAATACATAGTTGTTCTATTCATCAATTTAGATGTTAATCCTTACTTAAAGGTTAAATTCCAATTTTTAATAAATTCAACATTATACGTTTGATTAAATTTATTAAATTCACTTTCTTTCTATTATTCAAAGTTATTGATGTCAATTTAATGAAACTAACATTGGCTCAATATCTATACATTAAAAATCTCAATTCTAAACTTAGATCTCAACTTATGAAATAGTTAAAAAATAAATTCCATCTAAATCTACATCTTCCTACTATCTAAATATTTAGAAAAATTACTTACCACTTTTTATTGTAAATTTCTAAACTAGTGGATTTGTGTCATTTCTAGCCCTCTGGATATTTAATATTAACTAAAAGCAAATTTACATATAATTTCCATCGTCAATTATTTTAGTGAATAAATCTTCAAAGGTTACTGCAATTAATCCCATTAATTGCAATAAATTCTAATAAATTTGACTCTATTTGATTACAACTCACAAATAAATCAATTATTACTCCCTACATAGTTAACGTTTCTTTTATATTCCAATACATTAATATTTACCCAATTTCCATCTTTTATTTGCATAAATTACTGTATTTCAATCTTATTGGAAATTTTGTTAACTTAACACTTGAATTAAAACTTAAAACCTCAATTAATCCATTCCACTTCGGTTTCATTCTTAAGATTACACTAATTATTATATTATAAAAATGAAATTTTCCCTTGGTTACATCTTATTTATCCACTTACAAAAATTCCACACTAACTGAAATAATTTAGTGCATAAATTGAAATTGATTAAAATAAACTTCACAAACAAATAGAATAAATACGTACAAAATTTGTTGTCATAAATATATTTTATAAGTCTACACTTAATTATTATCTTATAATACGTTTTTACGTTACTATAAAATTTATACACTCTTCCGTTACCATATTAATAATTACTAAAGTAACGTTCATTCTTAATAACAACGTTATACTATTCAACATATAAAAGGACTCCATTCCCCAAATACATTCATTTATATTTATTCCCTTAAAGTTCTCCTTTATCCACTAGACACGTTAATTTAGATTCATTTACATCGAATGCCTTTCTTAGCTATATACTCAATACATGTTAAATCTACATAATTTTTACTTTTTTATTCAAATTCACTTATACCATCAATAACAAAATGTTGCCCTAAATTTAGATTCAATTTTATACATTAGATAAATGGGTAAACTTTTGTAATTATCCATATATGAAAACATTTTTATGCATACATTTCCACTTACTTACTATGCATTCATTTATTAAATTACTAATTGCCTTAGTCAACTTATCCCCTATTTACTACCAAATTTCAAATTTAATTATAGCTTATCAATACATAAAATTTACATAGGCAAAACAAATTTTATTACTATCTTAAGTCCATTTATTATTGACAACATTCATTAAATTTCCTTATCAACACTTATTGCATTGATTTATTCAGCGGTCGCCTTTTATTTAGTTACTATCCATTTTACAATCCAATGTAAGTCTTCCACTATTTATTTATATTAAATGAATTCCATTCTACTTAATCTTTTTATTGATATTCACTAATTCAACCCTTATATCAGTTTCTTATATTTAACTTTAAATCAAATTGTGACAATCTACATTATCCAAATCTATTGTCATAAAATTTTATTGTTACACTAAATTACAACTACTGTACCAAATTTCTACATTTATTCTCAATTAGATTAGAAATTATATTAATTCAATTCATTTAATATTATTAATTTAACGGGTCGTTACAATCTCCCCCACTCAAAACTTTTCGTCCCCGAAAAGGAAAAAGAAGGGAGAAGGAAGAATAAACAGTACATCTTATTTCAAATATTAACTTATAAACAATAATTTACTGGATTAATTTCCTTTAATGAAATATACCCGTTTATAATCATTACAACCTTTTATACTTAAATCATTAAAGTTTGGAAAATATTCAACAAAATTCTAAGTCTAAAATTTACGAAAAATTTGGGCAGAGTCTCCTTTGTACGGTGAGGCTCGTGAGAAAATATAATATCAAAATATACAAATATATTACATATATTATCAAAATATTATATCCCAACACGGGAAACTATATAAAATAGCGCTCCAAAACGTAATCCGAAAACGTACCTATTTGTCGGACAATATACGCTTATTATTATGGAACCAAAAGCAGTAGCAGTTGCTTCCATCACCTGCATTCACTTATATAATCTAAAAGGTTAAATATTTATATTAAAGTGAAATGTTTAGGTGGTTTCAACCATTAATCAGCCAATCAATACAACAACCATCAACCTTACAAACAACATACATACACAAAGCAAAGCAACCATTTAATCCATCAAACAAATAGTTGTTTGGGTTCAAACTTGAAATTTGTATGAAATGAAATTAATTATCAAGTGCATCCTTTACTCAACAGTCTTAGATGGAACAAAGATAGATACTTATTCATTTAACCACTTCAAATTTCTTACCCAACGGCATAAATCAAACAACACAATTCAAACCAACACCCAAATTTATTTATTATACATTTATCTCATGCTTCAATGGTTTGATTTTCTTTCTTTCATTTATGGAGCGATTTCTTTATTTCTTACAAATTTTCATTTTCCATTTATCACAAAATTCATTATATTTGTATTCCAATTTATTTACTAAAGTTTCTATCATCTATTTATACTACTTACCTTTACTTATAGTAAAATTTCCAATTTAACTTAAGTCTATACAATTAATTCTCATTAATAATAGCAAATTAATAGAATACCTTTATTACCTTACTCTTCACTTGTAAGATTTCCCTTTACATTTTCCTACTAACATTGCAACTTTTTATTATATGGTAAGTTATGTATGTTTTAAGAATGTAAGTGAAAATTTACAAGTTTCTTCTCCATTCCTTTAATTAATATATATTTGTTTTATAAATTACAATTTCAACTTACCTTTAATCTCATTCATTTATTTAATGTTGAAGTTTCCATTATATTTAATTACAGTAACCCTCTACTTACACTTAATTTATTAACCTTATAACTTGCATTCCTATAAGTGAAAGATTTTACTCATTCATTAACTATGGATTGCAGTCATTTATATTTTTCCTACTTTCCATTATATTAGAATAGGGGGAAATTAAGGCGTACTTAAGTTAATAACCCTACAATCAAACTTTAAAAATTAAGGAATTTCATTTTTTACTTTCTTAAGGTTAAAATCACCTTTTAATAATACAACCTTTAATTTTAGTAAAATTCCAATCATCACTTAAGTTAATACCATTAAATTCTTAATTATAACAGTAATTTATTGAATACTTCATTATTTCCAAAAATTCTACTTGCATAATATTCTATTCCACTCTTAATTTACATTTCAACTTTTTATACTTGGTAAGTTATTTATGTTAAAGAAAAAGCAAAAGAACTTATGCAAGTTTAATCTCAACTCTTTTAATTCATTGATTACTTCTTTTATTTCACTAACCTAATTTTTTACAACTAATTAATGGAAATTCAAGAATTAATACTGGGTCAAATTCCAAAATTTCTTTAAAATAATAGATAATTAATTTCTTACAACTCTTATATCTCTAATTACCTTTAAACAATTAAAATTTTAAATAATTTCAAAACAAATCTGCAGTAGAATTTACTACAGTGGCCTTTCCCTTCGAAACTCGAAAATAAAAGTCGATGATGCGGCCGCCATCACCGAAATTATTTTCCAGCGACAGAGAGGAAAGTACAAACTTATTTTCTTCAAAATCCTCTTAAACCAATTCTTTCGAATTATACTAAATATTTATATAAGAAAATATTTATAAACCAAATCATTATATTTCATAAATCCTTTGAAAGCAGAATTTTTTTTCAAAATCCCGGACTTAGGTTCTAAAATCTCCAATTTGATTTATTAAAATTTCAACTTAGCTTCAATTATTATAAATATTTTTATTACCTAACACCCAATCTATAGCAACCAAATATATATATCTTTATAAAATATTTTTATATATGGAAAATATAATAGGCAAAATTATTTCATTCACCTATATTAAAAACAAATATTATGTCGGTCTGTCCTATTAAGTGTTTAGAAATCCCTATTGATGACATAGCGTCCCATGCATCAACCAGAATTTATAAATACAAAACGGAACAGATTAACACAATATCAAAATCTTTTTATAACACTAACAAATACGCTCTCTCATATATATACACTCAGCGACTCCCATAGGGTATTACTACCCTATTAACAAAGAGTCAAACCCCACAAAGCCAAGGTTTATCGCTAAACCAAAGCTCTGATACCAACTGTAACATCCAGCCTTTTCGCACACTTTAAACCGACACACGTGTCAATTCAAAGCATACGCAAGGGCGGATTGTTATGGGGTAAATAAGAAAAACAGAGAAGAAATAAAAACAAAACAGAATCTCACAGCGGAAGGATAAAATATAATAATAAATATACAGTTCAAACAGTTTACAAACACTTGATTTGCTTTATACAATAAATATCAGAGTTACACATACCAATACAATCAATGCAGCGGAACAGTATGAGTGTGGTGCAATACTATAAATAATAATAATACGAATTCTTCGTCTTCGTCCTCCAAAGCTAAAGTCTTCGATCCTGAAACGCTCGGACTGACCCGAGCGAATTTGAAAAGACAAAAACACTCGAGTTAGACTAAAAGATCTTACGTGAGTTAAATTAACAGAAATAAATATGAGTACAGTAACTCAAGAGATGTTCGGGATTTACATCTCCTAAGGATCCGTTAAACTATTTACTATGTAGTATATTACGCTATTATAATAGTGTCTATTTATAAAATAAACTTACTTTTTAATAGCGTTAAGGGGTTACCCATATAGCCCTTAACACAAATAATGCCAATAGTGTATACAGTACCGTAATACCTCCTGATCGGGAAGCTACCAGAGGATACTACATAGGTACGACACAAATAGAAACTCGTAGTAAAGGCTCGGTATGGTAGGTGACACGGCACAGCTAGGCAATGCCAGGGTAGATATACCAATTGCTATCCAGGCTGGTGGAAACGCGTAGCCGCAGTTACCGCCCACCTCGGACTAACTCCCCCAAAAATCAAAATATAGAAGTGGCCACTGAATCAATCCAAAATCAAAGTATAATATCGAAGAGGAGGGTCCGATCAGAGGAATGACCTCATTGGCCTGAGAATCGCTCCTGTTTTAGCCACCTTATGCCAACTCACGGGAGTCGGGTCCACGTATTTACCTTACAGGAAACGTCGCCACCACCTACTTCATTCTGGAATCTCCACCGCGTACACGGTTAGTCAAAGTGGTTTTTGGTATCGACAGAGAGTATGTCAGATATCCGATCCCGGTCTCTTTGCCAACCCATCGTTATTATAACACCGCGGTCATTTAAAAATAGGTTATACTTTAAAAATCAGAATAAACATTCCATTTCATAACCATGAATACGATATCATTTCAAAACCCAAAACCATATTTTATCACTTATCCCAAATATAATTCTTTTCCAAAATCAAAATGCTTTAACTTCATAACGTCTGAAAATCAAATATTTTCAAAGCATAGTATTTTGAAAATCATAATTTAAACCATAACTTCTAAAACTTGAATGGTTTGGACATTCAACAGTATATGAATTAAATGGTTTAACTTAAATGTTACTTTGTAAAGAAAATAGTTCTCATGGCTTTACAAATACATTTCTTTATTAAAGTCTAAACCAAAATTTATATTATCTTTCTCAAGTTCCAAAACCACTTCAATTTATTTATATATACGTATATCCATTTTGAGTATCAATATTTCAAACTAAAGTTGGATTTTATTCTTTCAACAAATCAATTGTTCTATTAATTAGTCTTGAATATTCATATAAAATCCATAAATAATAAGACTTCAATTTCTAGTAAAAAAATATATATTTATATTTTTCCCAATTCAAATTATACTAGAATGTTCATTTCGATTTATTTTGGGAAAATCCAATTATAAATATCATATCTTAAAATTTCCAAATTTAACATTTAAACATATGATATAAATTATTAAACTCCATTTTCTTAATTTTCTTCCATTTTCAATAAAGATTTTTATACACCTTTTAAATTCAAAATTTTCAACTTCATATGTATATATATATGGAAGAAAAATATTTATACAATATAAAATTTAAGATTATTATAAACCGTATTCCATCCAAACCATAGAAATCACATTAAAATAGTTATATATAGACCGTGGTGCCTGTATATAATTTTCTATCCTATGGTCAAGTGATACGGATATTTATCATTTCAATCCGCAATTTAAAAGATATAAAATTTTGCGGTTATATATCATTTCAAACCACAATCCCAAATGAAATGAAGTATGCATGATAATTTGCAATTTAATGATATACAATAAACATCCATTCATCAACATCACCCATCATCCAATCACAATCATCAAGCAATATCAATCAGTAACAATTTATATTTGATAATATATAACAGGTAATAACTGGCAATTTTATTCAGATTAAATTTAACAACTATTAATCTAACAGTTTATTATTCAGTAATAATCTATATAACTGTTAACTAGCAGTTTATAGGCAAACAAATAAATTCTAACTATCAATTAATACGCAATACATAAATTAAAATATCAGTTAAATTTAATCTATGCAATTTAACAAATATGAGTGAAATAAACATGCCAAATACTCATAAATAAATTTCTATTCATTTCTAAAATTAATTTAACAAACATAAAAGCTTCTAGTAGTTGTGAGTGGGTTAAAACACTCACCTTTTGAATTTAAATCGAATTTAAATTCGAGTTAAACCCAAAAATTCACCCGTCTCGGAATTCGTCCAAACCAGCGTCATCAAGTCCGGATACCAATTATAACGACCCTGACTCGGCCTTCGAAAATCGGCACCGAATACGACACTCGTATTCAAATGCCGCAGATCCAAACGTCGAACCTGGTTCGCCGGAGCTTATAACACATTAAGTAAATAACACAGCGGAAGAAATGAATAGCATAAATGATATACAACTTTTGATACAATAACTGGTACAACATGAATGGTACAATGAACATCAATATATATCAGAGATACAAAGAATAGCAGCGAAAATATAATAATAACACTAGCAGCGGAACAAATCTCCAAAATAGTCTTCAAGAAAGAAATCCAGTATCAGTAATCTCCATCTCTAAAGCACCAATCCAGAAATAGCTCGAACTCCCAATAACGATGCACAAAGATAAGCAAATGCAGCTGTGGTCCAAAACTGAACCAACTCCAGAAATCTACTAAGAATCTGACTATCTGAAAACCCAACTCTAGAACTGCCCGTGTGGGAAAATAGTGGGCACCCAGAGTTTAGGAAAGGAACAATAAACTCCAGGTCAGTCATGAGACTGGTATGAGCAAACGAAAACATTTGGTCTTTTAAAACAAACAACATAGGAATTTAAAGTTTGAAATCCGTAATGCTTTTTAGAAAATGAAACTACATAAGGCCTCCCGCCACACACACAATGCAAACGCAGAATTGGAGGAGATTTCTCCTTATGATAGTCAAATATGCTTAATACGAGAAAATTTCTTTGATATTATTACTATAAGTGCAAAGTGTGGAAAACCACTTCGAAAGTATAATATAAATCCTAGCCAACATACGACCAGTATCGTATACCTACTATAGCTACCATCTAAACAGTGGGGCGCCACCATAAGTAAATGGCAGGTTCTACAACTAAAACCGTACAAGGCACGTATTGGATGAATGGATTTCCCACAAATGGTCAGGCTAAGGAACTTCCTACTGCCATATGGGATCGCCTCTGGCGGGACGTCCCGAGAACTAACGTTACGGTTAGATCTCTGCCAACACAAGGCCGGGTTACCTCTGTAACTAGGTAACTACTACACGAATATGCCATCCCCCGGTCCTTTGGGACCTTTATCCGAGGCGCCTCAAAGCAACAACCACACAGTAAATGAGATTGGAGCAACCACATGAGTAAGTATCTGGGCTCCATACCATGATACCACCCTTTACCAGAAGGGAATGACACACCCTAAAGGGAGCGACCCTCATAACCTTGCCGCATCTTTCATGTTTCGACCATTTCCGGGGAGTGAGGTCCTGATGCAGTCTCGTCCACAAAGCTACGCGTTGTGCAACAAAGCCATGCTTTGGGTCAACAGATGACCAAAGCAATGATCACAAAGATAAATGATCAAACAAATGATCGTATCACAAATGATCAACCAATGATCATCACACAGCAGCACTCAGCATGCCACATTACCAAATTGGGAATATATCACCGATAAATATCAACTACATAACCTCTGAGCTCGTACGTCTCAGAGAAGGGTGTTAAGCTAAGAGAATAAATTCTCCGCCACCAAGCAGAAATGTATTTGATAAAAATCAGTTAACATCTCAAGGTGTAATGTCGGACATACAACCATATAAGTCTGTTCCGGGTTCGAACAGAACCGAAGGCACTTCCGAAGAAGCCCTTGCAAATCCGGGTATCCACAATCCCGATCGGACTTCCCATCACTAGGGAGAACTCTATACCGGAGCAACTCGGTGCAGAGTCAATCAATAGGTTATCCTATCGTTCTCACAAATACCCGGTCTTCACCACCGGTCTTCAAATGCTATCCATAACGTCGTATCACTATTCGGAATGGGCTATATGACACAAGGTCCTCTCCCGGCTAAACCGAATAATGAGCGCAATATTTTAAAACATATGGATATGGGATTTTAGTTAAGTCACAACTTATAAAAATCTAAAACTTTTCTTTCAAATGGTTAAACAAATTATCATTTTTAAATCTTTAAACAAAAAGATTTATTTCACAAAGTTTCACCTAGCTTCACAAAGATCTATTCATAGATTTCAAAACAATTCCCATTTCAATTGGATTAACCCAATTAAATCTTTAAATTAAAGATTTAATTTATAGCTTTCAAAAACCCGCTCCAAAGATTTATTTATAACTTGGAAAACCATTTTCATTTCAACTTAAATTCCTTTTAACACACATTGAAAATCCATTTCTTATATGAAAGCTTCTATTATTGGAAAACAACAGTTTTCGTTTCAGAAAAGTCCGATTTATACAAGTTGGAATCTTGGGTTAATTTTAAATTCCAAAACATCACTTTTAAATTGGTTTAAAAACCCATATAAATCCATTTATAAGTTGAATAACTTTTTAAACCCTAGTTCCCAAATTATAGAATTCAATTCAATTATTGAATTCAAATTTAAATCAAATTATTTAAATTTCAAAACTCAATTAAGTTATTCACATAACTTTTATTTTTTTTGAAATTCATTTTTTCCAAAAACTTCAATTCTAATTCCAAAACTATTTTGGATTCAAAAATTCAAATTTTAAAACAATTTCAAAATCTGTGACTTAACCCATTTCCACGTGCAATCCATATTTGCGTGTGTATAAGTGTGGTCCAGGGGATCAACACAATAGTGCACAACATCATCATCACAGATTCAATCATAAAGATAAGCGGTATAACCCATAGCGCTTATCTATCTTCATAGATTCATAGATAAAGTAAATTATCAATCACAAAAATTCATTAATATGATTCGATGTGGGTTTCGGATAACCAGCTGGAATCCGACTCCCTGTCGCATCGAAATTCAAATGTCGTTTTACAGGTAAAGGGGTTCGCATATTCATATAACAATATATACATCACAGATATAACAGCTCAGTATAAAGCATCACATAGCATCACATATCAAATATATCAATCCATCACACAATATTCATTAACAATCAAACATCTTTAGTTAAGATGAATAAACCGTGTGGTTATAAATTTATTACCCACATAATTACTTTTATTTATTAGCCCTAATTAATTAACTATCCATATTTATTCAATTCATAAATCTTCAATTATTAATTTAAAATCTAATATCATTCAATTTATGATTTCTTAATTACAAATTAATTATTCTAAGAAAAATTAATCTTAACTTTAATTAATCAAATTAAAACCCTTAATTACTTTAATTAATTATCCATTTCCTTAATTAATTAATTATATTAATTATCCATTTCACTACCTTAATAATTAAATGAATTACAAATCATAAAAAAAAAATTCTTTATCTTTAGATAAACATTCCTTATTTAAATTATGCATTTAAAAACAAAATGTTTTTAAATTTAAATTAAATTCCATTTAACATTCTCTTTAAACTCAAGACTCAAATTTATTTAAAATAAGATTCTAAAATAATACAAATCTAAACCTTATATGTTTACAAGAAACATATACTTAAATAAACAAGTTGAAAAGGATTTAAATCTCAATTCAAATTCAAATCAAATTTAAAAATTCTTTAAATTTCAAAATTTAAATATAACTTCCATTCTCATTCTAGTTTAAATTCTTTAAAATGCTTCTTACAATTACACCTTCCATTCAATGCAAATCACTTAATCATTTAAAAGAAATTTAAACTTAAATCTTTATTTTAAAACTGAAGTTTAAAATTTTAAATTCAGATTTAAAAACTCAGATTGAATTCATTTTGAATTTCTAATTCAAATACTTAACCTTCCAATACAAATGCAAAACACACAAGCATTCACACTTGAGAGTTTAAAATCAAATTTAAATTTGAAAACATAATTATTTTCAAATCTCAAACAACAAAATTTGAATTCATATTCAAATTTTCAGACTTAAACCCAGTTTAAATCTCCACTTTCAAATTTAAACTTACCCTTTACATTCAAAACAGAAACAGTTTTCTGTTTTATTTAGAAACTTAACTTTGAAATTTTCTAAATTTTAAATAATTTCAAAAGAACAAAATTTAGACTTATTTAAATTCATTATTATATTCAGTTTAAAATCCAATGCTAACATTGTAGTTTGTAATTTTATCCAATTTTAAAAAAAACTGGAAACAATTTCCTGTTCTTCTCCTTTTATATATTATTTTTTTTTTATTTCAAACCAAATTTGAATTTTGTATTTAAATTATTTCAACATCAGAGTTCAACATTTTGAATTCATCTACAGATTCAATATTTCATTCTAAGTTCAAATCCCAGATTTAAATTTAAACTTTATTTTAAAAATTTCTAAAACAGAACAGTTTCTGTTTAATAAAGCCTGAAACCCAAAACACTGAACTACTCTATATGACTTCAAGTCATTACCCTTGCTACTTCGAGTTACCTTCCAAAAATCTCGAGACCAACCCGAGTCAAAACTCTGCAACCCAGAACCTACCCCAAACCTGGAACAGACCAACCACCTCCACTTCAAACCTGTCAACACCAATCTCTCCACCTCTCGACCACTATCAACATACAAACTCCGGTACTAGCTTCATTACTTCACCATCCACCATCACCCCAAACATCTTTGAACTCGATGCACAGAGGAGTTCAAATTCGACCCAAAACTGTAACCCAAAGTAAACTAGGGTTCATCACAGTAACCTTCCAAATTTTCAACACCAAACCCAACTTCAACTCAATTAAATAATTTTCCCATAATTATTGATATCTACATTCACTCCAGAATCAATTTCACTCAAATCCAATGCAAGGGTCAACTGATTTTGGTAAAAATGAAAAATACAGTTAACTTAACACTGTATTTTATTTTCTTAACACTGTAAACTTAGTTTTAGTTTTAAATTCTTGAATTTACTAAATGATTCTGCAAGTAATCTTGAAAACACCAATTCATGATATCTATATTTCAAAATTTAAACAGGATTTAGTTTGTGTTTATGTTTCCAAATATCACAGAACTACACAACCTATACAACAGCAACATTTACATTCAACTCATCATGTATGCAGACATTTATAAGCACACAAACATAATTTAACTCAAGCAACCTCTTTACAGTTTAAAAAAAAAATTTAAATGTTACTCACATTCATGCAGGAAATAAAACACAAAAAAAATAGAATAAAGTATGGAGTTTACTCACATAGGAGATTTAACAGGAAGTAACAGATTTTGAAACCTGTAGACATAACTATGAACAAGGCAAAGGCAATCTGCCTAATTCACAGACACACACACATTAAATCTATGTATACATTCAACATGCAGGCACATTCAAGTCCATACCAAAACATTATCACATGAAATCAAAAGGTGAACCAGATTTTAGAGATTTGGGGTGTAATTTGCTCACCTGGAATTGTGCAGTGGAGACAAGAACAGAGACAGAGAGGAATTTCTTTTGAGCCTGAACTAAAAAAATTTCTTCTCTAAATCTTGGAGTTTTTATATCTGTAAATTGTAAGAAGAAACCTTGCTTAATTTCTATTGTATTTACTTCAACAATTACAAACATATTTGATTTTACTTACAGTTTAAATTTCCATACAACAGAGAAAGCTTCTCTGCAGTTAAAACCAGAAAGGGTTTTAAACTTCTTTGATCTTGATTTCTTCCTGCAATTTATTAAATAAAGTTGTTTTAAATGTTTGTTTTATTTACTGATTATCAATATAAAATTAAAAGCTTTTTTTAAAGAAATTTACTTATCTTTTTCTTTTCTTCAGAAAGCAGAGACTAAATTCCAGATTTGCTTTGAGATGATCTTGTTTGAATTGAAATGCATAATGCATGCTTCAGATCTGAGTTTGCTTTGTATTTTCATAAATCTGCAATTCTAAGTTGAAGTTTGATTGCCTTCTGAGATTTCTTTTTAGTTTGGAAAACTGGGAAGAGTTTTAATTCCTGGTCTTAAACTTGCATGTTTACATGCTTTAGATTTTTTCAATTTCTTTGGTGTTTTAGATTGAAGTGCCAAATCTTTTGTTTACTATTGTTCAGATTTTGCTGAGTTGTTTAATAGTGGTGTATGGGAAAATGAAGAGTTTTTTTGTAATTTTTTTATCTTATTATTTTATTTTATTAAGGAAATGATGTTTTTATGCCACTTGTTAAAAACAATCTTAAGTTTTAAGATCTTGTTAATTCTTCTACTCCACCCTCATGTGCATGTATACTTCCTTATTTATATATTCACATTTAAAATTTTCAAAGACAAAAGATTTTTTTTTAATTTTTATATTTATATTTTCAAAACAAAATTTTATTTCAATTATTGCTTACACTTAATTTTTTTTCATAACGTTCATATACTTATATATTTTTACAATTTTCATTCATACATTTATTTATTTATTTATTTTGTACAACCTTTAAAAGAAAAGAAGAATGTAAAATTTTTGATTTCATATTAACAAAGGTCACATTTGTTTAGATAAGAGAATTAAATCCTAAAAATAAATCCTTTTCTGAAATTTATTATATCTTCCAAATAAAATTAATATTTTAGAAAACAACTATCACTATCATTTTATTAATCTCAAGATTTTAAATTCTATTTTTATTTTTAATACATTATATTTTGAAATTCAATATTTATTTTATAAATCACTTATCCTTAAATTTCTTAATATAAATTACTATTTAAAATCAAAATTATTTATTTATCCTAGAAAATTTTCTAATAAATTCACAATTTATTTCCAAAAATAAATTTAATCGCCAATTTAAACTTGATAAATTTTCAGGAATGTTACAGATTCCCCCCCTTAAAAGAATTTCGTCCTCGAAATTGCAAGGAAGACGAGAAAGAAAAGATAATAGATAAAGAAATGATTGATCAGATCAGAATCGAGATATTTATTCTGCATTTGGTCTACCCAAATCAGAATATCAATAATAGATATGAGAACAAACTCATATAATATTACACAAGATATTTGGGTCCATCGGTCTACGAATATGTAAGGGCATTGATTAGTTCGAAGGGATAACTAATCGTTCGTAGAATATATCGGATCCCAGAGAATAGATAGATAGATAGATTCAATCTTCTATTAGTTAACCAATTTACTTAATTTAAAATTTCTAACTTATTTAAAATTTTCAATTTCAATTTCAAATTTATTAGAGTTTAGAACGAAAAGCTGATAAGAAATTGGATGTCCTATTCAACATGCCACATCACCCCAAAATCAATGCACGCACAGGAACTCATTCAACTCCCTCCTCGTCATGTTCACGACCCAGTCACCTAATACAAACGCACGCCAACCCGAATTTTCCGCCCACACGCAACCACTTTCAGGCCGCCGCCTCAACCCCGACATCGCACGCGCGTGCTATCACCTCTCCAGGTCGCGACCTCTTCCCTGACGACGACGCTGAACACACGGCATGGCAGCCGCCGTCTCCAAAACTCAAACCCTAATCGAATTTTGCCGCCAATCCAACCGTCGATTCGCGGAATAAACTGCATGGATGAAATCCCCTCGGTTCTCTCTTTAAAACCCAGAAATGTTTTCCCGATCCGACAACTTTTGTTACGGCGATGATGAACGGTTGGGACAGTTTTGAATTTATTCTGGGTAAACGGTAACTCCAACTGAAAAACGAATTTCACCATGGGGTTACGTGTTTCGAGAAGATTAACATATATTTTTAGGGAATTTTTCTGGAGATCTCATTTTGTTTTTGAACTGACTGGATCTAGGGTTAGCCCCCAATGAAGAAGAAGAGAAGCTTGAAGAAAATACGCGCAGATAAATGAAATTAGGCGGAGGCTAGGGCTGAATAGCTGGGTTTATATAGAGGGTTAGAGGTAGTGTAGATAGACCGTGGAATGAACGTGCGGAACAAACTATGGCCCAAAAAGCCCGTTCTGACCCCGGAACGAAATTTGCCAAACACATATATCCAGATAGGTATTTTAAAATATTCTGAACGCGATGGAAAAAGTTTCACGTCCAAATTTGATCGTATGAAGAAGTTATGCTGAAAACAAGATTTCCAAATTGATTTCAAATTGATTTTAATAAAATTGATTTTCAAGGCATTTCGCGTCCGTACGATCAAACGACAGGTCCGATCGATACGAAACTTGAAACCCTATAATAATTCACCGATACGGATCCGATGAAACTGGTTTCATCGAAATCCGAGTCCGTGACCAAAATGGCTATTTTCAATATTCATTAAATAAATTAAATAAATTATAAAAATCCAATTTTTACATCTAAATTCAAAAATTGACCAAATTTCTCCCTTTAAATTTTCTTAATTATTTACTCCAATTCTAAACAATTCAAGTGTCAATACATAGTTGTTCTATTCATCAATTTAGATGTTAATCCTTACTTAAAGGTTAAATTCCAATTTTTAATAAATTCAACATTATACGTTTGATTAAATTTATTAAATTCACTTTCTTTCTATTATTCAAAGTTATTGATGTCAATTTAATGAAACTAACATTGGCTCAATATCTATACATTAAAAATCTCAATTCTAAACTTAGATCTCAACTTATGAAATAGTTAAAAAATAAATTCCATCTAAATCTACATCTTCCTACTATCTAAATATTTAGAAAAATTACTTACCACTTTTTATTGTAAATTTCTAAACTAGTAGATTTGTGTCATTTCTAGCCCTCTGGATATTTAATATTAACTAAAAGCAAATTTACATATAATTTCCATCGTCAATTATTTTAGTGAATAAATCTTCAAAGGTTACTGCAATTAATCCCATTAATTGCAATAAATTCTAATAAATTTGACTCTATTTGATTACAACTCACAAATAAATCAATTATCACTCCCTACATAGTTAACGTTTCTTTTATATTCCAATACATTAATATTTACCCAATTTCCATCTTTTATTTGCATAAATTACTGTATTTCAATCTTATTGGAAATTTTGTTAACTTAACACTTGAATTAAAACTTAAAACCTCAATTAATGCATTCCACTTCGGTTTCATTCTTAAGATTACACTAATTATTATATTATAAAAATGAAATTTTCCCTTGGTTACATCTTATTTATCCACTTACAAAAATTCCACACTAACTGAAATAATTTAGTGCATAAATTGAAATTGATTAAAATAAACTTAACAAACAAATAGAATAAATACGTACAAAATTTGTTGTCATAAATATATTTTATAAGTCTACACTTAATTATTATCTTATAATACGTTTTTACGTTACTATAAAATTTATACACTCTTCCGTTACCATATTAATAATTACTAAAGTAACGTTCATTCTTAATAACAACGTTATACTATTCAACATATAAAAGGACTCCATTCCCCAAATACATTCATTTATATTTATTCCCTTAAAGTTCTCCTTTATCCACTAGACACGTTAATTTAGATTCATTTACATCGAATGACTTTCTTAGCTATATACTCAATACCTGTTAAATCTACATAAATTTTACCCTTTTATTCAAATTCACTTATACCATCAATAACAAAATGTTGCCCTAAATTTAGATTCAATTTTATACATTAGATAAATGGGTAAACTTTTGTAATTATCCATATATGAAAACATTTTTATGCATACATTTCCACTTACTTACTATGCATTCATTTATTAAATTACTAATTGCCTTAGTCAACTTATCCCCTATTTACTACCAAATTTCAAATTTAATTATAGCTTGTCAATACATAAAATTTACGTAGGCAAAACAAATTTTATTACTATCTTAAGTCCATTTATTATTGACAACATTCATTAAATTTCCTTATCAACACTTATTGCATTGATTTATTCAGCGGTCACCTTTTATTTAGTTACTATCCATTTTACAATCCAATGTAAGTCTTCCACTATTTATTTTATATTAAATGAATTCCATTCTACTTAATCTTTTTATTGATATTAACTAATTCAACCCTTATATCAGTTTCTTATATTTAACTTTAAATCAAATTGTGACAATCTACATTTTCCAAATCTATTGTCATAAAATTTTATTGTTACACTAAATTACAACTACTATACCAAATTTCTACATTTATTCTCAATTAGATTAGAAATTATATTAATTCAATTCATTTAATATTATTAATTTAACGGGTCGTTACAGCAACCATTCTAGGTTGACAGTACATACTGGAGGTAATATGATGTATCGAGATATGAAGCAAACCTATTATAGGGAAAGTATGAAGAAGGATAGTGGGACATCATCTCGAAATGTACGAACTGCCAATTGGTGAAGGCAAAGTAAAGAAACCCAGTGGATTGTTGCAACTACTAGAAGTTCCTGAGTGGAAATGGGAGCAAGTATCAATGTATTTTATTGATGGACCATCGAGGACTCGAGCAGGTTACGATAGCATTTAGGTCGTACTTGGCCGACTGATAAAGATTGTTATATTTATACTTGTCAAGTCAAGTAGAAAGGCATCCAAGCTAACAGAGTTGTACGTAAAATGGATTGTACAATTTCATGGTGCACCATAGAGTATTATGAGTGACCGATACCCATTATTCACTAGTGGATTTTAGAAGAGCTTGTCACCCATAAACGGATAGGTTGACCCAGAGAGTAAATCATATATTGGATGATTTCATGCGAGAATGCATTATAAATTTGCAGGATTACTGGATGACCGTCTACATTTGATAGAGTTTGCATGAAACAGTAGTCATCAATTGAGTATTGCTATGGCACCTTACAAAGCATCGTATGGCCGACTATGTAACACACCTTCATGTTCGTGGGAAGTGAATGAGAAATTGATAACTATGCCAGATATGGTTAGAGAAACTTTAGAAAAGATTGGGATCATTTGGCAACGAATGAAAGTCGCTCAAGATCGATAGAAAATCTACGTAGATAAAGATATAGAGGTTTGGAATTTTCTGCTGAGTATATGGTTTTTGTGAACGTATCTCCCTTAAAGACTGTTGTTCGATTCGGTAATAAGGGGATGTTGGCAACAAGGGTCATAGGTCCTTTTTCGGTAATAGAGAGGATTGGGAAGTTAGCGTATAATGTTGACTTACATAAGAAGATGGTGGGCGTGCACGTCTTTTATGTCTCTTGTCTATGGAAATTTGTTCATGACTTCAGCACAACAATTACATCAGATCAACTTGAATATATTGAGATAGAAGAAAAAGTTTTGAGATCTCGTAGGTCTGTTTGTATCGTTAGACATGATATGAAACATCTTATTAGAAAATTGATGAAGCTAGTGATGGTACAATAGAGCGGAAGTGATGACGATTGTACGTGAAAGACCGAGGAGAGCATGAGGCTACGTGTCTGAAGCTCTTTAAATGGTAAGATCCATCATTTATCGTATCTACTCTCATCATTGTATATTGCATTTGGTAGGTTAGTATTCGGTATGCTAAGTAGGATTACCTATTCTATTGATTATATGATTGCTTGTTTGATATGATTGATGGTTGCATATGTTTGTTAGGCATGCGGAGTAATTATGGTTTCTTAATTTTGGATTTATTTAGGATTTCACAGGCGAAATTCCTAAAGTGGGGGAAACTGCAACGACCCGTATTTTACGTATTGGAGGATCGTAAAATATTTTATTTTATTATGTGAGGCCCTGTGATTATATAATTTTGGAATATGACTCTTAGGGGCGTTTTACCCACTAATGGTTTTTCTCGAACTTTTATCTGACCATTTTGACTTTGAGAATCTTGTTTGGGTTATAACTTTTAATAGAAGTTGAATTAGGGTCTCAAACTAATTCCATGCTTCAGGATGATGTTTCTCATTCTGTAGAGTAGTCATATTAGAAAACAGACTTGCGTTAGGAAGTTATGCCTGTTTTAAGTTTTCACAAATATTGGCCAAAACTGGTGTGCAATTAGTCAAGCCCATAAGTAAGCGCTCATTAGTCTAATTCAGGATTATTATAAATATGGGGTTATAGGAGTCAAACTAGAACTTTTTCCTCTTTTCTGAGTCAGATCTAAAACCCTATTAACACTAATTTCACCTAAAATCACACTAATTACTCTTTAATCTTTGCCAAATCACTAACTAGATAGGAGATCATCAAATAGAAGTTAGAGATCATTGATTTTGTTGATTTACATTACCTTCTATTGCTGTCTACATTGGATCCAGAGAGGAATTGGTTGATTTTGGCAATTAGTGAGTGGTTTTTTGCCTTCTCACTATCCTATGAATGTTTATATGGTAGAATAGCATGTTTTAACAAGATTTTGGCCTTAAAACATTTTTTAACTTTAAATTGCATGTTCTCTCGTATGCTTATGACCTAAATTGTGAATCTTTGAAATGGTTTTCAAAAATTGTTTAGTAATTCTCCTTATCCATACTTATATGTGCACATAATATGTAGATTTAGATTACAGTTGGTTTGTTTATCACATTCTTATGTGTCTTCTATGGATAGATGCATATGCATGTTATTCTATACTTGTATGATGTGCTTTGATATTGTTTGATAATGTTTTGGATGTTTAGGAAGATAAATCGATGAATTTGGCAAATCGAAAGGCGAAGTTGATCGAAATTGGATGAAACTTGGACGAAAGGCTCTGGAGCATAAGATGAACTTGTAGAAAAATTCACGCCTCAAAATTTGCTAAGGACTCAACTTGGCACCGAGTTAAAGAGTAGGAACCAAGTTGTTTTGGGGATTTGGATGGCTCGGTCAACTTGATGGATTGGTAGAGAGATAGGTAGTGGAAGTTGTCCATTGAAGGATGTAGGAAATTGGCTAAGTACTAGATGATGAGGGAACTAGGCTAGCACATAAAGGAAGAAATGGGTGAATTTCAAATTTTTCAACCATTTTGGATCTTTGATGGGCCTATAAAGTCTAAATTAAGTTAGAAATTTTCTAAATTTCATTTAAATAAAACCAAGATTACATTTAATCTTACAAATAAGGTTTAACTTTAATTTATTTGTATGTATATTAGAGTATATTAAATATACTCATATGTACGTATTTATGTGTAACGGTAACTTATTAAATTTATTTAGAGAAGAAAACTTTTCATTTCATATCTCTTAAATTATTCATTAATGCCCGGGCATTATTTATTTAGAGAAGTAAACTTTACGTTTCCTCCCTCTTAAATTTGTCAATTAATGACGGGGCATAAATTTATTTAGAATATGGAACTTTTCATTTCTTTCACCTAACTTATTCAATTACGAGGGGCACGTTATTTTTATGAAGAGAGAAAATTTTAATTCCTCTACTTTTAATTAAATTCATTGATCATATGAATGTCATTGATTTGCAACATGTATATGGCATGAATGTAAATATAAACACAAATATATATATATATATATATTATAGTGTAAATTCTGTAAATGCAACATATAATAAGTGCTATCAATTTATGACAAGATGTAGATATATAAACAAAATTAGATGGATATACAATCACATAAAGGAAGAAAATAAATTGGGAAATGAATAAAGGATAACAATGATGATTGAATTAATTTCACATTTCATAAACTTAATTAATAGAACATATAAATGACAATTAATGTACATTATAATATAAGATATAAACAGTCAAAAATAAAAGTATATTACCTCGTTTAAATTGTTTCCTCCTTTTGGAAAGAAATCTAATAATTCTTTGGCAATATAAAATACATGTAATAACATTTATATATACAAACATACATATAAAATTAATTATGTGTATATAAGATTAAATCAAGTCTTTCTACATAATAAAAATTAGAGATTTATAACAATCAATTTAAATGTAGGTTTATTGCCAAGACATTAATTGTGTGTATGTAATATTCAATAAAATATCCCTAATCAATACAAATTAGAGACTGTGGTAATGTAATTAAAATTTGGATTTATTGTCAAATTATCTTCTTTTTTTAATTTGCAAAACAATACAAACACAAATTGCACACATTTAAACTTTCAAATCTAAAATTACATTTTGTTTTATATGATTTAAAACATGAATCTTCAACAAAATACTATAATATTCACACACAAATTTTAGCTTAATTTTTTAAAGTAAATCCAATCAAACAATATAAACATACAAAATTTTAGATCTAAAGGATTATACTTTGAATTGAATGTTTACAATACCAATTTATAATAAAACATTATAATCAAACATATACAAATTTTAATTTTAGTTTAACAAAAAAAGAACCCGATTGATAAATTGAACATACAAAATTTTAGATCTAAAAATTATACTTTAAGTTGAATGTTTAGAACATAGTTCCGAAGAGAAAACATTGTATTAAAACATATACAAATACTAGTTTGGATTTATTAAATAAAACACCAATCGACTCATTCAATAAAAATTCAAGCTACACAAATAATTTTTAACTTAAATGATGCAGTGATATGTACATAAAAATTATAATAATTAAATTTCTCTTTCAACAAATATTACATCAAATATCACTATCTATTAAAGAAAAACATATGAAAAACATACTTTGCTACCCAAAGCCTTGAAGCACATCTTGAAATTGGACTCCCCTTAATATGTTGCCTATAAGTCATACCTTGAATGATGATATATCCTCGGATCTCCAGGATCTCCATCTTGTCCTTACAAGAGATGGATGAACCACTTTTATTTTATTTTATTTGACAATTTTATATGGAGTTGAAAGAATTTTGAATTATTATTTTTTGATTTCTACCATGAAAAGTTAGGAGGAAAGAAAGAAACAGATTAAATGAGAAAAAATTGGATCCTACATACAAAATGAATTAGAGAATATGTTCAATTTGAAAGAATGAAACTTTTCCCATTCTTTAATTAAAACTTCCCTAATAAATTCACTTAATTGTTTCTCTCTCTCCAATCCTTTCTTTTTGTGTATGTCATCAAAGGCATTAAATTTCCACAAATCATGTCATCAAATGACATAAAATTTCCATAAATCAATTCATGTAATTATCTTTTAAATTACATCGATATCGTATATCAATGCCTACAATATAAATTTTATACATGCATTAAAATAATTAAAAAACATTCCATACATCTAATGATTAATGATTAATATTTCCCAAATATCAATTAATTTAATAAATTTACAATATTTTATAAATTAATTAAATTTACAATATCAATTAATTAAATCATTATGCCATTGAAGAAACTGGGCCATAAATTTATTTAGAGAAGGAAACTTTTTATTTCCTCCTCTTGACTTAGTTAGTGACGGAGCATAAATTTATTTAGAGAAGGAAATTTTTCATTTCCCTCTCTTAACTTATTCAATTAATGAGGGGACACATTATTTATATGGAGACAAAAACTTTTCATTTCTTTCTTTCAATTGAGCCGATTGATCATATGAATGTCCTTAATTTGCAACATGTATATGGCATGAATATAAGTATAAATATATATATACATATGTATGTATGTATGTATGTATGTATATTAGTGTAAATTCTGTAAGTGCAATATATATGAGAGGTGCTATCAGTTTGTGATAAGGTGTGGACATATAAACAAAATTCGATGGATATCTAATCACATAAAGGAAAAAAAGGGAAATGAATAAAGGGTAACAATGATGATTGAATCAATTTCCCATTTCGTAAACTCAATTAATGTAGCATATGAATAAAAATTAATAGGCGTCATAATATAAGATTAAGCAGTCAAAAAATAAATGTATGTATATATTATTGCCTCATTTAAATTATTTCCTCTTTTTGAAAAGAAATCTAATCATACTTTGACGATATGAAATACATGTAATAAATTTTATATATACAGGCATATACATATACATACATACATACATACATACATATATATATATATATATATAATTAAATCAAGTCTTTCTACTTAACAAAAATTAGAGACTTGTAAGCCGATATCCTTATTTTGAGTAGAGTACTTTTATGTTATTTGTATAGTAGCATATTATGACGTTATGTGCTAACTTTAAGTTGTAGGGACATGTTAGGTGTGAATCATGTACCTCTGTTCATTACCATATTTACCTGTATAGTATTTTGAGATTCATTTACCACTCACACCAGACTGTTGTCTAACCCAAGGTTTTATGTTTTATTTTTTATTATCTTGAGTTCTTTTAAACGAGTAGACAAGTTAACAGGTCTAAACGACGCAACAACTGTGCGGATGATGACTGGATGGAGTTATCTCGCATTATATACTTATATGGATTTCAATGCTTATTTTATTGTACAGCACTGGGGAGCCTTAGCAGTGACGGCTTATTTTCTTATTATAAGACAGTTGTTGGGTTTATTTCTGTTGTGTAAACTCTACTACATTTGTAAATATATAATTCTATGGACCGGTGTTATGATTTGTTCACATAATTATTACAATCTCTCCTATTATAAATGTGATATTATATATTTTTCATGCGTTGTGAGATATTCGACAGGCTATATGCTGTATTTGTTTCATTTTCAACCTTGATGATCATCCTATATCAACTGAGCATGACTGTAGTGCACTATCTTGATACTATTGGTGTTGGTTTTATATAACAATCATCACAAACTCCGTAATTAATATCACAAACAAAACGTAACCATTCGCTTTGGTAATACAAGAGGAATGCAATTTATAGATATGCTTATGTTGAATACGCAATATTGAATATATGAACTATTTTTTCCAATTATGACTTATAAATGCCTACCTAAAATGAGTTATATTAAGAACAAGTTTAAAGATTGTACGATGAATTATTTTTGACTTAAAATATGGTTTAACCTAGTTCAAACCCTGTTTAAAAAGCTGACTTTTAACCGAGTTTAAACTTAATTTTAAAATGAGTCTAAACCCAGTTGAAATTGAGTAATAAACTCATTTAAAACCGAGTTTTAAAACTCAGTTTCAGCTGATTTTATTCTCGCTTTACTATTTAGGTTATATTAATGTTCAAATGGTTCCTAAACTAAATAAATTTGGATGTGGGTAAATGGATATGATCTTTTGTGATAATTTTTTAATTAAATTAAATTAAATTAACACATTACCTTATTTAAGAAAATATTGCCGTGTTTAATATTTTGTTCTCAAGGGGGATCTTCGGGGAGAACTAACATTTCGGAAGGTCAACTGCCAACTCACAAGGTCGAATCCAATAATATGATGGATAGTCTCCAACGAATGGATTAACGACGCTACGAGGATGTTTGTAGTAAGTAATTTAAATAATAAATGCATGTATTTGTAACTCTAGTAAGCATGAAAATGAAAAATAGACAAAATATCAAGCATGGATTGATGAGCTAAGACGTAAAGGCATGGATGTAATAGAAGAGGTTAAGGAATATGTCTTTTGCGCCCTTAGCTCTTCTACGGCCAGAACAACAGACTGTTGACCCAATTATGGGAATACTCCTACGGCAAATATTCAAATAAATAATTACATGCTTTAATAAAATAAACGTTAAACTATTGTTTGACACTTTAAACAATCAAATAAATACAGAAGTTTAGAGGCAGAGAGAACATCAACGCTCCAGACCAATCATGTAGTACGTCGCCCACATGGAGTGGGAATTCCTACCGATGGAGGCCGAGATTGAAATGCTTAATCAAATTATGGGAGGCTTAACTGATTTGTTGAGGTGTGCAAGGATAGATTGGATGTACAAGCATGTGAGCCCTATCTGGATTAAGGTTAAGACCAAGACCTGTGATTTTTTTTTGTTTGATATACAGTTATGCTTTTTTTTACTTCAGACATTGTGATGTGTATATATCTATCTACTACGTGACATAATTTTTGTCTAAACTAGCATGTATTTGATATCAGTTTAAGTTGTTGTATTGAATACTATTGTGAATGTTGTGTGTTATTTGAATGTTTCATAAATTTTATCATTGTTTTTTTAATATTGTTGATGATATTCTTTGTTTAATTGAGACATATGTGCTTCATTGTCTATTTGGCATTGCCAGGTTGATTATATTCAATGTTGGCTTTGAAGATTGGAAATACACTAGAAATGCTATATATATTTGCATAAGGAATGAGACGTTAAGGCATGAGAAAATAAAAAATTTGGACTTCAACAAAGGCGTTGGAATGCATCAACTTGGCGTCGGGAAATAAGGCATGGACATAAGTTTGGCGAGATGACATCGAAAAAGCATTGGCAATCATCCAACTATAAGCGTCGAGACAACGTCAGAAGGTCTTTGCTTCTAGATGACATCAAAAAGGCATCGGTAAATGTCCTACGAACAACGTCGGAAAGGCCTACGAAATTTGTTTTTTCACGCAAGTTTTTCATGTTTATAAAGCACACCTTGGAAAGTTGATTTCTAACGTCGCCTCGGGTAAATTTATATAAGATAGGGAAGCGCATGGTAGGTCATTTTATCAGAACCCAAGATTCCTTTCCACTACGCTGCACCCGCGGACACGAAGTGACAAACTATGATAAAACATAATTTATCCGATGTTATTAGTTCTACCAGTAATATCAACAATATCATATACTTGATCCATTCTGAACCAAAATTTTGAACAGACTTGGATTTAAGTTTAGAAACGCATGGTTTGTATCTATAAATCTGACTCCAGACGACCCAAGACAATAAAGGGTAGGACGGACTCGTTTTAGGTCAATTGCCATTTTTAGGATTTAAGCATTGGCATTCTTGAAAGAGAATTGCTGAAGCTTCAAAGCGACTGACGAGTACTTGAAATCTAATCTGGAAATACATTTCATAATATACTAAAGGGTTTTTTTCAATTTAGCCACCTTTTAAAACTAATTATCGCAAACAACCCACGTTAAAAACTAATATCAAATTTAGCCATGTTTTGACCAGCTCAGCTTTGAGCTGGCCAAAACGTACTGTCAACTTTCAAAAGCCGCAAGTACAAAAAAAATTTCCAAAAACATGTAGGCGACTTTTGATAAGTCGCCCACTAACGACATCCCAAAAGTCGCCTACATGTTTAAAAAATAAAAAATTTGGCGAGTTTTGAAGAGTCGCCGGTGGGCGACTTCTCAAAAGTCGCCTAAACGGGGTTCTGTTACAAAACCAGCACCCCACTTTCTTCCTCCTTCACTTTCTCACTTTCCTCTTCATCTCTAGAAAACCCAAAACCATCTACCTACATTTTTTTTAAAACCCGATTAAATTCCATTTAATCTCCTTAAAAGCACTAGATTTCGAAGATCTACGTCAAGTATAGCAAACGGTCATCCGCTCACATCCAATCTAGGTATGTAGTAGAAACCCTAAGTTTTCAAACTAGTTTGCAATTTTTTTGTGTTTGATGTAGAATGGATCCTAGTTTTATTCCAACCAAACTCTATTATAGTGGTGAATTGGTTATTGATTATTTAACATGTGGAAAATATCTTGGTGGATATTACAAACCGGCTAAAGTTCCAAGAGGTTCCACTTTTGAGCAGTTGAAAGAGTCGGTTTACAAAGCAACAAAAATAAAACCGAAAGAGTATGATACTAATATGGTTTGAAATTGGCCAACGGATTCTGCATCAGAAGCAATCAAATTGTTGACGACGACGTTGAATTAATGTTTCCTGCTGCGGCTAAATCTATTGAATTGTTTGTTGGGAAAAATGGAAGATCGGTTGTAGAACACCACCACCAGCACCCGTAACAAATTTTGGCATTGAAGAATGTTCTAGAATGGTAGGGAACATGAGTACTGGGCGAGGAATTCCGTCACCTAGTTTTAGTCATCCGAATCAACACACATCGCAATATGGGCAACAACAAATGTATAATGGTTTTCATCCATTCATGAGTTTGCAGTCAAATGTCCAATTCACCTATCCCCATTTGACGCAGGACGGCTATCCACGAATGAGTCAGAGGTATCATTTAGCCATGATAACATACAGATCTGGTATATTGAATTGATTTAATTATTATGCTAAATTTGTATTGCCGTCCAGTTTTATTGCAGTCCAAAATTCCACTCAAAGAAGTGCTAGAGCATCGAGTGGCCATACATCTAGACGAATGTAGCCGACTCCGTCCGAATTTTACCATTTAAGCCAAAAGTAAGTTAAATATTGCAATATGTTGCAAAATTATTGGTATGTAAACATAAAATAAAATTGATGTATTTATTTACTGCAGCTTCGCAGCAAACAACACCGCCACGCAGTCATACGTTCAACCACCGAATGAACCAGCGGGTCTAACTATCTGCAACGATGATATGCATGTAGATGAAGAAGAAGATGTAAAAGCTGAAAAGATGTTTCTGCACTTGATAGTATGTCCATTGTGTCAGTACCAAAGGTTGATACGACTTGGATGGAAAATATGCAATAAACAATCATCCATTAGACTACGATTTTGAAGGTGCAGAACCAGATTGTGTGAACAACGATGAACCGGAAATGGAGATACCGTTGGATGATGATTTGTGCAGTGCACAAATTATGGCTAGGTCTATTGTAGAAAATGTAATCTTCAACAACGAATTATTTTCATCTTCCAACGTACAAACCGGTTTCAAAGTTGGCATGGTGTTTGAGTGTAAAGCTAAATTTCTGCAACAACTATCAAAAAGGTCAATCTTACATGCGGTGTCCTTTAAGCCAATAAGATCGAACAAAGCAAAATACACCGCCATTTGCAACGTTGATGACATTTGTCCTTGGAGAATACATGCTATTGACTCAATAAAGACACGGGCTGGATGGTGGGTTACTAAAAAATATACTAGTGACCATACATCGTTAACCCGACAGTGAACTCAAATCATAGGCAAGCTACATCATCTTTTATGATATCGAAGATCATGCGTTTCGTGAAATCCGATTTGAACATTACGGCCGGAATGGTGTAGGTTCTAATGGAGGAACGATTATTTATCAAAATTAGCTATCTGAAAGCATGGAGAGCATTAAGCAAGCAATTGAACGAATATACCATGGTTGGACAAAGTCATATTCTAACCTACGACAATATTTCGGTGAAATATGCAAAACAAATTTTGGAAGCGTGGGACATGTGACTAATGATGAGTACGGAGTTTCTGATCGTACATTTTGGTCATTTGGGCCATGTATCGAGGGATTTGTCCATTGTCGACATTTGCTTTGCATAGATGGTACACACCTATATTGTAAATACAAAGGTACCTTACTTGTTGCAATTGTCGTTAATCCAATGATCGGCTATATCCCTTGGCACTTGCCATTGTTGAGTTCGAACCCACTAATAATTGGGGTTGGTTTTTTGCGTGCATATAAAGGTTCATTCATAGCATGAACAATCGTCGTATTACTTTCATTTCTGATAGAATGAAAGGAATACCTACAGCGTTGGAGAGCAAATGGTTAGCCCCACATAAACATAGATACTGTGCCAATGCGATACATTTGAAAGCTAATTTGCAAGCAGCGGGCTTCAGAGACAAATGATTGACCGCTTTATTCTACGCTGCTACATGTGCCTCTAAGGAGATTGATTATTTAAAGATTTGTGAAGAAATTAAAACCACCAGCATAAGAGCACACAACTGGATAGAGAGAAGTTTGGGTGGAAAGGAGGAAAATTGGACATTATGTAAAGATGATGGTGGTCACTTTCATGTTATGACGACTAATGTGTCAGAAAGTTTTAATGGTGTACTTAGGGGTGTGGGATCTTTGCCTACTAGAGCACTTGTTGCCTGTACATTCTATCGATCCGTTGATTACTTCTGCCAAAGAAGAGATTTGGCTAAGAATTCCACACTTCGTGTCACGCCAAAATGGGAAGCAAAAATAGCGGAGAGAGCGAGCGAAGCAAGATGTTGTCGGATTGTCCGTTTCAGTCAAATTGAATGGCAAGTGATTCATTACTTTGGAGATGAATTCAAAGTTATAATCGATGGTGACAATTGTTCATGTACTGCAATATAATGGCTCTGCCTCGTTGCTGAATCTGAATCTCTGTGAAGTCTGCTGGTATGTCGTCCCCAAATTGTTCCCTAAACCGTCTTGTATGTATCATTTCATTTCCCCATCACCCCTCTGCTGAATGAGTTAAACCTAGAAGCTCTTGGCATAAACTAAGGTAATCAACTGGATCGGGGTTGGTCAACGGAGCACCGTCTATGGGTATGCCAAGTAAGCACACAACATCATCCAACGTGATAGTCATCTCCCCAGCACGTAGGTGAAATGTAGATGTCTCTGGCCTACATCTATCCACCAAAGCAATGATAAGATGATGATCCAACTAGATGTGCCCCACCCTAAAAACCAGTCCAAATCCGTCTTGGTCTATCAACTGTATAACGTCTGGATGAGCAGATGTTACTCTATTCATTTTAGATGAATGATCTATGATTTCGTCTACAGTATTGCTCTGTCAGATATCACAAAATTATTATCAACATGTACCATACAATATCATTCAATATTTGTACATTTCGAAAACTAAGACACAACGAATTCTGGATTATTCGTTCGATGCCATTGCTGCAAATATAGGACGGATCCATCATAGGTCCGGGTAGAATCTCGGAGTAATCTACACATATACAAGTTAACAAGATTTTCAAATTTATTTTTCAACATTAATACTAGGAATTTAGGCATTGTTTTCAACAATTTTACAATGATTTCATTCATACTAAGATATTCCAACAGTCAATGATTCCTTAAAAAATCCTAAAAACCAATATTTTGCAATTTTCTTCAAAACCCTAAATTGAAAGAATTTTGATTTATCCATACCTAAAGACACATATCGCGTTGAAGAGCTAGTCATCTTCTAATTTGTCGAACAAAATGCTAAATGTTTTAGGTTTTGTATGAAAATTTCAGATTTGGAGGATTTTTGGTTTTTTGTAGATGAACAGGAAAGCGAGAAAGTGAAGGGGGAAGAAAGCGGGGTTCTGGTTTTGTAACAGAACCCCATTTGAGCGACTTTTAAAAAGTCGTCCAATTTTTTTTAAACATGTAGGCGACTTTTGGAAAGTCTCCAGTGGGCGACTTCTCAAAGGTCGTCTACATGTTTTTGGCAAAAAAATTTGCACTGACGATTTTGAAAAGTCGACAGTACGTTTTGGCCAGCTCAAAGCTGAGCTGGCCGAAACAGGTCTAAAGTTGATATTAGTTTTTAAAGTGGCCTGTTTGTGATAATTAGTCTTAAAAGGGGGCTAAATTGAAAAAAAAATCATTTACTAAAAGAAAACGATTATGGTCCCACTGTAATTTAATTATTGCTCAATAACTGTTAAGTATGAGTTACAAACCGAAACGGTGTATTTGAATGCGGCATTATAGTGGGAAAGTTAAATGAATGGAAAAGGCGTTTGTTGGCTATGAACGAATAATCCAAATAGAGTATTTGAAAGGGAGAACTAAAAAAATCAACGGCTGTTGATATCAACCATTGGGGACTTGTCCGACGTATCAGACATCAATGTATTTTCTCTCGTATTTTTCACAACGGAACTTGAAACAGTGCTACAATCATTGGGTGTCTCCATGGCTTTATGTTGATTGTAATCTAATGGCGATGGATTGTAATCCACGTGAATTACGTTAGAAGCTGGCTAAAACAATTTTTTAACCATTGGAGTGTTTTTTTTATTTTGCATCGAGATTGGAACGGGGGATTGACATTGTAACAACCCGCATATTTTACGATTAAATATTTAAATAATTTATTTTAATATTTTATCGTTAGTCGAATTTTAGTCCGAAAAGTTACTTTTTGCATAGCGTCAAATTAGGACTCGGAACCACTTCCATTGAGTTCAAAACACCATTTGCAATTTTTTTGAGCATAAACTTTGATATGTTTGGAGTTAGTGGAATTTTGTCACTTTTTCACCTTGGGCTTTGGGTTTGGTTTAGCCCATTTTCCTAAACTATTTACTCTAGCTCAACCCCCCTTCCCTTTATAATTTTACTTCCATTTCCTAACACTCAAGCTTCATCAAAAATGGAGCAAGGAATGGGAAATTAAAACTCCAAACTCAAGTTCATTTGCAAATTCAACATCTAACTCCAAATTCAAAGAGAAGCCATTGATTCTTCCTTTGCTTTCAAGCTTCTTCTTCATAGATTTTGTGTAAAGGTGAGATTTTTATCTCACATCTTTGTCTATAACTATCTTTGATTGTTAGGTATGAATTCCTAGCACTTATTCATATGCATTTGCTTTTGGTTTGGATTGAATTGGTGAAAATCCCAATTTTTTGTGTTTTGGGTTCAAATCTTTAAAAATCCAATCTTTGATGTTTAAACACGTTTTTGGTGATGCACCGAGGAGCCAATACAACTAGGTAGCCTATGGGCATAATCCCCTAGCGTCCGTGCTCGATCAGCTGCAAATTGGGAGAGTTTTTGCACTTCAAACCCCTAGGTCACTCGGCCTGCACATGAATCATTCTCGGCCTGCAGTTAGGTAGGCCTGCACATTAGGTCGCTCCCCTATAGGTCGCACCATGCTGGTCATTGCTCGGCCTTGTATTCATTAAGTCACTAGGTCGGTCGTCCATCTTCGTAACTTAGGTCGCTCGACCTTCTCATACGCCTTAGGTCGTTAGGTCGCAACCCCCTTAGGTTGCACGGCCTTGTTTACCCCTTAGGTCGTTTCGTGTTACGCCGCCCACCGCCTTAGGCCGCGAGCTCTTAGATCGCTTGGCTATATATTAAGTCGCTCGTCTAGGTCGCCCCACTTGGGTCAAAACCCCTTAGGTCGCTCGGCCACGTTATGCCGTTAGATCATTAGGTCGTTCTCCCCCTTTTTGTGGTTTCTGGATTTCCATTGATGATTTCTAGAATTTTATGTTTCACCAATTTTCGTGATTTACATTGATAAGTTTTATCAATATTTGTGCATTGGTGAATTTGTGTGCCATTAAATTTTAGTGGTTGGCATTGATATTATTGTCAATATTTATGGTTTGGTGAATATAAATAGATAGTATGACATTCTTTTTGATCTTTGAGAAGATTCTCGTGATATTGATTAATGTCTTGTTGATTTTCAATCACATACTTATTACATTATGGCTTTATGGTTATCATATATTTATGTCATATCTCTTATTTTATATCATTTTATCTGATATTTATAGCTAGACTGATCCGTTTATTATTTTCTTTTTAAATAATACTCGGGTCAGCCCGAGATGTTACAGGTGCTTCTGCTTGACTTCACCTCTGGGATTATCACCCTGACTTTTGGCTAACTACTTTGATTAGTAGTTTTTGTTGTATACATTTGAGATATAGACACATAGATGTATCCATATTCTTTTGTCTAGTACTTGTAGCTATTCTTTTGTGACATTGTGGATTTTGTTTGACCACTACTCTGATGTACACTTTCATGTGTTATATATTCATATCTATTTCCGCCTTTGTGGTATGGATGTCTGTAACTGATTTGTGTTATGTTTATTTATATGTTTGTTTCCGAAGAATACATATAGCCACTGTGTAGTAGCTTTGAGTTTGTATCGGTATGTCGGATTTCCTCCTTAAACCAAATGCATGTTGTACTATCTGACATATCGATGCTCGCACAAAGCAATTACGCAGATGGTCGCTCCTCAACAGCCTTATTCTCCATGCTAGTTGACGGCATTACCCCGTAGTGTGCTTGGCTAGCGTGGGTATAGAGGTGGGGCTTTACAGCTTGGTATCGGAGCCAAACTTCGGAACAATGTAGAATAAGCTAGCAAGGATCATCGTCCTAAGTCCATCTTAGGAGTTGTGCTTTAGGATTTAATTCGAGTCTTCGTACTGATTCTTCCTATTTTCTTATGATTCCTTGTTTATCTATCAAGATTGCTTGATATTCATTTGGTGAATAACCTTATCCTTCTTCTTTCTTTCTTCCAATAGGAAGAGAAATGGTTAGACCTGCCCTTCCCAGCGCCGGTCAATCTCGTGTTACTCCTCAAGATGGAGTATTTATGTTTTCCCAACAGCTTCTTAATCTAGTAAGGAATGCTCAAGAAGTTGGATCTAATCCGGAGTCTGCTCACCCTAGGTCTGGATTTGCATGATTGTGCAGTGACTATACTAATTTGGGTGGAAAGCCATTCAAAGGTTCTAAAACCATTATTGAAGTCCAGGCTTGGCTGAGATCGTGCGATCGAATCTTTTCTCGCATGAGTCTTATTGATCTTCACCGTGTTCACGTGGCCTCTAGTATGCTCCAAGAAAGAGCGTTAGATTGGTATGAGCTTCTGATTTCTGAAATAAATGAAGCGGATCTTACTTGGGAGAAATTCCGGGAACGCTTCGAATTAAAATTTGTGTCAGAAGATGAGAAGGTGACTTTGGCTCGCTGATTCATTGACCTTGTTCAAGGTGAATCCTCCATGGCAGATTATGTCGCATATTTCGAGTCACTTTCTAAATACGGGGTCGAATATATAAACACCCCATTGAAGAAAAACCAACGATTCGTCTATGTCTTGAATAAAAGTCTCAAGAAGCCAATACTTCTAAAGTTAGAAGTTTCTTTTGATCAGTTCGTTGATATCGCTCTTCAACTTGAAGAGGCAGATAAAGAAAGTGATGTTGAAGTTATAGGCGCCAAACCGAACTTCGACAACAAGAAAAGGCCTAATAGTTCAAAGGTCCTTATCCTAACAATAAGAAAGGGAAGCAAGCTTCTCCGGCAACTAAGACTTCTACCCCAAGTGGTGGGCAATGCTACAACTGTGATTCTAAGGACCATTATGCGAACAAGTGTTCAAAGCCTCGTACTTGTCGCTATTGCAAAAGCCCGGATCATTATTTATCTTCTTGTCCCAAACTTCAAAATAGGAAGGAGGGAAAGCTTAATCTTGCTCAAGCCCCTGGCAACACATCTCGTGGTAAAGGTATTTCTCATTCTATCCTTGATGGCATTGTTTTATTTCATGATCAACCTATTCGAGTTCTTTTTTATACGGGTGTGTCCCATTCTTTTATTTCAAAAGAACCTGTTGATACTTTTTCTTTGGATGTTATGTGTTTAATGACTTCTTTGAGAATTGCGAATCGGGTTGGTGGATCCGCAACAATCAGTTTACTGTGTAAAGATGTTGAGATTATTTTGTGTGATTTTTCTTTCTGAGCCGATTTGCATGTTATGCGCTACTTAGGCTTTGGAATGATTTTGGAATGGATTGGCTTAACCGCTATAAAGCCCAAATTCTATGTCCTGAGCGGACTATCTATCTTCGACATCCTTAATATGTTAAGCAGATTTCTATTGACCTTAAAGATTCGGATTCCAACTTAGTTGCATCTTTATATTCTTTAAATCCTCATGACGACGATAGTGATGATGAGGAAGATATTATATCTCTTATTCACATTGTTCGTGAATTTTCCGACATATTTGAGCCCGTTTTAGGATTACCACCTAAGCGAGCAATTGAGTTTGGAATTAATTTCATCCCTGGAGCTCAACCTATTACTCGTCCTCCTTGTCATATGTCCAATAAAGAAAATAGGGAGATGCGTAAACAATTATCTGAATTGGAGACTAAGCAATTTATTCGCTCTAGTTCCTCGCATTGGGGAGCTTCGGCTATTTTTGTGAAGAAATCCAATGGTACACTTAGGCTTGGCGTTGACTATCGCAAGCTTAATGATCTTACTATCAAGAATAAGTATCATTTACCTCGGATTGATGATCTATTCGATCAACTTAGTGCTGCTAGAGTCTTTTCACAATTAGACTTAACTACCGGTTTTCATCAGCTTCGTATTACGGAGGATAACATTCCTTTGACATCTTTCCGTACTCGTTATGGATCGTATGAATGGCTTGTTATGCCATTTGGTTTAACGAATGCTCCGGCTTATTTCATTGACCTTATGAATAGTGTTTTTAAAGACTTCCTCGATTGGTTTGTTCTCATCTTTATTGATGATATTCTTGTGTATTCTAAAACCGAGGAGGAGCATGAAAAACATCTTCGGTTTGTGTGGGAAACTCTTAGGAGCAATCAATTAAAATCAAAATTTTCTAAATGCCACTTTTGGCAATCTCGTGTGATGTTTCTTGGTCACATTATTTCCAAATCCGGAATTTCCATGGATCCTTCAAAAATTGAAGCGATTCAAAATTGGAAGAGACCGGAGAGTGTGATGGAAAATCGTAGTTTCGTTGGATTGGCCGGTTATTACCACCATTTCATAAAGGACTTTTCCAAAACTTCCGTGCCTCTTACTAGCTTGACAAAGAAGGGAGTTAAATACATTTGGTAGGACAAATGTGAAGCTTCTTTTCAGAAATTAAAAGAACTCCTTTCCGATGCTCCTATTCTTGTGATTCTCGAGGGAAACCAAGATTTTATAGTTTATACTGATGCTAGTCGCGTTGGTTTGGGTGCCGTTCTTATGCAAAGTGAACGTGTTATTGCTTATGCTTCTAGGAAATTGTTATACCACTCATGATTTAGAACTCGCAGCTATTGTTTTCGCCCTTCGTATTTGGCGTCATTATCTTTTGGGAGAAAAATTTATTCTTTACACCGATCGTAAATCCTTGAAGTATCTATTTTCTCAAAAGGAACTTAATTTGCGTCAACAACGTTGGCTCGAATTTCTTGCAGCTTATGATCTTGGTATTCTTTATACTCCCGGAAAGGGAAATCGTGTTGCGGATGCACTTAGTCGTAAGCAACAAGCGGTTGTTTCTATGATGATATCCGAATGGAATGATCTCAGAGTTCTGTCCACTTGTGAGATTCGAGATCGTGTTTCCGATTTATGTTCATCTCTTGTTTTATGTAGCCTTGAGGCTCATCCTTCTCTTTTAGACCGCATTCTTGAAGCTCAAAAGCTAGATCCCGAATTGGCTCTTCTTGGCCAAAATTTTTGGGATAAAATTGCTATTGAAGGTTTGAAAGACTTTGATATTGATTCTCGTGGCGGTATTCGAAAATTTGGTAGACTTATCGTGCCAAATATTAGTAATCTTCATAAAGACATTTTAGAAGATGCTCATCGTTCTAAATTTACCATTCATCCCGGTAGTAGTAAAATGTATGCGGACATGTAGCGACTTTACTATTAGGAGGGAATGAAATCTGATGTTGCTAACTTTGTTAAGTGTTGCATAACTGACCAACTCATTAAGGTCGAACATCAAAGGCCCGGTGGGTTATTGCAACCTTTAGAAATTCCAATTTGGAAGTGGGACAAATCTCCATGGATTTTATTGATGGCCTTCCCCGTTCTCGTTCGGGTCATGATAGCTTACGAGTCATAGTCGATAGACTTACTAAATCCGCCCATTTTATTCTCATTCGGTCCAATCGAACCGTTCCTCTCTTGGCCAAACTCTTTATTAAAGAAATTGTAAAATTGCATGGAGTTCCTTCTTCTATTGTTAGTGATCGTGATCCATTGTTTACTAGTGGATTTTGGAAGAGTCTTCAAAAATCTTTGGGAACGAAGCTTAATTTTAGCACCGCTTATCATCCCCAGTCCGATGGACAAATTGAGCGTATGAATCAAACTCTTGATGATCTTCTTCGTGCATGTGTTCTTAATTTTGGTGGAAGTTGGGAAGATCATATTTCTCTTGTTGAGTTTTCCTACAATTATAGCATCCAATCTAGTATTGGTATGGCACCTTTCGAGGCACTCTATGGAAGGCCATGCCGATCTCCTTCTTGTTGGCTTGAGGCTGGTGAGGGACTGGTTTTAGGTCTAGATTTTATTCGTGATTCCACAGAAAAGATTGACCTTATTTGTCATAGGATGAAAGAAGCCCAGAGTAGGCAAAGATCCTATGCCGACAACCGGAGACGGAAATTAGAATTTTCTGTGGGAGATCTTGTGTTTATTCGTGTTTCACCTATGAAGGGTGTTGTACGTTTCAGTCAATCGGGAAAGTTAGCGCCTCGATATATTGGGCCATTTCCTATCACCGAACGTATTGGTTCTGTGGCTTATCGCCTTTTATTACCGGCTCAGTTTTCTGTTATTCGTGACGTGTTTCACATTTCTCAATTGCGGAAATGCTTTCGAGATTCCGATTCTATTCTTGAGCCCGGTGTTGTGGAAGAAATTGAAGTTTCACCTAATTTAACTTATGAGCAACATCCTATTCGTATTATTGTTTCAGAGGTCAAGCGCCTTCGAAATAAAGACGTTCCGCTATTTAAAGTCCAATGGTCCTCAAATCCTAAGGATTGCTCATGGGAATCTAGAGAGTTCATCATGCGAACACATCCGGACTTACTTTCTCGTGCTCCATGAGGTGAATTTCATATTTCAAATTTCTTTGTGTTGATATGCTTTCATGGTTGTTACCTTATATTTTCTTCTTAAATATTGCGAGGACACAATTTCTTTAAGTAGGGCAGTCTGTAACAACCCACATATTTTACGATTAAATATTTAAATATTTTATTTTAATATTTTATCGTTAGTCGGATTTTAGTCCGAAAAGTTATTTTTTGCATACGGTCAAATCCACTTCCATTGAGTTCAAAACACTGTTTGCGATTTTTTGAATATAAACTTTGATATGTTTGGAGTTAGTGGAATTTTGTCACCTTTTCACCTTG
This sequence comes from Allium cepa, assembly GCA_030765085.1. Classification (NCBI taxonomy): domain Eukaryota; kingdom Viridiplantae; phylum Streptophyta; class Magnoliopsida; order Asparagales; family Amaryllidaceae; genus Allium; species Allium cepa. The sequence goes on from CM060939.1 coordinate 904,418,118, forward strand.
GGTTTTGGGTTTGGTTTAGCCCATTAGCCTAAACTATTTACTCTAGCTCAACCCCCTTCCCTTCATAATTTTACTTCCATTTCCTAACACTCAAGTTTCATCAAAAATGGAGGAAGGAATGAGAAATTAAAACTCCAAACTCAAGTTCATTTGCAAATTCAACATCCAACTCCAAATTCAAAGAGAAGCCATTGATTCTTCCTTTGCTTTCAAGCTTCTTCTTCATAGATTTTGTGTAAAGGCGAGATTTTTATCTCACATCTTTGTCTATAACTATCTTTGATTGTTAGGTATGAATTCCTAACACTTATTCATGTGCATTTTCTTTTGTTTTGGATTGAATTGGTGAAAATCCCAATTTTTAGTGTTTTGGGTTCAAATCTTTAAAAATCCAATATTTGATGTTTAAACACATTTTTGGTGATGCGCCGAGGAGCCAATACGACCGGGTAGCCTATGGGCATAATCCCCTAGCGTCCGTGCTCGATCGGTTGCAAATTGGGAGAGTTTTTGCACTTCAAACCCCTAGGTCGCTCGGCCTGCACATGAATCATTCTCGGCCTGCAGTTACGTCGGCCTGCACATTAGGTCGCTTCCCTATAAGTCGCACCGTGCTAGGTCGTTGCTCGGCCTTGTATTCATTAAGTCGCTAGGTTGCTCGGCCATCTTCGCAACTTAGGTCGCTCGACCTTCTCATACGCCTTAGGTCGTTAGGTCGCACGGCTTTGTTTACCCCTTAGGTCGTTTCGTGTTAGGCCGTCCACCTTCTTAGGCCGCGAGCTCTTAGATTGCTCGGCTATATATTAAGTCGCTCGTCTAGGTCGCGCCACTTGGGTCGAAACCCCTTAGGTCGCTCGGCCACGTTATGCCGTTAGCTCATTAGGTCGTTCTCCCCCTTTTTGTGGTTTCTGGATTTCCATTGATGATTTCTAGAATTTTGTGTTTCACCAATTTTCGTGATTTACATTGACAAGTTTTATCAATATTTGTGCATTGGTGAATTTGTGCGTCATTAACTTTTTGTGGTTGGCATTGATATTATTGTCAATATTTATGGTTTGGTGAATATAAATAGATAGTATGACATTCTTTTTGATCTTTGAGAAGATTCTCGTGATATTGATTAATCTCTTGTTGATTTTCAATCACATACTTATTACAGTATGGCTTTATGGTTATCATATATTTATGTCATATCTTTTATTCTATATCATTTTATCTGATATTTATAGCTAGACTGCTCCGTTTATTATTTTCTTTTTAAATAATACTCGGGTCGGACCGAGATGTTACAGGTGCTTCTGTTTGACTTCACCTCTGGGATTATCACCATGACTTTTGGCTAACTATTTAGATTAGTAGTTTTTGTTGTATACATTTGAGATATAGACTCATAGATGTATCCATATTCTTTTGTCTATTACTTGTAGCTATTCTTTTGTGACATTGTGTATCTTGTTTGACCACTACTCTGATGTACACTTTCATGTGTTATAATTCATATCTATTTCCGCCTTTGTGATATGGATGTCTGTGACTGATTTGTGTTATGTTTATTTATATGTTTGTTTCCGAAGAATACATATAGCCACTGTGTAGTAGCTTTGAGTTTATATCGGTATGTCGGATTTCCTCCTTAAACCAAATGCATGTTGTACTATCTGAAATATCGATGCTCGCACAAAGCAATTACACGGATGGTCGCTCCTCAACAGTCTTATTCTCCGCGCTAGTTGACGGCATTACCCCGTAGTGTACTTGGTTAGCGTGGGTATAGAGGTGGGGCATCACAGACATTGTTTGGCTTGTGCATTTCCAACCGAAACCTGTGTCGGTTGGGAAGCGATCGATCACACTAGAGGGTTGGTAAGGTTGCTTCTTAACCGACTAAGTATAGTCAGCTTTATTATAGCCAACAAATACAATTTTTTTTTATTGTTTTCTTAGCTGTTTTATAAAAGTCTGTAAGGAGACGTTTCAAATTAATTTGCTGTGAGCATACGGATTGTAAATCCAACGGCCGTGGATTTACAATTACGACACTTGGTTTAATCGTTTTAATTTATGAATTTAGATTTTGTGAGAACCTACGTTTACTGATCGACTAAAAGTGTGTTCTAAAACGAGATAAGATCGATTCTCTCTGGAACGCCCCAGGAAAAGACAGAGAAAACTCGGAAGGCGGAAGGGTAAATCGGAAACAATCCACATTGGGATGTGCAATTATGCAGTGCTGCAATGATGGAGGGTCGCCTCTACCAATCACTTCCCTGCCCTTTACACGTTCCAAGAAAACCAACCAATGCACGTGAACTGTACTATACAGTGACAACCATTTGATTAAATAAAAAGGACATCAGACCAAATTAGAAATGGGGTATTTCTTGACAAAGGTTTGAAGGTAAAATTAAAAGACTTCTGCGAAGACTTCAGAAATATACACCCTTTTTTATCTTTTCCTTTCTATTTTTTATTTTTTCATACATAACCCGTTATCAAGGAACATGTATAACCATAGAACAGTAGAAGAACCGATCATTTAATTTGTTCTACTGCCAAAAACAAAAAACATAAAAGTACTAAGCACACATCCATATCCATCGTTTCCAACGTAAATAAAAGTATTAAGCACACATCCGTATCCATCGTTTCCAACGTAAAGTTTTCAAGTTCATCGACGCTCTCTTTGTCATACATGTGTGCAGTGACATCTTAAACAACATATGCAATGACACCTTAAACAATGCAGCATTGTTTAAGTTTTATGATAATAAGCATTTTACTACGGAATATATTCATTCTTAAATCCTATACAAGAATGTCTAAACTTATAGTTATACATATTCCGCGATACATACAATTTATTCCTTCAATCTAAAGTCGTAACGAGTACACAAACTCCATTCAAGACGCAGTTCTTCCTCCTCTGAACAATTATCTCTGTATATCTTTGGACGAGTTTTCTTATTTTGGAATGTACAATAGTCCCTACTTTCTTTTAGCATAGTAATGCCAACGGCAGAAAAGCAAAAATGAGTGGAAAAGTTAAAATATCTGCATGTGCAAATTTTTATTCTAACATATTACATTGCTGTTTGAAATTGGTAAAAGCACACGAGCAGAAACCGACAGTGAATCAGAAAAAAGCAAACTCTTTAGCTCTTCATTCTAGCACAATTTAAGACAGAAAACTCAGAAACAATCTAAATTGGGATATGCAATTATGCAGTGCTATAATACCGGAGAAACACAAGCCTCTACCGATCACTTCACAGCTCTGTGCATGCTCGGAGATCCCCAAAAACAAACAGCACGAAAGAGTGAATTTGGGATGCATGGGTTGAACTCGGAGGGCTTTTATTTTCAGACACTTGCTGTTCTGAGAAAACAAATAGATGTACATGAACTGCACTACACGAAAAGGACAACGATTTGATTAAACTAAGGAAATGAAGTCGGCCAGAGACAACGTTCATCTGTTCTATTTCTTGATATATGCTTGATGGTAAAACCCTCCCATTTTTTTCTCCTTAATTTTCTATTTTCTATTTTAATATTTATAACACAGTAGGAAAAACTTATTCAACGTAGCATGTATATTCCAGTGTCGTAGCAATACAACTACTTCTGTCACAAAAATCATCAAGTACCCATATATACATTACACGTTAATCAGCCAGTCATCAGAGAGTTACACTGCAAACCCATTACACTAAAAACAAACACACTGCATGCTACATCCAAAAAAACAGAAACCATTGAACAAAGAGCTATTCAGCCTTAACAGCTTTAACATAATTAGAAATGGCCTTCAAGCCTTCGGAAGCAGCATACTTGGCAAGCTCACCTGTCAGCAGCAGCTTAACCGCAGCCTCAATCTCCCTGGACGATAACGTCTCCTTCCCGGCGTACTTGGTAAGCTTGGCCGCCTCCCCTGCGATCCTCTCAAACATGTCATTCATCAGTTCATCCATTATCGTCATTGTCTTTGCGGAAAGCCCCAGTTCTGGATGCACTTGCTTCAGCACTTTGAACACGTACCTTTTGTAACTACCGTTGATCACCGTGTAGTGTCTCTTACTGAACCGCTTCTTCTTCTTCTTCCGCTGCGGCTTGTCGGTTTCCTTTTTGTTTTCGTTGTCGAGTAGTTTAGCTTTTGATGGCTTTTTGCCGCTTACGGTGATTCCCACCAATTGTACCTTTCTATTCGGCCGTGCATGGATTGCTTCTTCGACAGACGCGCTCAGGAATTCTTTTACTGCTACTTTTGTTGTTTTTACTCGCCTTTTTGGTGCCATTTTTTTTTCTTTACTTTTACTGATGCGAAGGTGGGGAGGGTTTAACTTTTCTTATTACTGGTGTGATACGGAGAAAGGTGTATTTATACACGATGGTTGTTTGACGCGTGGTGATTTGTTGGACTGGTGGAGATCAGTCGAAAGAACAAGCGTAGCACTTGTTAACGATTTTGTGTTTATGTAAAACCTGAGAGGAATTTTTTGTGTTTTTACTTTTGATTGAGGATTTGGGAGATGGTAAATATTAGTACTTAGTAGTATAGCCGGTATAGTTGACCTACGGATGAAATTTTTAAACCATAATGCATACACTACAAGAAAATGCCCATTTTGTATCGGATTGTTGCGACGGCTGGCAACGGCTAAAAAAGGCGGCTGTTGCTAGCCGTTGCAAATCGTAAATATAACCTGCAACCCGCGAACAGATTATCATTTCCCACCACAACGAGTTCTTCACAAAACCCTCCTCCCCGTCACAATCCGCCGCCTCTCCAACTACAGTCGTTGCTAGTTGCCTCCACGTCGCTCAAACACCTCCAAAACTCGCTGGTATTTCTTCTAAACTTGATTTGGCTTTGATTTAGGTTTAATTTAGGATTAATTGGAAAACCCTAATTTCGAAAATAATTGTATTAGTTGATCATAGTGATATTGGGTGATGATTATAGTGTTTTAAGTTAGGTGGAAGTTAAATTAGTTTATGATTATGTTGAAAATGATGATTAATGCGTATTAGTTATGGTAATATTTGTATTAGTTGATTTTGATTGGTGGTTTGATTTTAAAATTAGTGTATATTATTGATGAACATGCTTTTTGATATTTAAGTTTGTGACAATATTTGTTTTTATTTAAAATAATGTGTATAGTTTGCGCCAAAGTTCATTGTATAGTAATTAATACATATCTTGTTAGATTGTACAGTTAACGATAATTTAATTCAGAAGTGCTAATTATAAGTGTTATCGTAGTTTAAAATAAATATAATTCGTTGAATGAATTATAAAATTTTGAAATGAGCGTAATAACAATGAGCTAATTATTCAGTGAAAGTTATAACACGTTTTAAAATTTAGTTAATAAATATAATGAATTAATTAATTATAAAATATTTTGTAGTTGTTAGAAGAATAATTAGAAAATATGTTTTATTTATGTAAATCCCTTAGAGATATTTTTGCTCCGTCTGACAAGTGTTGTATATGATCGTTATATGGATATCCGTTTTTTCCAAGAACATACATTTATATTCATCTGATACAATATTTGTTGGATTTGTCCTAATATTTGGACAAGTTACAAACACAATAAAGTAATCACATTTTGTAAATCATTTCTGTGATATCCCGGAATTTTTTACAATATCAATTTAATAATCTTTATATAAAATTAAATTGATATTGACAATATTGATTAATAAAAATATGTTTTGGTTTAATAATCTGAATAAATAAATATTTAATTTGTGATTTGTCTTTTAAAAAAAAGCTAAAATAAATGTTTAAATTATAATGTATATATATATATATTTGTGTGTGTATATATATATATATTATAGATAATCTTTGTTTTGGAATTTAATTAACAAATAAAGATTTGTTTTTTTTTAAGTTCTAACAAAATATTGAGTAATTAGGAAATTATGTTTTAAATTAATATTAAGCTTTTAAAAATCTATTTAAATTAGTGATTATATGGTTTGTAATATTAATAATAAATGTTATATTGTTTAAAATTTTATCTTAGCTTAATTTTTGTTTTAAATTTAAATAAAGGTTGATTTTATTTCTTTTTAAATATTATTTGAGTAATATCATTTGATTATATATGATTTAGAAATATATTATATAAGTCTAAATTATAAAATAGCCTATGATTTAAATTCATTTAAATATAAAAGTGATTTATAATTTCTTTATAAATCATATAAAATTTGTTAATTGTTATTTTTAAGCCATATTAATAAATATACTATTTTTTTTATAAATATAAAAAAGGGACTAGAATAGGAAAATAGAATCTTTATTTTAATTTGAATAAACTGATTTTTATTTTGATTACAAAGAAATTAATTTGATTTGGAAATTTTATTTTGAAATTCAAATTAATTTATTCTTTAAAATATTTGTGTAATTTTTGATTTATAAATTGTTTATTTACATTTACTTTTAATAGGAAATTCATATATATTTACATAAACATGACATAAATTAAAGAAAACTCTTTATAAACATTTAAAAAATATAACTAAATTAAATAATAGACAAGTGTTAACATATTAACAAATCAAACTACATGTGTTAAGTAGTGAATTAAACAAAATGACAAGTGTCATTTAATTTCTATTTTCTTTTATTTATTTTGTTAAATTTATTTCAGCCTTTTAAAACATTTTCATTTCCCCTCATTCTCCTTTTCAAAACAAAAGATAAATGAATCAAAAGAAATCAAAAATCTGAAAACTCAAAACCCCTAAAACTAAAACCTGCAAAATTCATTTCAAAAAGCAAATTTAAGATCTAAATCACTCCTCAAACCAAAACTTGTAACCAGGATATCAAACCTGGAAATTTCTGCATAATGAAGTCTGCATTTTACACCTGAAGATCACTGCAAATTTGAGCAAATCAAAAAAGAATTTCTGCAACTTTATCAAAGCCTGCATGCATATATTTTACAAGTTTTCAAAAGTGCAAGAAGCATTCACCTCTAGATTGGGAATTTGTACTCCGTTCTTCAAATTTAAAGGTGAGTAACTTTTTGTTTAAATATAATTAAGTAAATGTAGGTTGCATGATTTGTTTCTGAAAATCCTTGCTTGTGAATAACATAATCATATTCCTAAATCTTAAACCTTAGATGCATGATAAAATTTGCAGCAATTTGTTTGTATATGAATTACTGGAAATTACTTTATACTTATATAAGTATGTATGCTTTGGTTTGTATCAGTAATTGCTGATGTACCTGACTTAGGCCTTTAAATTCAAACTTTTAGTAGTTTCATAACTTAACCATTATTGAGAAATGGATTACAAACAAATGTGTTTGTTAAAAATAAACTAAAGCATAAGAATTTAAAATAAGGTAAATTGAAAACAAGAACTTCTCTGGAAATCAAAATGTCCTGAAACATGATGGTGTTTAACAAATATAAATTCCTTAATTCCTTAATTTAAGATTATGATTTGAAAGCCCATATGAAAACATGATTTTTAGATCAGAAAACATAATATTTAGTTGTAATTTGGAGGAGTAATGCTGGGATGGGCTAAAAAGATGATGTAGGAAAATTTTAAGGATTTGAAACATTTGGGGTCTGAAGTTTCTTGTGAATAAATATGAAGGATCAGGAACATCATAAAAATTATCAAATATGTGAATTGATTTTCGGGTTAACAGCAGTAAGGGTTTTGGTTCTGTGACCCTAATATTTTAACTTGTAGATAATAGGATCGTTCTCACTCAACGTTTGATCGAGTGATTAACAACTATGGGAAATGGTTGCTGGACCCTAGAGGAGTATGTAGCCGGAATTGTAGCTTGAACAAGGGTCGGAGGGAGGTGAATTTGTCGTTGACAGGTTTGAGAATTTATGGGTGTAGTGTGTTCCAAGTTTAAAAAAAAAAATTAAGAGAGCTGCTCCGTTGAATTTTGGGAAATGGAAGTACTCTTATGTTTAGGTGTTCAAGTGGATTCAAGGGTGGATGGTGGATGTGGATGATAATCATTGATGATCGGAAAGTTGCCCATGGCTATGTGCATGTGCACAGTGGTTATATGGAGGAGATTTGGTTTCTGTAATATGGTGAAGTTGTGGTGCTCGGGTCATTTCTATTTTTGCTCGAAGTTAAGATAGGGGTGACTCGAAGTAAGGTGGGGTTGAACTCGGGTAGGTTTAGTTGCAATGTTTGTTTTCTGTAGCCTGAACAGTTTCAGGTTTTCAAATTTTTAAAACTAAATTTAAAAATAAGCAAGGCAAGTTTAAATCTAAACTTAATGCAAGATTGAATTATGAATTCAAATAGGTTTGAACTTCAGATTTTGAATAAACAAGATTTGCAGAATAAAATAATTTAAAATCTAAAACCTGCACAGTTTTATATAAAATGATTTTTATATATGAAAATAGATTTTTTTAAAAAAACAAGATTTAAATTTTTAGCTAAATCTGAATTTGAAATCCTGGATTCAAATTTGAATTTGAATTTGAAAGTTTCAAAAAAAGAAATAGGTTGGTAAAATTCAAATGTTATAATTAAGTTTGTATATTTTATTATTTTATAACATATGTTTTTATAAATCTAAAATGAAATTTAAAACAGGATTTTAAATTTAAATTTTTGAACCTGAATCTGAAAACATAACTTGAATTCTGGATTGAAATGAAATAAGATTTTAATTTGAATGTTTTAAAATCACTTGAATATTTAAAGTATAATTTAAATTTTATTTAAATTGATTATGGGTTAAATTATTTATAAAATACCTTAATTAATTCTTTAATATGAAATAAAAAGTGTTTAATAATTGAATCTTGTTTAAATTTGATTTCAATTTAATTTTAATTTAAAATGGAATTTAGAGAAATTTAAAAAGTAAATTATTTTTAATTTACTTTGATAATGATAATTAAATCATTAATGAGGTTTATGATTTCCATTAAATTGTTTTGAACATAATAATTTATTACTTGATTAAGGTAATTTAGTTTATAATTAATTAATTTAATTAATTAATAATTAGGTTAATTAATTAAATAATTAACGGCTTTATTTAATTAATTAAAAGGATTAAGTAAGTTAATTAAACTTGATTAAAGTGTGATTTAGAAATTAATTAAATAAGATTTGATAAATTTAGTTAACGATTTGAATTATATTAATCAAGTAATTAACAATTAATTAAGTTTTTAATTATCACTTGATTAACTAAATAATTAGAACTAAATTAATGAGTTTCTTTAAATAGATTAAGAATTGATATTGATTAATTCAGTTAATTACTTTGAAAAAATAATTAAAGATTTATTATTGATTAATGAAGGTCATTAACATAGGATTATTTTATAATTAATTAATGTAATTAATTTTAATGATTAATTGTATTAATTAATTTAAAAATAATCATTTGAGAATTATTTAAGTATAATTATTTAATGGAAGTAATTAAGAAAATTAATTACTGATTGTAATTAACTAAGTTGTTTGATTAATTAAGTTAATTAATTAAGTTTAATTGATTTAATTTAATCACTGGTTGATTTGAGGAGTAATTTCCAATGTAATTAAAAATGAATAATTACTTAGTGAAGTAATTAAGAGATAAATTACTTGATGTAATTTAATTGAAGGATACTTGAATGATGGAGGAGTTTTTGGAATTAATTATTTTGTGTAATTATTATCAGTGTGTTTAAATTACTTAAGTAAGTAATTAATAATTAATTACTTAGTGTAATTAATTTAGGGTTTTGATAATTGAGTTATTTGAAGAAAATAAATAGATGTAATTAATTTAATTAATTACTTAATGTGATTACTCAAGAATGATTGATCAATAGGGATAATTGATAATTAATTTAATAGGGTAATTAAATAAAATAATTTGTGATCATTAATTTATATAATTAATGATATAATTAAGAATTGATTAATTAACGAACAATTAATTAATGAAGGTATTAATTAATGTAACTAATTAAGGATTAATGTAATTAATTAAGGATTAATGTAATTAATTATAATTAACCAACTAATAAAGTAATTACAGGTTAATTACTGAATCTGGTTTGGGATAATGAATTTATTAGAGGTTAATTACTTGAATGTAATTAAAGGGTAATTAATCAAGATGATTAATTAGGGTAACTTGTTAAGAGTAATTAATTGATTGATTTATAATTAATTAAGGAAAATGTAAGCAAGATTTATATGGATAAGTAATTAATTTAATTCATTTTAAATTAATTAAGGAAGAAGTATTTAATTTAATTCATTTTAAATTAATGATAGAATGAGGATTAATAAGTCATTGCTTATAAATGATGATTGATATTTATTACCCTGAATGTTTGAGATCTCAGTTATGAGATAAATGATGTTGTGTGATTTGGATGCTATGGTTGCATTGAGTTGATAATATAAATTATCCGTTTGAGTTGATAATATAGATTATCTGTTGTAATGATAGTACTGATTATCTATTATGATGTTAAGAATTATCTATCTGTGTGTATATAGATAATATTGAATTGAATTATTTTAAACCTTTAAAACAACTTGGACCTAAAAGACACGCTTTGGATTTCGATGAGACCGGGATCGGGTTTCCATATTTGGATATCCGAAAACCACATCGATCCAAATTAACGATAGGTCGTGAATCTTATGTGAAGAGTGAAGACTCGAGGTGTAAGGATTATACGTCAGTATAACTCTGGGGTGATTCCTTGATGAGTTTGACGGAACTTGTTCTTAGAGGTTCGAGATGAAGATTTAGAGAGCAAGGGTTATCGTCGTTAACTCTGAGGGTGATTCCAAAATGAGTGTAACGAGATAATGCCTTCGGTTTCATTCGAACCCGGAACGAACTTGTATGGATTGAATGCTTTCAGAACATCGTCAGGTGGACGATGAGCATTCTAAGAGATGTGTTCTCTAAAGGTAATCGTAACCTCAAGCCTTATCAACCGGGAATGGCTAAAACAGGTGTGGTGCAGCAAGGCTTCGTGGGTAGCTCCCACTGAAGAGCGAGATTGACCCCTGTCTAGAAGTCCCTTTATATTCGGCTGTGTGGGCAGTTGGTTGCAAACAACTGCGGGGTTGTCTTGTTTGGAACTGTTCAGTAAGGAATGGTTCCGGCCTTGTGTTGCAGGGGAGCGGGCGTACTCCTCGGTACGGTGATCTAGGCCACGTAGCGTGATGGGCGGTACCCCCAGTAGCCCTGCCATTGTATGGAATCCATAATCCAATAAGTGCCAACGATTTTGATTGTATTACCCACTTTTGTGGCTAGTAGATGGAATTTAATCATGTAACAATTTCGGCTATTTCATATTTACTTGAAAACCCTAGACACTATTATAATATCATCGGATTTACTATCAAATGTTTTGGTTAGCGTAAGGTAAAAACTTTTCCATGTTTATGTGTGGGAAGTATTACGTGATACCTTTTCTTTTCAAATGGTTTTTAAAGTTAAGCAATCTTAACCTATTACTCACACCAGATCCATGTCAGACCCGGAGTTTATCTTTGTTTTCTTAAACTCTTGGGTACTCAAATATTTACTAGAAGCCAAGGGATTCAGGTTAGCTTTGACGAATAATGGAGGAGCAATGGAGCAGGAGGCTTCTGCGTTGTAGATATATAGTTCCGCTGTGTGTTCTCTGTGTTGTGATTGTATTGAGTTGTAAATACTAGACAGGTGTTTATAACTGTCTAGTATATGTGATGTGTATGCTGTGTACCTCAGATTGATATTGTATATTATGTAAATACTTATGTTATTAATATAATTTATCCATTCCTCTGTTGAGATTCTAGTGTTGTTTCTTCTTTCTCTTCTTTCTTTTCTTCTTCTATCCTTTTCTTTCTTAATTGATGATGCGATTTTCTGGTAGTGGAAAGTCGGGTCGTCACAGGTGGTATCAGAGCGTTAGGTTGAGTGAATACCTAGGCTCTGGAGTGGTGTCTATCTTGAGAGAGCGTATTTGTAATTTTTAATATATATATATATATATATATATGTATATATATTTCTACCTATATGTTGGGTTACCTGTTCGGGTTTTCCAATATGGGTTATAAGGTAGATTGGGGTAGTGGTGTGTATAACACGACTACCATTGGTTGGAGTTTCAATGTTAGGTTGGAAGTGTATCTGTCGAGACTGTAGACCTAATACCATCTCGAGTGAGTTTTGCAGTAGTGTAAGGACTTCATTGATCTCTGAAGGTAACCTGTTAAGGTTCGGAGTACATCTTTGAAGTTGGATGAGTAGAGTTTGGATCTGTTGGAGGAACAGAAGCGAGTGATAGTATCTTGTTATCTCAGGAAGTAGTAGCTGCGTGATGAGATGTAGTGACTATGGATGTTCCCGAAGATGATTTCTTTGGAACAAGTTAAGGAAGTAGGTCTGCTTCCGTGTTGTGGCTGAGTTCAACAGGATGTTTCTGTTTGATTTGAAGTCCGAGTTCCTCTAAGAGCTTTGGATTGGAAATTCTTTGGCATTGATATCAATAATGCAGCTCAGAGTGTGTTGTGTGTCGGCAGAATTTTCTGCCTTAGCAGTTTTCTGGAGATGGAGTTCAGAAGCAGAGGAGTAGAATCCATTTCTTCGATGGGTTCGTAAGACCAGCATAAGCTGTTCTGATTGGTAAAGAGAGAACAGTTTTCTTTGGATCTTAGTTTGAATTGATCGCAAAAGTGACTTGCGATGATTGGGTATTCTCATGGATTGTTGGAGATTTTTCTGAATAATTTCAGAGAAGCTAGAGTTTGTCTTCATCTAGAGAGTCAGTGGTACCTGTGGTTCAACTAGTTGGAGGTTGGTTTCTTAAGATGGAGTTGTTGAAGCAACTCAGGATTTGAGGAACTTATGAGTTTTCTCTTGGTTATTAGAGATCTTCTTGGTTTTGCTGTCCAGTTGTGCTTGTGCTCTTCATCAGCATTGTTTTCTACTTCAGATCAGAGTTGTGCAGCGGAAGCAATTGGGGAGTGTATCTGTTCTTCTTTTCCGGATAGGAGAAGTTTGTTTTCTTCTAGTGGTTGTGAGTGGAGTTTGTTCTTGATCTTGATTGATCGTGGAGGATCATTCTGATGGGTTTGGTCTAGTTTGTTTCTTGTGACATCAACGAGGATTGAGCTGATTAGGAAGGAGATAGGAAGTCGAACATCTGATTTTGGATAAAGTTTCTCAGTTTTGGGAGCTATGAATTTTGGTAAGGTTGGGTAAGCTGGCATCGAGATATTTTGGATTTCTTTTGTGTTCTGTTTTGGATAAGTGTTTAATATTCTGGATTGAATTTCCAGTTTGGACAACTGGAATTTGTTGTGTATTACGTATCTCTGAGGGAGAATGTGTACGATTTATTTCTGGTTTTGAAATCAGCTGTTCTGGAAGATTTTGGTGGTTGATTCAGACTCGTCTGTAGTCTGATATCTTGTTCAGTTATAGATATAGATGAGCAGGAGTTCTATAGCTTAGTAGTGTTGATTGTTTGGGTTTTATAAAGCGAGTAACCCAGTGTTTACTTGGGGAACTCGAGGAAACTCTATCCAGAATTTGGTCTGGATAGTTACTTTTGTTTGATTGGATGAATTGATTTCTATGGTTGTTAGCATGTGTTTGATATATGCTTGGTTTTAAAATTTAAAATCTATAATAGGTTATTAAATTACCTTTGTTTTAAATTTCGGGGACGAAATTCTTTTAAGGGGGAAGGAATGTGATATCCCGAAATTTTTGACAATATCAATTTAATAATCTTTATATAAAATTAAATTGATATTGACAATATTGATTAATAAAAATATGTTTTGGTTTAATAATCTGAATAAATAAATATTTAACTTGTGAGTTGTCTTTTTAAAAAAAGCTAAAACAAATGTTTAAATTATAATGTATATATATATTTGTATATATATATATATTATAGATAATCTTTGTTTTGGAATTTAATTAATAAATAAAGATTTTTTTTAAGTTCTAATAAAATATTGAGTAATTAGGAAATTATGTTTTAAATTAATATTAAGCTTTTAAAAATCTATTTAAATTAGTGATTATATGGTTTGTAATATTAATACTAAATGTTATATTGTTTAAATTTTATCTTAGCTTAATTTTTGTTTTAAATTTAAATAAAGGTTGATTTTATTTCTTTTTAAATATTATTTGAGTAATATCATTTGATTATATATGATTTAGAAATATTTTATATAAGTCTAAATTATAAATAGTCTGTGATTTAAATTCGTTTAAATATAAAAGTGATTTATAATTTCTTTATAAATTATATGAAATTTGTTAATTGTTATTTTTAAGCCATATTAATAAATATACTATTTTTTTTCATAAATATAAAAAAGGGATTAGAATAGGAAAACAGAATCTTCATTTTAATTTGAATAAATTGATTTTTATTTTGATTTCAAAGAAATTAATTTGATTTGGAAATTTTATTTTGAAATTCAAATTAGTTGATTCTTTAAAATATTTGTGTAAGTTTTAATTTATAAATTGTTTATTTACATTTACTTTTAATAGGAAATTCATATATACTTACATAAACATAACATAAATTAAAGAAAACTCTTTATAAACATTTAAAAAATATAACTAAAAATAGACAAGTGTTAACATATTAACAAATCAAACTACATGTGTTAAGTAGTGAATTAAACAAAATGACAAGTGTCATTTAATTTCTATTTTCTTTTATTTATTTTGTTAAATTTATTTCATCCTTTTAAAACATTTTCATTTCCCCTCATTCTCCTTTTCAAAACAAAAGATAAATGAATCAAAAGAAATCAAAAATCTAAAAACTCAAAACCCCTAAAAAAAAACCTGCAAAATTCATTTCAAAAAGCAAATTTAAGATCTAAATCACTCCTCAAACCAAAACTTGTAACCAGGATATCAAACCTGGAAATTTATGCATAAAGAAGTCTGCATTTTACACCTGAAGATCACTGCAAATATGAGCAAATCAAAAAAGAATTTCTGCATCTTTATCAAAGCCTGCATGCATGTATTTTACAAGTTTTCAAAAGTGCAAGAAGCATTTCAGCTCTAGATTGGGAATTTGTACTCTATTCTTCAGATTTAAAGGTGAGTAACTTTTTGTTTAAATATAATTAAGTAAATGTAGGTTGCATGATTTGTTTCTCAAAATCCTTGCTTGTGAATAACATAATCATATTCCTAAGTCTTAAACCTTAGATGCATGATAAAATTTGCAGCAATTTGTTTGTATATGAATTTCTGGAAATTACTTTATACTTATATAAGTATGTATGCTTTGGTTTGTATCAGTAATTGCTGATGTACCTGACTTAGGCCTTTAAATTCAAACTTTTAATAGTTTCATAACTTAACCATTATTGAGAAATGGATTACAAACAAATGTGTTTGTTAAAAATAAACTGAAGCATAAGAATTTAAAATAAGGTAAATTGAAAAGAAGAACTTCTTTGAAAATCAAAATGTCCTGAAACATGATTGTGTTTAACAAATATAAATTCCTTAATTCCTTAATTTAAGATTATGATTTGAAAGCCCGTATGAAAACATGATTTTTAGATCAGAAAACATAATATTTAGTTGTAATTTGGGGGAGTAATGCTGGGATGGGCTAAAAAGATGATGTAGGAAAATTTTAAGGATTTGAAACATTTGGGGTCTGAAGTTTCTTGTGAATAAATATGAAGGATCAGGAACATCATAAAAATTATCATTTGTGAATTGATTTTCGTGTTAACAACAGTAAGGGTTTTGGATCTGTGACCCTAATATTTGAACCTGTAGATAATAGGATCGTTCTCACTCAACGTTTGATCGAGTGATTAGCAACTATGGGAAATGGTTGCTGGACCTTAGAGGAGTAAGTAGCCGGAATTGTATCTTGAACAAGGGTCGGAGGGAGGTGAATTTGTCGTTGACAGGTTTGAGAAGTTATGGGTGTAGTGTGTTCCAGGTTTAAAAAAAAAAGAGCTGCTCTGTTGAATTTTGGGAAATGGAATTACTCTGATGTTTAGGTGTTCAAGTGGATTCAAGGGTGGATGGTGGATGTGGATGATAATCACTGATGATCGGAAAGTTGCCCATGGCTATGTGCATGTGCACAGTGGTTATATGGAGGAGATTTGGTTTATGTAATATGGTGAAGTTGTGGTGCTCGGGTCATTTCTGTTTTTGCTCGAAGTTAAGATAGGGGTGACTCGAAGTAAGGTGGGGTTGAACTCGGGTAGGTTTAGTTGCAGTGTTTGTTTTCTGTAGCCTGGACAGTTTCAGGTTTTCAAATTTTAAAATTAAATTTAAAAATAAGCAAGGCAAGTTTAAATCTAAACTTAATGCAAGATTGAATTATGAATTCAAATAGGTTTGAACTTCAGATTTTGAATAAACAAGATTTGCAGAGTAAAATAATTTAAACTCTAAAACCTGCATAGTTTTATATAAAGTGATTTTTATATATGAAAATAGATTTTTTTTAAAAACAATATTTAAATTTTTAGCTAAATCTGAATTTGAAATCCTGGATTCAAATTTGAATTTGAATCTGAAAGTTTCGAAAAAAGAAATAGGTTGATAAAATTAAAAAGTTATAATTAAGTTTGTATATTTTATTATTTTATAACATATGTTTTTATAAATCTAAAATGAAATTTAAAACAGGATTTTAAATTTAAATTTTTAAACCTGAATCTGAAAACATAATTTGAATTCTGGATTGAAATGAAATAAGATTTTCATTTGAATTTTTTAAAATCACTTGAATATTTAAAGTATAATTTAAATTTTATTTAAATTGATTATGGGTTAAATTATTTATAAAATACCTTAAGTAATTCTTTAATATGAAATAAAAAGTGTTTAATAATTGAATCTTGTCTAAATTTGATTTCAATTTAATTTTAATTTAAAATGGAATTTAGAGAAATTTAAAAAGTAAATTATTTTTAATTTACTTTGATAATGATAATTAAATCATTAATGAGGTTTATGATTTCCATTAAATTGTTTTGAACATAATAATTTATTACTTGATTAAGGTAATTAAGTTTATAATTAATTAATTTAATTAATTAATAATTAGGTTAATTAATTAAATAATTAAGGGATTTATTTAATTAATTAAAAGGATTAAGTAAGTTAATTAAACTTGATTAAAGTGTGATTTAGAAATTAATTAAATAAGATTTGATAAATTTAATTAATGATTTGAATTATATTAATCAAGTAATTAACAATTAATTAAGTTTTTAATTATCACTTGATTAATTAAATAATTAGAAATAAATTAATGAGTTTCATTAAATAATTTAAGAATTGATATTCATTAATTCAGTTAATTACTTTGGAAAAATAATTAAAGATTTATTATTGATTAATGAAGGTCATTGACATAGGATTATTTTATAATTAATTAATGTAATTAATTTTAATGATTAATTGTATTAATTAATTTAAAAATAATCATTTGAGAATTATTTAAGTATAATTAATTAATGAAAGTAATTAAGAAAATTAATTTTTGATTGTAATTAAGTAAGTTGTTTGATTAATTAAGTTAATTAATTAAGTTTAATTGATTTAATTTAATCACTGGTTGATTTAAGGAGTAATTTCCAATGTAATTAAAAATGAATAATTACTTAGTGAAGTAATTAAGAAGATAAATTACTTGATGTAATTTAATTGAAGGATACTTGAATGATCGAGGAGTTTTTGGAATTAATTACTTTGTGTAATTATTATCAGTGTGTTTAAATTACTTAAGTAAGTAATTAATAATTAATTACTTAGTGTAATTAATTTAGGGTTTTGATAATTGGGTTATTTGAAGAAAATAAATAGATGTAATTAATTTAATTAATTACTTAATGTGATTAATCAAGAATGATTGATCAATAGGGATAATTGATAATTAATTTAATAGGGTAATTAAATAAATTAATTTGTGATCATTAATTTATATAATTAAGGATATAATTAAGGATTGATTAATTAAAGAACAATTAATCAATAAAGGTATTAATTAATGTAATTAATTAAGAATTATTGTAATTAATTATAATTAACCAATTAATAAAGTAATTACAGGTTAATTACTGAATCTGGTTTGGGATAATTAATTTATTAGAGGTTAATTACTTGAATGTAATCAAAGGGTAATTAATCAAGATGATTAATTAGGGTAACTTGTTAAGAGTAATTAATTAATTGATTTACAATTAATTAAGGGAATGCAAGCAATATTTATATGGATAAGTAATTAACTTAATTCATTTTAAATTAATTAAGGAAGAAGTAGTTAATTTAATTCATTTTAAATTAATGATAGAATGATGATTAATAAGTCATTGCTTATAAATGATGATTGATATTTATTACCCTGAATGGTTGAGATCTCAGTTATGAGATAAATGATGTTGTGTGATTTGGATGCTATGGTTGCATTGAGTTGATAATATGAATTATCTGTTTGAGTTGATAATATAGATTATCAACTGTAATGATAGTATTGATTATCTATTATGTTGTTAAGAATTATCTATCTATGTGTATATAGATAATATTGAATTGAATTATTTTAAACCTTTAAAACAACTTGGACCTAAAAGGCACGCTTTGGACTTCGATGAGACCGGGATCGAGTTTCCATATTTAGATATCCGAAAACCACATCGATCCAAATTAATGATAGGTCGTGAATCTTATGTGAAGAGTGAATACTCGAGGTGTAAGGATTATACGTCAGTATAACTCTGGGGGTGATTCCGTGATGAGTTTGACGGAACTAGTTCTTATTGGTTCGAGATGAAGATTTAGAGTGCAAGGGTTATCGTCGTTAACTCTGAGGGTGATTCCAAAATGAGTGTAACGAGATAATGCCTTCGGTTTCGTTCGAACCCGGAACGAACTTGTATGGATTGAATGCTTTCAGAACATCGTTAGGTGGACGATGAGCGTTTTAAGAGATGTGTTCCCTAAAGGTAATCGTAACCTCAAGCGTCATTAACAAGGAATGGCTAAAACAGGGGAGGTGCAGCAAGGCTTCATGGGTAGCTCCCACTGGAGAGCGAGATTGATCCCTGTCTAGAAGTCCCTTTATATTCGGCTGTGTGGGTAGTTGGTTGCAAACAACTGCGGGGTTGTCTTGTTTGGAACTGTTCAGTAAGGAATGGTTCTGGCCTTGTGTTGCTGGGGAGCGGGCGTACTCCTCGGTACGGTGATCTAGGCCACGTACTGTGATGGGCGGTACCCCAGTAGCCCTGCCATTGTATGGAATCCATAATCCAATAAGTGCCAATGGTTTTGATTGTATTACCCACTTTTGTGGCTAGTAGCTAGAATTTAATCATGTAACAATTTCGGCTATTTCATATTTACTTGAAAACCCTAGACACTATTATAATATCATCGAATTTCCTAACAAATGTTTTGGTTAGCGTAAGGTAAAACTTTTCCATGTTTATGTGTGGGAAGTCTTACGTGATACCTTTTCTTTTCAAATGGTTTTTAAAGTTAAGCAACCTTAACCTGTTACTCACACCAGACCCATGTCTGACCCAGAGTTTATCTTTATTTTCTTAAACTCTTGGTTACTCAAATTTTTACGAGAAGCCAAGGGATTCAGGTTAGCTTTGACGAATAATGGAGGAGCAATGGAGCAGTGGGCTTCTGCGTTGTAGATATATAGTTCCGCTGTGTGTTCTATGTGTTGTGATTGTATTGAGTTGTAAATACTAGACAGGTGTTTATAACTATCTAGTATATGTGATGTGTATGCTGTGTATCTCTGATTGATATTGTATATCATGTAAATACTTATGTTATTAATATAATTTATCCGTTCCTTTGTTGAGATTCTAGTGTTGTTTCTTCTTTCTCTTCTTTCTTTTCTTCTTCTATCCCTTTCTTTCTTAATTGATGATGCGATTTTTTGGGAGTGGAAAGTCGGGTCGTCACAATTTCAGTTTTGAACGGTTTACAAAATTTTGGTGGCACTTCCTTTTTGTTCCCTGTGTACACGCATTTTGTGTACGATACAGGGAATAAAGGGAAGTGCTGCCGAAATTTTGTTGAATCGTTTAACCTGAAATGATTTATAAAATGTAATTACGATATTGTGTTTGTAATGGGAAGTAGGATGACCGGCCGTCAATGAATTATAAAATGTTTTTCAATTGTTAAATATTTGATTGAATGACAAATTATAAATCAATCGTAAAATACTGTAATATGAAGTGAAGTGTTTACTTGAATCTTCTAACATATTTTATCAAATCAGGAAAAATGTTCGATTATTTTCTCGATCGTAGTTGGATGTATGAAGTCTGAACTGGTATGAAAGGATCAATAAAGGAACATTTCTGTAACGGTGTACATGAATTTATTAGATTCGCTAAATCTAATAATCGGAATAACAATGAAATTGCTGTCCGTGTAGTAAGTGCAAACATTTAAAGCATTGGAAATCAGATGTAATAGAAGTACATCTATATAAATTTGGTTTTGTGCCGAATTATTACTTATGGGATCGTCACAGAGAACTTGTTGAACGTACACCTAATCCTGTAGTATTAGAGGACGATAATATTATGACGAATCCAATAGAAAATATGGTGCAAGATGCAGCACGGTCGATGTTTCCTACAATGGATCAGGGCGATGATGACAATGATAACGTTGAAGAAGAACCGACCGCGCAAGCTAATTTTTTTAATGATTTATTGGATTCTGCTAAGAGGCCCTTGTGGGATGGTTGTAAAAGCGGAACCGAATTATCCGTAACCTCCGAATACATCACTATGAAATCAAAATTCAACCTTACAGAAGCTGGATTTACAGCAGTTTTACAAGCTGCAAAACGACACATGCCACCCAATAATTTGATATGCGATAGTCATTATAAAGTGAAAAAACTTATGTCTGCTTTTGGATTGCCATACCAAAAGATAGATACATGTATAAAAGGTTGTATGTTGTACTGCAAAGATGACGTTGACCTTAGAAATTGCAGAATATGTAACGAGGAAAGATTCAAACCGAGAAAAAAAAGGAAAAGAAGTTCCATACAAGAGAATGCATTATTTACCTATCACTCCTAGACTTCAAATGTTATATGCATCTTCTGCTACGACATGTCATATGCGATGGCACAGTGTTAGAACACCAGAAGAAGGAACTTTGATACATCCATCTGATGGAGAAGCATGGAAACATTTCGATAAGACTTATCCTGCGTTTGCTGCAGAGAGCCGTAATGTCAAATTCGGTTTATGTACAGATGGATTTTCACCATTCTCTCAGTTTGGTAGTAAATACTCATCATGGCCTATTATTGTTACTCCTAATAATTTCCTCCATGGATGTGTATGAAAACTCCGTATATGTTTCTAACGATTGTCGTCCCCGGTCCCGATTGTTAACGCTAAAATTTGAACGCTAACACCCCGTTGTATGAAGTGAGATCGTGAAAGCACCACCCGATAGCTCGGGAACAGATTATAAGCAGATAGTAGTGAAAAAACAGTAAACAACAGCAATTTTATAGTGGTTCGGCTTAAGAGATAGC
Source organism: Allium cepa (assembly GCA_030765085.1). Taxonomy (NCBI): domain Eukaryota; kingdom Viridiplantae; phylum Streptophyta; class Magnoliopsida; order Asparagales; family Amaryllidaceae; genus Allium; species Allium cepa. Next base: position 904,439,727 of record CM060939.1, read on the forward strand.
CTACGTCCACTTTGAATATCTTTATTGATGATTTGATTACAAGTCAATGCAGTTACACTTTGATTACAACACACTTTGAGTTTCAAGTGACTTAGAACAAGTAGCCTAAACTTCAACGTCGATCCAAATCTTTGCACACATGTTTGACATGTTTGATTTCTTCGTGAAGTTCCTTGAAGGTGTTGAAGTAGTTCAGAATGCAGCAGAGTAACGGCGCTTGAAATGAATGAGCCAAAAGTCCCTTGAATGTTGGGGGTGGCCATGTATTTATAGGCAAATCTGGATAGAAGTTTTTTGCCCAAGTCCTGAGTCGTGACCGACTCAGGCTAAGCCGTGGCCGAGTCAAGTTGAGTCGTGGCCGGCTTATCTGATTAAACATTTGGTCTTCTCACTAGCTCATTCTCTTGCTGGATTCTAAGTCAAGTCCTGAGTCGTTGGCGAGTCAATTCTCACTAGGTCATGCATTGTAGCAACGGAGTACGACTCAGTGGCTTTAAGTCGCGGACGAGTCATCCTGAGTTATGAGTCATCAAGTTATTTCTTAGGTCGTCAATTCTCTTGAGTCGTTTCTTATGATGAGTCGTGGACCTGTTGAGTCGCTGGGGCAAAGCCTTTGATGAGTCGGTAATGCATTGAGTCGGTCCTGCCTTGTGAACCGTTAACCCCTTGAGTCGTTACCCTTTAAGTCGCTTTGAGCTTTAGGTCATTAACTCCTTGAGTCGGTGACTCGATGAGTCGTGAGGCTTCCTGAGTCGTGAGGCTTCCTGAGTCGTTAAACACCTTAAGTCGTGGCTCGTCCCAGGCCTTAAGTCGTTGACTCCTTTAACTCGTAGGCTGGAACGGGGTTAACATTTGCCCCTCGAAGCACATGCTTAAGTCGTAAGTCGTGTGCTTCGACTTATCATAACCCGGGCGTGCCGATTCGAGTTTCAGCTCTTCCAGATATAAAACGCTTGACTCGTTCCTCCTATCTCCCACTTCTTATCAGCGATCTTCTAAACCGCATCCGCCATTAACGCACCTCTAAGTTCTCACAGGCGATTCCAACTCGACTCTCCTCTGATCATCTTTGACACCACATTACGTAAGCAATCTTGCTTCCCTTCCGATTATCGATCATCGTTAACCTATGCGCTCTGTCCCTACCTTCATTTTACTCCCTTGAGTCTTGCGAGTTTGGTCATTCTAACCATCAATGGATGTAGGGTTGTTTGATCTGATGATTTTCGTCTTGAGGTGATTTAGCGGCGTGATAAGACCAGGGTTGTTTATTGAGAGTTTTATTGGGTTAATGGGTTAAAAGTTGGAAGATTAACGGGTTAGGAGTGAAATGGTTTATGGGTTAGAAGGCAACCTGGTTAGGAGTTAGGTGATTAGTTGGTCAGATTGATTCGAATGCTGCTTTAGGTACGACTCGGTCATTTTTGTATGATCCAACAACCATGATCCGACCCAACATGCTCCACGGCCTAAGCCTTGAGTCGTGGCCGAGATACGACTTACGACTCACGGCTTATGACTCACGACTCACGACTTACGACTTACGGCCTAAGCCTTGAGTTGAACCAGAGCTTCTCCCTTTTTATACGACTTACGACTTAGGGCACTGCCGACTCAAAATTTTTGAGCCGTTGACGAGTTAGGACTTGCGTGAATTCTGCTCGAACTTTGGACCATTGCATTAACTTTGAACTGTTGGATTTTATTGCATTCATTCACAGGTTATTTTGACTTGCAGGCTAACAATCTGTTTAATACAACATTCACAGAAAACTGGGACGAATATACTGTCATCGACTGCCCATATCAAATGACAGATTAGTTAATAACAGATAATTAACTTAAACAAATCGTGTGAATGAAGTGCTATCGATTTCAAGTAGAATATTAAAGCAACACTGAAACAGTCAATTGAAACTGACCAGCCTGCACTAATATTATGCTTGAACTTTAAATTAACAAGTTCTGAAATTACCATAGTCGATCAATCGTCAACCAGTTTAATTCCAGTTATATTTACTTGTTATTTTCATTAGTTCTGCACAACACTTCACACTTTTAGGAAACGTGCACCTTCGCATTTGAACACCCAGTTGCTTGTGTAGAATGACATCTCAACAAGAAGAACCGATGGGCCAGGCTGAAGATGTCTTCCCAGTAGCCAGCTTGTTGGATAACCCTCCGGAGAGAACTCCCACAACTCTGAATCAGCGGGTGTTTAACCAATTGCTCATCCAGTTTGGCATTGCCGAAGCTGATGCCTTACTGCCGGGGCCAAATGATACTGCAGATAGGCCCCCTTCTGGCTTTATTGCTGTCAACCGCCAAATGTGCTTGAGCGGTGCCATACCACCTTTCAATGACTTTCTTCAGCAGTTCCTGCTTCGACTATCTATCTCTCCATTCCAATTGCACCCCAATGGTCATGCCATTCTGATGGGGTTATGTGTGCTATTTAGTAGAGTTCTGGGCCGATTACCGAGCTTTGAGGAAATCTGCTACTTCTGCTCATTCACAAAACTTAAAGATCATCCCTCTATCGTAGTTATAAGGAGTGCTCGAAACCGCAAGCTCATCACCGATCTTCCTGAAAGCGTTCATGGATTTCTAAATCAGTACTTCTTTGTCCGCTGTCCTCCAGGGTTTTATGCCATCTGGAGAGTAGGAAGTAAGATTTTCCTGCTTTTATTTCTCCATTCTTGGGCTTTTCGAAATCTGGGTTGCTAAACGCTAACTTGGCTTCTTTTTTTCCTGTTTTAGCACTTCCTCCTCCCTCTAGAGATCCATGCTATAAACAAATTTTTGAGAGATTGAATGCCGTGGCGGCAGAAGAGAGGAGTATAAATTTCTTGTTAAATGATGGATTTTTACATCAATATGGGCTTCTTCATTCCTCTCGCTTCACTTAACTTCGTGAAGTCCCAACTGAAATTCCTGATTCTCCGACGGAAACTCCTGATGCCCCGGTCTCTACTAAAGAGCACACGCAGGGAGGAACCTCTATAGAAACTCCACTAGTGAAGTGTTCAATTCCGAAGGACGTTGCGTGGCCGTCCGACAAGTCCGCACTTGCCCCAGTTATCGAAGAGGAAGAAACTCCACGATCTTCCAGAAGATTTGCTGACGAAGGAGTTGAGAAAGCCAGTCCCAAAAAACATGATGGCAATGATGTTTTCGAGGGGTTGAGCGATTTAATTGTGACTTCTCAAGAACTTTTCAAAGATGATGTTTCCAAAACTATCTCTTCTGTAATTGAGGCGACATCCTCTCTACAACAAATGTTAACTCCTTCCACTCAAGTTATCACTACCTCTACTCCACAGAGTGGTCTGTAACTTGATGCGTGTAGTTTACACGTTACACAACACTTAGGATTTTTCAGCACTTCTACGCATTCATCTTCTTATACTTTAAAGATTTCTAAAGCTTATTATTTTTATTCCAGATTCTCCAATGGGGCGCAGTAGTTCAAATTATGACGATTTCCAGTGCTACGGGAGGCGGAGTTAATATGATTATAGGCGTCACCTCCCCTCTTACAGAGAATCGGATGAAGAGAGGGCCATCAGGAAAGCAGACGAGAGACGAGCATATGAACAACGTCACCGAAGAGAACAAGAAAGACATGACCCCCCCCACAGAGATGATGATACCCAAAAAAGAAAGACTCACGATGAGAGAGGTAAAGGTCACATGGACGATTCTTCTAGCAAGCGGGCTAAACTTACTGAAGAAACAACGACGACAGTTTCTCAAAATGTTCCTGCTCAATCTCCTGCCCCCGTTCGTTCCGACATTCAAACAATCATCAACCGGCCCGCATACCAAGTTGGGCAAGGTCCTCCCACTCTTCAAAGTCGATTCCCTCAGTGGTGCCTGAGAGGGGTTCGATTTGATCTCGACTTGGTTCTTCTTGACAAATCGGCTATGCTACGAAATCTTGACGCTGTCAGGACCGATATTGAAAGAATGTCGAACTGGCAAAAACTTGTCGACGAGCTTCAGAGGGTTAACCGAGCCAATCTCGAGGCTATGCTCACAATGGAGAACGATAAGGCTGAGTGGCAAAAGACTCTCGAACAGCATGACGCCGAAATGAGAAGTATTGCTTCCTATAATGAAAAGCTGGAAGCGGAAGTAGAAAAGCTTAAGGAAGAGTTAGCTACTTCATCTACTTTCCATTCTCAAAAGGAGAGCATGCTTCAGCAACAAGTACGAGATGCGCATGCTAGTCAAAGGGCGGTCGAAGATAAGCTTACATACCAGGAGAAGGTCATAGAAGAATATCGCGCTGAAACTTTACAGTTGCGAGAACAGACCGGCTCTCAAAGCTTGGAGATAGAGATGTTAAAAGCTCAACTTGCTATGGCCGAAAAGGAGCGTGACGAGGCTGTTGCTGGTAAACTTGCGGCCGAAGAGGCCCATCAAGCAACCAAAGCTGACATTAGCTCCACATTATTTGATTTTTATCTGCACAGCATTTTGGGGCGTGGCAGCCTTGCCTTCCTAGGCCCTAAGTATGAAATTACACTAGCTGAAGTTTGGGAGGCAGCACTCGATATGCTAGGTGGTAAAGGTGCTGGCTACGCTGAGACAGCTCTTGAAGAGCATTATCTCGATGATGATGCCCGCGCCGCTCTTGCCAAGGGAAAAGAGCAACTCGCCAGAGTACGGGCCGGAATGGCGGAAGAGGAACGTTCTGAAAAAGAAGTACCACCTTCCACTTCTGAACGTCCTTTAGTTTCTTCCGAAGTTGACATTACAGGTTCCAGTGCTCATTCGCTGGCTCCTACAAGAACCGGGGTAATTACCCCTACTGATGATGAGGCTTTGGAAGATATCGGGGCTCAAAATTATGAGATTGAACTAACGAAGCAAACATCTTCAGTTAATTTTGACATTGGTCCGATTCAGGTGGATTGCCTGCTTGCTCCTCAAAAGTTTGATGAGCTTCTCGATTACTTCTTGAATCTCGACGAACCCATATCTCCCTTCTTTTGGGGAGATACTAATATTTTTAATTTCTCTTCTTCTGCAGTTGAAACACCGAGTGCTGTGCAGATTTCACCTCCTCCGGTTATCCCTCCTCCGTCTCTTCAGGTGACTCCTCCTTCTGCTTCACAACCCGGGTCACAAGAGGAGCAAATTGAGGCTCTTCATGGCTTGGATGACCCTATCGCTTCGCAAGAGCAGAAAGACGAGGGACTTGAAGGAGGCGAGATCTCTCCGGAGCGGACTCCTTCTGATGACGTAGTTTTATCCGCTCTTGTCACTCCAGGAAGTGAGTCTTCGTCGAAGAGAAGAAAGAAGCACGGAACATCGAAGAGGAGGGGGAAGAAAATCCTTGCTACTGAAGAAGAACCGGAAATTGCACCGGTTGCACCTCCTTCTCCTTCTTCCCTTATGCCTGTAGATAGACCTGAAAAGCTAATCATTCGGCCGGGCAAAGGGTCCAAAGGTGGTAAGAAGAAGTGAAGAGTCGGACTTCAGGCTTTTTGATTCCTTTTTTATGTAATGGTCGGATGTTGTGCAGGCACCGGCCCCTGCTTTTTTATTTTGAAACCTGTATCTGCAATTGAATAAAATGATCCTTTATTTTTATAGACTCTTATTTGAATTTGAGAATGCATTTATTATTCATTTTTGCACAAGTTTATTTATATGATATTGCGGTGAACTTGTGGTATATTGCTTGAGCGTATTTTACCGATATAGCTATACCATTTTGTATGTAACTATACCATGTTGCCCCCATACCATAAGCTTGCTGCAATATTTTATACTTTGAGGGGACTTGCACTCTTATTTTCTGAAGAGTAATTACTTCATTCTTGAAGAAATTTTTCGTAGAGTACGACTTCCTTCACATAAATTTTTACGCTTTATCCTTCGAAGAAATCACTTCTTTTTTTTTTTTACTTATGTATGCATTTTGCCAAGTGAATTCTTCTATGTGGTAAAGCGGGCCTCTGAAGGGTACTTTAACTTTCTTCCTCTTTTTTTTTGAGGAAGGTTATTTTCTAGAACAGGTAAATCACTCTTCCTTTGAAATTTAAAGTATGCCCTTGATGAGGATATATATATATATATATATTTTTTTTTGAAGTAGAAATTTGTACTTCTGAGGAGGGATTTTTCACGTTTCAACACTTGGAAGTTTTATTTCAATCTTGATTTTTCACGTTTCAACACTTGGAAGTTTTATTTCAATCTTGGTGAAACGTGTACCTCCAAGGAATTGCGCCTTTGAAGAAAGCCTTTTCACGTTTCAACACTTGGAAGTTTTATTTCAATCTCGGTGAAACGTGGGCTTCCGAAGAAGTCTTTCTTTTTTATTGTGTCCCCGGGAGGGGGTTGTACCTCTGAGGAGGGATTTTTCACGTTTCAACACTTGGAAGTTTTATTTCAATCTTGGCGAAACGTGTACCTCCAAAGAGTTGTGCCTTTGAAGAAAGACTTTTCACGTTTCAACACTTGGAAGTTTTATTTCAATCTCGGTGAAACGTGGGCTTCCAGAAAGGTCTTTATTTTGTTTTGCATTTCAACTTTGGTGAAGTGAAATTCCGAAGAGCGGCTGTTACACTTCAACTCCTGGTGAAATGTGCCTCCGAAGAGGTCTTTATTTTGTTTACATTTCAACTCTGGTGAAGTGAAATTCCGAAGAGCGGTCGTAACACTTCAACTCCTGGTGAAATGGGCCTCCGAAGAGGGCTTTTATTTTGTTTACATTTCAACTCTGGTGAAGTGAAATTCCGAAGAGCGGTTGTTACACTTCAACTCCTGGTGAAATGGGCCTCCGAAGAGGGCTTTTATTTTGTTTACATTTCAACTCTGGTGAAGTGAAATTCCAAAGAGCGGTTGTTACACTTCAACTCCTGGTGAAATGTGCCTCAAAGAGGGTTTTCATCGCCTGGAAGTTACTCTCTCATGGTTGGAGGGTCATGACTCCTCCAATCTTTTTTGTTGAGTAGAGAACTTTCTTTTTTGTGGCGTATGACCCATTAGAGGTCTTTATCCTCCGAAGAGTTGTGCCTCCGAAGAGGATTTGTGCTGCCGATGATGGCTTTGGTTGTTCCCTTGTCCACTTTCTTATGCTTTTTCAGTGATCCTTTTTTTTTTACAAGTGACTTGTTTAATCCAAGGAAATGTACTCCATTGCCAGGCAAGTTCGTGAGAACGAGCATCAGCTTCTTAATTGGATGTTTGTTTGTTCAAACGATCTCAATTTATTAGCAAAGGCCCGTTTCTGTCGAAATCATAGGCCGTTCAATTGAAGTACTTCCTATCTAGGATTTGAATTTGGAGCTTTTGTGACTTGAAATTTGGCGAGAATCACTGGGTCTTATTATGTGCAAGTTTCACTTCCATTGTCTGCAAAAATTTAAATCGACAATTCAGCAATACATTCTATGTACTTTTTATATCGAAAATAAAGCAAACATGTAATAATAATAAGGAACACAAGATTTATAGTGGTTCGCCCAGGAAATTGGGCCTACATCCACTTTATATTTTTTCATTATTTACTTGCATCAGTTTTACAATTGCCTTCAATTACAAGAATCATACATTCATAATTCTTTTTACAATATTTCGACAAAATTTTCAAGTAAAGTATGGACGCAAATGATTGCTGTTCCATGCCCTTGGGATTTGATCTCCTTCAACAGTAGTGAGTTTGAATGTGCCGTCAAGAAGCTTCTGACCTATTACATATGGTCCTTCCCAATTTGGCCCAAACACACCTGTCGTTGTCATAATTCTTTTCAGGACTAGGTCTCCAATCTCAAAGTTGCGTTGGCGAACTTTGGAATTGAAATGTCTGGCTATCCTTTGCTGATGAGCTGCAATTCTGAGATTAGCCTCATCTCTTTTTTCATCAAGGAGATCTAGCGCTTCAAGCTGTAGCTTTTCGTTTTCTGGTTGGTTGAAATGGATTCTTCTATGTGAAGGGACCTCTACTTCTACCGGAATCATTGCCTCCGACCCGTATGCTAATGAAAACGGGGTGTGCCCAGTCGCAGTTTTGTGAGTGGTTCTGTATGCCCATAGTGCCAGTGGTAGCTTATCGACCCAACCACCTTTTGCTCTTTCAAGTTGCTTTTTGATGGTTGACGTAATAATTTTATTCACGGCTTCCACATGCCCGTTTGCCTGCGGATGAGCCACTGCTGAGAAGCTTTTTCGGATTTTGAATCGCTTGCAAAAATCTTGGAATTCTTCACTTTCAAATTGAGTACCATTGTCTGCAATTATTTTTTGAGGCACACCGTATCTGCAAATGATGTTTTTAGTTACAAAACTTATCATCTTCTTTGAGGTGATAGTAGCCAGTGGTTCAGCTTCTGCCCACTTAGTAAAATAATCTACAGCAACAATGGCATATTTAATTCCAGATTTGGCAGTTGGTAACGGTCCTACAAGGTCTATCCCCCATATTGCAAACGGCCATGGACTGACCATCTGTATGAGTTCAGTGGAAGGAGCTCTAGGAATTTTGGCGAATCTTTGGCATCTGTCACATTTTCGGAAATACTCTGTTGCATCTCGATTAATTTCTGGCCAAAAATATCCGTATCGGAGAATTTTCTTTGCTAATGTTTGGCCACCTGAATGATCACCACACTCTCCTCCGTGTACCTCTGCTAGGATTGCTTTGGACTCTTCCCTGGATACACATCGAAGTAATGGCATTGAGAATCCTCGTCTGTATAATCGGCCATCCTGGATTATGTATCGAGAGGCTTTTCTTAGTAGCTTTTGTCGTTCTTTTGAGTTCCCTGGTAAGGATCCATTGAGCAGATATTCTGTTATCGGAGTCATCCATGATTCTTGCTCTTGAGACATGCTCATGATCCAATCAATGTCCATCTCATCAATGCTAGGAGTCGACAGGACCTCCACCGGAGTTAACCCCAGAAATTGAGCTTCGTCGGTGCTAGAATACTTTGCGAGAGAATCTGCTTTCACGTTTTCTTCTCGAGGAATGTGACTTATCATGTAATGATCGAAATCACCCAGGAGTTCCCAAGCCTTTGACAAGTAGACGGGCAGATTCCCCCCTTTTGCTTGGAATTCCTTTTTGACTTGGCATACAATAAGCTGAGAATCACTGAATATCTGCAACGCTCGAATGTTTAATTCTTTAGCAATCCTTAAGCCAACGATAAGGGCTTCGTATTCTGCTTCATTGTTTGTTGAAGGAAATTCCAATCTTAGTGCATAGCATAATGATCGGCCTTCAGGGGTCTCAAGTACAACTCCGGCTCCAGAACAGTAGTCGTTTCTCGCACCATCGACATATAACTTCCATTGGATTGGGGAATCGTCGACCGTTTTCTCCTCACTGTTACCCTTATCTGTGAATTCTGCGATGAAATCCGCTAAAGCTTGTCCATTGACTGCTTTTCGGGGGTGATAAGTGATGTCATACTGACTGAGTTCAATATTCCACTTTAGAAGACGACCCGAAGTCTCAGGGCGAAACAGGACTTGCTTTAAAGGTTGATCAGTGAGGACTCTGATAGGATGAGCTTGAAAATATTGCCTCAACTTTCTAGATGCAATTAGTAGGCAATATGCGAGTTTTTCCAACTTAGAGTAATTCATCTCTGCCCCAGTGAGTCTTTTGCTGATATAGTAAACTGGATGTTGAATCCTTTTGTCTTCTCGTATCAGCGCTGCACTTAAAGCATGAGATGATACTGCCAAGTATATAAGAAGATCCTCGCCATCGCCAGGCCTAGAAAGTATTGGAGGCGTTTCCATATGGCGAATCAATTCATCAAAGGCTTTTTGGCATTCGGGAGTCCAATCGAAGTTTTTCTTTCCTTTCTTTAGGGCGTCAAAGAATGGGATGCATTTATCTGTGGCTTTGGAAATGAACCGACTCAAGGCGGCGACTTTTCCATTGAGACTTTGCAATTCCTTCTTTGTTCTAGGGGCTTTGACTTCTTTCAGTGCAGTAATTTGAGCTGGACTGGCCTCAATGCCCCTAGCGCTCACGATGAAACCTAAAAACTTGCCGGATTCCACTCCAAATGAACATTTCAAAGGATTGAGCTTCATTCCGTATTTTCGGAGGACTGCGAACATGTCCGCTAAGTGTTCTATGTGATCCACTGCTTTCTTAGACTTTACTAACATGTCATCGACGTAGACTTCCATAGTCTTGCCTAATTGCTGTTTGAACATAGCATTAACAAGTCTTTGGTATGTTGCCCCTGCATTCTTTAGCCCGAAGGGCATAACTCTGTAGCAGTAAAGACCAATGTCGGTGATAAAGCTCGTGTCCTCCTGATCTGGCTCATGCATCATAATCTGGTTATATCCGGAGTTAGCATCCATAAAAGATAACAATTCATGTCCCGCTGTTCCGTCTACCAGTTGATCGATTCTGGGTAATGGGAAGCAGTCTTTGGGGCAGGCCTTGTTTTGGATCTGAAAAATCGATGCATACTCTCCATTTTCCGTTGGCTTTCTTAACCAGCACTGGATTTGAAACCCAATTCGGATAGGTAGATTCTTTGATAAAATTATTCTCCATGAGCCGATGAACTTCTTCTTTTAATGCCGCCGACCTTTCTGGACCTTGAGTTCTCCTCTTTTGTTTCACAGGTGTAAATTTTGGATCAATATTTAGAGCATGCACTGTAACTTCTGGGGATATTCCGCACATATCGGCATGAGTCCAAGCAAATACATCCAGATTTGCCTTTAAAAAAGATATTAAGATATTCTGAATTGACACATTAAGTTGTGAACCCACATTCAACACCTTGTTTGGGTCCTTTGGGTCAACAGGTATTGGTATTGTCCTTTCCACTGGTACAACTCTATTTTCCCCTGCACTGACTTTTCTAGGGTCCATCTCTTTCCTTGCTCCGCTGTGCTCGCCAGTGCAGGGTCCGCCCTGTAATTGCTACAAGGCTGGTTCTTTGATGCGGACTGGGGCTGCCGCATTCTTTCCCATTTCTCTTTTTCTGGTTTCTCGTAGCTCTGTCAGATAACACTCTCGCCCAGCATTTTGATCCCCTTTTATAACTCCTACTCCATTGTCTGTAGGGAATTTAATAGTGAGGCACCACGGGGCAAGAACAGATTTGAACGCTGCCATAGTTGGACGACCAAGGAAAGCATTGTAAGCAGAAAATTCGTCGACAATCACAAAAGTTTGCTTGCGGACCACTTTTCTCTCTCCTTCTCTAAGTTCCACAAACAAATCAATGGTCCCTACCGGCTGCTTTGGCTCCCCAGTGAAACCAGCAATTTTCTGCGATGAGGCTTGCACATCAGCCATAGGGATCTTCATTTGGTCGAATGTTTTCTTGAAGAGGATATTGCAGGATGCGCCACAATCAATGAGAACTTTTCTGACAATAGCTGGCCCGATACCAGCCGAGATGACTAGAGGATCCAAGGTAGGAGCTTCAATGCCTGCGGAATCCCTAGCTTTGAACACAATATCATCATCAAAAGTTCTTTGTTGCTTCAAGGGCGTAGCACCTTCCAAAACGAATACATCTTCCTCGGTCGGTACATACTTTAAAGCTCGGGTATACCTTTCCATCTCACCCCAGCTTCTGCCTGCTGGGTGAGGTCCTCCTGTAATGACATTGATAATGGGCCTTCCAGATTCATGCCCTGTAGCCTTCTCACTCGTCCTAGGCTGATGAGTAGGAGCCTGTTGCCCCTGACCAGATGAAGCAGGATTGTTGCTATTCTTTTTCACAAATTCTGCAGTTTGTTTTCCCTTAGCAACTCTTCAATCAGATTTTTCAACTGGCGGCATTCGTCGGTCTCGTGATCGGGTTGATTATGGAAGCGGCAGAACTTCCCACTCTGTATAGCCTTTTTCCCGGTCCTTAGAGGAGGAGGTTTAGGAAAGTCAACAGAATCTTTAGTGGCAAGGTAGATACGCTCCGGCGTATCTGATAAAGGAGTATATTCTGATGGCTTGAAGGATCAGGGTTTCTTCAGATTACTCTGCTTCTTCCCATCGTTATTTTCCCTTTTTTGCCCTACAGATTCATTCTTGCGTGGAACAACAGTGTTATCTTCGGCTTTTTCCAACACTGCCTTTACCGGTACGGGACGGCTTTCTAAGCGTATGAATTCATCTGCTTTTTATAGAACTTCTCAAGGGAATTCGGTTCCTTCATGTTTAGCCATTTCCCAAATTCGCTCGACTTGTCAATACCCTTCATCAGATAAGTCAATATCATTCGCGGTTCTGCATTGTCCACCTCAGCTAGCGCTATATTAAAGCGGTTTAAGAATGATCTGATAGTCTCTCCTGGATTCTGCTCCAAACTTGACAGTGACATGATATCCTTGGCTTTTGAGGCGTATAGTCTGAACTGCTCCTTGAACTTCCGGGTTAAGTCAGAAAACTGATCGATAGATCGGACTGGGAGTTTGGTGAACCAAAGCAGAGCTACACCTTCGAGATACACGGGAAAATATCGGCACTTTATTTCATCGGAGGCTCTGGCACCTGTCATGTGCCAATCATACTTGTATAAGAATTCGTTCGGATCACTTGTCCCCCTGTAAGCTGGAATGGTTGGAGGGACAAACTTCCTTGGGAATTCAGCCTTTAAGATTTTCTCAGTAAACGGAGTTTTACTTGGGGCGAAACCCCATTCTTTCTCGTCTTCAACCCTCTGCATACTCTCTTTCATAATTTGTCGGACCATTCCAGAAAGATACTCCTCATCATGTCGAGTTCTAGATCCACCAACCTCTGGAAGTGTTTGTTGAAAGGGGCCAGCAGCCCTTTCAAGAGCATTTCTCTCTTCAGCATCACGAATGTTGCCAGCAAAATTCCTTTCATTATCTGCCGGTTGACGGTTTGCCACAAGCAAATCGTTCAACCTATTCAGAATTAGGGCATTCTGGGCATTCTTAGCCTCGAATTGTGCATTTTGGGCATTTATCTGTTGGTTCAGCCGTAAGATTGCAGCATCCAGCTCTGCCTTTGTAACTCCGACAGCTGGAGTGGCTTGATTTGATATAGGGGAAGCGGAGGTTCCCTCTTGAATATTCCCAGATCTGACAGATCTACTTTTCCTTCCAGGAGCCATAATCTCGGATAGACTTCTGGTTTTCAAGGAAATTCTCTCTACAAACCTCTGTGAAGCAATGATGATAACTCTCCTGAGTTCAACTCTCAATGGAAGCACCAAAAATGTTAACGCTAAAATTTGAACGTTAACACCCCGATGTATGAAGTGAGATCGTGAAAGCACCACCCGATAGCTCGGGAACAGATTATAAGCAGATAGTAGTGAAAAAACAGTAAACAACAGCAATTTTATAGTGGTTCGGCTTAAGAGATAGCCTACGTCCACTTTGAATATCTTTATTGATGATTTGATTACAAGTCAATGCAGTTACACTTTGATTACAACACACTTTGAGTTTCAAGTGACTTAGAACAAGTAGCCTAAACTTCAACGTCGATCCAAATCTTTGAACACATGTTTGACATGTTTGATTTCTTCGTGAAGTTCCTTGAAGGTGTTGAAGTAGTTCAGAATGCAGCATAGTAACGGCGCTTGAAATGAATGAGCCAAAAGTCCCTTGAATGTTGGGGGTGGCCATGTATTTATAGGCAAATCTGGATAGAAGTTTTTTGCCCAAGTCCTGAGTCGTGACCGACTCAGGCTAAGCCGTGGCCGAGTCAAGTTGAGTCGTGGCCGGCTTATCTGATTAAACATTTGGTCTTCTCACTAGCTCATTCTCTTGCTGGATTCTAAGTCAAGTCCTGAGTCGTTGGCGAGTCAGTTCTCACTGGGTCATGCATTGTAGCAACGGAGTACGACTCAGTGGCTTTAAGTCGCGGACGAGTCATCTTGAGTTATGAGTCATCAAGTTATTTCTTAGGTCGTCAATTCTCTTGAGTCGTTTCTTATGATGAGTCGTGGACCTGTTGAGTTGTTGGGGCAAAGCCTTTGATGAGTCGGTAATGCATTGAGTCGGTCCTGCCTTGTGAACCGTTAACCCCTTGAGTCGTAACCCTTTAAGTCGCTTTAAGCTTTAGGTCATTAACTCCTTGAGTCGGTGACTCGATGAGTCGTGAGGCTTCCTGAGTCGTTAAACACCTTAAGTCGTGGCTCGTCCCAGGCCTTAAGTCATTGACTCCTTTAACTAGTAGGCTGGAACGGGGTTAACACCGATGATCCGACACAAGGAATTGATGTTTATCTACAACCATTGATCGAAGAATTGAAAACACTGTGGCATGAAGGAGTTGAAACATACGACATTTCAAGAAAAAATAATTTTCGTATGTTCGCTTCTTTATTATGGACTATTAGTGATTTTCCAGCGTATGGGATGCTTTCTGGTTGGAGCACAGCTGGACGTCTAGCTTGTCCTCATTGCATGGATGAAACACGAGCATTTTCATTAAAGTATGGAAAGAAAATTTCTTGGTTTGACTGTCATCGATGTTTTCAACATGTTAATCATAAATTTAGAACGGATAAAAAGAACTTTAAAGCAAACAGAGAAGAGAGTATGCTACCACCGAAGGTTTGGTCAGGTGAAGAGATATATGAAATCGTAAAAGACAATCCGAAGATACATGAAACTGGGGTACAAGTTGAAATTCCAGGTAAATCAGACATTCATAACTGGTGCAAACAAAGTATATTTTGGGAGTTACCTTACTGGAAAGATCTGCTACTCCGGCATAATATTGACGTTATGCACAATGAAAAAAACGTGTTTAATATAGTTTTGAATGTAAAGGGGAAAACTAAGGACGATGTGAATTCGGGACGTGATATATTACACTTTTGTAAGCGGCCCGAACTTCATTTGTACGACGATACAAAAAAACCCAAAGCATGCTATGAGCTAGATAACAAACAAGTAAAACTCGTGCTAAAGTGGGTGGAAGGAGTAAGATGTCATGATGGGATTTCTTCTAACCTCCGTAGATGTGTTGACTTTAAAAACAGTAAATTAAGTGGGATCAAAAGTCACGATTGCCATATAATGATGGAATATTTTTTCCCTATGCTTTTCAAAGAACTGTTGCCTGACAAAGTATGTAGTGTTATAACAGAATTAAGTATGTTTTATAAACAACTTTGTTCGACGACGTTAAAGGTAGATCGCATACGTAAACTTGAAGTAGAAATCCCTATACTGCTCTGCAAACTGGAAAAAATATTTCCGCCAAGTTTCTTTAATGTAATGGAGCATTTACCTGTTCATCTACCATCCAACGCACTTCTTCGAGGTCCTGTGCAGTATGGATGGATGTATCCATTTGAGAGGTAATTTTGAATATCCGCAATATGAAGTTTGCTTAAAATTTAGATTTATATACCAAAACAGAAATTAAATTAATTTTGTTATAGGTACTTGAATCATTTGAAGAAGAAAATTAGACAAAAAGCACGAGTAGAAGGTTCAATTTGCAAAGCGTATCTGGAAGAATAATCTTCATTTTTTTCTCATATTACTTTAGTAACGATGTGAACTTATCGTTTGTCAATATTCCCCGTAATGATGAAGCTGTTGAACATGATTCTTCTCAAACAATGTTATCTATTTTTAGACAACAAGGCCGACCTGCTGGGAAATGTGTGGAAATATGGTTAGACGATAAAGATTTTCATATAGCACACACAAATGTTCTTTTAAATTGTGTTGAAGTTGCACCATTCGTCAGGTAGTACTAAATTCATGTACAATTTAATTATACGTATATATATATATATATATATATTAATTTTGATGGGAATAATACATTTTTGCAGTATATACGAATCACAACATCCATCTGGCGATCTCAGTAAAGATTTTGCTAAATGGTTTTCAAAGTACGTATATGATCCAAAAAACTCTGTTGTTGACGAAGGATTACGACATATTGCTATCGAACCAAAAAGAAATGTGAAGACTTATCCAATATTCTTCGTTAATGGATTTAAATTCCACACCAAAGATTACGGGGCTGGAAAATTAACATATAACAGTGGTGTATTTGTTAAAGGTAGTGATGATCCAGATGAGCATATAAAAGATTTTTACGGCGTCTTAACACAGGTTTTAGAGTTGACATATTATATACAACCTGCAGAGAAAGTTTTTTTATTCAAATGCAATTGGTTTAGCAATATTCCTGGTTTTGGAATTAACATGCACAAAGATTACAAGCTCATTGAAATAAAGCATGCCTCGCATTACTATAAGTACGATCCTTTCATATTAGCCAAGCAAGCACTACAAGTTTATTTTGCTCCGTATCCATCCTTAAAAAAAGATAAAGCAGATTGGTGGGCTGTTATTAAAACAAAGGCAAGATTTACATTTGATGGAAATAATATTCTAGATGAAGCAGTGTATCAAGCAGATCTGGAGCCAACTGAAATAATAACAACTGACGATGTTAACATAGGATCATTGAATGATGAAGCGAATGTTTTAATAGATGCATTTGAAAGTACCAAGAAAACGATATAGAGTACGAGACCAAGTCTAAATCAGAAAACGACGAAGACTGATACATTACACTGTTTTTTTAATGTATGCATGTATGATGTTTTATTTTGAGTAATGTATTAAGAATGATGAATGCGTTCTGTATTATTCTGAGCTATGTAATAATAATGATTTTATTATGTATTATCATTCTGTTTTATTTTGACCTATGCGTTATTCAGAGCTGTGTAATAATAATAATGATTATGTTCTGCATTATTCTGAGCTATGTAATTACAAAGAATGATTATGATGATTAATGGAACAAGTGTTGTAATAATAATTTGTTTTCTTTTCATTATATGATATGATTATGTTTGTGGCAGATATGTCTCACAGAAGGCGCAGTACATCTCAGCCTTCTCCTTCGCCTTCTCATGGCGCAGGTCCCAGCGATACGGCTCCGGACTTACGTCGTGAGATAGATATAGTTCCCAAGAGTGTTGCGTAAGTATCTAATTAATTTCAATTATATTATTTAAAATATATTAATTATATACATCAACATTTATACAGGGGTTTCGAAATAGAGCCGACGGATTACATTCTTCAAGTTTCAAAGCAATCTTATAAGAGTAGGCTGTCTGGTTGCTGGCCTTATTGGGACGACATCCCAGGCGAAGTGAAGAATGCTATAGTTGCTGATTTGATGGTAAGTTAAATTTTATATTTCAATTTAAAATTAGTATACTGCATATAATTCAAATTATTTTAAATCAGCAGGCTGCAATACGTGTCCGCCCGGAAGACCAGACTGTCTTCTTCAATCATTGGAATAAGAGAATGTGGAAAAATTACAGGGAGACTCTTTCGAAGGCCAAGCTAAGCGGAAAAAAACCCAGTTGGATGGGTAATGATGTTTGGGCTGCATTTGTCACCCACTGGGAAAGTGAAGCTGTCAAAGTAAGTTATGTATTGCTGTATTGTTAGTATTATTTATTTAAATTATGTATGTTAGTTGCATTATTAATTTAATTAACCGTGTATTTAAATTAACAGGAAATAGCAAAGCGAAATAGCACAAACAGAAATAAAAATCCTTCGTTACACCGTGGTGGGTCCAAGTCATTCCAACAATGGCGGAGGGAATTGGTAAATTTGTAATTTGAGTTTATAAACTGTAATATTATTTAATCATATTAGTTACTTTTTTTATTCATGTATAATTTCAGCATTCAAGAACCGGACATGTGCCTACAGTAGTCGAGGTTTTTAGAGTAACTCATGCGGTGGAGCAGACCGATGATGATGGGAATGTCACCTATCAGTGGACAAATGCGAAGGCTGAATCTGTTATGGTAAATATGTTTATTCGCAATGACAACGTTTCACATTCCTTTAGTAGTGTATATGTAAATTGTATAGCTATATATTGAGTCAAATTTGTATTCGTAATTGCAGGGTAGATATGAAGCGGAGCGGGCTGCGATGGCGCAAAGAACTGGACGGTAGGATATTACGCTTCAAGAGTCCAATCAAATATGTGATAGAATTATTGATCCGCCTTCTCGCAATAGGCGTTATGGATACGGCAATCAGGATGTAAACTGTTTTAATAACTTATATTTGAATTTAATATAGCCGTTGCGAGCGTGAATTAGAACTAGTTTGTTTGATCGTTTTACAGGCTCTTAACTTCCAGAGGGCTTACAAGAAATCTATGCCGAGGAGGAGATAGCCCAGATGCAATGACAGTTGGACGAGATAAATGATTGGCGACAGAGCTTCTTGTCTCAGCAGATAGATGAGCGCATTGCCGCATTCGTTTCAGAGCATGGGACCATGCCAGGGTCTTGTGGTGGTGGTGGTGGTGATGATGATGATGCTGATGATGATGCCGCTGATGATGATGAGTAGGTATGTTTTGTTGATGGTTATTTTTTTTGGGCAAGATTGTGGTTTTAATGGATATTTGTTGGACTTGTGTACTTATGTTGGTGTGTACATATGTTGGTTGATGGACTTGGTAGTTAGTTTGGTGTTGGTTGATGTTAGTTTGGTGTTGGTTGATGGACTTGGACTTGGTAGTTTGTTTGGTGTTTAGGCAAGATGGTAGTATGTTGGTTGATGTACTTATTGTGGTTTTAATGGATATTTGTTGGCGATGGATATTATGTGTGATGGATTTGAGATGTATGGATTTGTGTTAGTTGATTATATAGTTGCGTGATTATTGATATGTATTTTCTTTATTATTTGCGATGTATTTGGTTATATGATGGTTGGAATGGAATGTATACGATGGATTGGAAGTGATTATTGTGATGTGGAATGGTTTGCGATGACAGAGGTTGGAAGAGTGAAAGCTGGCTGCTGGAAAACTTAAAAAGTTCCAGGTTTGCAACGGCTCGCAACGGCTATCTAGTTCAGGTTTGCAACGGCTCACAACGGCTAGCAACCGATATCTGGTTTAGGTTTGCAATGGCTCGCAACGGCTAGCAACGGCTATCTGGTTCCAGGCTTGCAACGACTCGCGACACTACGTGACGACCAGGGTTGTAACTAACTGTTGCCACGTGGACAACTGGTCGTCGCCACCCGTTGCTAAATTGTTAACCGAGCCGTTGCTATTGCCGTTGCTAGAACAAGTTGCAACGTGCTTAATAGCAACGGCTTTTAGCAACGGCGGGCAACGGCCGCCAACGGCTATTTGCCGTTGCTATGCCTTCCGTTCCTTGTAGTGAGAATAACAATAAAAATGAAAAGTACCGAGCGTTAAATGGCTAACTCGGTTGGTTATCCGACTTAACCAAACTAAAAATAATTCACATTTTATATTTATATACTTTAAAATAAAAAACATACATTATACTCTTCCTATATTTTAACAAAAAATTAACATATATATAATAAATAAATTTTATTTAGATGACTAAACTAAACTTAAAAGATAATTATAACATTATTGACTTTTACAACATATTAAAATTTGTTTTTGGCTATTTTGGTTAAACCGATAACCGAAATTATTTTTTTATGGATCGATTAAAAATAATATTCTTTTCAAAACAAATCAAACCGATCGAAATAGACCGGTTTGTTAGTTTTTTTGTTAACCAAAAATTGCTCACCCCAATAGGTTTTCACGTATGAAATGAAACCATAAGAAGAGAAAGCGGTTGCATAATACTTTATATGGCAACTTCTCATGGACGTAAATTCAAATTTTAAGCTCGCACTTCAACTAATTTAACCTTAAATATTTAGTTCATATTTTGTTTATTTAATAAATGCTTGTAAAGAGATGTTCATATAATGAGCATTCGAAACCATTCTTTTGTTAAATAAACGTTTGATTTGTAGCTTTTATTTTATGAACGTTCGAAACAAGTCATTCAATAGATGAACATATCAAAACTAAGACGATATCCACGTGTCCGTCTTTCACATATTGAGTATATTTATGGCGTACCATTCAATACATTGTTCAACATATTTATCACATTTCACCCATTTTCAATCGTTAAAGCACAATACATTATATTTCATTTTGGCACTACGAATACGTTTCCACCATGCGAGTCTTAGACCCCTACCATCAAATTTGAACTACTTTGACTCCTGTGAGATACTAGAGGAGGGTTTAACAGTCGTTAGACTTCATTTGACAACGTCAAGACCATAATTCGAAGATTTCGAGTAAGCATTCATGTTATCCTGCATTTGAATCGGTAACATCTAAATGAATCTGAACTTCGAGGCGACTGCAAAATGGATCAAGAAGCTTAGGAGATGTCGAGATTGAATTATGAAAGAAATTCAAGAAGTATGGAAGAAGTCAACCCAATCGGTACCGAATAGTCCAGGTCGTTCGACACTGATCGTTCAAAAGTTAATTTGGGCCCCATGTTATCCAATTGGTGATGCAATTAGCAGCTTTGAAGAAAAAGACAAGTTGTAGATGAGCAATACCAGTCATTACCGACCACACCTTGATGGGCAATTTTGTCACAAAGATCCAAAGCTTAAAGACTTAAGAAAATATGAAAAAGATTGAGGAGTTAACTAGGAAAACCATTCGACATCGGCAAAAAATGCTCGGTACCAAATGATTATGATGTCAAGATATTTCAGTTATGACTTCTTCTTTGATGCTACAAAATCAAACCTAGATAATTACTTGTTCAAACACGTGCTACCGTCCGTAGTGAAGGAGTATGCCTGTAAGTAGAGGACTCTGGACAACAAGAAGTGAACTTTTGATCTCTACTCAGATTTCTGCAATTAATTACTGTTATTTTCAAAATAAACTTATTTCTAGACCTGAAATCATTGTAGAAGTAATCATAGTTGGAAGAATCGCTTGAAGTAGTATCAATAGTGGACGTAGTTCTAACATTCTTGCCGAACCACTCTAAAAATTTGTATGTTCTTGTCTTTACATCTGGTTCATAACCTTTAATTCATTTTTACTCAATTTTCCCATATTTTGAGCAAACATTTTTTGTTGTTTTCATTTAGAACTTCTTTTTTAGACACTAATTTGTGGTGTTATTGAGGTCTATGCACTTAAAACCCCACTAAAGCGCCGCAAAATCCCCGCTATATCACATAACGCTCTCCAATCGCTATGCTATTTCAACTTAGCGTTACTACATAAGGTTTATTAGCACCCGCTTTAGCAACGTTAGAATACAAAATTTTATTCGACTGGTGTTCTTTTGAATTAAATCAGCAAAGTTAGGGTAAAGACCTAATTTTTAAGCATAAATGCTTCATTTAAGTTAGAAATCATTGCATCACAAAATCTAGTCTGCATAAATCATGTGTTCTTCGGTTTTGTTATATAAGATTAAAAATATTTCCTTTTCCTACACAAATGATACAAGAATGAGAATAAATTAACTTTTAATATTTAGTTTTATATTTAATGAAGTTTTTTGAACCTCTGTTATTTTCCGCTATATCACCGCTATAACTTTTTGCACTATCACCGCCATAGAACCGCTAAACACTTTAACTACATAGATTGAGGTTTGAAGAAAGTCTACAAGCTAATCTAGAAGTTAATAGCTATAAAGAAGGATAGAAGTACTTGATTTGGAGGTATAATGGAAGGGGATATTGAAGGATTCCACCATAATGAGGAAGGAACAAATCAATCGGTAGCCTTATTGAAATCTTCATCTTAGCAAGAGGTTGTGACAAAAGTAGAGATAGAGAATATTATATCGGAGATGAACTTGAAGTTGCAGTAGTAGAAAGCTCTAATGGATATGATGATGAACATGCAAGACCAGCTGACAACGCTAATCAAACCCCTTCGACAACATGAATCTTGCACATAAAGGAAGAACATGAGAGATTCATCATTTTTTATTCCAGTGAAGGGAGTTCATCATTATCTGAACTAAATGAAAGACCACGTCGGTAGAGCATGTTTGAACAAGTAACGAGTTACAAAAGATGGAGTTGGTCAAACACTAGACTGCACAAAAGGGTTTGGGAGAAGCATAAATGAGTTACAAAAGATGGAGTTGTTCAACCAGTGTCAAAATCATTCGGTATCGACCGATGAAGACAAGGCGGTGCTGATCGATTGGCTGAACGACTTTGCATATATGATAGTGAAGAGGAATTACAACAGGTTGACATTGAAGAGAGGTGAGCTATTGGTCCTCAGCCCGGTGATGTTGAAGCTTACACTGGTTAACCGTCTAGAATGGGACGGATTTCGACAAGGCATCAACAAAGGTCTGGATGAATGGTTTCTCCTAGGATAGAGGAACCTAGACATCATACGACAACGTTTGTCGGGCCAAACGCTTGGGGATATTCATGATGATTGCCGTCTGGCGAGCCAAAACATTGAAACATAGATTGTCAATATGATAAAAAGGTTTATTAGTCAGAATCGACAAAGATGGGATGATGAGTGGGGTTCGCTAGTGTAACGACCTGATATTTTCAACCATTCGCATCCATACATGCCGGATTTGAATTGCTCAAAATACCAGATTGTTAATTTATATTTAGCAAAACTCAGCATATATAGTAAATAAATATATCATAGAATCACAGACACGGAGTAATATAACAATATGCAACGGAAATAGAAGAATAGTAGTTCATGAAGCTACTATATATATATCAGAGTTTAATAAGATACAACCAAAGTCTCGAATACAATAGTCAAATACATTATCAAAATACATCACTAGAATCACTGAATATCTAAAAGCTGGATAGATAGCTGGATTTCCAAGCGAAGCTCCAACTCTTAAGGTGAGTCTCAAAAGCTGTATCACTCAGTTTGACCCGAGTGTAAAGCAAAACACAGAACACTCGAGTCAGGATTAACATTCTTATATCAATAAATCTAACTCAAGTGAAATAACAACTGAAATACAAGTAACTCAAAGGATGTTTGGGATAACCATTCTCTAAGGATCTGTTAAACTATCTGCTATGTAGTAATATACGCTATTATAATAATATCTAAAGTAAAGTATAATATATTTAAAAATAGCGTTAAGGCGTTACCCATATCCCCATTAACACATTTTATAGTGCCAATAGTCTATACAGTACCGTAGTACCTCCAGATCGGAAGGCTACCAGATGATACTCCATAGGTACGACACAAATAAAACTCGTACAAGGCGCGCTAGGGTAGGTGACACGACACAACAAGGCAATACCATGGTAGATATACCAATTACGCATCTGGACTGGTCATAACGCATAACAGCCACTACCGCCCACCTTGAGCCACACTCCCAAAATCAAAGGTGCACCCAATTAATCACAAAGTAATAGAATGGTATCGAAGAAGTGTGTCCAATAAGAGGAGCTAACTCATCAGCCCGGAATCGCTCCTGTTTTATCCACCTTATGCCAACTCACGGGAGTTGGGTCCACGTATATAACTTAAGAGAACGTCGCCACCATCCTACTTCATTCTGGAATCTCCACCGTGTACACGGTTGTTAAAGTGGTTTTCGGAGTTGGCAGAGAGTATAACAACTTCCGATCCCGGTCTCTTTAACAACCAAACGTTATTATAACACCGCGGTCATTTCAAAAATAGTTTATATTTCAAAATCAAAATATCATCGCCATTTCAAAAACATATAAATATGATATCATTTCCATTTCAAAATTCAAATCATTACGATATCATTTTCATTTTAAATATACCCTTTTAAAAAATCATAGTACTTTCAAAGTTATAACACTTCGAAATTAAAACACTCGAAATTATAACACTTTCAAAGCATAATACTTGTAATCATAATACTTCCCGTTTAACCGATTTAAATACTAAAATAACAAATATAATAAAATTGTTTTCTTCAAATTTCACAAATTAAGTCCAAATCAACTCGAATTCCAAAATTTAAATTTAACCTGATCTCAAATCATTAATTCCAATTTAGCTTCTAAATAAACCATTCAAAATTATATCGATTTCAAATACAGATTTGAACCACAAGTAAATCATTTCAAAATATATATATATTTCAAAGCTTTAAATATTCTATAATTTCAAACTACATTTGATAATTTCATATATATCTTAATTCAATTTACTATTATTTTGTTTTGAAATATTTGCTTAATAGATCCAGTATCATTTAAATAAAACCCAGATTTCAAATAAACTAAATATTTCCTTCAATTTAATTAATCTTGAAATATTCAATTAATCCCTTAAACCAAAATCAAGTTATACAATCATATCTTTTAAAGTCTCAATTTCCAGTCTATCTTCCCAACCTTCATTTATAAAAATCATTGTAAACTCTATATTAAAAAATAATTTAAATAAATACTTAACCATATTATATTTTAGCAAAATCAAACTTGATTATTAGACTTATTTTATATTAAAACAAATTTATACATAGCTTAAAATAAAAAATTTAACTATATATAAAATAACATTTATACAATATCAAAAATCAATATTACATAAAACCATATATTTCTTTCCAAAACCATAGAAATCATTTCAAAATATTTTTATATATATAGACCATGGTGTCTCTATATAATTTTCTATTCTATGATCAAGTGATATGGATATGTAACATGTCAATCCATAATTTAAAATATAAATACGGGTATATATCATTTTAACCCGCAATTCCAAATTCAATTCAATGAAAATCACTTGGCTTTATCATTTCAACCCATAACAATTTTCTCCTACTCTAAAGTTCGTTCGGGTATGTATCATTTCAACCCATAGTGAATTCTATACTAACAGGGAACTTGCATAATGATAACAGATATGAAAATAATATCACAGGCATATATCATCAATATAAATAACAGATAATGGTGTCAGATGTCACAGGTGAACAAATATAAATAACAACATATATATAGCAATGTAAATAACTAACAGCAGCATCTTTCAATTGTCGTTTCAATTGAAATCAAATTTAATAAATATAAGAACGTTAATTGTGAGTGATCGCTCACCTTTCGAGGCTGGAGGAAACAGGAGATGACACAGGTACGCACACTGAAATTGAAATATGAATCCAAGCACGAATTCTATATCAAAGCAAGATTGGACGCGAATTCGAAAAAGCTGAAAGATAAGGATTTATGGAAACGAATCAGAACCATCCTGATATAACTAATGTATATATTATAAATTTCCTCTAAAACCAATCCTTAAACACATATAAAATAAGAGACATATATATATTAAATAAAATTTTGCTTTAACATAATTAAAACAAAATCTATGTACAACATTTCAAGCTAATATTAAATTTGAACACACATAATATATATCTACCTTTTAAAGTTCCATATATATATATAAGTAAGGCTGAGAAAAATATACTATATTATATACATATAAAACTGTAAACACTATATACTTAAACAGTTTTATATTAAGGTATGCATATATATTTAATATAAAACAACCAGATTATAAACTATGTAATTGGTTTAGGTGAACAAATATATAGCATATATTGAAAAATCTTAAAGCACGGTACATATACATTATACGTACAATTACATGTGTGAGTTTTAAACGTATAACAAACAATATATATAGCATAGGCTAGCTGTAAACAACCATGCCATAAGCAGTTAACATCTATAACTACACAATATATGTAACTAATATATATTTTATAAATCAAACATTTTAACAAACAATATATACAACATAGGCTAGCTGTAAACAATATATATAACTAACATTTTATAAAACTACCCAATACACACACACACACACATATACACACGAAATCGAAACTACGATACAACATTTATAGCTAGTATATTGAAATAAATACATATAAAATTCATATAAAATTTATAACACCCACCCACACATATATGTAAATCAACGTCTCAACGCTTTTATATAAGCAACATATGCAGCACACATATATAATTAATATAACCCACGCAAGTATTTAAAACAAAATGAGAATGGACAGTGCTTTGTTTTCATATAAATATAATATACATCAGGCATGAAAATGGATAGTGTATAGCAAAATAAAATGGCTAACATATGAACATCATATACTATAAATATACATATAAAGTCATGCTTTCCACAGCACTACAAGGGAAGAAGGTGGCAAAAATTTGACGATCCGGAATTTTTAGGCATTTGAAATTGGAATATTTATTTAATTTTAAATATTTGTAAGTTAGTTTAACTTGGATTTCAAATATCAGTTTGAATTTGGCGATTGAATTTATTGAATATAATAATTTGAAGTTGGGTAAAATATTGAATCTGGAGTTTTAAGTCTGTTAAAAATAATTTGAAGGCTTGCAAAATTTATATTGATAATACTGAGGATAGTAAAAGTGTTAAAATTGAATTTAAGGATCATTTGTTCAGTTTTGAAAATCCATCATTTAAATCGATATTTAAAAATAACCTTCCGATGTGCAGTCTCGGAATTCGACAAAACCAGTTTCATTAGATCCATACCAGTGTATTATTATCGGATTTCAATTTTCGTAGTGTTTGGAGTTGTTGAGTGAGCATATGATATATAAACGCACTGAATTTAAATCGAAAATTCAATATAATAACTGAATCCAAAAGGCTATCTTCTACATACGATCGAATTAGGACTCAAAACCTTTTCCATTTTGTTCGGAATGGAGATATAAAATTAGAAACGCCTACCGGCACATCTAAATAGGAGTTCAAATTTTTACAGTATATAATTTGAGTATTTTGAAAAAAAATATATAAAAGCAAAATAAAATAAACAAAAACCTTCTCCAACATGCTTCCTCAACTTTATATCATGTATCCTCCTTTTTGTCGAGCTATCTTCTTTCTTCTTTTTCCCGTTCCCCTCTTCAACTAAGAAAAAAAGGAGCAAAACAAATGAAAACCAATTTCGTTCAAATAGAAATTTATAATGGCCGAAGACGAAACATATATAAATAATACCGCCTCCTTCTCTTCTCGTTTTGAATTCGAGATGTTCACAAATTGCTGCTCCCCATTTCTTTCAAATCTGAGCCGAACCTTTTCTTTTTTTCTTTTCGAAACTAAATCTTCAATTCAACTTGAATGAATTCGAATTCGATTCATTCGCGGACAAACATACGAGTCGTGATTGAATCGCAATTTGCACGAGGAAAAGGGGGGCGGTGGCACTTAATCGTCGGGCGCAGTGGAGGTGCTTGAGCGCGATGTTATCACGTGGTCGAGGAGCGAAGCAGCAGTGGGTCTTAGTTGCACGACGATGGGACAGTCACGATTGAGGTGCATGCGTGAGGGCTAGGGCTTGATTTCGAGCATTGCATAAGGAAGTCAGGCACGCTGCATCGCGATTCCCTTGTCTACGCACGCGAGAAGGAGGAGTAGTAGCACTGTGTATAGGAATGGTCGACAGCGATTCAAGGCGCCAGCGGGCAAGGCAGAAGGTTGCGGAAGCAAGTCAGTGCTGGTCTTGGGCTAGGCAGTAAGGTAAAATAGTCTATTTTATTTTATTTTCAATTTAAAAATTTATAGACATACACCCTATTATAAAATTATATCTTGGTCAGAAGAAAATAATGGTAAACTAAGTTGGTTAAACTATCATTTAAAATCAGTTAATTAAATTTATTTTAGTAGTTTCGGAAGGGAAAATTAATAATTTAATTAAATCATTGGTTAATTAAAATCAATACTTGGAAAATTGATTATTAAATTATTTCAAATATTAATGAAGCATATAATCTTTAATAAAGGTTTGAAATCGTGGAGGAATCAAGCTGGATTGGAAATAGATTGCATACAAAATCAAATGTGAGTTAATCTCACTCTTCTGAATTTTTATTTAAATTTAAATAGTTAAATTTAAATAATTGGTTAAATGGTTGAATTGATTTGATGTGCTATACTATAGTATATGATATATGTTGGAATGATTGATTTCCCGTATTATATAGCGGATGAGACCTTATGCGCCGCATAATAGCAGATGATATTATATTTATAACCCATATACCATGATATTCCATCCCGAAGTGGAATTGGTATTTTATATTGTGCTAACATCTGTGGATGTAGGGAAACAGGCTGGAGGGATCCAACTGGATTCCTCAAAATTATTTATATTGTTTAATATTCTCTGTTATGAATATTCGATATTCTGTGATGAATATTATTGATAATTGGAATATTGAATGCTATTGTTTACTTGAATATATTTTGGTACACTAAGTTATCAAAATATATATAATTGGATTTTTGAAAAGAAAATAAAAGGAAGAGAATTTGTAAGTGAAATAATTATAGAGAATTTAAATAAATTAAGAATGAACTGGATAAGAATATTAGTGGTTTTAAAATCCTAATAAATAAATTCCGTATATGAGAAGGGGATTTTTAATAAACAGGAAGATAATGAATTTTAAACCTCGGTGTTATTTTTTTAAAAATAATAAAGCATTTATTTTTAATTTAAGATTTAAATTTTTGAAAAGAATAAAGAAGAAATTTGGAAAATCTGAAATTGATATGTTTCAGTTAAAAGATTTAAAATCAAAACGAAAAAAATAAATCTATAATTAATGGATTTTGAAATGAATTGAGTAAGTAAAGAAATTTATTTCACAATGGAGTAAATTGGAAATCAATTTGAAAATTTATTTAAGCGGTTGAAGTTGGAACCTTAAAAGAGAAATGAGGCTTTGGAATTTATAAACGCGTTTTGTAAAGGTAAAGTAATATATTGTTAACCCCGTTTTGTCAACGAGTTAAGGCCTGGGCCGGCTTATCAGATAAAGTTCTCAGCGACTCAGTGGATCTACGAATCAAGGTACTTCAAGACTCAACTGATTGCCGACTCAACGAATTGAGGAGATGCACGAGTTAAAGAATTGTGCGACTTACGACTTAAGGAGGTGAACGGTTTACGACTTAAGGAGGTGAATGGTTTATGACTTAAGGAGATGAACGGCTTACGACTTAAGGAGGTGAATGGTTTACGACTTAAGGAGATGAACGGCTTACGACTTAAGGAGGTGAACGGTTTACGGCTTAAGGATAGAACGACTTAATGAGTTGACAGACTAAGCGACTCACAACTCAGAGAAATCTGCGACTTAAGGCCTCTGCGACTTAAGATATGTCATGTCTCAGGGGAGGTACACGAGTTAAGGAGTCTACGAGCTAAAGAGCCTGCGAGTTAAAAGCTTACGAGTTAAGGAGCTAACGACCTAACAGGATCAAGACCTAAGCGACTTAGGGAATGTCACGACTTAAGAAAGTCCATGACTTAAAGACGTTACGACCTAAGACTTAGAGAGCAAGTTCAATACCATGCCGTAATAAGATGACTCGTTGACGACTTACGACCTAGTTTAAGTCGTACACGACCTAAAACCACAGAGCCAAGATTTTAGTGCTGCCTCACTTTAAACCGTGACCTCTTAACTCGCGAACGAGTTAGGACTTGTATCCAGATGAACAAAGAAAAGCTCAGAACCACTTCACTTACTCCACTGCCTGCTGACTCTTGAACCTTGAGTCGAGTGCGACTTACGACTCTCCATGAGTCGTACACGACTCATGACTTGCGAAAACCTCTGCCTAGAATTCTCTATAAATAGAGGGTTAACTCCAACATGAAGAGGACTTTTGGGGGAGGGGAATCATTCTCTTCAAGAGATTGAGACTTCACCATCTTCAAAGCAATCTACACTTCCTCACTTCAAGCTCACGCAAGACATTTAGACCGAACTTCGCACAAAGATTCGACACGTTCAATCATGGATTCAAAGAACTCTGTCACGACGAAGTCTTCTCTAGCTACTTGTCTTTTTGAATTGAATTGGATTGTAATTGAAAGAGATTGTAATAAGTTGTAATTCAGTCAGCAATAAAAAGAATTGAACTGGACGTAGGCTTGATCATAAGCTGAACCACTATAAACTCTGTGCTCACTTACCGCATTTTTCTGTTACTTACTGTTATCTCTTGATTCCCGTATTCACGGGTGGTGCTTTCACAACTATACTTCACACACCGGGGTGTTAGCGTTCAAACTTTGGCGTTAACATATATCAATGGATATTTGGAGAAATAAATCCACGATGGAAAGTTATTAAAGAAATGGAATTTTTTTTTTAAAAATAAATAGTGATTTATTTTTAAAGGATGTGAAGAGAAGTATATTTCCCTTAATAGCCAAGTACGTTTTCAAAGTAAATTTAAAAAAAAAGTTTTAATGTCGTTTTAAAAAGCATGTTGTAGAAAATTTATTATTTCTAAATGTTTGAATTCTGAAGTAAGTATTTTTCAAATCGATTGTAAGTATTTTTCAAATCGATTATAGTAGTAATTATTTGAAGGTGACTTGATTTTTTATTTTAAAAGAGAAAATCTAGTTTTATATTTTATAAAGTAGCCTCATTTTATAAAATACGATTCAAAATATATTGAATTGGACATACGAAACAATTTCAAACAATTGAAATATCAATTAAAATGTTAATTCCGGCAGGGCTTCAATACACGCACGCGTGTACTGGCTCGCTACTACAGCCTAAAATACACAAAAGATCTACGAATCAGAAGCAAATAGTTCAACTCGAGATCAAGCTCAAGTTATTCCAGTAAAACTCAAACCAGTTGAAATGCCCAAGTGAATCACAAACCAAAGGAGTGACAAGCACAAAGGTATAACATGTATGCAATGTAAACTGGACAATGCAAATATCATACTCAAGAACAAAGGCCATAGTACAACAACAAAATGATCAACCCAAACCACAAGGGAAAAACTGCAATAATAGAAACTCCAGCCACCACATGAAGTATACAAGCTACAGAACTCTAAATATTTCAAACTTGAAGTCACATGCAATTCAAAATAAGTGCACAAAGGCAGTTATTCCAAAACAAATGCAACAGTAAAAAGAAATAACTCAGCAACGCTCAAAGACCAGGACAAAGTACACAACAGTGTACAAAGTACAAACTGCAACTACATCACAAAATGCAACAGCCAAACAATAGTGCATCACTGACCATACCAAAACAAGCTCACTGGACAGTATAGATGCAATTATGCACAGCATATATATGAACGATTTAAAACTCTGATATGCACACTTATCTTTACCAGAAGGGAGGGAGAACTTGCTTAAGAAGGAAAATTATATGTGATTAATTTACTAATAAACGAATACATGGTCTGTCCCAATGTTTCTATCCTTTCCATTGAGAATAGCACTACACTTTACAGTTTTTAATGATTCAATGTTGTATGCATCCTGTGCTATACACCGACCAAATGGTAACTGTAGTGCAAGTTTCAAGTCCCTCCTATTTTCCCCTTATGTATGTGTGTGTTTTTTTTGACGCTACCACCATTATTCTAGGATCCTTAATCAAGAGTGTCAGTGAGGGGATCACATGATGACAGTCAGAGGGACAAAAGCAGAAAAATTTAAACATGGTGGCAAAGTGCTAAATTCCTTTACTCTGAAATTCTACTGCAATACATTTAAGAGGGTTAAATTTTGGAAGCACACATTTCTAATTAGTACAGATACAATTATGCACAACATACATATGAACCAAGTTCATATATACGACAAAACACTCAACAACAATGAATCATTGAAACCGATTCGAACCAATATGGTGACAATATACAATGATAACCAAAGCAATCAAACTAAAGCGTGGCATGGATCAAATTTAATCAGAAACATCAAAACCACGTCCATGCTCCAAGAATGAACAGAGTACACTTGCACCAGAAAGTGGTGCAATCACAATATGAATTATGTCAGAGGACATTTATAAATACTGAATCAAAAAAACAATAGAGTAACCCAAAGTCGAAGTCAAGTGATAACGAACCCATCAAATTCAAAGTAGCAGGTTTTACAATTCAATTCAAATGTCGAAATCAATTTTTTTTCCACAGTAGATAATATGAGGAACACTATCAATATCAAGTTTAAGGACGATGTCAACTGTTTTATCAAAACCGAAATTTAGCATCAATTCAGAGCCGAGGTGCTCGAGGATAGAATCGAACAGAGTCAAAGGTAGTAGTTTCCAAAGTCAACAAAGAATTCGAAGTAACTGTTAATGGCCGAAGATATAAAACAACAGGTGAAATCGAACAAGGTCGAAAGTCGAACCAAAAACCAAAATCATAACAGCATAATCATCAAGCTAGAAATTCATCATATTATACGAAATTGATAAAATCATTGAAATCATCAACAACGAGACAAAAATCGAACAGCCGAAGCACTTTACTAAGATTGAATTTGAATGTGAGTGAGAAAATCACTCACCTTAGGTTTTGAAGAGCACGAATTCGACGTTGCAGCCGATGTCCTCCTCTTTCCCCCCTTCAGATCGTCGAAGCTTGTAACGATCCTAAATATCGAACAATTTAATTTGTAAATATTTAATTTATTCTAAATATTTAAATGATGATTTGACTTGAATTTCAAATTATCAGAATAAATTGGCGATTAAATTTTAGAATTTAATCTATTTAAAGTTGAATAAAATTTAATTTTGACTTCAAAGTTGAAATTGAATATTTAATTTGTATATAAAAATTCGAACTAACTTAGAAAAATAATTTGGATTTACGAATTATATTTATGTAAACTTATAAATTGATGTTGAACTACAAAACGTTTATAAGTTTATTTAAGAAAAAAAGATTATACAAAACAAATTGAATTTATAATATAAAAAAAGGTAAAAATAATAAAATAAAATAATAAGTATACATTACCTTACCCCTGTCAGCCAAAAACATGCCTTAACCTACGCCTTCAAACACGCTAAAAATCACGTCTCCTTCCCCTTAAAACACGAAACCCTACCCCTTTCCTCCTTTACACAGAAAAATCAAAGCAAAGAATTAAAAATGGCGGCCTCTCTCTGAAACTCGCTCGTCCCTCTTTGCTGAAAAATAAATTTAGGGCTTTCGTCTTTTGCCATGCTCGATTCTTCCTCTTCGCTCTAAAAGCTAGGGTATTGAATTTGTTGGAGCCGCCGATTATAGTGATCGAGTTCTTCTTCTTTCTGGGCTTCGTGTAGCTTCGTTCGCGACTGCGTCAATTCGTGGCTAAGGTGAGTGATCCTTTATCGCTCACTTCTAATTCAAGCTTTAGTGCTTTGCTTCAGTCAATTGATTTCGTTTGAATGATGTTGGTTTCTTTGTTTTTCGTGGTTTTGAACTGTGACATGATTCGACTCTTCGACTACTTGGGTTTTCTGGCACTGTTTGGTTTTCGTGGCCACTTCGGTTTCTCTTGACTTCAGTCATTTGATTTTGGTTGGACAAGGTTGATTTTGTAGTGTCGGCACTTACATGGATGTTCGATTTTCAGATATAATTGGAAATTTTTGATTCCATATTTTTCGAATACATTTGACTCTAGTTGGATTGCTGACTTGTTTTGTTGACTTGTGTATAACACTGTCATTTTGGTTTCACTTGTTTGTTCACTTGTATTGTCTGTAAATTATAAATACAGATCCTCTATTTACTCTTTGTTGTTCTTAATTCATTCAATACAAAGGAAAAATAAAATCACTTACAAGTTTGAGATCTTATATACATATAACATATGAACTCCTGCATTTGAAAACAGAAACAATTTTGCCTTGCCCTTAATTTGTTTCCCTGCAATTAATTAAATTTATCTATTTAAACTTATGCTTCATCAATGATTAACCACTTAAATTTGAAACTTAAAGAAAATTACTTGCCTTCAATTGTTTTTCCAGATTTCGATTTTGTCTTTGTTCTCAGGTGGCATGCAGAGCCAATTTCCAGTTTTTTTTTTTTACTATCTTTGGTTTTAAAACTTGAATTACAAATTTGCTTCCTGGCTTTGTTTATTTGAATTATAAAGAGCTGCAGCTTTGATTTGAGTTTTGAACTGAATCTACTGCATGCTATTGATTTCCAAAGGAAGAAATGCGGGTTTGAATTCTTTGGGTTTGAAAATGCAGACATTTGATCTATAGGTATACACGTGCATGCTATTCGTTTTGTATTCGTTTTGATCCACTTTGTCACTGCATATCTATATATGTTTGACCTGTTTCATTTAGTTGTACTGCCCTATGTTGTCACTTGATCTTGCTGTGACATTGTGACTTGTTCTTCTTCCTCCATTAAGAAGTATTGTTGCATTTGGTCTTGATCACTTGTCATGTTGCATGAGTCACATGTGTATTGCCTTTGACATCCATGTTCTTCACTATTGAGTCTTGAACTTGATTTTTTGATATTGCTTATTACTGCAATACTTGTTGCGCTTTGGTTATTTACCAGGTTGCCTTCACTCCATTTTGCATTGGTGCATTGTTGCCATATTAGCTTGTTCCTTCGAGCCAGTGAAACTTGTATATGATTATTGGTGCTGCACT
The DNA here is from genome assembly GCA_030765085.1 of Allium cepa. Classification (NCBI taxonomy): domain Eukaryota; kingdom Viridiplantae; phylum Streptophyta; class Magnoliopsida; order Asparagales; family Amaryllidaceae; genus Allium; species Allium cepa. The sequence continues at coordinate 904,474,090 of CM060939.1, forward strand.
GAGTTGTTTTTAAACTTGGCTAGGATTTTCTTTGAGCACACATGCTGCCATTTCTCTGTTGCAGTTTTGACTTGCAGTTTGAGTCGCAAATCCATATTGCATTTTCATTCGTGCGTCACTGCCATGTGCAGTTTCATGTTGCATCATTTTCGTGCTTCATCACTTGAGTCTGCACTTGCCATTATAGGCTGATTTCTTGTTCATGTATGCATCCCAGTCATACTTGTTGTCAGAGTAGTTTGCACTGACCGGTGCACTACTGCATTCATGTCCTGATTTCTCCATGTTGCATCATTTTCGTGCTTCATCACTTGAGTCTGCACTTGCCATTATAGGCTGATTTCTTGTTCATGTATGCATCCCAGTCATACTTGTTGTCAGAGTAGTTTGCACTGACCGGTGCACTACTGCATTCATGTCCTGATTTCTCCATGTTGCATCATTTTCGTGCTTCATCACTTGAGTCTGCACTTGCCATTATAAGCTGATTTCTTGTTCATGTATGCATCCCAGTCATACTTGTTGTCAGAGTAGTTTGCACTGACCGGTGCACTACTGCATTCATGTCCTGATTTCTCCATGTTGCATTGAACACCCCATTTATCACTTGCATTGTTCATGTGTGTTCAGTTCACTACTTGTAGCCTCTATTCAACCTGATTTTGTTTTGACTTTGGTCACTGTTGCATTCTTGTATATGCATTTGTTGAGTTGTTCACTGATGCAATACTTGTTGCCCTTCATTTGAAACCCTGTTGCACTTGGGTTAGGGGCTGCATTAATTGCTTGTGGTGACTGCAGTATTAGTTGCAGCTCGCCCTTGTGTTCATTAGTGACTGCAGTTTCATTTTTTATGAAAATTTTGCACTTGTTGAAGTGTGCAGTAATAAGTTGTTTGGAAACTTGTTTTATTTCACAAGTTGTTGTGGCGAGGCAGCGCACGCAAGCGTGAACTGCAGCCACACGATATTGATTTTTATTGATATACTATTTCGTTTTGATTTATGATCTTTTGCATATTTCATTACGGCAGTGGCGAGGCAGTGCACGCAAGCGTGAACTGCAGCCACGGGAGTTGACATTTTAAATGTGGCGAGGCCGTACGCGCGTGTGTGTACTGCAGCCCTACTAAATTTAATGTTTAAATTTATGTTTTCAATTTGATGAAAATTATTTTAAGTTGCCAATTCAATATATTTTGAATCGATTTTGATGATTTTGTTGTTAATTGCCGTTTAGGAAAATTTTGATTGTTTTCTAAATTATCTTCATCAATAATCCTTTCATCTATCTTCATTGATAATTTGAATCTACTGAGTTGTTGTTTAACACTGTTAAGTGTTATATTTACCGTTATCCGATTTCTTGAAAAGGATCGGATAGGTAATTATATTTGACTGTCATCTAATTGTTGATTATTATTGCCTCTATGCACTAATAACTGAGTTTGAATTAGACTGACCTGTGCATTATTTTCTTTTGAATATAATACTCAGGTCAGACCGAGTATTTCTACAGCTTGAAGATTTTCAGGCCGCGAAGTTAGAGAGAGTTGGGGAAAGCACTCCACTAAAGTTTTTTCTAGAAAATTTTTCTTGTACTTAATAGAAAATAAATTGTTCCGCTGTATAAATTCAAATGTATTGTACAAACTCTGATATATGTATGTAAGAAAAATTCATTTATGAATAATGTTATGATTATTCTGTGATTCTGTGGCTGATTCTGTTTAAACTTTATAAACTGAACAACAATCCGTCATTTTGAACGTTTCGAGTTGGTTTAATTACCGACTAGAGGCGGTCAGGACGGCGAGTCATTACAAAAGTGGTATCAGAGCCAGGCTTCGATCCTGGGACCTGTGGGCTTGTGTACGTCTTTTAAAAGTCTTAAGCTATGTAAATTTTTTTACGGAGGAAATATTTTAATGAAATAGCATCTTGGGAAGTGATATTATTATATTTCAAGTTTAAAACTATTGCCTAAAATAGTTAATATGGAAATATAGATCTAATGGAACCAATTCGATGAATAATTTACTAAAGAACTAGTTGATTATTTTTGGAATAGAAAGCAAATGCAAAGTTCAAATGAGATTTAAATTTCAAGTTTGATGTTTGTCAATATGATAATCCATTATAGGTTTAATAAATTCAGTGATGAATTAGAATTTAAACGTGCGGAAAATTAAATTAAGTGAAAAACTTAATATTGAAATATTTGAAATTGGTTTAAAACTAATATTGTGAAAAGTATGAGGAATTCAAACTATGAATTAAGTTGAAGTTGAAGTTGAAAAAGTTAATGGTTTTAAGGATGTTTTAAAATACATTAACTATCGAATACATAGATTTCAACATTCAATTGTTGAAATAGGCGTTTTCGAGAAATAAGGAAATGGTGGACTATAACACTGTTGTTATAGTAAATGGTTTCCGGAAGGAAATGTTGTTTATAGTATTGGGATTTATATATCTATCTTAAAATCCGAATCCCTATACTAGTGATTTTGAGTTGTCGTAACGATGTTTTAAGCAACATTCGTTTTAACTCAAATAAATGTCTTTAAAAGAATGATTTTCTTAAAGAGTGAAATATATACTTAATTTTGATTCAAGTATATCGAATATTTTCAAAGTGTTGAAAATAAAAGAATTTGTGAATTACTTATTATTTAATAAGTATGGAAATGTTTTCCAATATGAAATGAAAGGTTTGAAATTTTATCTTTTAAAGATAAATTGAAAAATGAATATTTGAAATTGGTTTCAAATGGCGAAGTTGGAAAATTATATATCTTGTAAAGATATTATTTTGAGAAATGTGAACAATTAGTTCAACTTGGAAATTTTCCAAAGAAGATTGAATCTTGAGTTAAATTGAGTTTAACTTTGACACCAAAAACAATATAAGTTGAACTTTGAATTTTGGATAGTCGATTGGGATTGTATGTCTAACATTGTGAATTGATGACATAGCATTTGATCTCTATTAAATATATATCTGTGGTGGCGGAGAATTTATTCTTTTAGCTTAACACCCTTCTCTGAGACGTACGAGCTTAGAGGTTATATATCGATAGACATCAATTATGTGTTGAGAATTGATGATGTAACGTGAAATCCAAATCGAATGAGAAGTCGATAATGAATTTGATTGTGAATGTGAATTAGGTTTGAGATAACCTTAAATTTTCAAATCGATTTAGAGGAAAATTTTAAACGTGATGGAAAATTTGGAATCCTCTATATGTTATGAATGTGAATTGAGTTTTCGTAACTTATATATGTGAATATAATCGAAAACTATCAGTTTGGAAAGTCATTATTATGAAAGTCCTGTGTAGGTTTACATAGGTATGATATGTACGAAATGTGAAATGAAGTACTATATGTATATGACATATGTTTTCTAAAAACCGAGGATATGGAAATGTACCTTCCATTTATTATTTGTGAAGGTGATTGGAACTCGGTGGAGTGTCCATTGGAAATCGTAGCTACGTAGAATTTCCATTAGTGGAATGTCCATTGGGACTGATATGATATCCCCCATGATGGATCATCGTGTTTGGGATTATGTGAATTGATGCTGGCGTAATTCGTGGAGCGTGATGCCTACAGTTACAAGCGATTCCACTGAGATAGTGGCGCAACCGCCGAGTAAACTGCGATCTGGAAACCGAAGCGAAATTTGAGGGGCGTGATGCCTAAGGCCACGAGCGATTCTACTGAGATAGTAGCGTAACCGCCGTGTGGACCGCGATCTAAGGCGACAACCATGGCGAAATTCAGGAGTGATGAGAAATCTAAGGTTACAAGCGATTCTACTGAGATAGTAGCGTAACCGTCGGGTAAACTGTGATCCATGGGGGAACGTGCTTTCCATATCCATTTTTAAATAATTTTTAAAAAGTATTTTCACTGGGAGTTGAAGCAAGTATGTTTAGTACTTGGAGATTTTTAGTCTTGCGCCTGGCCAGCGTATGCCTAATGTGTGTAAGAACGACGATGGACTTGTTAAACTTCGAGTTATCAAGTATTTTCAAACTTTGAATAGAAAATCAATAATCTGAAATTAGAATTACATAATTCTAACTTAATGAATTAAGGAAGAAGATCTTTAAAATATCTTGAAAGCACACAGCTTTGGAAAAGATGTAATATGCAAATATTTAGCATGAAAGAGTTTCAAGTTTAAAAATCTGAGTTTTGTAAGTCAAAAAAAAAATTTGGTTAAAGACTTTTGTGTCTTGAGTATTGAAATTGATGAACAAAACTAGTGAGATAAAATAAATGGAATGAATCCTATAATTATTTGTGAGTTTGAAACTTGATAAAATTGTGTAGGGTATAAATATCGGTGAGATTTTAGCACTCATTTTTCCTAACTTATAATTTCGGGATGAAATTCTTTTAAGTAGGGGAGATTGTAACGATCCTGAATATTGAACAATTTAATTTGTAAATATTTAATTTATTTTAAATATTTAAATGATGATTTGGCTTGAATTTCAAATTATCAGAATAAATTGGCGATTAAATTTTAGAATTTAATCTATTTAAAGTTGAATAAAATTTAATTTTGACTTTGAAGTTGAAATAGAATATTTAATTTGTATATAAAAATTCGAACTAACTTAGAAAAATAATTTGGATTTACGAATTATATTTATGTAAACTTATAAATTGATGTTGAACTGCAAAACGTTTATAAGTTTATTTAAGAAAAAAAGATTATACAAAACAAATTGAATTTATAATATAAAAAAAAGGTAAAAATAATAAAATAAAATAATAAGTATACATTACCTTGCCCCTGTCAGCCAAAAACATGCCTTAACCTACGCCTTCAAACACGCTAAAAATCACGTCTCCTTCCCCTTAAAACACGAAACCCTGCCCCTTTCCTCCTTTACACAGAAAAATCAAAGCAAAGAATTAAAAATGGCGGCCTCTCTCTGAAACTCGCTCGTCCCTCTTTGCTGAAAAATAAATTTAGGGCTTTCGTCTTTTGCCATGCTCGATTCTTCCTCTTCGCTCTAAAAGCTAGGGTATTGAATTTGTTGGAGCCGCCGATTATAGTGATCGAGTTCGTCTTCTTTTTGGGCTTCGTGTAGCTTCGTTCGCGACTGCGTCAATTCGTGGCTAAGGTGAGTGATCCTTTATCACTCACTTCTAATTCAAGCTTTAGTGCTTTGCTTCAGTCAATTGATTTCGTTTGAATGATGTTGGTTTCTTTGTTTTTCGTGGTTTTGAACTGTGACATGATTCGACTCTTCGACTACTTGGGTTTTCTGGCACTGTTTGGTTTTCGTGGCCACTTCGGTTTCTCTTGACTTCAGTCATTTGATTTTGGTTGGACAAGGTTGATTTTGCAGTGTCGGCACTTACATGGATGTTCGATTTTCAGATATAATTGGAAACTTTTGATTCCATATTTTTCGAATACATTTGACTCTAGTTGGATTGCTGACTTGTTTTGTTGACTTGTGTATAACACTGTCATTTTGGTTTCACTTGTTTGTTCACTTGTATTATCTGTAAATTATAAATACAGATCCTCTGTTTACTCTTTGTTGTTCTTAATTCATTCAATACAAAGGAAAAATAATATCACTTACAGGTTTGAGATCTTATATACATATAACAGATGAACTCCTGCATTTGAAAACAGAAACAATTTTGCCTTGCCCTTAATTTGTTTCCCTGCAATTAATTAAATTTATCTATTTAAACTTATGCTTCATCAATGATTAACCACTTAAATTTGAAGCTTAAAGAAAATTACTTGCCTTCAATTGTTTTTCCAGATTTCGATTTTGTCTTTGTTCTCAGGTGGCATGCAGAGCCAATTTCCAGTTTTTTTTTTTACTATCTTTGGTTTTAAAACTTGAATTACAAATTTGCTTCCTGGCTTTGTTTATTTGAATTATAATGAGCTGCAGCTTTGATTTGAGTTTTGAACTGAATCTACTGCATGCTATTGATTTCCAAAGGAAGAAATGCGGGTTTGAATTCTTTGGGTTTGAAAATGCAGACATTTGATCTATAGGTATACACGTGCATGCTATTCGTTTTGTATTCGTTTTGATCCACTTTGTCACTGCATATCTATATATGTTTGACCTGTTTCATTTAGTTGTACTGCCCTATGTTGTCACTTGATCTTGCTGTGACATTGTGACTTGTTCTTCTTCCTCCATTAAGAAGTATTGTTGCATTTGGTCTTGATCACTTGTCATGTTGCATGAGTCACATGTGTATTGCCTTTGACATCCATGTTCTTCACTGTTGAGTCTTGAACTTGATTTTCTGATATTGCTTATTACTGCAATACTTGTTGCGCTTTGGTTATTTACCAGGTTGCCTTCACTCCATTTTGCATTGGTGCATTGTTGCCATATTGGCTTGTTCCTTCGAGCCAGTGAAACTTGTATATGATTATTGGTGCTGCACTGAGTTGTTTTTAAACTTGGCTAGGATTTTCTTTGAGCACACATGCTGCCATTTCTCTGTTGCAGTTTTGACTTGCAGTTTGAGTCGCAAATCCATATTGCATTTTCATTCGTGCGTCACTGCCATGTGCAGTTCCATGTTGCATCATTTTCGTGCTTCATCACTTGAGTCTGCACTTGCCATTATAGGCTGATTTCTTGTTCATGTATGCATCCCAGTCATACTTGTTGTCAGAGTAGTTTGCACTGACCGGTGCACTACTGCATTCATGTCCTGATTTCTCTATGTTGCATCATTTTCGTGCTTCATCACTTGAGTCTGCACTTGCCATTATAGGCTGATTTCTTGTTCATGTATGCATCCCAGTCATACTTGTTGTCAGAGTAGTTTGCACTGACCGGTGCACTACTGCATTCATGTCCTGATTTCTCCATGTTGCATCATTTTCGTGCTTCATCACTTGAGTCTGCACTTGCCATTATAGGCCGATTTCTTGTTCATGTATGCGTCCCAGTCATACTTGTTGTCAGAGTAGTTTGCACTGACCGGTGCACTACTGCATTCATGTCCTGATTTCTCCATGTTGCATTGAACACCCCATTTATCACCTGCATTGTTCATGTGTGTTCAGTTCACTACTTGTAGCCTCTATTCAACCTGATTTTGTTTTGACTTTGGTCACTATTGCATTCTTGTATATGCATTTGTTGAGTTGTTCACTGATGCAATACTTGTTGCCCTTCATTTGAAACCCCGTTGCACTTGGGTTAGGGGCTGCATTAAGTTGTTTTCAAGTGCGATGCTTGTGGTGACTGCAGTATTAGTTGCAGCTCGCCCTTGTGTTCATTAGTGACTGCAGTTTCATTTTTTATGAAAATTTTGCACTTGTTGAAGTGTGCAGTAATAAGTTGTTTGGAAACTTGTTTTATTTCACAAGTAGTTGTGGCGAGGCAGCGCACGCAAGCGTGAACTACAGCCACACGATATTGATTTTTATTGATATACTATTTCGTTTTGATTTATGATCTTTTGCATATTTCATTACGGTAGTGGCGAGGCAGTGCACGCAAGCGTGAACTGCAGCCACGGGAGTTGACATTTTAAATGTGGCGAGGCCGTACGCGCGTGTGTGTACTGCAGCCCTACCAAATTTAATGTTTAAATTTATGTTTTCTATTTGATGAAAATTATTTTAAGTTGCCAATTCAATATATTTTGAATCGATTTTGATGATTTTGTTGTTAATTGCCGTTTAGGCAAATTTTGATTGTTTTCTAAATTATCTTCATCAATAATCCTTTCATCTATCTTCATTGATAATTTGAATCTACTGAGTTGTTGTTTAACACTGTTAAGTGTTATATTTATAGTTATCCGATTTCTTGAAAAGGAACGGATAGGTAATTATATTTGACTGTCATCTAATTGTTGATTATTATTGCCTCTATGCACTAATAACTGAGTTTGAATTAGACTGACCTGTGTATTATTTTCTTTTGAATATAATACTCAGGTCAGACCGAGTATTTCTACAGCTTGAAGATTTTCAGGCCGCGAAGTTAGAGAGAGTTGGGGAAAGCACTCCACTAAAGTTTTTTCTAGAAATTTTTTCTTGTACTTAATAGAAAATAAATTGTTCCGCTGTATAAATTCAAATGTATTGTACAAACTCTGATATATGTATGTAAGAAAAATTCATTTATGAAAAATGTTATGATTATTCTGTGATTCTGTGGCTGATTCTGTTTAAACTTTATAAACTGAACAACAATCCGTCTTTTTGAACGTTTCGAGTTGGTTTATTTACCGACTAGAGGCGGTCAGGACGGCGGGTCGTTGCAAAGCTCGAATTCGCAAACCATAACTTTTGAAGGAGAACGAGCCGCCATTATTTACTTTTTTTTCGTTATTTCGTTTAGGGTTTGAAAATGAATAATGAATCGAGAGAGAGGGGAACGGTATTCACTTTATCACGGCATCAAACAAAAATATGGGCCAAGATGATTTTAAAGCCCACAACCCTTAACCAATTTATAAAAGAATTTAAACCGGATTCGAAACTCTCAATAGCAATTAGCCAATAGAACTAATCGCCAAATGACGATAATTAAACGGTGTAAACCCTCGGGTTGTTACAGACTCCCCTCCTTATAAAAATTGTGTCCCCGCAATTTTCATAATTAAGGTCATCACTAACAATTATTTTTCTAATATAAACTAGTTAAGCTAGAAAAATAAAGGTCGAGAATACAAATGCCAAGGAAATCTTTTAATTTCATAAAAGAAAATCACAAATTCTCAACAAAATCTAATTATCAAGAACGATGATCAGAAATCTCAAATCAACAAATATCTAATTATCAAAAACGATCATCAGAAATCTCAAATCAACAAATATCTAATTATCAAAAACGATAATAAAAATTCTCAAATCAAAAAATATCTAATTATTAATAACGATAATCAGAGATCTCAAATCAACAAATATCCAATTATCAAAAACGATAATAAAAATTCTCAAATCAAAAAATATCTAATTATTAATAACGATAATCAGAGATCTCAAATCAACAAATATCCAATTATCAAAAACGATAATCAGAGATCTCAAATCAACAAATATCCAATTATCAAAAATGATAATCAAATATCTCAAATCAACAAATAACCAATTATCAAAAACGATAATCAGAAATCTCAAATCAACAAATATCCAATTATCAAAAACGATAATCAAAGATCTCAAATCAACAAATATCCAATTATCAAAAATGATAATCAGAAATCTCAAATCAACAAATATCCAATTATCAAAAACGATAATCAGAGATCTCAAATCAACAAATATCCAATTATCAAAAACGATAATCAGACATCTCAAATCAACAAGTATCGAATTATCAAAATCGATAATCAGAAATCTCAAATCAACAAATATCTAATTATCAAAAATGATAATCAGAAATCTCAAATCAACAAATATATAATTATCAAAAACGATAATCAGAGATCTCAAATCAACAAATATCCAATTATAAAAAATGATAATCAGAAATCTCAAATCAACAAATATCTAATTATCAAAAACGATAATCAGAGATCTCAAATCAACAAATATCCAATTAACGAAAACGATAATCAGAAATCTCAAATCAACAAATATCTGATTATCACAAACGATAATCAGTAACAACATATATCCAATTATCAAAACCGGTAATCAGAAATCTCAAATCAACAAATATCTCATTATCACAAACGATAATCAGAACCAACAAATATCCAATTATCAAAAACGATAATCAGAAATCCCAAATCAACAAATATTTAATTATCACAAACGATAATCAGAAACAACAAATATCCAATTATCAAAAACAATAATCAGAAATCTTAAATCAACAAATATCGAATTATCAAAAACGATAATAAAAAACAACAAATATCCAATTATCAAAAACGATAATCAGAAACAACAAATATCCAATTATCAAAAACAATAATCAGAAAAAACAAATATCCAATTATCAAAAACGATAATCAGAAACAACAAATATCCAATTATCAAAAACGAGAATCAGAAATCTCACATCAACAAATATCCAATTATCAAAAACGATAATCAGAAATCTCAAATCAACAAATATCTAATTGTCACAAACGATAATCAGAAACAACAAATATCCAATTGTCAAAAACTATAATCAAAAATCTCAAATCAACAAATATCTAATCATCACAAACGATAATCAGAAACAACAAATATCCAATTATCAAAAACGATAATCAGAAATCTCAAATCAACAAATATCTAATTATCACAAACGATAATCAGAAACAACAAATATCCAATTATCAAAAACGATAATCAGAAATCTCAAATCACAAATATCTAATTATCACAAACGATAATCAGAAACAACAAATATCCAATTATCAAATCAGAAACAAAAAATATCCAATTATCAAAAACGATAATCAGAAACAACAAAAATCCAATTATCAAAAACGATAATCAAAAACAACAAATATCCAATTAGCAAAACGATAATCAGAAATCTTAAATCAACAAATATCCATTATCAAAAACGATAATCAGAAATCCCAAATCAACAAATATCTAATTATCACAAACGATAATTAGAAACAACAAATATCCAATTATCAAAAACGATAATCAGAAATCTCAAATCAACAAATATCTAATTATCACAAACGATAATCAGAAACAACAAATATCCAATTATCAAAAACGATAATCAGAAACAACAAATATCCAATTACCTACAGATAATTGGAAACAACAAATTTCTCGAATCAATTAAGATAACTAGAAAATCAACATAAAAGGTGGATCGATCCCAACAAATGGCGAGTTTTAGCTGCGTCGCACGTGCATCTCATATGGCCGAAGCCTACCAAGTACTATATTTTTGGTGCCCAACAAATGACCCAGAGGTCCAACAAATGACCCGAAGGTCCAGCAAATGACCCGAAGGTCTAGTACTGGTATTGACCCGAAGGTCCATCATATGATCCAAAGGTCCACCATATGACCCGAAGGTCCAACATAGTGGCTCGAAAGCACACAAAATCATCAAAATAATCAAACAGCAGATGTTTCAATTAACGAGTCCGGAATAAACCAAAATAGCAAACACACATGTCCCATACCACGAGTTTTACTAAATCGTTTACTTCTCTTCATCGTTTCCTCGAAATTGTAAAATTGTTTATTTTAAATAAATGATATTTTACGTTCTCAAACGGACAAGTCCAGAATTAAACGAATCAGTAAAAGTAAGGGTCCATAGTCCTCGATTTTGCTGAAACGTTTAAATCGCTTCCTCATTCTTTTGAAAGCGCAAACTGTAGAAATTTTGGAAAACAATTTTTATTTTAAAACGATTTGAAAAACCCGTGCTCAAAATAGCAACATATGTAGCAAATTCCATAAGGAAATTGCACTTCTCAAAACACCGTAAAAACGGATCTTAAAATCAGCATTGCGGGATAACCGCTTAAAAATCCACTTTAAAATTTGACAGTTACTGAAGTCAGAGCAACAACAATTTCATACATCAAAATCTCATCAAAATAATTCACATCAAAATATAATACCAGTGAATTTCCATTCATTAAAAATGTCAATGAAACACCGCGCTTCAAAAACTTAGCACCGGTGTAAAAATCCCGTTATAAAAAATGACGGAAACAAAATACGTATAAAACCAAACACCGGTTCAACGTAAAATTAATGTAGTAACGTGCAACTTAAATTTGCATGTAAACTACAAAATGAACAAAGAAATCACTCGAATATATCTTCAATGAAGATAATTCAAAACAGCGAAAATCTCAACAAAATCACATGGGTGCAACGCTTCGGATCCTCAATCGGATTCGAAATTTTCAAAGAAATTTGAAATAAACACATTTATGTAACAACATGATGAAATTTATTTCATTTTCATATTTTGATTTTTAAATCAAAAGGGCTATCAGCTGTACTCAGCGAAGACAGTGTCACTGTTTCCGCTGCGCTCTCCGATAAACAAAACAAAAATTACTAAATCATCGAAACAAACTTTCACTTTTATTTTTAAATAAAGATATTTAAAAATTTCATCATTATTTCAAAACTTTAGTTTTGACTCAAGGCATAATAAAACATCGACAAATAGTTGTAACAAATGTTTCATCTAAGTTTTGTTTTATATTATGTCCATAAACCCCAAGCTTTGATACCAACTGTGACGCCCCACCTCTATTCTCACAATAACAAAAGAGTATTAAAAGAAATACTATTTATTATTATGAAGAATAAGGCTGAATAGGAGCGGCCATTCGTGGTTAGGCCTGACGCTAGTATTGGTTACCTAGATAGGAGTGGTATATATTTTTATTTTGTATCTCTTATTTATTTACTCCCATCGACATACCCAATTCCAGTATAAAACAAACTACGGTGGTTCATAATAGTTTAGGACAATATATATAATAATAACACAGATAAGCTAAATGCGGAACATAGATAATATCAAATCTCATATATATAACTGAAGTCAGTTACAGTACATGTGATACAATACATATGATACAACTACGACTGTCGACACATGATATTATATATACAAGTACATTATTGACAATAATATACATGAATACCTATCATCCTATACTATGACAACGACTACTCCAAAAGATGTACAGAGACTTCATAGCTTAAGCAGCAACCCAAAGTAAGATATCAACAACCTGTAAATAACTCGGTCAGACCCGAGTATTAAATTTAAAAGAAAATATTATACAGGTCAGTCTAATTCAAACTCAGTTATTAATGCACGGAAGCAATAATAATTTAAATAATCAAATAGACGACAGTCAAAGAAATCTCGTCTATCCAATCCTTTAATAAGGAAATCGGATAACGGTAAATATAACACGTAATAGTGCTAAACAACAAACCAGCAAATTCAAATTATCAACGAAGATAAATGAAAGGATTATCAATGAAGATAATTTAGAAAACAACAGAATTGCCTAAACGGAAATTAACAACAAAATCTAATTATCAAGAAGATAATTAGATATCAGCAAAATCATCAAATTAAACCAAATCAAAATACGATTCAAAATATATTGAATTGGACATATGAAACAATTTCAAACAATTGAAATATCAATTAAAATGTCAATTCTGATAGGGCTGCAGCACACGCACGCGTGTACTGCCTCGCCACTACAGCCTGAAATACATAAAAGATCAACGAATCAGAAGCAAATAGTACCAACTCGAGATCAAGCTCAAGTTGTTCCAGTAAAACTCAAACCAGTTCAAAAGCCGAAGTGAATCACAAACCAAAGGAGTGACATGCACAAAAGTATAACATGTATGCACTGTAAACTGGACAGTGCAAATATCATACTCAAGAACAAAGGCCATAGTACAACAACAAAATGATCAACTCAAACCACAAGGGAAAAACTGCAACAATAGAAATTGCATCCATCACATGAAGTATACAAGCTACAGAACTTTAAATATTTCAAACTTAAAGTCAACATGCAGTCCAACAATAAGTGCACAAAGGCAGTTATTCCAAAACAAATGCAACAGTAAAAAGAAACAACTCAGCAATGCTCAAAGACCAAGACAAAGTACACAACAGTGCACAAAGTACAAACTGCAACAACAACACAAAATGCAATAGCCAAACAATAGTGCATCACTGACCATACCAAAACAAGCTCACCGGACAGTACAGATGCAATTATGCACATCATACAAATGAACGATTTAAAACTCTGATATGCACACTTATCTTTACCAGAAGGGAGGGAAAACTTTCTTAAGAAGGAAAATTATATGTGATTAATTTACTATTAAACGAATACATGGTCTGTCCCAATGTTTGTATCCTTGCCATTGAGAATAGCACTGCACTTTCTAGTTTTTAATGATTTAATGTTGTATGCATCCTGTGCTATACACCGACCAAATGGTAACTGTAGTGCAAGTTTCAAGTCCCTCCTTTTTGCCCCTTATGTATGTGTGTTTTTTTTGACGCTACCACCATTATTTTAGGATCCTTAATCAAGAGTGTCAGTGGGGGGATCACATGATGACAGTCAGAGAGGCAAAAGTAGAAAAATTTAAACATGGCGAGAAAGTGCTAAATTCCTTTCCTCTGAAATTCTACTGCAATACATTTAAGAGGGTTAAATTTTGGAAGCACACATTTCTAATTAGTACAGATACAATTATGCACAACATACATATGAACCAAGTTCATATATACAACAAAACACTCAGCAAAAATGAATCATTGAAACTGACTCGAACCAATATGGTGACAACATACAATGATGAGCAAAGCAATCAAACTAAAGCGTGGCATGGATCAAATTTAATCAGAAACATCAAAACCACGTCCATGCTCCAGCAGTGAACAAAGTACACTTGCATCAGAAAGTGGTGCAATTACAATATGAATTATGTCAGAGGACATTTATAAATACTGAATCAAAAAACAACAGAGTAACCCAAAGTCGAAGTCAAGTGATAACGAACCCATCAAATTCAAAGTAGCAGGTTTTACAATTCAAGTCAAATGTAACGTCCAGCCTTTTCGAGCGATTTAAGTCGACAATAAGTCAACTCAAATTATTCAAAATGACGGATTTATATTAAAATTTCGGGGTAAAATAAAATCATATCACAAAATTCACAGATCACAGACACAGAGAATTGAATATTTCAGCAAAGTGTTAACGCTAAAATTTGAACGCTAACACCCCGGTGTATGAAGTGAGATCGTGAAAGCACCACCCGATAGCTCGGGAACATATTATAAGCAGATAATAGTGAAAAAACAGTAAACCACAGCAATTTTATAGTGGTTCGGCTTAAGAGAGAGCCTACGTCCACTTTGAATATCTTTATTGACGATTTGATTACAAGTCAATGCAGTTACACTTTGATTACAACACACTTTGAGTTTCAAGTGACTTAGAACAAGTAGCCTAAACTTCAATGTCGATCCAAATCTTTGACTACATGTTAGACATGTTTGATTTCTTCGTGAAGTTCCTTGAAGGTGTTGAAGTAGTTCAGAATGCAGCAGAGTAACGGCGCTTGAGATGAATGAGCCCAAAAAGTCCCTTGAATGTTGGGGGTGGCCATGTATTTATAGGCAAATCTGGATAGAAATTTTTCGCCCAAGTCCTGAGTCGTGACCGACTCAGGCTAAGCCATGGCCGAGTCAAGTTGAGTCGTGGCCGGCTTATCTGATTAAGCATTTGGTCTTCTCACTAGCTCATTCTCTTGCTGGATTCTAAGCCAAGTCCTGAGTCGTTGGCGAGTCAATTCTCACTGGGACTTGCATTGTGGCAACGGAATACGACTCAGTGGCTTTAAGTCGCGGACGAGTCATCCTGAGTTATGAGTCATTAAGTCATTTCCTAGGTCGTCAATCCTCTTGAGTCGTTTCTTATGATGAGTCGTGGACTTGTTGAGTCGCTGAGGCAATACCTTTGATAAGTCGATAATGCATTGAGTCGGTCTGTCTTGTGAGCCGCTAACTAGTTAAGCCACTCTGCTCCTTCAAGTCGTTGAGTCGTTGATCCACTGAGTCGTTGTCAACTCTGAGTCGCTGCTTACCATGAGTCGTTGAGACAATAGTCTTGATGAGTTGGTAACTTATTGAGCCGTCCTGCCTTGTGAACCGTTAACCCCTTGAGTCGTAACCCTTTAAGTCGCTTTGAGCTTTAGGTCATTAACTTATTGAGTCGGTGACTCGATGAGTCGTGAGGCTTCCTGAGTCGTAGATCCTTCCTGAGCCGTCAAACACCTTAAGTCGTGGCCCATCCCAGGCCTTAACTCGTTGACTCCTTTAACTCGTGGGCCCCTTAACTTGTAGGCTGGAACGGGGTTAACATTTGCCCCTCGAAGCACACGCTTAAGTCGTAAGTCGTGTGCTTCGACTTATCATAACTCGGGCGTGCCGATTCGAGTTCCAGCTCTTCCAGATATAAAACACTTGACTCGTTCCTCCTATCTCCCACTTCTTATCAGCGATCCTCTAAAACGCATCCGCCATTAATACTTCTCTGAACCTTCGAAGGCGTCTCCGAGCTAATCAGTTGACGACTTATCCTTGCTATTACATTGCGTAAGTGAATTCAATATTTGTCCAACCATGTTTGTTGTTAAATCTTGAATCCCCATCCTCTGATTCTAATCAATCGTCATGCGTCGCGTTGCATCCTCGAGCCAAGCTGCGATTGATTTCCAATCGTCATTAGCTATGTTGTTGCGGCTTACGAGAGCTCAGCTACGCGTTGAATGTACGATGGACCTGAGGCGATTCGAATCTGTCTTGGGCGATTTGTTGGTGCAGAGAAATAATAGGTTTTACTGAGGAAGTGGTGGATTTGGAAGAGACGAAATGACCCTTAACGGGTTAATGGGTTGGCGAGTGGACGACCGGTTGAGAAAATGATTTTGGATTCATACGGCCTAATTGGTTTTTTGATTGCACGAGCGACTCAGCCCCTTAGATCTTCACCACGACTCATCCTTTGAACCGCGAACGACTCAAGTCATCTGCTGTGAACGACTTAAGCCATAGGCCATAAACGACTCAGGTCATAAGTCGTGAACGACTCAGCACTTGAACTATTTTTCACACCGAGTTGCTCCTTGTGGTTTGAACCTATGACCGGCTCAATTAGATGTAACCTAGGATTTGAGTCGCAGCCGAGACAGGACTTGGAGAATTTCAAACTGCCTTGAACTAAAATCTTTTCTATTACTATGCCTTACGACTTAGAGAACCAGTGACTCAATGTCTTGGAGCATGAATAACCTTGCTTCGTAATCTTTAAAATGTGGACGAGTTATCGCATTATACTGCTTTGAAGCATAATTCTGACTCGATCTTTGTCTTGAATTGCTGAAATAAACTGCCTTAATATTGAATTATTTGGACTTTAACCTGCTAAACTTTGTTGTGTATTTTAGTTTTACAGATTGCTTCAATTTGCAAGTATACAACCTGTTTAATACAACAATCACAGAAAATCGGGACGAATATACTGCCATCGATTGCCCACATCCAATGACAGATTAGTCAATAGAGGATAAATGTTAAATAGATTGCGTGAATGAAGTACTTTAAACCAACGAATCCAAGTAGAGTGCTAAAGCAATGTTGAAATAGTCAACTGAAATTGACCAGTTTGCAATAACACTATACCTGAAACTTTAAAATAACAAGTCCTGAAATTTAGTAATTGATCAATTGCCAACTAGCTTAACTTCAGTTATATTTACTTGTTTATTTTCATTAGTTCTGCACAACACTTCACACTTTTAGGAAACGTGCACCTTCGCATTTGAACATCCAGTTGCTTGTGTAGAATGACATCTCAACAAGAAGAACCGATGGGCCAGGCTGAAGATGTCTTCCTAGTAGCCAACCTGTTGGATAACCCTCCGGAGAGAACTCCCACAACTCTGAATCAGCGGGTGTTTAACCAATTGCTCATCCATTTTGGCATTGCTGAAGCTGATGCCTTACTGCCGGGGCCAAATGATACTGCAGATAGGCCCCCTTCTGGCTTTATTGCTGTCAATCGCCAAATGTGCTTGAGCGGTGCCATACCACCTTTTAATGACTTCCTTCAGCAGTTCCTGCTTCGATTATCTATCTCTCCATTCCAATTGCACCCCAATGGCCATGCCATTCTGATGGGGTTATGTGTGCTATTTAGTAGAGTTCTGGGCCGATTACCGAGCTTTGAGGAAATCTACTACTTCTGCTCATTCACAAAAATTAAAGATCATCCCTCTATCGTAGTTATAAGGAGTGCTCGAAACCGCAAACTCATCACCGATCTTCGTGAAAGCGTTCATGGATTTCTAAATCAGTATTTCTTTGTTCGCTGCCCTCTAGGGTTTTATGCCATCTGGAGAGTAGGAAGTAAGATTTTCCTGTTTTTATTTCTCCATTCTTGGGCTTTTCGAAATATGAGTTGCTAAATGCTAACTTGGCTTCTTTTTTTTCTGTTTTAGCACTTCCTCCTCCCTCTAGAGATCCATGCTATAAACAAATTTTTGAGAGATTGAACGCCGTGGTGGCAGAAGAGAGGAGTATAAAGTTTTTGTTAAATGATGGATTTTTACATCAATATGGGCTTCTTCATTCCTCTCGCTTCACTCAGCCTCGTGAAGTCCCAACTGAAATTCCTGATTCTCCGACGGAAACTCCTGATGCCCCGGTCTCTACCAAAGAGCACATGCAGGGAGGAACCTCTATAGAAACTCCTCTAGTGAAGTGTTCAATTCCGAAGGATGCTGCGGGGCCGTCTGACAAGTCTGTACTTGCCCCAGTTATCGAAGAGGAAGAAACTCCACGATCTTCCGGAAGATCTGCTGACGAAGGAGTTGAGAAAGCCAGTCCCAAAAAACATGATGGCAATGATGTTTTCGAGGGGTTGAGCGATTTAATTGTGACTTCTCAAGAACTTTTCAAAGATGATGTTTCCAAAACTATCTCTTCTGTAATTGAGGCGACATCCTCTCTACAACAAATGTCAACTCCGTCTACTCAAGTTATCACTACCTCTACTCCACAGAGTGGTCTGTAACTTGATGCGCGTAGTTTACACGTTACACAACACTTAGGATTTTTAGCACTTCTACGCATTCATCTTCTTATACTTTAAAGATTTCTAAAGCTTATTATTTTTATTCCAGATTCTCCAATGGGGCGCAGCAGCTCATACTATGATGATTTCCAGCGCTACGGGAGGCGTAGCCAATATGATTATAGGCGTCACCTCCCTTCTTACAGAGAATCTGATGAAGAGAGGGCCATCAGGAAAGCAGACGAGAGACAAGCATATGAAGAACGTCATCGAAGAGAACAAGAAAGACATGACCCTCCCCACAGAGATGATGATACCCAAAAAAGGAAGACTCACGATGAGAGAGGTAAAGGTCACATGGACGATTCTTCTAGCAAGCGGGCTAAACTTACTGAAGAAACAATGCCGACAGCTTCTGAAAATGTTCCTGCTCAATCTCCTGCCCTCGTTCGTTCCGACATTCAAACAATCATCAACCGGCCTGCATACCAAGTTGGGCAAGGTCCTCCCACTCTTCAAAGTCGATTCCCTCAGTGGTGCCTGAGAGGGGTTCGATTTGATCTCGACTTGGTTCCTCTCGACAAACCGGCTATGCTGCGAAATCTTGATACTGTCAGGACCGATATTGAAAGAATGTCGAACTGGCAAAAGCTTGTCGATGAGCTTCAGACGGTTAACCGAGCCAATCTTGAGGCCATGCTCACAATGGAGAACGATAAGGCTGAGTGGCAGAAGACTCTCGAACAGCATGACGCCGAAATGAGAAGTATTGCTTCCTATAATGAAAAGCTGGAAGCAGAAGTAGAAAAGCTTAAGGAAGAATTAGCTACTTCATCTACTTTCTATTCTCAAAAGGAGAGCATGCTTCAGCGACAAGTACGAGATGCGCATGCCAGTTAAAGGGCAGTCGAAGATAAGCTTACACACAAGGAGAAGGTCATAGAAGAATATCGCGCTGAAACTTTACAGCTGCGAGAACAGACCGGCTCTCAAAGCTTGGAGAGAGAGATGTTAAAAGCTCGACTTGCTATGGCCGAAAAGGAGCGTGACGAGGCTGTTGCTGGTAAACTCGCGGCCGAAGAGGCCCATCAAGCAACCAAAGCTGATATTGGCTCCACATTATTTGATTTTTAACTGCACAGCATTTTGGGGCGTGGCAGCCTTGCCTTTCTAGGCCCTAAGTATGAAAGTACACTAGCTGAAGTTTGGGAGGCAGCACTCGATATGCTCGGTGGTAAAGGTGCTGGCTATGCTGAGTCAGCTCTTGAAGAGCATTATCTTGATGATGATGCCCGCGCTGCTCTTGCCAAGGGAAAAGAGCAACTCGCCAGAGTGCGTTCCGGAATGGCGGAAGGGGAACGTTCTGAAAAAGAAATACCACCTACCACCTCTGAACGTCTTTTAGTTTCTTCTGAAGTTGACATCACAGGTTCCAGTGCTCATTCGCTGCCTCCTACAAAAACCGGGGTAATTACCGCTACTGATGATGAGGCTTTGGAGGATATCGGGGCTCAAAATTATGAGATTGAACCGACGAAGCAAACATCTTCAGGTAATTTTGAAATTGGTCCGATTCAGGTGGATCGCCTGCTTGCTCCTCAAAAGTTTGATGAGCTTCCCGATTACTTCTTGAATCTCGACGAACCCATATCTCCCTTCTTTTGGGGAGATACTAATATTTTTAATTTCTCTTCTTCTGCAGTTGAAACACCAAGTGCTGTGCAGACTTCACCTCCTCCGGTTATCCTTCCTCCGTCTCTTCAGGTGACTCCTCCTTCTGCTTCACAGCCCGGGTCACAAGAGGAGCAAATTGAGGCTCTTCATGGCTTGGATGACCCTATCGCTTCGCAAGAGCAGAAAGACGAGGGACTTGAAGGAGGCGAGATCTCTCCGGAGCGGACTCCTTCTGATGACGTAGTTTTGTCCCTCTTGTTACTCCAGGGAGTGAGTCTTCTTCGAAGAGAAGAAAGAAGCACGGAACATCGAAGAGGAGGGGGAAGAAAATCATTGCTACTGAAGAAGAACCGGAAGTTGCACCGGTTGCACCTCCCTCTCCTTCTTCCCTTATGCATATAGATAGACCTGAAAAGCTAATCATTCAGCCGGGCAAAGGGTCCAAAGGTGGTAAGAAGAAGTGAAGAGTCGGGCTTCGGGCTTTTTGATTCCTTTTTTGTGTAATGGTCGGATGTTGTGCAGGCACCGACCCCTGCTTTTTTATTTTGAAACCTGTATCTGCAATTGAATAAAATGATCCTTTATTTGTACAGACTCTTGTTTGAATTTGAGAATGCATTTATTATTCATTTTTGCACAAGTTTATTTATATGATATTGCGGTGAGCTTGTGTTATGTTGTTTGAGCGTACTTTACCGATGTAGCTATACCATTTTGTATGTAACTATACCATGTTGCCCCCATACCATAAGCTTGCTGCAATATCGCATACTTTGAGGGGACTTGCACTCTTATTTTCTGAAGAATAATTACTTCATTCTTGAAGAAATTTTTCGTAGAGTACAACTTCCTTCATATAAGTTTTCACGCTTTGTCCTTCGAAGAAATCACTTTTTTTTCTTTTGCTTATGTACGCATTTTGCCAAGTGAATTCTTCTATGTGGTAAAGCGGGCCTCTGAAGGGTACTTTAACTTTCTTCCCTTTTTTTTTTGTTTGAGGAAGGTTATTTTCTAGAATAGGTAAATCACTCTTCCTTTGAAAGTTAAAGTATGCTCTTGATGAGGATTTTTTTTTTAAAATAGAAATTTGTACCTCTGAGGAGGGATTTTTCACGTTTCAACACTTGGAAGTTTTATTTCAATCTTGGTGAAACGTGTACCTCCAAAGAGTTGTGCCTTTGAAGAAAGACTTTTCAAGTTTCAACACTTGGAAGTTTTATTTCAATCTCGGTGAAACATGGGCTTCCGAAGAGGTCTTTCTTTTTGATCGTGTCCCCGGGAGGGGGTTGTACCTCTGAGGAGGGATTTTTCACGTTTCAACACTTGGAAGTTTTATTTCAATCTTGGTGAAACGTGTACCTCCAAAGAGTTATGCCTTTGAAGAAAGCCTTTTCACGTTTCAACACTTGGAAGTTTTATTTCAATCTCGGTGAAACGTGGGCTTCCGAAGAGGTCTTTCTTTTTGATTGTGTCCCCGGGAGGGGGTTGTACCTCTGAGGAGGGATTTTTCACGTTTCAACACTTGGAAGTTTTATATCAATCTTGGTGAAACGTGTACCTCCAAAGAGTTGTGCCTTTGAAGAAAGCCTTTTCACGTTTCAACACTTGGAAGTTTTATTTCAATCTCGGTGAAACGTGGGCTTCCGAAGAGGTCTTTCTTTTTGATTGTGTCCCCGAGAGGGGGTTGTACCTCTGAGGAGGGATTTTTCACGTTTCAACACTTGGAAGTTTTATTTCAATCTTGGTGAAACGTGTACCTCCAAAGAGTTGTGCCTTTGAAGAAAGCCTTTTCACGTTTCAACACTTGGAAGTTTTATTTCAATCTCGGTGAAACGTGGGCTTCCAAAAAGGTCTTTATTTTGTTTTGCATTTCAACTTTGGTGAAGTGAAATTCCGAAGAGCGGCTATTACACTTCAACTCCTGGTGAAATGTGCCTCCGAAGAGGTCTTTATTTTGTTTGCATTTCAACTTTGGTGAAGTGAAATTCCGAAGAGCGGTCATAACACTTCAACTCCTGGTGAAATGGGCCTCCGAAGAGGGCTTTTGTTTTGTTTGCATTTCAACTCTGGTGAAGTGAAATTCCGAAGAGCGGTTGTTACACTTCAACTCCTGGTGAAATGTGCCTCAGAGAGGTTTTTCATCGCCTGGAAGTTACTCTCTCATGGTTGGAGGGTCATGACTCCTCCAATCTTTTTTGTTGAGTAGAGAACTTTCTTTTTTGTGGCGTATGACCCATTAGAGGTCTTTATCCTCCGAAGAGTTGTGCCTCCGGAGAGGACTTGTGCTGCCGATGATGGCTTTGGTTGTTCCCTTGTCCACTTGCTTATGCCTTTTCAGCGATCCTCTTTTTTTTTTTTTTTTTTTTTTTTTTTTTTACAAGTAACTTGTTTAATCCAAGGAAGTGTACTTCATTGTCAGGCAAGTTCGTGAGAACGAGCATCAGCTTCTTAATTGGATGTTTGTTTGTTCAAACGATCTCAATTTATTAGCAAAGGCCCGTTTCTGTCGAAATCATAGGCCGTTCAATTGAAGTACTTCCTATCTAGGATTTGAATTCGGAGCCTTTGTGACTTGAAATTTGGCGAGAATCACTTGGTCTTATTATGTGCAAGTTTCACTTCCATTGTATGCAAAAATTTAAATCGACATTTCAGCAATACATTCTATGTACTTTTTATATCGAAAATAAAGCAAACATGTAATAATAATAAGGAACACAAGATTTATAGTGGTTCGGCCAGGAAATTGGGCCTACATCCACTTTATATTTTTTCATTATTTACTTGCATCAGTTTTACAATTGCCTTCAATTAAAGAATCATACATTCATAATTCTTTTTA
Organism: Allium cepa; assembly: GCA_030765085.1. Lineage (NCBI taxonomy): Eukaryota > Viridiplantae > Streptophyta > Magnoliopsida > Asparagales > Amaryllidaceae > Allium > Allium cepa. The sequence goes on from CM060939.1 coordinate 904,497,217, forward strand.
CAATATTTCAACAAAATTTTCAAGTAATGTATGGACGCAAATGATTGCTGTTCCATGCCCTTGGAATTTGATCTCCTTCAACAGTAGTGAGTTTGAATGTGCCGTCAAGAAGCTTCTGACCTATGACATATGGTCCTTCCCAATTTGGCCCAAACACACCTGTCGCTGTCATAATTCTCTTCAGGACTAGGTCTCCAATCTCAAAGTTGCGTTGGCGAACTTTGGAATTGAAATGTCTGGCTATCCTTTGCTGATGAGCTGCAATTCTGAGATTTGCCTCATCTCTTTTTTCATCAAGGAGATCTAGCGCTTCAAGCTGTAGCTTTTCATTTTCTGCTTGATTGAAATGGATTCTTCTATGTGAAGGGACCTCTATTTCTACCGGAATCATTGCCTCTGACCCGTATGCTAATGAAAACGGGGTGTGCCCAGTCGCAGTTTTGTGAGTGGTTCTGTATGCCCATATTGCCAGTGGTAGCTTATCGACCCAACCACCTTTTGCTTTTTCAAGTTGCTTTTTGATGGTTGACTTAATAATTTTATTCACGGCTTCCACTTCCCCGTTTGCCTGCGGACGAGCCACTGCTGAGAAACTTTTTCGGATTTTGAATCGCTTGCAAAAATCTTGGAATTCTTCACTTTCAAACTGAGTACCATTGTCTGTAATTATTTTTTGAGGCACACCGTATCTACAAATGATGTTTTTAGTCACAAAACTTATCATCTTCTTTGAGGTGATAGTAGCCAGTGGTTCAGCTTCTGCCCACTTAGTAAAATAATCTACAGCAACAATGGCATATTTAATTCCAGATTTGGCAGTTGGTAACGGTCCTACAAGGTCTATCCCCCATATTGCAAACGGCCATGGACTGACCATCTGTGTGAGTTCAGTGGAAGGAGCTCTAGGAATTTTGGCGAATCTTTGGCATCTGTCACATTTTCGGGAGTACTCTGCTGCATCTCGATTAATTTCTGGCCAAAAATATCCGTATCGGAGGATTTTCTTTGCTATTGTTTGGCCACCTGAATGATCACCACATTCTCCTCCGTGCACCTCCGCTAGGATTGCTTTGGACTCTTCCCTGGATACACATCGAAGTAATGGCATTGAGAATCCCCGTCTGTATAATCGGCCATCCTGGATTATTTATCGAGAGGCTTTTCCCAGTAGCTTTTGTCGTTCCCTTGAGTTCCCTGGTAAGGATCCATTGAGCAGATATTCTGTTATCGGAGTCATCCATGATTCTTGCTCTTGAGACATGCTCATGATCCAGTCAATGTCCATCTCATCAATGCTAGGAGTCGACAGGACCTCTACTGGAGTTAACCCCAGAAATTGAGCTTCGCCTGTGCTAGAATACTTTGCGAGAGAATCTGCTTTCATGTTTTCTTCTCGAGGAATGTGACTTATCATGTAATGATCGAAATCACCCAGGAGTTCCCAAGCCTTTGACAAGTAGGCGGGCAGATTCCCCCCTTTTGCTTGGAATTCCTTTTTGACTTGGCATACAATAAGCTGAGAATCACTGAATATTTGTAACGCTCGGATGTTTAATTCTTTAGCAATCCTTAAGCCAGCGATAAGGGCTTCGTATTCTGCTTCATTGTTTGTTGAAGGAAATTCCAATCTTAGTGCATAGCATAATGATCGGCCTTCAGGGGTCTCAAGTACAACTCCGGCTCTAAAACAGTAGTCGTTTCTCGCACCATCGACATATAACTTCCATTGGATTGGGGAATTATCGACCGTTTCCCCCTCACTGTTACCCTTATCTGTGAATTCTGCGATGAAATCTGCTAAAGTTTGTCCATCGATTGCTTTTCGGGGATGATAAGTGATGTCATACTGACTAAGTTCAATATTCCACTTTAAAAGACGACCCGAAGTCTCAGGGCGAAACAAGACTTGCTTTAAAGGTTGATCAGTGAGGACTCTGATAGGATGAGCTTGAAAATATTGCCTCAACTTCCTAGAGGCAATTAGTAGGCAATAGGCGAGTTTTTCCAACTTAGAGTAATTCATCTCTGCACCAGTGAGTCTTTTGCTGATATAGTAAACTGGATGTTGAATCCTTTTGTCTTCTCGTATCAGCGCTGCACTTAAAGCATGAGATGATACTGCCAAGTATATAAGAAGATCCTCGCCATCGCCAGGCCTAAAAAGTATTGGAGGCGTTTCCATATGGCGAATCAATTCATCAAAGGCTTTTTGGCATTCGGGAGTCCAATCGAAGTTTTTCTTTCCTTTCTTTAGGGCGTCAAAGAATGGGATGCATTTATCTGTGGCTTTGGAAATGAACCGACTCAAGGCGGCGACTTTTCCATTGAGACTTTGCAATTCCTTCTTTGTTCTAGGGGCTTTGACTTCTTTCAGTGCAGTAATTTGAGCTGGACTGGCCTCAATGCCCCTAGCGCTCACGATGAAACCTAAAAACTTGCCGGATTCCACTCCAAATGAACACTTTAAAGGATTGAGCTTCATTCTGTATTTTCGGAGGACTGCGAACATGTCTGCTAAGTGTTCTATGTGATCCACTACTTTCTTAGACTTTACTAACATGTCATCGACGTAGACTTCCATAGTCTTGCCCAGTTGCGGTTTGAACATAGCATTAACAAGTCTTTGGTATGTTGCCCCTGCATTCTTCAGCCCGAAGGGCATAACTCTGTAGGAGTAAAGACTAACATCGGTGATAAAGCTCGTGTCCTCCTGATCTGGCTCATGCATCATGATCTGGTTATATCCAGAGTAAGCATCCATAAAAGATAACAATTCGTGACCCGCTGTTCCGTCTACCAGTTGGTCGATTCTGGGTAATGGGAAGCAGTCTTTGGGGCAGGCCTTGTTTAGATCTGAAAAATCGATGCATACTCTCCATTTTCCGTTGGCTTTCTTAACCAGCACTGGATTTGAAACCCAATTCGGATAGGTAGATTCTTTGATAAAATTATTCTCCATGAGCCGATCAACTTCTTCTTTTAATGCCGCCGACCTTTCTGGACCTTGAGTTCTCCTTTTCTGTTTCACAGGTGTAAATTTTGGATCAATATTTAGAGCGTGCACTGCAACTTCTGGGGATGTTCCGCACATATCGGCATGAGTCCAAGCAAAAACATCCAGATCTGCCCTTAAAAAACATATTAAGATATTCTGAATTGACGCATTAAGTTGTGAACCCACATTCAACACCTTGTTTGGGTCCTTTGGGTCAACAGGTATTGGTATTGTCGTTTCCACTGGTACCACTCTATTTTCCCCTGCACTGACTTTTCTAGGGTCCATCTCTTTCCTTGCTCCGCTGTGCTCGCCAGTGCAGGGTCCGCCCTGTAATTGCTACAATGCTGGTTCTTTGATGCGGACTGGGGCTGCCGCATTCTTTCCCATTTCTCTTTTTCTGGTTTCTCGTAGCTCTGTTAGATAACATTCTCGCCCCGCATTTTGATCCCCATTTATAACTCCCACTCCATTATCTGTGGGGAATTTAATGGTGAGGCACCACGGGGCCAAAACAATTTTGAATGCTGCGAGAGTTGGACGACCAAGGAAAGCATTGTAAGCAGAAAATTCGTCGACAATCATAAAAGTTTGCTTGCGAACCATTTTTCTCTCTCCTTCTCCAAGTTCCACAAACAAATCAATGGTTCCTACCGACTGCTTTGGCTCCCCAGTGAAGCCGGCAATTTTCTGCAATGAGGCTTGCACATCAGCCATAGGGATCTTCATTTGGTCGAATGTTTTCTTGAAGAGGGTATTGCAGGATGCACCACAATCAATGAGAACTCTTCTGACAATAGCTGGCCCGATACCAGCCGAGATGACTAAGGGATCCAAGGTAGGAGCTTCAATACCTGCGGAATCCCTAGCTTTGAATACAATATCATCATCGAAAGTTCTTTGTTGCTTCAAGGGCGTAGCACCTTCCAAAACGAATACATCTTCCTCGGTCGGTACATACTTTAAAGCTCGGGTATACCTTTCCATCTCACCCCAGCTTCTGCTTGCTGGGTGAGGTCCTCCTGTAATGACATTGATAATGGGCCTTCCAGATTCATGCCCTGCAGCCTTCTCACTCGTCCTAGGCTGATGAGTAGGAGCCTGTTGCCCCTGACTAGATGAAGCAGGATTGTTGCTATTCTTTTTCACAAATTGCTGCAGTTTGTTTTCCCTTAGCAACTCTTCAATCAGATTTTTCAACTGGCGGCATTCGTCGGTCTCGTGACCGGGTTGATTATGGAAGCGGCAGAACTTCCCACTCTGTATAGCCTTTTCCCCGGTCCTTAGAGGAGGAGGTTTAGGAAAGTCAATAGAATCTTTAGTGTCAAGGTAGATACGCTCCAGCGTATCTGATAAAGGAGTATATTCTGATGGCTTGAAGGATCGGGGCTTCTTCGGATTACTCTGTTTCTTCCCATTGTTATTTTCCCTTTTTTTCCCTACAGATTCATTCTTGCGTGGAGCAACAGTGTTATCTTCAGCTTTTTCCAATACTGTCTTTACCGGTACGGGACGGCTTTCCAAGCGTATGAATTCATCTGCTTTTTTATAGAATTTTTCAAGGGAATTTGGTTCCTTCATGTTTAGCCATTTCCCAAATTCGCTCGACTTGTCAATAGCCCTCATCAGATAAGTCAATATCATTCGCGGTTCTGCGTTGTCCACCTCAGCTAGTGCTATATTAAAGCGGTTTAAGAAAGATCTGATAGATTCACCTGGATTCTGTTCCAAACTCGACAGTGACATGACATCCTTGGCTTTTGAGGCATATAGTCTGAACTACTCCTTGAATTTCCGGGTTAAGTCAAAAAACTGATCTATAGATCGGACTGGAAGCTTGGTGAACCAAAGCGGAGCTACACCTTCAAGATACACAGGAAAATACCGACACTTTATTTCATCAGAGGCTCTGGCACCTGTCATGTGCCAATCGTACTTGTATAAGAATTCGTTCGGATCACTTGTCCCCTTGTAAGCTGGAATGGTTGGAGGGACAAACTTCCTTGGGAATTGAGCCTTTAAGATTTTCTCAGTAAATGGAGTTTTACTCGGGGCGAAACCCCATTCTTTCTCGTCTTCAACCCTCTGCATACTCTCTTTCATGATTTGTCGGACCATTCCACAAAGATACTCCTCATCATGTCGAGTTCTAGATCCACCAACCTCAGGAAGGGTTTGTTCAAAGGGGCTAGCAGCCCTTTCAGGAGCATTCCTTTCTTCAGCCTCATGAATGTTGCAAGCAAAATTCCTTTCATTACCTGCCGGTTGACGGTTTGCCCCAACCAAATCGTTCAACCTATTCAGAATTAGGGCATTCTGGGCATTCTGAGCCTCGAATTGTGCATTTTGGGCATTGATCTGTTGGTTCAGCCCTAAGATTGCAGCATCCAGCTCTGCCTTTGTAACTCCGACACCTGGAGTGGCTTGATTTGATATAGGGGAAGCGGAGGTTCCCTCTTGAATATTCCCAGATCTGACAGATCTACTTTTCCTTCCAGGAGCCATAATCTCGGATAGACTTCTGGTTTTCAAGGAAATTCTCTCTACAAACCTTTGTGAAGCAATGATGATAGTTCACCTGAGTTCAATTCTCAGTGAAAGCACCAAAAATGTTAACGCTAAAATTTGAACGCTAACGCCCCGGTGTATGAAGTGAGATCGTGAAAGCACCACCCGATAGCCCGGGAACAGATTATAAGCAGATAATAGTGAAAAAACAGTAAACCACAGCAATTTTATAGTGGTTCGGCTTAAGAGAGAGCCTACGTCCACTTTGAATATCTTTATTGACGATTTGATTACAAGTCAATGCAGTTACACTTTGATTACAACACACTTTGAGTTTCAAGTGACTTAGAACAAGTAGCCTAAACTTCAATGTCGATCCAAATCTTTGAACACATGTTAGACATGTTTGATTTCTTCGTGAAGTTCCTTGAAGGTGTTGAAGTAGTTCAGAATGCAGCAGAGTAATGGCGCTTGAGATGAATGAGCCCAAAAAGTCCCTTGAATGTTGGGGGTGGCCATGTATTTATAGGCAAATATGGATAGAAATTTTTCGCCCAAGTCCTGAGTCGTGACCGACTCAGGCTAAGCCGTGGCCGAGTCAAGTTGAGTCGTGGCCGGCTTATCTGATTAAGCATTTGGTCTTCTCACTAGCTCATTCTCTTGCTGGATTCTAAGCCAAGTCCTGAGTCGTTGGCGAGTCAATTCTCACTGGGACATGCATTGTTGCAACGGAATACGACTCAGTGGCTTTAAGTCGCGGACGAGTCATCATGAGTTATGAGTCATTAAGTCATTTCCTAGGTCGTCAATCCTCTTGAGTCGTTTCTTATGATGAGTCGTGGACTTGTTGAGTCGCTGAGGCAATACCTTTGATAAGTCGATAATGCATTGAGTCGGTCTGTCTTGTGAGCCGTTAACTAGTTAAGCCACTCTGCTCCTTCAAGTTGTTGAGTCGTTGATCCACTGAGTCGTTGTCAACTCTGAGTCGCTGCTTACCACGAGTCGTTGAGACAATAGTCTTGATGAGTCGGTAACTTATTGAGCCGTCCTGCCTTGTGAACCGTTAACCCCTTGAGTCGTAACCCTTTAAGTCGCTTTGAGCTTTAGGTCATTAACTTATTGAGTCGGTGACTCGATGAGTCGTGAGGCTTCCTGAGTCGTAGATCCTTCCTGAGCCGTCAAACACCTTAAGTCGTGGCCCATCCCATGCCTTAACTCGTTGACTCCTTTAACTCGTGGGCCCCTTAACTTGTAGGCTGGAACGGGGTTAACACAAAGTAAATAAGCTAGGATCACCAGAGTTTCAAATCAGGTACAAAACAGAGTTCAAACAAATACAACAGATATCGAGTACATAAAGATCTCTAATACAAAACCAAGTTTTATAAGTTCAATGAAACATAAACTGAGATCTAAGAAGGAAACTTCAGGTAGAGCTCCAGCACCTTGTCTTCAAGAATAATTTCCTTTAAGCTGCAATACTCAGGCTGACCCGAGTGAAAATAAACAAACACCCGAGTCAGGACTAACATTCTCATCTAAGTGAATAACTCGAGTGAAACATCTACTGAAAGTACAAATAACTTAAAGAAGTTGGTATCGTTATCCTTTAAGGATCCATTAAACCAGTAATATACGCTATATACAGTAATGTCTAATCAGTAAAGTATAGTCATATAGAAAATAGCGTTAAGGGGATGGTGAACCTTAACGCGGTCGGATCTTTAAAACCAAAATCGTAATGGGCTCATTATAAGGAGATGACACGGCAGGCGAGGCAATGCCAGGGTGGATACACCGTTTGCACTCCCGGACCGGTGGTGACGGCAAGCCAGCAGCTTCCACCCACCTCGAGCAATACTCCAATCAAAGTGGCGCCACCAAATCGAATCATACAAGTAATAGAATGGTTTCCGAAGAAGCATGTTCGATAAAAGGGTGCGACCCTTTGTGTAGCCCGGTATAGCTCCTGTTTTAGTCATTTATGCCAACTCAAGGGAGTTGGGTCCACGTAATGTACCTTGGGAACGTCGCCACCATCCTACTCCATTCTGGAATCTCCATCGCGTACACAGTTGTTAAAGTGATTTTCGGTATTGGCCGGCTAGAGGACAATATCCGATCCCGGTCTCTTTAACAACCAATCGTTATATTTTTCACACCATGGTTGGTTTTATAAAATCGTTTCACAATTTCAAGCCATTTACCAAATATATATAACCTTGACTTTTCAGTTTGAAATTCGTACAGTTATGGTTTATCCAATTTCCATTTAAATCTTCGAATTGTTTCCATGTATCTATATAAAGTTTAAGAAGAAAGAGAAAAAAACATTTTACAGTAAAGCGTTTGAAATCTTAAATTAATTATTTATGAAAATAACGATTTTAGTAGGTTTCACAATTTGTCGCTCTATAAGGTTTAAACTTACAACCATATTTGGTTCCACCAACATTTAGAATTTTCGGATTTCAAATACTTATCAACCATATAAATTTTTCAAAATCAAATTTCTCAACCATGGTGTCCGTATATAAGTTTTCTAACCTATGGTCAAGTGATACGGATGTATATCATCTCCATACGTGTTAATTTATACTTACGGGTATATATCGTTTCAACCCGCAATCCCAATAAAGGTTTGAAACATTCGGGTTATCCTTTCAACCCGAAGGAGATTTCGGACTAACAAGGACCCCAAAAAAAAAAAATATATTCGGGAATTCAACACAACATGGAAATGAATCAGATGCTATCAAATAACATTACATGAAGTGATAGTACATGAATGATACTACATAAATGATGCTACATGAAATGATTCTACGTGACATGGCATAAATTATTCGATGACAATGATGCATTTAACTTTTAATTCTACATGCACGCTTACCATACGGGAAACAGTTCAGTCGTTATTTTATCAAAATAAATCCACTTATTAATCGAATGACAGTCGTGAGTGATTACTCACCTTTTGTCGGATAGAGATATTTGATAGCTGAAGTGACGGAGAGCACAGATCAGACGTGAACGGATAACTCCTAAGTTATTGGATTCCGGCTGCGATAAACGTATGAAACCATAAATAAATATCCACGTCGCTATGTTTTCCGTTAGAAATCATTTAAATATTGAGTTGTCATTACGATTTCAGTTTATATATATATATATATATGGACTACGTATATAAAAATTAATTATTGCATGTTTACTGTTATCCTTTTTTTTCAACTATCCTTTTGACACAAGTAGTACAACTTACCTGCGAGCAAAATTTCCAACCTGTAGAGTGCCAAATTTTTTCTTTCACTACGTTAAATTTTCAAGGTACCGGTTTGGTGAAATAGAGAAAAGGAAGTAAACATATAACAAATAAAATGGATGCAAATTTTTCCCAAAGTATAGAAAATGTTGAAATTCAAACTGTAAAGAAATTTTGGGAAACACAAGTAAATTTTAAACCGTAAACTAAGGTCAGATACTCAAAGAGAGGGATTTCAAACCAACAATGGCAGCAAATGGAAGTTGAAACACAGTCTGAAGGAAACTGTGATTTTACACGACATGACACTGGAAACTTTGGGTTTTGCAAGTAATAATCTAAGCACAATGCAAAATACAGCATAGCCTTTTCTGTGATTGTCTATGTCGCATTAGTGTAACACAATTTACTTAACAATATCACTGATGAACAAATCAAAGAAATGTGCATAGATAACTTTAGTTTGAAAACAAAAGTTTGTTTGTTCAGCCTTCAAAATGACGCACCATGCTTCTGAGGTGCATAAGCTCGGCAATTTACATCTTCCCATTTCCTCCTCTTCTTTTTTTTTTATAACCATGCACACAACTAAGGAAAGAAAAGGGAAAACGAAACAAAAATCCTTTTGTTCAGATCAACAAAAGTACACAAGGCTCCAAAGATGCACAATTCGTCAATGGTTTCACTGTCTATATCTTCATCTTCTCATCTCTCTCTTTTTTTTTCTTTTTTTTTTATATATATATAGAGAACGCACGCACCAAGGAAAAAAAACACAAACGGAAACTCACCGCATAGTTGAAGTGGTGTGGCGTAGGCGGCGGCTGACGCAGAGGGAGGGGCAGGACGTTGCGGCTGGGGACGGTGATTGTTCTAGTGGGGTCGGGATTTCCGGGATGGCAGCTGGGCATGGCGCGGAGGTAGGGGCTGTCGTGGCGGCGGATACAGGGCGAAGAGGAATGGGTTTGAAGAAGTGGATCGGCTGTGTTTTTTTTCTTCTTTTTCTCCTTTTTTTTTGTTGGATTTGTTGGATTGGCTGAAGTATATTTTGGAGGGGCGAAGAAAGAATGATGAAGCCTCCTCTAAATATGCTAGTTTTGATTTCGTGAGGATACGGTTCTAAATATAAGGTAACTGATTGAATTTTGAAACGTACCATAAATAATTTGTAACGTACTTAAAAATTCCTAGATTACAACTGTTCAACACGCACAGAAAAATTTAAGATTGAATTCTAATCCATAAGTTTCAGTTTATAAAGACAACTAATAAATTTATATACGGACCCCAATACACACAAAACAGCGCGTAACTCCCACATCGGACCTCCAAATTCAGCAAATAAGGTATCGTTGCGCTCAGCTTGTCAGCACGAGTCTAATAATGTACAGAAAAATCATGTTTGTTCTTTCCAATAAATATTCAATTTATGAAATTTGCGGTCGCTGACACCGCTAATTGTACCATATAAAATGAATTTAATTGCGTTAACGTTGATGGAAAACTACAACAAACGTTATTATATTTTTGATTATAATTTCTCTTAAACATTACAATCATAAAACGACATTTCCAAAAATTCAGGATTTATGCAAATTGATTGCTAAAGTACGTTACCCACACATTTAGTAGGTTATTATATTTGAAAGTACTCTTATGCCAAACAATCTAGATATTTACAACAAATTCGTACGTTATTAAATTTTTGTTTCAAATTTGTCGTCAATTTCTGCAGGAATCCAATTTTATTAGCAGTAAATTTCTCGAGTCGTTACACTCTCCCCCACTCAAAACTTTTCGTCCCCGAAAAGAGCGGAGTCAAATGGGAAGTGTATCAATGGAACAATCGGATCAAAATAGAGGAGATTAGAATAACATACCTATTCAAATAGTTCGGGGTTTGAAGCACGGATACTGTCCTCGGTTTCCCTGGTGCAGTCACGATCATCATTGCTCCATTGGATTTTAACAAGATTAACAGACTTTCTCCTGAGTTGCTTCGTATCCCTGTCAACAATGCGAAGTGGCTTCCTCTCTACGGTTAGATTGGGTTCAACATCGAGATTCTTAAGCAAAGCAGGTTGGACATGAAGCGATGGGTCATGAAGATATCTGCGGAGATGAGATACGTGAAACACGTTGTGAACCTTAGCGAGTTTCTCTGGTAAATCCAAACCGTAGGCTAAAGGGCCAACTCTTTCAATGATACGGAAAGGGCCTATAAACCTGGGAGCTAGCTTCCCTTTCCGACCGAATCGGATGACGTTCTTAAGCGGTGAAATCTTGAGGAACACTTGATCTTCTACGGCAAACTCCAGTTTCCTTCTTCTCCTATCCGCGTATTTCTTCTGCCTATCCTGGGCAGTTCTCATTTTCATCCGAATATCCTCGACCTTCTTGGAAGCTTCAAGGATCAGGTCGGGCCCGAGAACTAATCAATCACCCGTTCCGATCCAACATGATGGGGATTTGCACGATCGTCCGTATAGAGCAGCAAAAGGGGATGTCTTGATGCTGGCCTAAATTCAAGGATAGAAAATTACTGAGTTGTTTTTCAAATAAGCTGGAATTTGAATTAGATCATACCTGATAACTATTATTGTAAGTGAACTCAACGAGATGAAGATGGTCTTCCCAAGAACCACTATAGTCAAGAATACAGGCACGAAGACGGTCTTCTAGAATCTGATTCACTCTCTCTGTTTGTCCATCGGTTTGAGGGTGATAGGCGGTGCTCAGATTCAGCCGCGTACCTAGAGCTTCTTGGAATGCCTTTCAAAACTTGCTAGTAAAGATTGGGTCTCGATCACACACAATACTTACTGGAACTCCATGCAGTCTGACGATCTCCTTCATATAAATCTCGGCTAGACTCGAAGCGGTACGATTCGACTTGACCGGAATGAAGTGGGCGGATTTAGTCAATCGATCAACAATGACCCAAATGCTCTCATTTCCCTTTCTCGTCCGAGGTAGTCGATCGATAAAATCCATCGAAACTTGCTCCCATTTCCAATTTGGTATCTCAAGAGGTTGCAATAAACCAGCGGTTTTCTGATGATCAGCCTTAACCTGTTGACACGTGGCGCATCTACCAATGAAAGAAGAAATATCATGCTTCATACCGTTCCACCAATATATTCTTTTCATATCATGGTACATCTTCAAAACTCCAGGATGTATGGAAAGTCTAGATTGGTGATTCTCCTTGAGTGCCTCTTGTCTTAAATTGTCAACATCCGGAACACAAATTCTTCCTTTAATTCTTAAAATCCCATATTTGTCGATTTGTGCATCCATTTCGCTTTGATTATCACTCTTTCTCTTTCTAACATTCGCCTTCATTCTAACCAACATCGGGTCTTTGTTCTGCTTAGCTGCTATGCGATCCATAAGAGATGGGGTAACCATAATCACACAAAGTATCGACTTCTTCCTACTCAGAGCGTCGGCAACAACATTTGCTTTCCCGGCAGTATAGTTGATGTCTAGGTCATAGGCTGCTAAGAATTCGAGCCATCTCACTTGTCTCTGATTCAAATCTTTCTGGTTAAAAATATGCTTCAGCGATTTATGGTCCGTAAAGAGTTCGAACCTGGTTCCCAAAAGATGATGCCTCCACAACTTCAAGGCAAATACTACCGCCAGTAATTCCAAATCATGGGCGGCATAATTCACTTCGTGGGTCTTCAACTGTCGGCTGGCATAGGCGATCACCCTTCCATCTTGCATCAACACGGCTCCCAATCCTTCTCGGCTAGCATCAGTAAATACCGTAAATCCCTCGCTCCCATTTGGGACGGTAAGAACTGGGGCAGACGTTAACTTGTCCTTTAACTCCTTGAATGCAGCCTTACACTTATCACTCTAGACAAATCTAACATTTTTACGAGTTAGAGCCGTAAGCGGAGCAGCAATCTTAGCGAAATTCTCAATGAATCTCCGATAGTAACCAACTAAGCCTAAGAAACTTCGGATGTCAGTAGGGACTTAGGGTCCTTCCAATCATTGATAGCAGTGACCTTAAGCGGATCGACGGAAACTCCATTTTCTGAAACAATGTGTCCAAGAAATCGTACTTCATCCCTCCAGAAATGGCACTTAGAGAATTTAGCCTTCAATTGATGTTTTCTAAGGGTATCAAGGACATAAGTGTGTTTTATTTTCCTTTTCGGATTTTGAGAAGACGAGAATATCATCCACGAAAACCAGCACAAATTTATTAAGGACATCACGGAAAACACGATTCATAAGATCAACGAAGTAAGCGGGTGCATTTGTTAGTCCAAAAGGCATGACCAACCATTCATAGAACCCATTCTCTGCCCGGAAAGCTGTCTTGGGAATGCTCTCTTCAGCTATGCGGAGTAGGTGAAAACCGGTAGCCAGATCAAATTGGGAGAATTCTTTAGCTCCATAGAGCTGATCGAACATATCATTAATACGTGGCATAGGGTATCTATTTTTGAGACTAAGCTTGTTCAATTCCCTATAATCTACACACATCCTCAAGGAACCATCAGACTTCGTGACAAATACTACGGCTGCTCCCCATTCAGAATAGCTTGGCCTAATCAAGCCCTTTGAAAACAAGTCTTCGATTTGGCATTTCAACTCCGCTCTTTCTTTCGGGGCCATCCTTCGTGGTGGAAGGACCACAGGTCGGGCTCCAAGAATTAGGTCGATACGGAACTCTATTTCCCGTGGAGGAGGAAGAGAAGTAACTTCGCCAAATACATCGGGAAAATTCTTAACAATAGGAGTGGAATTAAGTTCATTAGGATGAGCATCAAGCGAAAAGATGAAACTGCCCGCAAAATCTTGAGGCATTTGACCTTCAATTATTAAGGGATCACCCTCATCATCAACTAAGGAAACAATCCGCTCCTTACAAGAAATATGAGCACTGTATTTTCTCAGCCAGTCGCCTCCAAGTAAAATATCGAATGCATCGAACCCAAGGACATAAAAATTACCCATGAAAAGATGTAAGCCATATGTTAGTTTCACTCCTTTACAAACCCTTTTAAGATTTGCGGGACCACCAATGGGATTTGATACACAGAGTGACTCAGAGGAATATTCAGTTTTGTATAGGTGCTCTAGTTTATCGCATAAATCAGTGGAAATTAAGCTATGGGAAGCTCCGGTATCAAATAAAACACGAACAGGATGAGAATAAAGAGTGGACGTGCAACGGAGTGTACCTTGAGCATCCTCAGTTGTCGGGTCGGAAGAAGTCATAGCGAAAACTCCAGAAGTCTTTCCCTTTTGCTGAGTGGGACAATTGTTTTTGAAGTGACCTGGTTGCAAGCAGATGTGGCAAAGGTTGTTTCTGGTTGCTTGGGATGGAGGAGGAATAGCGGCTCCGGTCGGAAAAGGACAACTGTTTGAGTAATGACCTTTTTGGTTACATTTGAAGCATGTGATGTGGGAGATGTCAATAGCTTGCTTCTATGGAGTAAAACCAACGCCTTGAGAAAGTTACCGCTTCTTCTTCTGTTGCTGGAACTTATCCTTCTTCTTCATTGGACTAGTAGTGGTTTTAAGCGAACTCTGAGTGGAGGCAGCCTGCTTACCCTTACAAGTTGGATTCTCAAATCGGGTGGCCATGTCTACCAAGCTAGTAAAAGTCCCATGCACATTCTGTATCAATCGGTCATAGTACTCAGGACGTGCACCATTGATAAACTTTTCGTTCTTCTTAAGCGGGGTGTCTATCAAACTGGGGCCATACTTAGACAACTCATTAAATTTTCTTTCGTATTCTGCGAAAGTCATGTTGCCTTGCTCCAGGTCCATGAAAGCTCGATAAAGACTCGATTTTCCCGCTTCTGGTACCCATTTGGTGATAAAGGCATCCCTAAAGAAAACTCAAGATTTAAGCTAGATTCAAGATAGATATGAAAAAAATGGAAAAGGATAAAGATCGGAATTTAGATATCACCTAAACTGCTCCCAAGTGATATCTGCCTCTACAGCCTGGGCAGTAACGGATCTCCACCAATCTCGAGCAGCTTCTTGCAACTGCCAAGCCGCTAATTGGCGTTTCTGGGCATCATTAATCTCAAGCCCGGTAAATATCATTTCTACATTTTCCAACCATTGCTGGGCCTCGATAATGCTCTCAGAACCTTTGAACTTGGTTCCTCCAAGCTGGGTATACTCCTTGCACAAAGTGGTAAATCTGACTGGGGCAACTACTGGGACTGGTGCAGCTGCAGGAACAGGTTGAGCGTCTCCTCTTCCCCTAGTGCCTCTTCTGTTAGCCATCTGGGGAGTTCAAGAATAGGGTTTAGAACAAAGATGAAGATGATATCAAAGATTTTAGAATCAATGGAAGATTTCTAGAAAGTAAGATGCATTGTGAGTAAAAGGAATTCTGTGATGTGATTTTTCTCATTCTAGGGTATTGCTACCCTATCTCTAATGAGCTTCTACCCCATAAACCATCAGCTCTGATACCACATGTAACGTCCAACATTTTCGAGCGATTTAAGTCGACAATAAGTCAACTCAAATTATTCAAAATGACGGATTTATATTAAAATTTCGGGGTAAAATGAAATCATATCACAAAATTCACAGATCACAGACACAGAGAATTGAATATTTCAGCAAAGTAAATAAGCTAGGATCACCAGAGTTTCAAATCAGGTACAGAACAAAGTTCAAACAAATACAACAGATATCGAGTGCATAAAGATCTCTAATACAAAACCAAGTTTTATAAGTTCAATGAAACATAAACTGAGATCTAAGAAGGAAACTTCAGGTAGAGCTCCAGCACCTTGTCTTCAAGAATAATTTCCTTTAAGCTGCAATACTCAGGCTGACCCGAGTGAAAATAAACAAACACCCGAGTCAGGACTAACATTCTCATCTAAGTGAATAACTTGAGAGAAACATCTACTGAAAGTACAAATAACTTAAAGAATGTTGGGAGCATCATCCTTTAAGGATCCGTTAAACCAGTAATATACGCTATATACAGTAATGTCTAATCAGTAAAGTATAGTCATATAGAAAATAGCGTTAAGGGGATGGTGAACCTTAACGCGGTAGGATCTTTAAAACCAAAATCGTAATGGGCTCGCTATAAGGAGATGACACGGCACGCGAGGCAATGCCAGGGTGGATACACCGTTTGCACTCCCGGACCGGTGGTGACGGCAAGCCAGCAGCTTCCGCCCACCTCGAACAATACTCCAATCAAAGTGGCGCCACCAAATCGAATTACACAAGTAATAGAATGGTTTCCGAAGAAGCATGTTCGATAAAAGGGTGCGACCCTTTGTGTAGCCCGGTATAGCTCCTGTTTTAGTCATTTATGCCAACTCAAGGGAGTTGGGTCCACGTAATGTACCTTGGGAACGTCGCCACCATCCTACTCCATTCTGGAATCTCCATCGCGTACACAGTTGTTAAAGTGGTTTTCGGTATTGGCCGGCTAGAGGACAATATCCGATCCCGGTCTCTTTAACAACCAATCGTTATATTTTTCACACCATGGTTGGTTTTATAAAATCGTTTTACAATTTCAAGCCATTTACCAAATATATATAACCTTGACTTTTCAGTTTGAAATTCGTACAGTTATGGTTTATCAAATTTCCATTTAAATCTTCGAATTGTTTCCATGTATCTATATAAAGTTTAAGAAGAAAGAGAAAAAAACATTTTACAGTAAAGCTTTTGAAATCTTAAATTAATTATTTATGAAAATAACGATTTTAGTAGGTTTCACAATTTGTCGCTCTATAAGGTTTAAACTTACAACCATATTTGGTTCCACCAACATTTAGAATTTTCGGATTTCAAATACTTATCAACCATATAAATTTTTCAAAATCAAATTTCTCAACCATGGTGTCCGTATATAAGCTTTCTAACCTATGGTCAAGTGATACGGATGTATATCATCTCCATACGTGTTAATTTATACTTACGGGTATATATCGTTTCAACCCGCAATCCCAATAAAGGTTTGAAACATTCGGGTTATCCTTTCAACCCGAAGGAGATTTCGGACTAACAAGGACCCCAAAAAAAAAAAAAAAAAAATATTCGGGAATTCAACACAATATGGAAATGAATCAGATGCTATCAAATAACATTACATGAAGTGATACTACATGAATGATACTACATAAATGATACTACATGAAATGATTCTACGTGACATGGCATAAATTATTCGACGACAATGATGCATTTAACTTTTAATTCTACATGCACGCCTACCATACGGGAAACAGTTCAGTCGTTATTTTATCAAAATAAATCCACTTATTAATCGAATGACAGTCGTGAGTGATTACTCACCTTTTGTTGGACAGAGATATTTGATAGCTGAAATGACGGAGAGCACAGATCAGACGTGAACGGATAACTCCAAGTTATTGGATTCCGGCTGCGACAAACGTATGAAACCATAAATAAATATCCACGTCGCTATGTTTTCCGTTAGAAATCATTTAAATATTGAGTTGTTATTACAATTTCAGTTTATATATATATGGACTACGTATATAAAAATTAATTATTGCATGTTTACTGTTATCCTTTTTTTTCAACTATCCTTTTGACACAAGCAGTACAATTTACCTGCGAGCAAAATTTCCAACGTGTAGAGTGCCAAATTTTTTCTTTCATTATGTTAAATTTTCAAGGTACCGGTTTGGTGAAATGGAGAAAAGGAAGTGAACATATAACAAATAAAATGGACGCAAATTTTTCCCAAAGTATAGAAAATGTTGAAATTCAAACTGTAAAGAAATTTTGGGAAACACAAGTAAATTTTAAACCGTAAACTAAGGTCAGATACTCAAAGAGAGGGATTTCAAACCAACAATGGCAGCAAATGGAAGTTGAAAGACAGTCTGAAGGAAACTGTGATTTTACACGACATGACACTGGAAACTTTGGGTTTTGCAAGTAATAATCTAAGCATAATGCAAAATACAGCATAGCCTTTTCTGTGATTGTCTATGCCGCATGGTGTAACACAATTTACTTAACAATATCACTGATGAGCAAATCAAAGAAATGTGCATACATAACTTTAGTTTGAAAACAAAAGTTTGTTTGTTCAGCCTTCGAAATGACGCACCATGCTTCTAAGGTGCATAAGCTCGGCAATTTACATCTTCCCATTTCCTCCTCTTCTTTTTTTTTTATAACCATGCACACAACTAAGGAAAGAAAAGGGAAAACGAAACAAAAATCCTTTTGTTCAGATCAACAAAAGTACACAAGGCTCCAGAGATGCACAATTCGTCAATGGTTTCACTGTCTATATCTTCATCTTCTCATCTCTCTCTCTTTTTTTATATATATATATATAGAACGCACGCACCCAGGAAAAAAAACACAACCAGAAACTCACCGCATAGTTGAAGTGGTGTGGCGTAGGCGGCGGCTGACGCAGAGGGAGGGGCAGGACGTTGCGGCTAGGGAAGGTGATTGTTCCAGTGGGGTCGGGATTTCCGGGATGGCAGCTGGGCACGGCGCGGCGGTAGGGGCTGTTGTGGCAGCGGATACAGGGCGAAGAGGGATGGGTTTGAAGAAGTGGATCGGCTGTGTTTTTTTTTCTTTTTCTCCTTTTTTTTGTTGGATTTGTTGGATCGGCCGAAGTATATTTTGGAGGGGCGAAGAAAGAATGATGAAGCCTCCTCTAAATATGCTAGTTTTGATTTCATGAGGATACGGTTCTAAATATAAGGTAACTGATTGAATTTTGAAACGTACCATAAATAATTTGTAACGTACTTAAAAATTCCTAGATTACAACTGTTCAACACGCTCAGAAAAATTTAAGATTTGAATTCTAATCCATAAATTTCAGTTTATAACGGCAACTAATAAATTTATATACGGACCCCAATACACACAAAACAGCGCGTAACTCCCACATCGGTCCTCCAAATTCAGCAAATAAGGTATCGTTGCGCTCATCTTGTCAGCACGAGTCTAATAATATACAGAAAAATCATGTTTGTTCTTTCCAATAAATATTCAATTTACGAAATTTGCGGTCGCTGACACCGCTAATTGATTTAATTGCGTTAACGTTGATGGAAAACTACGACAAACGTTATTATATTTTTAATTATAATTTCTCTTAAACATTACAATCATAAAACGACATTTCCAAAAATTCAGGATTTATGCAAATTGATTGCTAAAGTACGTTACCCACACATTTAATAGGTTATTATATTTGAAAGTACTCTTATGCCAAACAATCTAGATATTTACAACAAATCCGTACGTTATTAAAATTTTTGTTTCAAATTTGTCGTCAATTTCTGCAGGAATCCAATTTTATTAGCAGTAAATTTCTCGAGTCGTTACATCAAATGTCGAAATCTTTTTTTTTCATAGTAGATAATGACGCAGCGGATAATTCGAAACAAACTTCAATCGGTGCAAATTAGCAATCGGTGAGTTGAGAATACTGCAATGCCCAAATCCGTTGATCCAAAGATGCCGGATTCCAGCTATCTTCGTCTCGTTGATCGCGCACGATACCGAGAAAGAAGATCTACGATTCTTCGTACGTTGATCTAGCGCACAAGATACCGTGAATCGGCATCTGCGATCGTTGAATCGAGCGCACTCGATTAACCGAAAGAGGAGATAGGAGATCGCACTCAACTACCAATTTGTATGAAAGCACAAAGGTAACAAAAGAGAATTTTTATTCAAAAACATCAACAACCTAAAATGTACAACACACTCCCTATTTATAGTGTTTTCTCAACCTGAGCCTTAAGTCGTATATGACTCATCCTCCCCCACGACTCACGACTCATCTTCCCCTACGACTCACGACTCATCTTGAGTCGGTACCAACTCATCAGCAGTAGACGACCCAACCACATACGACTCAATACATAACCATCATACGACTTAAAAATATACAACACATATTCACAACACTTAGGTCGTATACGACTTAACGACTTACGACTCAAAGACAAACGACATACGACTTATAATATTTACAACACAAGACCGACTCAACACGACACATGGTCAACACGACCTAACGACACATGGAGGGACTCAAATCAGTGGCATCAAGTGTTGTCTCTTCCCTCAGCCACATCTCCTTAAGTCGTTGCCGACTTAAGACCACTTCCTTAGGTCGTGGCCGACCTAAAACATGCTTCGGCTCCTGTAACTCGTTGTTAACTCGTGGCCGACCTATATCCGAGGCTTCCTCCCACGACTTTAGGCCTTCCTCTCCTGCTTGACTCGTGAACGACTTAAGACCTAAACCCGAAGCTTGGTTAGCTCTCCAGTTAAGTCGTAAACGACTTAAATCTACTCTCCTAAGTCGTGAACGACTTAAATACATGCCCTTATCTCGTATGCGACTTATCCTTCTAGCCTGGGCTGCATCATCCTCTCCTGGTTGAGAAAAATTCGTCCTCGAATTTGTAAATTCTTCCACATCCGATTGTTCTTCTCCATAATATGGAACAAGATGTTTAATATTGAACACATCAGAGGTGTACACATCCTCCGGCAGCTTCAACTTATAAGCATTGTCATTAATCCGTTTCACAACTTCGACAGGACCAATTTTTCTGGCTTTCAACTTGTTATAAGCGCCTGCTGGAAAACGATCTTTCGTTAACACAGCGTAAACTAAATCACCTTCGTTAAATTCAACATTCCGTCGTTTCAAATCAGCAGCCCGCTTATACTTCTCATTTGACTTTTCCAATCGTCCTTGAACGATTCCATGACATTCCGTCAATCCTTCAACAAAATCAGCAGCTCGTTTAACCGTCCCCTTCGGTTGTGGTACCACCGCTAAGTCCAACGGTCCCCTTGGTAAATTTGAATATACAATCTGAAATGGACTGAATCCCGTGCTACGATTCACTGCATGATTATGTGCAAACTCAGCTTGGCATAACTTCATGTCCCAACTCTTCAGATTGTCCTTCACAAGACATTGCAACAAATTTCCCAACGATCTGTTAACAACTTCGGTCTGTCCGTCTGTTTGTGGATGATAAGCACTGCTAAAATTCAACTTCGTTCCCACCATCTTCCACAAACTTAACCAAAAGTGACTCAGAAAACGAGTATCTCTATCCGACACAATAGACTCTGGCAATCCATGAAGTCGATAGATCTCCTTGAAAAATAACTGAGCAACACGAATAGCATCCGCCGTCTTCTTGCAAGCAATAAAATGTGCCATTTTAGAAAATCTATCAACCACTACATATATAGAATCATTACCACGCTGTGTTCTCGGCAATCCCAATACAAAGTCCATACTCACATCAACCCATGCTCTAGCCGGTACAGGCAACGGCATATACAACCCAACATTGGTCGCGGTTCCTTTCGAAACTTGGCAAATATGACATCGCTCCACAAACCTTCCCACTTCTTTCCTCATCGACGGCCAAAAGTAAGACTGTGAAATCAATTGCAAAGTACGATCACGGCCCACATGCCCTTCCTCGTGTAACTCCTTGATAATTTTCAATCTCAAGCTACAATCCGGTATGCATAAACGATTCCCTTTAAACAGAAAACCATCCACCAATAAAAACTCGTCATCACTTCCTTCCTCTACCTTTTCAACAAATTTCACAAAATAAGGATCTTCTTCAATCAGCTCTGGCAACATTTCAAACCCTGTCACTTCAACCTTCATTGTTGTTAATAAATGACTCCTCCTACTCAAAGCATCAGCTACCCGATTCGTCACCCCTGATTTATGCTTAACGACAAAAGTAAACTGCTGTAAATAAGCAATCCATGATGCATGTCTCGTTGAAATCTTGTCTTGCCCTTGTAAATGCTTCAATGCCTCGTGATCAGTATATAAAACAAATTCTTTCTGAAACAAATAGTGCCACCAGTGCTTAACAGCTTGTACAACAGCATAGAATTCAACGTCATATGTACTGTATCTCATCTTTGCCCCTGACAACTTCTCACTAAAATAAGCAACTGGCATCCCATTCTGACTCTGAACTCCTCCAATACCAACCTTCGATGCATCAGTATGCAATTCAAACAATAACTGAAAATTCGGTAAAACAAGAATTGGTGCAGATGTCAACAATTCCTTGATCCTCTCAAAAGCAATCCCCGCTTCCTCTGACCATACAAATTGTTTCCCTTTCATGCAATCAGTAACTGGAGCCATCACGCTATTGAAGTGTGGAATGAATCTTCGGTAGAATGACGCTAGCCCATGAAAACTTCTCACTTCCGTAATTGTCTTCGGCTGTGGCCAATTCCTGACTGCTTCAACTTTATTCTGGTCAACTTGAATTCCTGCTTCCGAAACAACATACCCCAGAAATAGAACGTTATGCGTCATGAACTCACATTTCTTTGTAGCAGCATAAAATTGTTCCTCACGAAGAATGATCAACACTTTCCTTAAATGTAGAACATGTTCCTCCATACTCCTGCTGTATACCAGAATATCATCAAAATAAACTACCACAAACTTCCCAATGAATGGTCTAAAGATTTGATTCATCACCCGCATGAATGTACTAGGTGCATTTGATAAACCAAATGGCATAACCAACCATTCGTATAACCCTTCTTTCGTCTTGAACGCTGTCTTCCACTCGTCTCCAGGTCTAATTCGAATCTGGTGATAACCACTTTTCAAATCAATCTTCGAAAAAATAGTTGCCCCACTCAACTGATCTAGCAAGTCATCTAACCTCGGCATTGGAAATCTATATCTCACAGTGATCTTATTCAATGCTCGACTGTCAGTGCACATCCTCCACGTCCCGTCCTTCTTGGGTACCAATAAAGCTGGCACAGCACATGGACTCAGACTCTCCTGTACACGTCCCTGTTCAAGCAACTCTTCCACCTGCCTCCTCAACTCTTCATGTTCCTTCGGACTCATTCGATAATGTGGTCTATGTGGTAATACTGCTCCCGGAACAAGATCGATTTGTTGTTGAATGTCTCTCAGTGGCGGTAACTCCTTAGGCAACTCTTCTGGAAATACATCCTCAAATTCTCTCAAAACTGGTTTTGCTTCTTCTGGAATTTCAACCTCTTCACTGCTATATCGCCCAATCAACAAGTACATTTCAGGCTCTTCTTCAACTTCCTTGACAAACTCCTTCAAAGTCAACAGGGTTTTCAATTCCTCAATCTCTTCCAGCTTGCTCTCCTTCTGTTGTTGCTTTTTGGGAACCAAAGTGATTTTAGTACCCTCGAACATGAAACTATAGCTATTGGCACGACCATCGTGTTGTACTGCTCGATCAAACTGCCACGGTCTGCCCAACAACAGATGACACACATCCATGTCCACTATATCGCACCAGATTTCATCTTTGTATTTCTTCCCAATAGAAAATTTCACGCAAGCTCTTCTCCCAACTTTCACTTCACCACCCTTTCTCAACCAAGCTAACTTGTATGGTTTAGGATGCTTCTCGGTTTTCAATTCCAGCTTCTTTACAGCCTCTGTAGAAATAATATTATCACAACTCCCCGCATCAATAACAAATTTGCAAACTCTCCCAAGAATAGTGCAAGTAGACTGAAATATATTGTTCCTCAACCAACTACAGTCCTCCTCCTGCTTTGGTGTGAGACAAGATCTCCTCATCATCAGATTACAACCTTCGTCTCCCGACACTTCTTCTTCCTCATCAACATAAGGTGAATTAGAACATTCAGCGTCTTCCTCCTCATCCTCAGCTTCAACTATCATAGTTCTCTTCTTCGGCTTTGGACACTCGTTGCTTTTATGACCCAACTCCTGAAAATTGTAACATTTGAAACCACTGCTAACCTTCGCCTTCTCACCCGCCTTCGCAACTGGTTTTGCAACGGCTTTAGGAACGTTAGAACTTCCACCAACACCCTTTGCTTGATTGTTAGAATTAGTAAACACACCACCTCCACGCCTTCCTTGCTTTTCCCAAGCCAACGCCTTTTGATGTGCCTCCACCACAGATCTTGGATCGAACATATTAACCATATCCTGGATCTGCATTCTTAGCCCTCCAACAAACCTAGCAGTCAGCTGTTCTTCCGTTTCCATAATATCGTTCCTGGTAATGAGTTGGTAAAATTCGTCTGCATAGTCATTGACCGACTTCGTCCCCTACCTTAGATTCTGCAATCTCTGGTACATAAGTGATTGATAGTTGTATGGTAAAAATGTAGCTCTCATCATTTTCTTCATCTTATCCCACTCTATAACCTTTGACTTCCCCATCCGTTCTCTGGTAAGTTTAGTTTGCTGCCACCATGCCAAAGCTCTCCCCCTCAACCTAGTAGCAACTAACTTCACCCTTCGATTCTCCGGAACCTCCTTGAAATCAAAGATTTCCTCCACATTTGACAACCAATCTAAAAATTCTTCAACTACCATCCCTCCTTTAAACTCTGGAATTTCCATCTTCATTCCTGATTCCCAACGTCGATCATCATCAATAAAACGTTGTCCGTGATCTCTATCTCTGTAATGAACACTTCCTCTTTCACCATCAAACTCCTCATCAAAGTCTGATGCATATCGTTGTCGTTGTCGTACTCCAACATCTCTACCACCACTCCTACTACCAACATCCCGTCTATCATAATCATCAACATTCCTCCTACTTCGATTGTCAACACTCCTAGGCTCTTGACTTTCTCTCCTCTCCCGTTTTGAATGTGATGACACTCTACTACCCCCATGGATGGATTCAGGTGAATTTCTTCTTCTACTTTGATTCATATCAATCATAAGCTTCTCCAACCTACCAATGCCTTCATCAATCTTCTCATGCATACGTTGTTCCATTTGATCGGCCTCTTCTCTCCGATATAAAGCTTCAACATTTTGATGGCGGTTAGCTCTCCTTGGCGGCATGATTGAAATTCACAAAATTTCAACAAATCGATACCAAAGTGATACTTCACAAGCAAATCACGGCTTCACAAGCTTCTACACAACTTCACAAGGCTCGGCCTTAACTCCTTTGCTCGAAACAAGCTTCCAATGATCCTCCCTAGGCTCGGCTACTTCACTAATATACACGGCCTACTTTATATTCAAACACTTTCAACACTTTGATCCAAAATGGAATGGATCGAAAGTTCTCCCTCTTGTTGCAACTTCAATATGAACACGATGAACAACTTCAAACTTCAACACTTGGCTCCAAGGCCCGATTTAGCTATGATTGGCTAAAACAAGCTCCGTTACCAAAAACTGACGCAGCGGATAATTCGAAACAAACTTCAATCGGTGCAAATTAGCAATCGGCGAGTTGAGAATACAGAAATGCCCAAATCCGTTGATCCAAAGATGCCGGATTCTAGCTATCTTCGTCTCGTTGATCGCGCACGATACCGAGAAAGAAGATCTACGATTCTTTGTACGTTGATCTAGCGCACTAGATACCGTGAATCGGCTTCTGCGATCGTTGAATCGAGCGCACTCGATTAACCGAAAGAGGAGACAGGAGATCGCACTCAACTACCAATTTGTATGAAAGCACAAAGCTAACAAAAGAGAATTTTTATTCAAAAACATCAACAACCTAAAATGTACAACACACTCCCTATTTATAGTGTTTTCTCAACCTGAGCCTTAAGTCGTATACGACTCATCCTCCCCCACGACTCACGACTCATCTTCCCCTACGACTCATGACTCATCTTGAGTCGGTAGCGACTCATCAACAGTAGACGACCCAACCACATACGACTCAATACATGACCATCATACGACTTAAAAATATACAACACATATTCACAACACTTAGGTCGTATATGACTTAACGACTTACGACTCAAAGACAAACGACCTACGACTTATAATATTTACAACACAAGACCGACTCAACACGACACATGGTCAACACGACCTAACGAAACATGGAGGGACTCAAATCAGCGGCGTCAAGTGTTGTCTCTTCCCTCAGCCACATCTCCTTAAGTCGTTGCCGACTTAAGACCACTTCCTTAGGTCGTGGCCGACCTAAAACATGCTTCGGCTCCTGTAACTCGTTGTTAACTCGTGGCCGACCTAAATCCGAGGCTTCCTCCCACGACCTTAGGCCTTCCTCTCCTGCTTGACTCGTGAACGACTTAAGACCTAAACCGGAAGCTTTGTTAGCTCTCCAGTTAAGTCGTAAACGACTTAAATCTACTCTCGTAAGTCGTGAACGACTTAAATACATGCCCTTATCTCGTATGCGACTTATTCTTCTAGCCTGGGCTGCATCAGATAATATGAGGAATACCATCAATATCAAGTTTAAGGCCGATGTCAACTGTTTTATCAAAACCAAAGTTTAGCATCAATTCAGAGCCAAGGTGGTCAAGGCTAGAATCGAACAGAGTCAGAGGTAGTAGTTTCCAAAGTCAAAAAAAAATTCGAAGTGCCTGTTAATGGCTGAAGATATAAAACAACAGGTGAAATCGAATAAGGTTGAAAGTCCGACCAAAAACCAAAATCATAACAGCATAATCATCAAGCCAGAAATTCACCAAATTTTACGAAATTGATAAAATCAGTGAAATCATCAACAACGAGACAAAAATCGAACAGCCGAAGCACTTTACTAAGATCGAATTAGAATGTGAGTGAGAAAATCACTGACCTTAGTTTTTGAAGAGCATGAATTCAACATCGCAGCCGATGTCCTCCTCTTTCCTCCCCTTCAGATCGCCGAAGCTCGAATTCGCGAACCCTAACTTTTGAAGTAGAACGATCCGCCATTATTTACTTTTTTTTTGTTATTTCGTTTAGGGTTTGAAAATGAATAATGAATCGAGAGAGAGGGGAACGGTATTCACTTTATCACGGCATCAAACAAAAATATGGGCCAAGATGATTTTAAATCCCACAACCCTTAACCAATTTATAAAAGAATTTTATCCGGATTCGAAACCTCAATAGCAATTAGGCAATAGAATTAATCGCCAAATGACGATAATTAACCGGTGTAAAACCCCGGGTTGTTACATATAATATCAGAGGATTTTCATAAAAAGTGTTTTGACAATCGTAAGGTAAAAACCCAACATGTTTATTTGTGATGTGGTCTTACAAGATGCTTTTGTTTCCAAAGGATTTGAAACTTTAATAATCAATTTGAGTGTGATTTCCCACGCTGGTATTCCAAACTGGCTCGTTTGTTATTTAACTGTAATGCTCAGGTCAGACTGAGTATTATAGATCACAAGAAGGGATGCTATGGAGCTCAGGAGACAAGATGGATGGCGATACGTACTTCCGTATTTGTGTTACATATTCCGCTATGTATTCAGATTGTGAGGACGGATTATGATTACTGTCCAGTTGTATGTTATGTATACTCTGATGATGTATGTATAGACAGATATAGTATTCATTTTTGGTGTAAAGATCTGTGATTATCTATTATATTTTATTCCGCTGCGATGGTTAGATTCTGATGTTGTTTTCTATCTTCTTCTTCTACCTCTTCTTCTTTAACCCTTATGGTTTGGTTTTTCGGGCATCGAAAAATCGGGTCGTGACATTGTGGTATCAGAACTTAGGTTGGTGATACCTTGGCTCTGGTGGGAATTACTCAAATAGAGTCAGTAGTACTCTAGAATGAGTTTGAGCGTATTAATAGATATGAGTACGTATTTGTTCATGAATATAATTTTTTTTAATATTGTGTTGACTTATTGGTTGAGTGGAATATGAATTCTGATCGGTTAAGTTGGCCGCTATTCGAGAAGAGTTTATAAACACCTGATATGATAAATTGACACAGTATTGTTTTAAAGGTAAGTGAATGAAATAATTTTACCAAAAATATATTTTTTGACATAAAAGAAAAGTTTTTGTAAACTATTTTAGCTAATATATGGTTGCTTGGATGTTAGGATAATATTAAATTATTATCATTGTTGTGTGAAAATTTAACTAGAAATTGAAAATATAGCCGAAGGGTAAGGGAATAAATTCAATTATAAAATGAAATTTATAAATGTGAATTATAAATGTGATTTATAAATTGAAATATAATCAAATGGGAATTTGTATGAGCATAAATTATACAAATGAATTATAGTTAAATTTTGATTTAAGCCAGAATTTGGAAATTTAAAATCCCGGAGATTTTGGAAGTATTTTTCGAAGTGTTTTGAAGTCAAGAAAATTGTTTCAAACAAATTTTGAGAATGGTATAGCATTGAACTCACTTCAGTCATTGAAATTAACTTCGGTGATGACTGCAGCATCATTGACGTTCATTTTCGAGTTTCTAAGTGACAGATTGCTGCCAAATTTGATTTGTTCAGAAGAACAAGTTTTGTTTTTGAGATGTCAAAGGAAATTTGTTCGGAATAAAAGCCAGGATTGGTTTAAATTTTTTAGAAGTGTGATTTTGAGATGTTGGAGATTTCAAAATGATTTTAAACCAAAAGCCGGGTGTTTAAATATCCTCATGAGATATGTTGTAAGCTTATAAATTGAGATGATTTTTAAATCAGGAAGGAAATATAAGCTTTGAATGTTGGAATTTAATTTTAAAGTGAAAAGTTAAAAATGAAATTAACTTAGATTGAGAAAAAAAATTGAATCGAATTGAATTAAATAAATCTGAGTTAAAATAGAATTGAATTGGTATAAAATTCAGTTGAGTTATAGGTGAAATTGAATGGAATTAGATCCTTAGTTAAATCAACGGAAGTAAGTTGGATAAGAAATAAGTTGGATAAGAATTGGATTGGAATAAATGAATTAGAATAACTTATAAAAGAATTAAAAATCCATGGAATAAAAATATGCTTGGGTTATAAATAAGTGAAAAATCTTGAGTTGAAAATAAAGATGAATATATTCAAGCCTAGAATGAATGGAAATGTGTAAAGTAATAAGTTGTGACTTATAAAATTTAAAAGTGGAATAGAAAACCCAAAATAAATATTTTTTGATGATCCGGAAAATAAAACAAAAATTCAAACTTAAATTATGGATGGGGGGAAACTAATTACATAATAAATTAGTTATTGAAATATGTAGATGGAACCTAATGTAGTTAAATAGAAGCTGAATCGAGAGTTAATAATGAAGTTTGGAAATAAAGCTAAAGTTATAAATCAAATTTGACTTGAATGGTTAGTGAAGTAAATATAATTGAAAATGTTGCCAAATAAAAATAAATTGGATTAAATAGGGATTGTTTTAGTTGCAAATAAAACCCAGATGAGTGGGAATAAACTGAAAATGGCCTCGTAATCGATTAAATAAATTGAATCTAGAAATTTAAAATTAATACGAAATAGATGAACTAATCAAATAAATTTGTAGTTATTGAAATAGAATCAAGTTAAATTGAAAAGGAAGATTTATTTGCAAAATGGAAATGAGCTTAAGTATGAAATTTGAATAATTTGAAATAAATTAATTTAAGTTTAAAATTAGTTGAACCTTGGCTTCGAGTAAGGGTAAAAGTCCATTAAATAAAAGCTTGGGTAAATTTAAATTGGGGAATGGTATCAATATATAAGCACGGAATGGTTCAAGCTTTATAAAATGGTCTCAAATGAAATGAAGGCAAATATGGAATGAAACGTAAATGATTGGATCGTGAATAAAATTGAAAAGGAATAAAATTGAAATAGAATGTGTCGAGCTAAATAAAATGGTTGTGAATGAATTAAAATAGAAGAAATTAAATAATAAATTGAGTTGGAATCAATTTAAAATGGTTATAAGCTTAAATAATTGTTATTTGCATGAATAACATCAAATTTGCATGGAAAATTAGTCATTTTGTCATAAACGAAAGTAAATGTATTAAGAGAGGTGAATAAAATTGATTTTTAAATCAATTGGAATAATATGTGTTTGTTTAAAACTAAAAATGAATTGAATGTAAGCAAGTGGGTTGTAAACCATTCAAATTGAATGAAAATGGTATATGAATTAATTGAAAAAGTTGAATTAGTATTAAAACTATATAAATTGCTTACGGAAAGTGTTTAGTGTACATTTCTTTTAGAATTCATGTGTTTAACTATTGCAAATAAGTGAAATGTTGTTAACTTCATATCTATATGGCACTTGCATGTTTAAATTGAGTAAGTACAGGTACGTGGGAGCCGTGTGGCTGGATTTGGTTGCGCTAATTGCTAAAATAATAAGGCGCTTGCTTAAAAATGCTAAATAAAGGTACGCCTACGCAATAAAAATAGGAAATATGAACTATTTTTGTTTTTCCGACAGTGTGGGTCGATGTATATATATTTATATCTCTTGTCAAATTGCAAAAGCTCCTCCGTACAAAGGAGACTCGGCCGAAAATTTTCGAAAATTTTGGGAGACGGAAAAATTTTTGGGAAAATTTTTGTTAGCGAAATAACGATTTCAAATTGGAAATTGAAATAAATTAGTGAATGAAACTAATTTAAAATAATGATACGAATCAGTTATAAGTAGAAGATAAATTTCTATACTCAGAGTTGAAGATAAATTAAATTCATATGGAAATGAGAAAACTAATTTGAATAGAAATAAATATGAAAACTTCTGTAAGGAAATGTATAAAATGATTTTAAAAGCTATGATTGGATATTATTGCCGAATAGGATATGCAGGTATTATAAAGGGAAAGGAAAATTGGTTTTGATTTCAGAAGATAAATTTGAATTGCTCGACAAAAAGGTATGCGTTTGAATTTCTGTATGAAATTGATTGGGTTTTTGATCTAGTCACTTGTCCTTTAGTTTTTTTTTGGAATTTGGGAGCCCGTAGAGGCAATTTATAGTTGTACCGAGCTAGCAGCGCAATGGAGACGCTGGCGATATTTTTCAAAAATTTAGGAAGTTTGAAAATTTTTGAATTTTTTTTTGAAAATTTAAACTTGGTTTTGAATTATAATTTGAATGGTTAAATAAGTAAAGTTGTTGGGAACTATGGAAAAGTTTGGAAAGTTAGTAAGATGGATAACGTGTCTTTAATAAAATTGTTGGGTTGTTAAAACTGTTTGGTTTTGAATAATAGTAATGGGTATTGGACCATTCTTCTTAACTAGCAATTTCGGGGACGAAATTCTTTTAACAGGGGAGGAATGAGACGACCCGGAATTTTTAGGCATTTGAAATTGGAATATTTAATTAATTTAAATATTTGTAAGTTAGTTTAACTTGGATTTCAAATATCAGTTTGAATTTGACGATTAAATTTATTGAATATAATAATTTGAAGTTGGAAAAAATATTGAATCTGGAGTTTTAAGCCTGTTAAAAATAATTCGAAGGCTTGTAAAATTTATATTGATAATACTGAAGATAGTAAAAGTGTTAAAATTGAATTTAAGGGTGATTTGTTCAATTTTGAAAATATATCATTTAAATCGATATTTAAAAATAACCTTCCGAGGCGCAGTCTTCGAATTCGATGAAACCATTTTCATTGGATCCGTAATAGTTTATTATTATCGGATTTCAATTTTTGTAGTGTTTGGAGTTGTTGAGTGAGCATACGATATATAAACGCGCTGTATTTAAATCGAAAATTCAATATAATAACTGAATCCAAAAAGCTATCTTCTCCATACGATCGAATTAGGACCTGAAACTTTTTCCATTGCGTTCGGAATAGGGGTATAACATTAGAAACGCCTGCATGCACATCTAAATAAGTGTTCAAATTTTTACAGTATATAATTTGATATATTTTGAATATATATATATATATATATTTTGAATATATATATATATATTTTGAATATATATATATATATATATATAAAAGCAAAATAAAACAATCAGAAACCTTCTCCAACACGCTTCCTCAACTTTATACCACGTAGCCTCATTTTTGTCGAGCTATCTTCTTTCTTCTTTTTCCCGTTCCCCTCCTCAACTCTGAAAAAAAAAGAGCAAAACAAACGAAAGCGAATTTCGTTCAAATAGAAATTTATAATGGCCGAAGACAAAACAAATATAAATAATACCACCTCCTTCTCTTCTCATTTTGAATTCAAGATGTTCCCAAATCGCTGCTCCCCATTTCTTTCGAATTTGAGCCGAGCCTTTTTTTTTCGAAACCAAATATTCAATTCAACTTGAATGAATTCGAATTCGATTCATCGCGGAAAAACATACGAGTCGTGATTGAATCGCGATTTGCGCGAGGAAAAGGGGGAACGATGGCACTTAATCGTCGGCGCAGTGGAGGTGCTCGAGCGCGATGTTATCACGTGGCCGAGGAGCGAAGCGGCAGTGGGTCTTAGTTTCACGACGATGGGACTGTCACGATTCGAGGTGCATGCGTGAGGGCTATGGCTTGATTTCGAGCATTGCATAAGGAAGTCAGGCACGCTGCATCGCGATTCCCTTATCTACGCACGCGAGATGGAGGAGTAGTAGCGCTGTGTATAGGAATGGTCGACAGCGATTCAAGGCACCAGCGAGCAAGGCAGAGGGTTGCGACAGCAAGTCAGTGTTGGTCTTGGGCTAGGCAGTAAGGTAAAACAATCTATTTTATTTTATTTTCAATTTAAAAATTTGTAGACATACACCCTATTATAAAATTTATAACTTGGTCTGAAGAAAAAAATGGTAAACTAGGTTGGTTCAACTATCATTTAAAATTAGTTAATTAAATTTATTTTAGTAGTTTCGGAAGGGAAAATTAATAGTTTAATTAAATCATTGGTTAATTAAAATCTTTACTTGGAAAATTGATTATTAAATTAATTCAAATATTACTGAAGCATATAATGTTTAATAAAGGTCTGAAATCGTGGTGGAATAAAGCTGGATTGGAAATAGATTGCATGCAAAATCAAATGTGAGTTGATCTCACTCTTTAGGATTTTTATTTAAGTTTAAATAGTTAAATTTAAATAATTAGTTGAATGGTTGAATTGACTTGATGTACTATATTACAGTATACAATATATCTTGGAATGATTGGTTTACCGTATTATATAGCGGATGAGACCCTATGCGCCGCATAATAGCGGATGATATTATATTTAAAACCATATACCACGATATTCCACCTCGAAGTGGAATTGGTATTTTATATCGTGCTAACATCTGTGGATGCAGGAAAACAGTTTGGAGGGATCCAACTGGATTCCTCAAAATTATTTATATTGTTTAATATTCTCTGTTATGAATATTCAATATTCTGTGATGAATATTATTGATAATTGGAATATTGAATGCTATGGTTTACTTGAAAATATTTCGGTACACCGAGTTATCAAAATATATAGAATTGGATTTTTGAAAAGATAATAAAAGGAAGAGAATTTGTATGTGAAATAATTATAGAGAATTTAAATAAATTAAGAATGATCTGGATAAGAATATTAGTGGTTTTAAAATCCTAATAAATAAATTCCATATATGAAAAGGGGATTTTGAATAAACGGGAAGATAATGAATTTTAAACCGAAGTGTTATTTTTTTAAAAGAATAAAGCATTTATTTTTAATTTAAGATTTAAATTTTTGAAAAGAATAAAGAAGAAATTTGGAAAATCTGAAATTGATAAGTTTCAGTTAAAAGATTTAAAATCAAAATGGAAAAAAAGTCTATAATTAATGGATTTTGAAATGAATTAAGTAAGTAAAGAAATTTATTTGAAAATGTAGTAAATTGGAAATCAATCTGAAAATTTATTTAAGTGGTTGAAGTTGGAACTTTAAAAGAGAAGTGAGACTTTGGAATTTATAACCGGGTTTTATAAAGGTAAAGTATCATACAGTGGATGTTTGGAGAAATAAATTCATAATGGAAAGTTACTAAAGAAATGGAAAATTCGTTTAAAAATAAATAGTGATTTATTTTTAAAGGATACGAAGAGAAGTATATTTCCCTGAATAGCCATGTACGTTTCAAAGTAAATTTTTAAAAATAAGTTAAAAGGTTTAATGTTGTTTTAAAAAGCATGTTTTAGAAAATTTATTATTTCTAAATGCTTGAATTCTGAAGTAAGTATTTTTCAAATCGATTATAGTAGTAATTATTTGAAGGTAACTTGATATTTTGTTTTAAAAGAGAAAATCTAGTTTTATATTTTATAAAGTAGCCTCATTTTAAATATTCCTATAGTATATAATTTTATAAAGATGTTAACGTGAAAATCTGACACTAACACCTCGGTGTGTGTAGAAACGACGTGAAAGCACCACCCGTGAATACGGGAATCAAGAAACAACAGTAAGTAACAGAAAATGTAGTAAATGAGCACAGAGTTTATAGTGGTTCGGCTTATGATCAAGCCCACGTCCACTTCAATCCTTTTTATTGCTGATCGGATTACAACTTATTACAATCTCTTTCAATTACAATCCAATTCAATTCAAGAAACAAGTAGCTAAGGAAAACTTCGATGTGACAGAGTTCTTCGAATCCATGATTGAATGTGTTGAATTCCTGTGCGAAGTTGATCTAAGCGTCTTGCGTGTGCTTGAAGTGATGGAGTGTAGATTGCTTTGAATATAGTGAAGTTTCAATTCCTTAAAGAAAAATCATGCAAAAGTCCCTCGAATGTTGAGATGTTTACGTATTTATAGGCAAATCTGGATAAGAAATTTTCACCCAAGTCCTGAGTTGTGACCGACTTAGGCTAAGTCGCGGCCGACCTATAGAGGCAAATCCACAGTCCAAAGTCGTGAACGAGTCAATAGAATGCGACTTGAGTATCACGGCCTTATATTTCTACTCAGCAGCTTTAGGTCGTGGACGAATCACGCCAGGTCATGAGTCGTGTACGAGTTAAGGGGCCACGATGTAAAATGATGAGGTATCCGGTCCACTTGCTTAGGTCGTGAACGGCCTATCATAGGCCTAAGGTCGGTCTGCCCCATGAGTCGTGAACTCCATGAGTCGGCCAACACCTTTGAGGCATTAAGGTTCTAACCCAGTGAGTCGCTGTTCCTTCTGAGCCGTTAAGTCGGCAATTAGTTGAGTCGTCATTCATTTTAGGTTCGCAACAAGCTAAGGCTGTTGAGTCGGTAATCATTGTGAGTCGTGAGCCTGGTTTGAGTCGCTTGAGCAGAGGAGTTAACAATTGCCCCTCGAAGTGCACGCTTAAATCGTGAGTCGTGTGCTTCGACTTAGTGCATGAGTCGTAAACTTCTCAAAGAGGCTCATGACTCGTTAGTCTTTCCATCTTCCCCCCTATTTCGTATATAAGCCGTTGAGTCGGTCCTTCCTCCTCACTTTACTGCTTATCTGTTTTATTTGATCCTTCCATTAACGATCCTTCAAGTTTCCAGAGACGAATCCAAGCTAATCAGTCGTCAACTCACCTTCACCTTTATATTGCGTAAGTGAATTCACCTTCTGTTCAATCCACGATCACCATTGACTCACGAATCTGGACTGCCCATTTTCTGACTCCAATTCATTTTTGTGCCGTGTTTCATCGCGAACCACGTTTCTGATTGATTTGCGACTGCCATCGATCATATTGTTGTTATCGTTCGTGATAACATAGTAGTGCATCAGATTTGTCGCAAACTTGAAGCGATTCGAATTGATTTTTTGGGTGATTTCTGACCATGTGAGGAGAAGATAATGGATTGCAGTGTCTCGAATTAACTGGTCTGTGAGTTTGGAGGAGATGAGAAGGTCCTTAGCGGGTTAATGGGTTAGAAAGGAGTTAACTGGTTGAGGAGATGACCTAGAATTCTCGCGACTTAGTTGGTTTTTTGGATCTACCGACTTGGGAAGGCCTTGCAATCTCATCCGTCCACGACCTAATTTTTGGGTCGTGTTGATTTCCTGACGATTTAGGACTTAGGTCGTACGAGTGACTCAGCCCTTTAGATCCTTACTACAACTTATCCTTTAGACCGTGAACGTCTCAAGCCATAAGTCGTGAACGACTCAGCACTTGGGCTATTTTCCATACCGAGTTGCTCCTTATGGCTTAACCCTTGACCGACTCAAGTACATGAGACCTAGGCTTTGAGTCGCGGCCGAGACAGGACTTCGAGAAATTTGCTTTGTTCTGATTTGAGGCTTTTTCCTCCATGCACATTACGACTTACAGATCTTAACTTAACTCGCCGCATACCTCTTAGGTCGTGAACGAGTTGTCACTTAAAAGCATAATCCCAACTTGATTATTTAACTTGTATTACCGGACTGAATTGCCTAAACTCTGAATTGCCCAAACTTTAAATTGTTTGAACGTTGTTGCATTATTCCGCAGATCCTGTTAACTTATAAGCTAACTACCTGCTGAAAATAACAACTACAGAAAACCATGGCGAATATACTGTCATTGACTGCCCACATCAAGTGACAGATTAGTTGACAGAAGGTAATTAACTTAAATAGATTGTGTGAACGAAGTGCTTTCAATTCAACGAATTCAAGTAGAGTATTAAAGCAACATTGAGATAGTCAATTGAAATCGACCGGTTTGCACCAATACTGCACTTGAATCTTTTTTTTAAATTAACAAGTCCTGAAATTTAGTAATCGATCAATTGCCAATTAGTTTAACTTCAGTTATATTTACTTGTCATTATTAGTTTTGCACAACACTTCACACTTTTTAGGAAACGTGTACCTTCACATTTGAATATCCAGTTGCTTGTGTAGAATCACTTCCCAACAAGAAGAGATAACAGCACAGGCTGGAGTTGTCGCTCCTATTCCAGCTCCATTAATCAATCCTCCTGAAAGAGCCTCTTCTACTTTA
The DNA here is from genome assembly GCA_030765085.1 of Allium cepa. Taxonomy (NCBI): domain Eukaryota; kingdom Viridiplantae; phylum Streptophyta; class Magnoliopsida; order Asparagales; family Amaryllidaceae; genus Allium; species Allium cepa. The sequence goes on from CM060939.1 coordinate 904,533,664, forward strand.
TCATACAAAGTTTTTTGCCAATTGTGCGCTCAGTTTGGTATTGCTGAATCAGATGCCATTCTTCCTGATAAAACCAACACTTCTGATGTGGGGCCTTCTGGCTTTATAACGGTCAATCGACAAATGTGCCTAAGTGGGGGCATTCCTCCTTTCAATGACTTTTTTCAACAACTTCTTCGTCAATTGGCCATCGCCCCATCCCAATTACACCCCAATGGCTATGCCATTTTAATGGGGTTGTGTGTACTGTTTAGGAGGACGCTTGATCGATTCCCAAGCTTTGACGAGATTTGCTTCCTATGCTCTTTCACCAGGACTAAAGATCACCCCTCTATTACTATCGTGAGAAGTGCTCGAAATCGTAAATTGATCGTCGGCCTTCCTGACAGCGCTCATGGGTTTTTGACTCAATTTTTCTATGTTTGCTGTCCCCCAGGGTTTTACGCTGTATGGAGGGAAGGAAGTAAGATTAACCATTCTTACTTCGTTTGTTATCCGACTTTTGCGAGACTGAATTGCTAAGTGTTAACTCCGCTTCTTTTTTATTTTCAGTGCTCCCTCCTCCTTCTAGGGATCCCAGTCACAAGCCAACTTTCGAGAGGCTTAAGGCTGTGCCAGTTAAGGAGAGAGGCATTCAATTTCTGTTGAAAGACGAATTTTTGCATCAGTATGGGCTTTTGCACGCTTCTCGCTCTACACACCCTCATGAAATCCCAAACTCCCCAGCTAGAACTCCAGATGCCCCACCTCCTGCTAAAGAGCCTGTGCAGGGAGAAACTACCATTGAGGCCTCGCTAGTGAAATGTTCGACTCCAAAAGACGCTGCGGGGCCCTCCGATAAGCCTGCACTTGCCCCAATCATTGAAGAAGAGGAACCTCTTCTTCAAACGGGGAGAATGTTGAGAAAGGAGTTGATGGAGGGAGCTCCGCCAAGCATGGCAGTGATGACATCTTCGAAGTTTTGAGCGACATAATGATCACCTCTCAAGAGCTCTTCAAAGATGAACTCCCTGTTACCAAAGTTATATCTCCGACAGTTGAAGCAACTTCTGCCCTTAAACAAACCCCCTTATCCGGAGAATTGCCGTTAGCTATAAAACCAGTTGTTACCCCTCGATTGATGAGCGGTTCGTGGTTCAGCGCATGTAGTTTACACATCACACATGACTAGGATTCTTTGACAACTTACACACTTAGCTTTTCACACTTTCAAAAAATTCTAAAGTTGTGCTTTTTCCAATTTCAGGTTCTTCAATGAAGCGAGGCGGCTCGTATTATGATGACTTCTAGCGATACAGGAGACGCGGCCAGTATGACTATAAGCGCTATCTTCCTGTTCACAGAGAGACTGATGAATAGAGGGCCGCTCGGAAGGCTCTGGAGAGACGTGCCCATGAAGAACGCTATGGAAGACCGGATGACCGATACGATTCTTCCCACAAAGAGGGTGACTCCCACAAACGCAAATCTCACGATGATAGAGGGAAGAGTCACATAACTGACGACCCGAGTAAACGGGCTAAAGTCGGTGAGGAACCAATGCCTGCAACTTCGGAAAAGATTACTGCTCCTACTTCTTCTCAGTCTCCTGCCCCTTCCCGTACTAATATCCAGGCGATTATTAACAGGCCTTCTTACCAAGTTGGACCAGGTCCAGCCACTCTCCAAAGTCGATTTCCAAATTGCTGCTTAAAAGGAGTTCGCTTTGACCTTGATCTGGTTGCCATAGATAAAAATGCCATGTTACGGAACCTTGATGCCGTTAAAGCTGACATTGAGAGGATGTCAAATTGGCAAAAACTTGTTGATGAGCTTCAAAGGGTGAATCGGGCCAATCTCGAAGCTATGTTAACCATGGAGAATGACAAAACCGAATAGCAAAAGACCCTTGAGCATCATGATGCGGAAATGAATAGCATTGCCGCCTACAACGAAAAACTTGAAGCGGAAGTGGAAAAGCTTAAAGAAGAACTTGTTACTTCTTCTGCTTTCTACTCTCAAAAAGAAAATGTGCTTCAACAACAAGTGCGGGATGCTCATGCTGCGCAAAGGGATGCCGAGGCCAAGGCTGATGGACTGGAGAGAATTGTAGCGGGCTGCCGTACTGACATTACTCAGTTGCAAGAGCAAACTAGCTTCCAGGTTGCGGAAATTGAAAAATTGAAAGCTCAACTATCTAAAGTCGAAAGGGAGCGAGATGAAGCGGTTGCTGGAAGAATTGCAGCTGAAGAAGCTCATGAAGCTACCAAAGCTGACATCGGCTCGACATTATTTGAATTCTATTTGCAAAGTGTGTTAGGGTGTGGCAGTCTTTCATTCCTGGGTCACAAATATGAGGTTACCCTGGCTGAAGTATGGGAACCCGCGCTTGATATGTTTAAAGGTGCCGGGTACACGGAAGAGGAGCTAGAGGCACACTATTTAAACATCGAAGCTCGCGCAGCCCTTGCTAGAGGGAAGGAGCAACTTGCTAGATCGCGAGCTGAAACGATGGGGAAAGAGCATCTAACAAAAGAAACAACTTTGACTGCCCCTGTCCCTCCTTTAACTTCAGTCGACGTCGACATTGCTGGTTCTAGCTCTCATACACCGATTCCTGCTAAAGCTGATACTGGAGCCGCAATTACACAAGCTGTAGGTGAGCCGCAAGAGAGTGCTGAAGCTCTAGACTACGAAATTGATGTGATACCACCAACTTTCCCAGGTAACCCTAATAATGCTCAGGGGGGATAACTTGCCAGTTTCTTACGGATTTGACGAGCTTCTTGATTATTTCTTGAATCTTGACGAGCCATTGTCTCCTCTTTTTGCGGGAAATACTGACACTTTTAACTTTTCCTTTGTAGAGAAAGCGCCGAGCTTCATTCAAACTTCTCCACCTCCAGTTACTGTTCCTCGGCCTTCCCCAATCACTCCTACTCCTCATCTGGCATCACAGGAAGAAATAATAGGTGCCCTTCGGGGCTTGGATGACCCAGCTGCTTCGCAAGAGCAAAAAGACGAAGGACTTGAGGGAGGTGAGATATCTCCAGAGCGGACTCCTTCTGATGACATAATTTTGTCTAAACTTGTTACTCCAGGAAGTGAATCTTCTTCAAAGAGGAAAAAGAAGTGCGGAATATCAAAGAAGAGGAGGAAGAGCATCATTACTACTAAAGAGGAACCGGAAGTTGAACAGTTGTACCTCCCTCTCCTTCTTCCCTCATGCCTAAAGATCGACCCAAAAAGCTAACCATCCGGCCGGGTGAAGGGTCCAAAGGTGGCAAGAAGAAATGAAGATTCCAGTTTTTAGCTTTTTGTTTTTTTGCACGTACTGGTCGGGATTGTGCGGGTACCGGCCCCCGCTTTCTTTATTTCGAAACTTGTATCTGTAAGAAATTGTAATAGAACTGAATAAAATGATCCTTTATTTGTACAAACTTCTTGCTTGTGTTTGAGAATATGTTTATTATTCATTTTTGTACAAGTTTCATTGCACGATATTGCAGTGAGCTTGTGGTATATTGTTCGAGCGTAATTTTATACCGATGTAGTTATACCATGTTGCCCCTATACCATAAGCTCGTAGCAATATTTTATATTTTGAGGGGACTTGTACTTTTATTTTCTGGAGAATAATTATTCCACACTTGGAGGAATATTATTTCGTTAAAAAACAGAGTACAACTCCCTCCAAATAAGTTTTTACGCTTCATCCTTCGAAGATATCACTTTTTTTTCTTTTGTGCATATACACATTTTACCAAGTGAATTCTTCTATGTGGTAAAGCGGGTATCTGAAGGGTACTTTAACTTCTTTTTAAGGAAGAGAATTTTCCAGAGTAGGTGGATCATTCTTCCTTTGAGAGTTAAAGTGTGCCTTTGAAGATGGCTTCTCTTTTTTTTTTTGTGCCACAGTAAAGGGCTTTTTGATTTTTGCTTCTTTGAAAAGTTGCACCTCTGAGGAGGGTTTTTCACGTTTCAACACTTGGAAGTTTTATTTCAATCTCTGTGAAACGTGTGCCACCGAAGAGTTGTGCCTCCGAGGAGGGCTTTTTCACGTTTCAACACTTGGAAGTTTTATTTCAATCTCGGTGAAACGTGTGCCTCCGAAGAGGTCTTTCTGCTTGCTTGTGCCTCCGGGAGGAGGTCTTTCATTTTTGCCTCTGGGAAGAGGTCTTTCTGTTTTGTTGTGCCTCTGGGAATAGGTCTTTTTGTTTGTGCCCCTTGGGAGAGGCTTTTATTTGTCCCTGTTCGCTCGGAAGCGGGCCTCCGAAGAGGGCTTTCCACATTTCAACACTTGGAAGTTTTATTTCAATCTCGGTGAAATGTATGCCTTTGAGTAGGGTTACTGCCTGGAAGTTTGGAGTTTCTTTCTCTCGGTTGGACGGATTCACGGGAGTGTACCGACCGGTCATTCCACAACTTTGTAACGAGAAAGATCTCTCTTTTTCTGGTTGGCCCGCTCGAGGTCTTTTAGCATTTCAACTGTGGTGAAATGGGCCTCCGAAGAGGGCTTTTGTTTTTCACTTTTCAGCACCTGGAAGTTTTATTTCAATCTTGGTGAAACGTGTGCCTCTGAGTAGGGCTTTTGCCTGGAAGTTTGGAGTTTCTTTCTCTCGGTTGGACGGATTCACGGAAGTGTATCGACCGATCATTCCCCAACTTTGTAACAAGAAAGAGCTCTCTTTTCCTGGCTAGGCCCGCTCGAGGTCTTTATCCTCCGAAGAGTTGTGCCTCCGTAGAGGGCTTGTGCCTCCAAAGAGGTCTTTTGCTGAGTGACGCTTGCTCGCCCATGTCTCTTTGCCATCGATTCACGTCAGCGACCCCTGTTGTCTTTGGCAAGTGTTTTCATTTTCCAGTCGCCAACAATTTCCCTTATCCAAAGAAATATACTTCATAATTGAGTGAGTTGGTGGTGGTAGACACAGTTTATTTAACTGGCTGTTTGTTTGTTCAAACATTTGCAGTTAGTTAGAAATGGTCCACTTCCATCCACATTGCCAAATTTTGTTTGAAGTACTTCTTTTATAGGATTTGAGTATGGAAATTTTGAATGGTTTAGTGCTTGTTGAGTGGTGTCAGAGACCAATTGGTCTTGTGATGGGTAAGCCTTATTTTTATAGCCTGCATTATTAAGTCGACATTTTAGTAACACAATTAACGTATTTTATATGTCGAAATAAGACAAAGCAGTTTATAATAGAAGAGAACACAAGATTTATAGTGGTTCGGTCAAAAACTGGGCCTACATCCACTTTATAGCTTTTCATTATTCACTTGCTTTACAATTGCTTTTCAATACAAGAATCATATATTTGCAATTCTTTTACAACATTTCAGCAAAGCTTTCAAGTAAAATAAGGATGCAAATGATTGCTGTTCCAAGCTCTTGGAATTGGTTCTCCTTCAACAGTTGTAAGTTTGAATGTGCCATCAAGAAGCTTCGTGCCTATAACATATGGCCCTTCCCAGTTTGGCCCAAACACACCTGTAGCTGTCATGATCCTTTTCAGAACTAGGTCCCTAACTTCAAAGTTGCGCTGACGAACTTTGGAATTGAAATGCCTGGCTATTCTTTGTTGATGAGCTACAACTCTAAGTCTAGCCTCTTCTCTTCTTTCATCAAGGAGGTCAAGTGCTTCTAGTTGCAGTTTTTCATTCTCATCTTGATCAAAGTGGATCCTTCTATGTGAGGGGACTTCAGTTTCTACTGGAATCATTGCTTCTGATCCATATGCCAACGAAAATGGAGTATGCCCAGTCGCAGTTTTGTGTGTGGTTCTGTATGCCCATAGTGCAAGCGGTAACTTGTCAACCCAACCACTTTTTGCTTTTTCCATTTGCTTTTTGATGGTTGATTTGATGATTTTGTTTACTGCTTCCACTTGCCCGTTTGCCTGCGGATGAGCTACTGCTGAGAAACTTTTTCGGATTTTGAATCGTTTGCAAAAATCTTGGAATTCCTCCCTTTCAAACTGAGTACCATTGTCTGTGATTATCTTCTGAGGCACACCATACCTGCAAATGATATTCTTAGTTACAAAACTTATCATTTTCTTAGAGGTAATAGTGGCCAAGGGTTCGGCCTCAGCCCATTTAGTAAAATAATCAACAGCAACGATAGCATATTTAATCCCTGATTTGGCAGTCGGTAAAGGCCCAATGAGATCTATTCCCCAGATGGCAAACGACCATGGACTGACCATTTGCGTTAGCTCGGTGGAAGGTGCTCTAGGAAGTTTAGCAAATCTCTGGCATTTATCACACTTTCGGGAATAGTCAGTAGTATCCTGATTAATTTCTGGCCAAAAGTATCCGTAACGGAGGATTTTCATTGCTAAAGTTTGACCACCTGTATGATCCCCACATTCCCCTCCGTGTACATCAGTTAGAATCGTCTTCGCTTCTTCCTTTGTCACACATCGGAGTAATGGCATTGAAAATCCTCGTCTGTACAAACGACCATCCTGAACTATATACCTAGAGGCTTTCCTCATCAGCTTCTGTCGTTCTTTTGAACTTCCTGGCAAAGAACCACTGAGTAAATATTCAAGTATCGGAGTCATCCATGATTCTTGCTCTTGGGATATGTTCATAATCAAATCAACATCCATTTCGTCTGTGCTTGGAGATGACAAGACTTCAACGGGAATTAACCCCAAGAGTTGAGCTTTACCAGTACTCGAATACTTTGCGATGGAATCCGCCTTCATATTTTCTTCACGGGGAATATGGTTTATTGAATAACGGTCAAAATTTTGAAGGAGCTCCCAGGCCTTTGACCAATAGGCTGGTAAATTTCCTCCTTTAGCTTGAAATTCCTTCTTGACTTGACAAACAATAAGCTGAGAATCACTGAAGATATGCAATGCCTTGATGTTTAGTTCTTTAGCGATCCTTAAACCAGCGATGAGAGCTTCGTATTCAGCTTCATTATTTGTCGAAGGGAATTCCAGCCTCAATGCATAACATAGTGATCAACCTTCCGGGGTTTCAAGGACAACCCCTGCTCCGGAGCAGTAATCATTCCTTGCGCCATCGACATACAATTTCCATTGGATTGGGATGCCATCAATGACTTTTTCCTCACTATACGTTTATCCGTACATTCTGCGATGAAATCTGCTAAAGCCTGTCCATTGATTTCTTTCCGGGGATGATAAGTGACGTCGTACTGGCTGAGTTCGATATTCCATTTCAAAAGACGGCCGGAAGTCTCAGGACGGAATAGGACTTGCTTTAGAGGCTGATCGGTGAGGACTTTGATAGGATGAGCTTGGAAATAAGGCCTCAATTTTCTTGATGCGATCAACAAACAATAGGCGAGCTTTTCTAATCTGGAATAGTTCATCTCTGCCCCAGTGAACCTTTTGCTGATATAATGGACTGGGCGTTGAATTCTTGCATCTTCCCGTACCAACACTGCACTGAGAGCATGGGACAAAATTGCCAAATATATGAAGAGATCTTCACCACTGTCAGGCTTTGAAAGTATCGGAGGCACTTCCATATGACGAATCAACTCATCAAATTGTTTCTAACAGTCTGGAGTCCACTCAAAGTTCTTCTTTCCTTTCTTCAGAGCATCAAAGAATGGAATGCATTTGTCAGTAGGTTTGGAAATGAACCTACTTAAAGCAGCAACCTTTCCATTGAGACTTTGCAATTCCTTCTTCGTTCTAGGAGCTTTGACCTCTCTCAGGGCAGTGATTTGAGCTGGATTGGCTTCAATGCCCCTAGCGCTCACAATGAAACCCAAAAACTTTCCGGACTCCACTCCAAATGAACATTTCAGGGGATTAAGCTTCATTCTATACTTTCGGAGTACCGCAAACATCTCTGCCAAGTGATCCATGTGGTCCACTGCGTTCTTAGACTTTACTAGCATATCATCAACATAAACTTCCATTGTCTTGCCAATCTGTGGTTTAAACATGGCATTAACAAGCCTCTGGTAAGTTGCCCCTGCATTCTTAAGTCCGAAAGGCATGACCTTGTAGTAGTAGAGTCCAACATCTGTGATGAATCTTGTATCCTCTTGATCTGGCTCATGCATCATAATCTGGTTATATCTGGAGTATGCACCCATGAAAGATAACAATTCATGTCCCGCTGTCCCATCCACCAACTGATCGATCCTGGGCAGCGGGAAACAGTCTTTGGGGCAGGCCTTGTTCAGATCAGAAAAATCAATGCACACTCTCCACTTTCCGTTAGGTTTCTTAACCAGCACTGGATTTGAGACCCAATTTGGATAAGTAGATTCTCTAATGAACCCGTTCTCCATGAGTCGATCAAATTCTTCTTTTAACACTGCCGTTCTCTCAGGACCCTGAGTCCTTCTCTTCTGTTTCACAGGTGTAAATTTTGGATCGATGTTCAGGGTATGCACTGCAATCTCGGGGGATATTCCCCACATGTCCGCATGAGTCCAAGCGAATACATCCAAATTAGCCTTCAAAAATGAAATCAAAACATTTTGAACTGTCGGATTGAGTTGTGAACCCACATTAAGCACTTTGTTTGGGTCCTTTGGATCAACGGGCACTGGCACTGTCACCTCTACCCGCACTACCTGTTTTCCCCTGCACTGGCTTTCCTTGGATCCATCTCTCTCCGTGCCCCACTGCATTCGCCAGTACAGGGTCCACCCTGTAGTTGCTACAAGGTTGGTTCTTTGATGCGGACTGGAGTCACCGCACCTTTTCCCATCTCTCTCTTTCGGGATTCCCGCAATTCTGCAAAATAAATTCTTGCCCCGCATCTTGGTCTCCGTTAACCACACCAACTCCGTTATCTGTAGGGAATTTTAGAGTCAAACACCTTGGAGCAAGAATAGCTTTGAATGCAGCTAGAGTTGGTCGGCCCAAAAAGGCATTGTAAGCAGAAAATTCGTCAACAATTATAAAGGTTTGCATTCGAGCCACTTTCCTCAATCCCTTTCCAAGCTCTACAAACAAATCTATGGTCCCAATCGGCTGTTTGGGTTCTCCAGTAAACCCAGCAATCTTAAGTGATGAAGCTTGAACATCAGCCATCAGAATTTTCATTTGATCAAAAGTCTTCTTAAAGAGGATGTTGCATAAAGCTCCACAATCAATCAAAACCCTTCTCATAGTTGCCGGCCCAATACCAGCGGATATGACCAAAGGATCTATGGTCGGAGCCTCGATTCCCAAAGAATCCCTGGCACTGAACACAATATCATCTATGGAAGTATTTTGTTGCTTCAAAGGCGCAGCATTCTCTAAAACAAAAACATTCTGTTCAACTGGAACATGCCTCAAGGCCCGGGCATACCTTTCCATCTCGCCCCAGCTTTTACCTGCTGGGTGAGGCCCTCCAGTTATTATATTGATGACAGGCCTTTCTGATTCGTGTTCCATAGCCTTCTCACTTGAGCCAGGACGGTGAGCGGGACCTTGCTGTCCTTGAGTTGATGAAGCTGGGGCCTTTATGTTGCTTTTCACATACTGCTGGAGTTTGTTTTCCTTTAAGAGTCGTTCAATTACCTCTTTCAATTGGCGGCATTCATTGGTATCATGCCCGGGCAGGTTGTGGAACCGGCAGTACTTTCCACTTTTTTCCATCTTAACCGCAACTCTCATTTTAGGTGGGGCCGGATAATTGACATCATCTTTAGTTGCAAAGTAGATGTTTTCAGGGGTATCGGTCAAGGGTGTGAAATTGAAAGAACGACCTTTCTTAGCGTTTCCCTGTTTCTTTCCACAATCATTTCCCCTTTTCTGAGCGTTGGGCTCTTTCTTGTTCGAAGGAGCACCATTATTCCAGGCTTCTGCTGATACCACTTTAGCCGGTGTTTGGAGGCTTTCCAAGCGCATGAATTCATCCGCTTTCTTGTAGAATTTGTCAAGTGAGTTTGGTTCCTTCATTTTCAGCCATTTTCCAAATTCACTTGATTTGTCGATAGCCCTCATCAAATATGTCAGGACCATGCGCGGCTCAGCATTATCTACTTCTGCCAATGCTATGTTGAAGCAATTTAAAAATGACCTGATGGATTCACCCGGATTCTGCTCTAGACTTGATAGTGACATTATATCCTTTGCCTTAGAAGCATACAATCGAAATTGTTCCTTGAATTTCCGGGTCAAATCGGAGAATTGATCAATGGACCTGACTGGCAGCTTTGTAAACCACAATAGAGCTACACCCTCTAGATAAATCGGGAAGTAACGACATTTAATTTCATCAGACGCCCTGGCGCCAGTGGTATGCCAGTCGTACTTATATAGAAACTCGTTAGGATCACTCGTTCCCTTGTAGGCTGGAATGGTTGGGGGAACGAATTTCCTTGGAAATTCTGCCTTCAAGATCCTCTCAGTAAATGGAGTTTTACTTGGAGGAAATCCCCACTCTTTCTCATCTTCATCTCTGCGCAAACTTTCCTTCATGATTTGACGAACCATACCTAAAAAATATTCTTCGTCATTCAAAGGCTCTGGAGGGCACACATCAGCTACTCTCTCTAAATTTTGCCTTGACAATCGTTCGCGGAGAGTTGGTTGCGGTCCTAATCCGCCAGCTTTAGGAGGAGTTCTTTCTACTGGGTCCGCGGCTCTTTGGGAGATGTTCCCTTCAACATCCTGAACTTCCGGAGTAGGGTTTCCGCCATTATTACCCGGTTGACGATTTGCCCCAAGTAGATCATTCAATTTACTCAAGATCAGGGCATTCTGAGCATTCTGTGCTTCTAATTGTGCATTCTGAGCATTCAACTGCTGATTCAGTCCCAGAATCACAGCGTCCAGCTCCACTCATGTAACTCCAGCAGTCGGAGCTGCTTGACTTGAAGGAGAGGTGGCTGTATTTCCATGAACATTATCGGACCTTGCAGAACTTCATCTTCTTCCAGGAGCCGTTATTTCCAATAAACTCCTAGTTTTAAAAGAAATCCTTTCCGTAGACCTTTGCGAAGTAATGATGGAAGTAGCCTGAGTTGGTTTCTCAGTGAAAGCACCAAAAATGTTAACCTGAAAATCTGACGCTAACACCTCGGTGTGTGTAGAAACGACGTGAAAGCACCACCCGTGAATACGGGAATCAAGAAATAACAGTAAGTAACAGAAAATGTAGTAAATGAGCATAGAGTTTATAGTGGTTCGGCTTATGATCAAGCCTACGTCCACTTCAATCCTGTTTATTGCTGATCGGATTACAACTTATTACAATCTCTTTCAATTACAATCCAATTCAATTCAAGAAACAAGTAGCTAAGGAAAACTTCGATGTGACAGAGTTCTTCGAATCCATGATTGAATGTGTTGAATTCCTGTGCGAAGTTGATCTAAGCGTCTTGCGTGTGCTTGAAGTGATGGAGTGTAGATTGCTTTGAAGATAGTGAAATTTCAATGCCTTGAAGAAAAATCATCCAAAAGTCCCTCGAATGTTGGAGATGGTTACGTATTTATAGGCAAATCTGGATAAGAATTTTTCACCCAAGTCCTGAGTTGTGACCGACTTAGGCTAAGTCGCGGCCAACCTATAGAGGCAAATCCACGGCCCAAAGTCGTGAACGAGTCAATAGAATGAGAATTGAGTATCACGGCCTTGTATTTCTACTCAGCAGCTTTAGGTCGTGGACGACTCACGCCAGGTCATGAGTCGTGTACGAGTTGAGGGGCCACGATGTAAAATGATGAGGTATCTGGTCCACTTGCTTAGGTCGTGAACGACCTATCATAGGCCTAAGGTCGGTCTGCCCCATGGGACGTGAACTCCATGAGTCGGCCAACACCTTTGAGGCATTAAGGTTATAACCCGGTGAGTCGCTGTTCCTTCTGAGCCATTAAGTCGGCAATTAGTTGAGTCGTCATTCATTTTAGGTCGGCAACAAGCTAAGGCTGTTGAGTCGGTAATCATTGTGAGTCGTGAGCCTGGTTTGAGTCGCTTGAGCAGAGGAGTTAACAAAAGAATTAAAGTAATTTTTAATTTAAACACTTTAAAGGATATTTTATAATAAAGTTTTAAATTATTTTTAAATCTAAGGTATTGTACTTGGTGTTTTCAGTGGAAATAAATATTCGAAAATTTATCTTATGAGAAAAGTATGGCTTGAAACTGTTTTCAAAGGGTTGAAAATGAAAATATATCTTGCGAAGACATTTGAGGTTAATAAATAATTTGGGAAATTATTTTCGATTGATGGTTGTTTGTGAATGTTAATTGATAGTTAAATAACCGACTATCAATATTGGCCAAAGCGTTGATCGTTTCGAAGAGACCGGGATCGGGATTAATTTCTCGAAAACCACTTCGATCCGGTTTGTACGTTTTTGTGAAAAAACGAATTCGGGGTCGAAGATGGAGCAGTGAAGTGCAAGAGCTAGTCGCTACTAATCCTGAGGTGGTTCCAAAAGGGATGTAGTAGGAGTAGTGCCTTCGGTTCCGTTCGAACCTGGGACAGACTTGTATGGATGAATGCTTTCAGAACATTGTCAAGTGGGCGATGAGCATTCTAAGTGAAACGTTCTAAAAGGTAACGCTTAATCTCAAGCCTCATCAACTGGGAATGACTGAAAATCAGGGTTATGCAGCAAGGCTAGGTGGGTAGCATCCACTTCAGGGTGAGATCATCCCTGTCTAGATGTCCCTTTTATTTCGGCTTAGTGGTGCGGTTGCTGATCCCAACCGTGGGGTGATCTTACTCGGGATTATCCAGTAAAGGGTAGTCCCGGTCTTGTGTTGCATGGGGTCGGGAGTGATCCTCGGTATGCTGATCTAGACCAGGTACCGTGACAGGTGGTACCCCAGTGCCTACTCATTAGTTGGAAATCCATTCTCCCTACGCGCCTTTTACGAGTTTTGTTTGTATTATCCACTTTGTGGCTAGTAGCTGAAATTTAATCATGTAACAAATTCATCAATTTTAATAAGTGTTTGTAAATAGACCCGATTATAATACCAGAGGATTTTAATAAAAAGTGTTTTAGCTATCGTAAGGTAAAAATCCGACATGATTATTTGTGGTGTGGTTTTACGAGATGCTTTTGTTTTCAAAGGATTTTGAAACTTTAGTAATCAATTTGAGTGTGATTTCTTATGCTGGTATTCCAGACCGAGTCTGGTGTTATTTAAATGTAATGCTCGGGTCAGACCGAGTATTACAGATCACAGGAAAGGATGCCGTGGAGCTTAGGAGACGAGTTGGATGGCGATACGTACTTCCGTATTTGTGTTACATATTCCGCTATGTATTCAGATTGTGAGGACAGATTATGATTACTATCCAGTTGTGTGTTATGTACACTCTGATGATGTATGTATAAGCATATATAGTATTTCTTTTTGGTGCAAAGATCTGTGATTATCTATTATATTTTATTCTGCTGCGATGGTTAGATTCTGATGTTGTTTTCTATCTTCTTCTTCTACCTCTTCTTCTTTAACCCTCATGGTTCGGTTTTTGGGCATCGAAAAATTGGGTCGTAACAAAAAACATGGCTACATGATGATGTGAAGCTTGGTGGCCGAAGCAGCTATGTTCGCATGCGGTTCTGGTGAGTGCTGGCCGAGGTTGATGGCTGGTGGAGGCCGATGTGAAGTGGCCCGTGGCAGGCGAACTCATGGGAGATCGAACAGCAGACTAAAGTGGACGTGGAAGAAAGAAAGAGATCGGAAAGGTGGAGGAAGTCGGCCCAAAGCCGTGCATTCTGGGTATGGGCTAGTATGCGTGACAAAGATGAGATGAATGGGAAGAAATGATGGAGTCGTTTCAGAATGAAATAGCAGCATAGGAAGATGTATCATTTCATTTTATATTGCATTGCCTTTCAAAATAAAAAAACAAATAAATGAAATGAACTGACAAAAAAATAAATTTGCATAGGGAAAAGTAAAAGCCATAAGTTACTGTTGAGAATAGAAAAGGACATTTGGCTAAAAGGTCACGGAAAACGAAAAGGTACAAAACGGGTACCGATACAGAATCGGTTTCATGGATTCCGCTATGTACCAGATTTCAAAACACAGAATTGATTATATTGTAGAGATCAGTATGACGAGATGATCAAAATGGTATACAGATATTAGTAGTATGATCATCCGATAAAAATCGGAAATTGGTACCGAAAATGTTGTTATTTCTCCGAAATAAGGTAGACGGGGCAATATTAGCCCAAATTTGAAGAAACGAAATATACCTCTCACTTAGTAGATGATTTAAAAAATTTCTATATAAAAATATTCAAGTTTGGAAAATATTTTATGATCATCAAATTTTACTAATTTAAACTGAAATAGAATTACACAATAAAATAAACTTCCATATTATATGATGAAAATTTAAAATTTACAAAGTTTAATTAGATATATTTCAAATGTTAAATTTTTATTTCAAAATTCAATTATTTAAAATTCCATAAAATTTCAGTTAAATATAATATTATAACCAATAAAATTTTACGGATCGTTACAACTAGCGAGTATAAACCCATTCACCAAAGAGATTCTTAAAGCTAAATATCTAAAGAAGTTTATGATGTCAAGCATGCCGAGTGATAACGACGTGGATGATCGTAGGAAATTTTTATTGAAGCACGGATGCCACATGGATAGTTCTCGTAAAATAGTATAAAATGCTGGTATTTCTTATATTACTTGAAGGAGTTTTTATGATGTGGTTCCCTAGGCACGAGCTAGATCCATATCGTCACTTGACCAATTGGCAATGCAATTTATGGAGTAGTTTCAGATTCATACTATTTAGTCAAAGGATGTCATGTAATCGTCAAATGTGCATTAGAGATCTGAAGAAAGCATGAAAAGTTTTTTGGAAAAATTTAATGTTGTAGTGATGGAAGTGAATAACCCCAAGGAAAAAACCGTCTTTGAAACGACCCAACTTCCACACTCCAGGAAGTCGCATCGCTAAGAAGAAAGAAAGGGATAGAAAAGAGAAAAGAAAGGGAAGAAAGAAAAGACAACATCAGAATCTCACAGCGGAATCAAGGAAATTATAATATATCACATAAAACTTTACATAGTATCTTATACATCAGAGTAATACAGCTAATACAACACAAAATTAGACAGTTATAAACATCTGCCTAGCTATTACAATCCAAGTATATCAGAGAAACAGATACAACTCAAACACAGCGGAACTACTAAATATATCTACACGCTGAAGCCTCCTGCTCCATTATCTCCTCCAGAACTCGTCACAGCAATCCTGAATCACTTGACTACTCATACATAATATGAGTACCCAAGAGTTTAATAAAACAGAAAATAAACACTCAGGTCAGACAGGGGTCTGGTGTGAGTAAACGGTAACAAAAGTTGCTTAACTTTAGAAAATCCTTTGAAAACAAAAGGTATCACGTAAGACTTCCCACACATAAACATGGAAAAGTTTTTACCTTACGCTAACCAAAACATTTTATAGGAAATCCAGTGATATTATAATAGTGTCTAGGGTTTTCAAGTAAATAACAAATAGCTGAAATTGTTACATGATTAAATTCCAGCTACTAGCCACAAAAGTGGGTAATACAAACAAAACCATAGGGTCTCGTAGGGAAAATGGGTTTCCATCAATGGCAGGGCTACTGGGGTACCGCCCGTCACAGTACGTGGCCTAGATCACCATACCGAGGATTACTCCCTTCAACCCCTGCAACACAAAGCCGGACCCGTTCCTTACTGAAAAGTTCCGAACAAGACCACCCCGTAGATTGGTCGTCACCAACTGCCACACAACCGAAATGTAAAGGGACCTCTAGACAGGAGTAAATCTTGCTCTCCAGTGGGTGCTACCCACGAAGCTTTGCTGCACCTCCCCTGTTTTAGCCATTCCTGGTTGATGAGGCTTGAGGTTAAGATTACCTTTATAGGACATATCAATCTTAGAATGCTCATCGTCCGCCTGACGATGTTCTGAAAGCATTCAATCCATACAAGTTCGTTTCGGGTTCGAACGAAACGGAAGGCATTATCTCGTTACACTCGTATTGGAATCACCCTCAGAGTTAACGACGATAACCCTTGCACTCTATATCACCATCTCGAATCTATAAGCACTATTCCGTCAACTCATTACGGAATCACCCACAGAGTTATACTGACGTATAGCCCTTACACCTCGAGTCTTCACTTGCTCCACTTGGATTAACGACCTAACGTTTAATTGGAATCGATGTGGTTTTCAGATATCCAAATATGGAAACCCGATCCCGGTCTCACTGAAACCAACCGCCATTTTAATGTCCAAGTTGTACTTAAGGGTTTTAAACAATTTAACTCTTTCATTATTATCTACTTTACACAGATAGATAAACTACATCTCACAATAGATAAGCACATTCATATCGTAACAGATAATCTGTATCATCCATAAACAGATAATCATTCAACCAAATAATCCATCACAAACTGTCATACTTAAACCAATCATCCATATCATACAGATACAACTAGTCTCATTACTGAGATCACAACTATTCAATCAATAGCATCCATAAGCAAAGATTCATTAACCATCAATTATAATTAATTTAAAATGAATTAAATTAACTACAATTATCCCTAATTAATTTAAATTAAATTAAATTAATTAACACATTTAAATCTTGCTTATCATCCATTAATTAATTAACCCAGTTAATTAATTCACTTCCTAAGTATTCAACTTGATTAAACATCTTTGATTAATCATTCACTAATTACAATAAGTATTTAGTCTTTAATTAATTTCATAAATTAATTAACCTTAATCATAAGTAATTAACATTTAATTACTCATTTATTAATTAATTATATTTGTCCTTAATTAATTACAATTAATTATTCACTTAATTAATTATTTATTACTTAATTAAACAATCCTTAGTTACATCATTAATTATAATAATTAATGATCTCTAATATTTAATAAATTACTTAATTAAAATTAATTGCATTTAGTAATTAATCCAATTATTAATCACCTTGATTAATATTAAATTAAGTAATTAACTATCTTTAATTACTTATTTACAAATTAATTATCCAATAATTAATCATTTATTAATTCTTTAATTAATTTCCAAAAGTAATTATCCAAATTACTAATTACATTGCAGAAATTATCATTATTACTTCTCTGAGTAATCCTGCTCCACTAATTACATTAAGTAATTATACTTAAAATCATTAGATGATTTATTAAAATTAATTAAACCAAATTAATTAACCAAAATAAATCATAATCCAAATTAATTACAATAAGTAATTAATTCCTTAATTACTTAACAATTTACAATTAATTAGATTCAATTAATTAATCTAGTTAATTTTTCCAAAATTAATTACATTAATTAATACTAAATTATGCTTCGACAATCACTAATTATTAATTAATAACATTTTAATAATTATATACTTAAGAAAATTTATTCTAGGTTAATAAATCATTTCTAATTAAAATTAATCTAAACCATTCTTTAAAAATCAAATAATTAAGTACATCCTTAATTATCTTAATCATTTTTCAAAATAATTCAATTACTTAACAAAAGACTCATTTAAATTCTAAATGTATTAAACAATACATTTCTAAAAGTTAAATTCAAATTCCAATTTATTTAAAGATTCAAATGTTTAATTATTTAAACATTAATTCCAAAAATAATTATAAACCATAAAATAAAAATGAACGTTTAAACAATATTCATCATTTAAATATAAAGAAAGATTTAAAACTAAATTACTTGATAAATTAAGCATTGAAAATAAATTGATTATTTTCAACTTTCAAATTTAAATCAACACTTCATATTTTAATTCAAATACTTCCAAATACTAGAGGAACTAAATTCTTTCAAGTTTTAACTTATTTGAAATCAAATTTTATTTTCAAATTCACTTTTAAACATTCAAATATGTTTATTCATTTTAAATTTAAAAACTGTTTTGAAATTAAACTGGGTTTCAAAGAAATCTGGAAACAGTTTTTAAATTGATTTCAAACTGAGTTTAAAATTTACTTAAAACATTCAAATCTGTTCAAAGTTTTAAAACATACAAAAACTGTTTAAATTCAAACTCTGGTTTTGAAAGATATCCTGAAAACAGTTTTTTTAAAATCTTGACTTAAACCCATATTTAAATCTTGTTTAAAGTTAAGATTTTCATTTTTAAAACTTTTGAATTTCAACTACACTTGAATTCAGTTACAACTCATTAAAATTCAAAACTGCAAAAGTCTCTCTGGGTAAAACTGTTTTTAAAACTTGATTGAAAACAGAATTTAAACTTGTTTAAATTTAAAATTTCATTTTTAAAACCTTGAATTTAAAACTCTATTTGAATTCAGATTCAATTTTCACTTAAATCAAACCCTGTACTAGAATTTGATTTTTCATCAACATTTTAAAAAAAACTGCAAATGCTCTCTGGTCAAAACCCTGTAGTCATAAACCCGAGACACTCATGGTTAATTCGAGTTTACCTACCTTCTGCTTCGAGTCGGAAGCACAAAAACTCGGGGCTTACTTCGAGAAAATATACCCTACACACAATCAGTAGTTCACCTGAGTTCAACCATCAAACTTGTCATCATCTAGCAATCACATCACCAATCACCAGACCACTTACAACTCCGGCTAATGACTCACCTACAACCCCTCTGCAACCTCCCAAATTACCCTCCTACTCGATGCAACAGAAAGAAAGTGCAGACCCTCAAAACTTCAACACTTGCAACATTTTAACATCAAGGTTTGAATACCTAGAAATCACAATCTCATCTCCTCCCCTTCTGATCATTTATCACCAAATTCTTCCTTGTTTCTTACATCAGAACACCACTAACATAAAGCATCTAACACCTGACATCCACTAGCTTAACAGATTAATCCAAAAAAATTCCTATTTCTGTTTTAAAACAGATATCCTTTTTCCCTAACAGTTTTTTTTTTAAACTGTAATATTAGTTTCTAAAATTCCTAATTCCAAACATGTGTTCTAATTTATACACTTGTTCTAATATTTATGATGTTTGATATTTGTTTTATTCTAATGATGATTGATTTTGGTTTACAGAGGCTACGGACTTATTAAACTAACTCAAAGTTTATAAATCTAAATCGACACCTAACTAACCTATTTACTTACACAAACTTTGCTAACTGAAACAATCCAAGTGATAAAGCTTTTTTTTTTCCAATAAAGAATATCCTAATTTACAACCAACACTATATGCAGTTTTCAAGAAATCAAAAACATGCAAACATATTCACACACAGCATTTATCAATATAGAATTTCCAGACAAGCTTACTTCTTTTCTAAGTATTTAGATACATCAGACAATTCAAACTTCCTTGTATTTGTGAGGTTACTCACTTCCAAAAGAACAGAGGAGTTTTCATCAAACAGTTTTAAATTCAGGTGATCTAGTATTTAGTTCCGGAATTTGCATTTATCTTTGATTTTAAAAAAACTGTTTTTTTAAAATAAAAGCTTACTCACCTTATAATTGACGATGCAGAACAAACTAGATGCAGAGCAATTTGATGCAGATTTCATTGTCCAGAAATGCATATTGAAATGTATGATGCTCCTGGATTGCATTTTGAAATGGAAGAGCCTTACTTGTTGATGTAGATTGCATGCAGACCTCTCAAATTTTAAATTGAAGTAGAACTTCCAGTTGATGATTGAAACTTGGCTTCAGATATGCAGACTTAAGATTGCAGATTGGATAGAAGTTTGTTTATGAAGAAAATGATTTGCAGATTTGTAGTTGATAGGTTTGCAGATTGAAGTAATTTGCAGTTTGAGATTTTGAAGAGGAAGATTGAAGGTTTGAACATAAATTTGTATTTGTTTGTAGATTTTGAACATGAATTGGTTTTGCAAATTTTAAATGGAATTTGGTTTTCAGTTTTCTTTCTAAAATCTGATTTAAGTCTCATTTGAAGAAATGTTTTAACAAAATGTAATGTTATGTTTTCTTATTAATAATAATAAATTTCAAAAATAAATTAGCATGCCACTTGTTATGTTAAGTAAGATAATTGATTTACAAGTGTCTATTTTATGTTTAAGAATTTAACACATGTACTTATTTCAACATTTTAAAGAGAATTCCTAAATATATGAATGTATTTAAATTTGTCTTAAACCATTTCTAATTTATTTTAGCAAGTTACAA
The DNA here is from genome assembly GCA_030765085.1 of Allium cepa. Classification (NCBI taxonomy): domain Eukaryota; kingdom Viridiplantae; phylum Streptophyta; class Magnoliopsida; order Asparagales; family Amaryllidaceae; genus Allium; species Allium cepa. Next base: position 904,553,803 of record CM060939.1, read on the forward strand.
ATGATTTATTAACATTAGCTTTTAAATAATAACATATAAACTATGAACTTCTTTGTAAAACTATACATTTACATTTAAATGATTGTTTAATTATTTAAAATAATATTCTATATGAAACTATATTTCAAAAGAGAAGAATGAATTAAATCTATTTCAAAAGAAAAACAATTTTAAAATAAACAAAACAAACTTTTATTATAAAACAAAATTAAACTATATTTATTCTCATAAACAAAATAAATACTTACTTATATCTATGAAGATTATAAGATAAATCTTTAAAACAAATGTTTGAAATGTTTACAATACTAATTTAAATTAATTTAAATCCATTTACAATTTATTCATTTATATATAAATTAGAAAATACCCTTTATTAAATAATAAATTAAAATTAAAAACCAAATCTTCTATTTACAATGTATAAACATTTATACATCATAAATAAAATATTTTTAAATCAGTTTAGAAAGATTATTTATTACTTAAATATTTTTAACTTTTGAAAACAATATCATTTAACAAACTAAATAATTATAAATTTTCAAAAGAAAATTCTAGTTTAAATTAAATTATTAAATCAATATTTCACATTTTAAAATAATTATCAATGAAATTATTAAATAGTTATTGCCTAAATTTCCGGCACATCACAGTCTTTATTGCGCTGGCGAATGGGGGTCATCCGTGATTTTATTAGATGACACAAGAGAAAGGAACCACCTACTTTGAAGGAGTTTCAGTATAAATGATCCTAGTATCTACGGTCAAAAGAGGAAGACTTGGAAGCAGGATTGACGGTTGATGGTCAAGAGGGACCAAACAATATGATTCAGGGCAATATAGCTGTCAAGCAAAGTGATAATGGCGTTGAAAATGTTGCAGTGAATGTGGTTAACATTAATAATGAAGGAATCAGGTTGGTTGACATCGGGTAAATTAGGTAAATTTTAATTTTTTTCCCTAATTAGATTTTTATTAGGTTTATAAAGTCAAAGTCTATTATTAGATACAATATAATATGTACACATAAAACTAATTTAGTTTTACTTTTATAGTTTAGCTAAATGATATATAAAACAAATTTGTATTTGGTATTTCCGACTAGATATTTAGCTAACCTCATAATTAGTTTGGTTGCATTGTGAAAGCAAATGTTACTTGTTAACCATTAGACTTAAAATTTAAAATGAGTAAGAAAGCAGGTAAAGCAAAGTAAATATCACATATAGAGTAGTTCGAAAAGCTTACATACGTCCACTATGAAGAATCCTTACTATATTTCTTTACAATTATAGGGAATTACAAGAAAATAACAAGATACAAACCACTTAAGGCTAAAAATTTAGCTAATCATAAGTACTTAGGTCTTTGATTTGCTGGGAGGAGAACTTTGAAAAGAGATAATAATAAGAATTCTAATAATCTTCAACCCTTTTGATTTGGCAATTCATGAGATTTCAGAGTGGTTGAAACAAATGACGAACGTTTGGGATTGCATACAAAAATAAGCCGGAAGCATACCTAGTTGCTGATCTGGTCGCATAGGCTGATGAGAGACAACTGTGAAGTTACAAAGGAATATGTGGTAGGCATGATAATTTCCCTTTCGTACCAGGTGCCGACTTTGCATTTAATCCATATTAAATGCTGATAGCAAGCTATAAGAGTAAGAATACAGTTGCCCACTTTGCTACGGTACCTCATACATTAGGTTGTATGGTATTTCATTTACTTTAGTATGCCTATGTGGCAAGCAGATGAGTGACTTTGCCAGGCTGCAAGTGATTCATGGAGCTGAATGCTGTAAAGGGCCAATGTGTAAAGAAAGCGCTTGGTTGACTGAGATATGGCAGGATGGGCAGTGGTAATGGTGAGCCATAGATAGTTCATGCCAGAGCTAGTCTTGATAAATGAATTTGTTGTTGAAGCCATCTTGAGCAAGCCAGTCGGCTATGGAGTGATCTTGGATTCAGATTATCATGAGCGGATCGGTTTCTTAATGCCTATTTATTGAGTAAAGTTGACTATAGCTAAAGATCAGGTGATAAGAAATGTGTCGGGCCGGCTATAACGTGGCGAGACAGGCCACTTTGAACCAGTCGAAATTGGTTGTGATGAAGTCAGGCCAAAGACAAGTCGAGCTTGAGTCGATCTTGTCTAGGTAGCAAGCTGGCAATTGACTTGGTGTAGTATTGAGTAGGCATGTTGATCTGGAGCCATCCTGAGTGTGGGCCAGCATGAGAGAGGTAGTCGTTGGAGAGTTAAGCCGGTGTGGCTTGGATGGGCTAGGTTTGGTTATGTCCTTGTTTGATGAGTTGGATGTTGAAGCCATTTTCGATTGAGCCGACTAGTCATCGACATGATAAGCTACTAAGCAAATGGGCCAACTTGGGGCTGCCAAGAGCTCAGGCACCAAGGGGTAGACGGGTCAAAGATTAGCTAGGATGATTTTGATTGGGCCGAGTTGTGTCTGGATGTGCCTGCCGATTACTTATGAGAAAATCAAGAAACATTTTAATAGGGGCAGGCTTGTCATTTCAGAAAGATGTTATTGTTCGGCCACTCTGCTATGCATTTAATGCATGCCCCACATAGCGCTATGCCATTAATAGCAATTATTCGCTTTTTCAAACGTGTTAGGGTGCCCACGATTCCAATTTAGCCTCATTAATAGTTGCATTCATTATACCAAGACGACCGAGACCAGAAGGCGATTTGAATCCAACAACCTAAGATCAATGAGGTAGGTTGGTAAAAGCTACCCCTTCTTGTCCCTTTGCACTTTACTGAGAACTAGGAAAATGATTATTGCCATTAAAAAGCTTCAACGCCCTATCAAAACTTCGACTCCCCAACCTTCCTTCGATAAAAAGTAAGTACCTTCTTCTCCGTCTTCACCTCCATTGTTGTAGGCGTCACCGCCACGACGAAGCCTTGAGCTTTTAGTAATTTCTTTCATGTTTTTTCAGTTTTCTTTTTGATGTTAGTGTATAATTGTAATGTCGATGATGACATAGTGCTTTGGTCGGAATTTACCTTCTTTGGTCATCTTTCAATGTTGATCAACCATCGTTGAAATGTCAACGGTGGTCGATCGACAATGATAGGCTTTTGTAATGACCTATATTTTACGTATCACAGGATCATACGATATTATTTAAAATTCAAAGGAGGTATTATGACTCTATAACTTTGGGAAATTCCTACTAGCGACATTCCATGTCTTTAGAATATATCCGAACGACTTTTATCGTGAAAACTCGTAACTGCTGTAACTTTTGATAGAAGTCGAACTAGCATCTAAGACCACTTCAATTGGAAAGATAATATGGTTTCCTTTTTCATGCAGTGGTCATAACATCAATTTGGACTTTCTGGCTAAAGGATATGGTTGTTTGAAGATTGTCATTTTTTGGAGAAATTAGTGAGTAATAGTGAGTTTGGAGGCAAACCCACTAACCCATTTTGGGTTTAGAGGCTATAATAGGCTGAACCATCATCCCCGAACCAACTTTACCACTTCTTAAATAGATCTAAGCACCCATTAAACCATTCTACAATCAAAACCTTCTCTTTTAACCGCTAAATCATGTCTAAATCATAGATTAAGGGTAGATTAGCAAGGTAATTCATTAGAGATCTTCAAATATATATTTTTGGGGAAGAAAACATGGGGCTTGTATGTTGATTTTTGGATTTTCCTCGATTTGCACGTAAAACTTGGATTTTGGTGGTTTTTGTGGGTGATTTATTATTTCTCACCTTACTATATATGTATCTACAGATTTTGGCATGTTTTAAACTCATTTTAAAATTCAAAATCATGTTTTGAGATTGCTTTAAAGCGAAACTTAAAGTAAAAACGAATTTGAATTGTTTTAAATTATTCTAAGCACGTTAATTTGATGTATGATTGCCTTAAAGTGTGGTAGACTATCTTAGAGACATATGATAAGATGATTACCATGAACTGTTGATGTTTGCTTGTTTGAAACTTGCTTGGTGCATGTGTGGAGCTTGCTTATATTCTTGTATGATTGAAAAAGCTCATCGAAGCGAATTAGAGTTAGGAACCGTGAAATCAGACTTCAACGGATATGCTCTAAGATGTTGATGATTATATCATTGCATATGAAATGCATAAGGGTTGAAGAACGGAGTGTAGTGGCAAAATCCCATGGGTTAGGGAGTTGGAATTGGCTACAGAGAATCTGTTCAGGGTAGTTGGTTCGGTGTATGGCATGGTATGGTGGTTGACTGGTCTTGGCAAGGGAAGACCGGATAGGAAGTCTAGTCTGGTAGCTAGTCGGTTATGGGAAGATAGTGCAGATCGTGCTATATGGAATTATACTATACTGGTGCGGAAATAAACTAAGATATTATAGCAATGTGAATAAGTAAAATAAAACAAGCACACAAGGGATTTTTATACTAGTTCGAACTTTCCGTTCTACGTCCAGTCCCAGACTCCTTCTGGAATTTCACTAGAAACAACAACCCTCGCTTAACCCGGAGGAACAGGTCTATAAAACCCCTGAATAACCGAACAGGGACCTGAGCAGCATAACAGGATTTCGCCTCAATAGCCGAAGAGGACTTTACATGCCTGAACAACAGAATAGGACTTCTACAAATACAAAAGATTGTTTTGACTTTGTGTGTTCTAATAACACGGATTTGTCAATTATAGTACACCATTCCTATAATCTTCTCCTTTATGATATAGACACACACACACACACACACACACACACACACACACACACACATATATATGAATACGTGAAGAACAAGGAAGTAATAGAATGAATTTGTATGAAACTGAATGCACAAGATTATTAGAATCAAAGAATATGAGAGTAGAGTAAGAATAGATTGAATTGATGATTAAAACTGTGATTCTAATATGTTTATATAGATTATAAATAGGTGCATTTGTTCGTGAAGAGTTATCATGAAGAGATATGGTCATATCTATTGAAATGAAGGACGCATCTCTTCACGATTGGAAGTGCCTATTTGAAAATACAGCCGTTATAGATATTCAGACTTCTGAATCGAAAAATTCAAACCTCTGAATTTGCATGAACTCAAATCAAAAAGAAAATAGGCTAAAGATGACTATTTTCAGATGTCTGAAATGAACAATTCAGACGTCTGAATATTGTAAAAACAATATTCATTTTTTCAGGTTTAAACGTCTGATTTGTTGCATTCAGACGTCTGAATGTAGACTAAAAATTGTGAATATGCAAAGCGTTGAAAAAAATGTCGAGATATATCATATAGGAGAGATTTTAACATGAATAAACTTTAGACACAGACTCGATACATACTTATATAAGAGTTGAAGCTCATTTGAATCCGGTCTTGATTGATTCATGTAAAAACAAGTTAGTATCTAATAATGACTTATATAGTTGTTATAGCCAAAATATCGTAAATACGATGTTCCAACATTCTCCCCCTTTTTGACGTTGACAACTATATAAGTATATACATAATATGAGCATATATAACAGGAAACAAAATTATATGTACTCCCCCTTACTATAAGCTCCCCCTGTCGATGGTAGTTTTTAAACTCCTTCTCCCCCTTTGATATCGACAAAACGGAAACATACTATATATGAAATACTCACATATCATAGATAATGTAGAATAGTTAACAAACTACACTATCTCAAAATAGACATAGAAGTTCTAATTGTACAAACCATCAAGCAAGTATGAGATCGCCACATTTATATATATACACAACAAAAAGCAAATTACTACGAATGATTTTAGATAAGAAAACAACCATACCACTAACTCAAAACCTTGTGCTTGACTCATCATCACTTTCTTCCTCATCGTCATTGTCATCATCATCATTGGTGCTGGAGGTAGAGGACCATTGAAAATAAGTTGGATCAAAAATTTCAGTAGAAGTCGAGGAAGTGCAACCAATACATTCTCATATCTTATTTAGAAAACCTCGAATGGAGTCGAACCTTTTATTGGTTTGCCTCTCGAACTTATCTATTTTAGTCTTAAGCTTGGCTTGATTTTGTGAAAGAGTAACCAAAGCTTGTCGAGGGTAGAGTCAAGATTCAGGACTTCTATTTCATCATCATCTCCTTCTTAAACTTGAGTAGCAACAGGGTGATTATGTTGAGGAGGTTGAGGACGATTTTGGTCATGGTTGGCGATCCTTTCATGGAATGATATAAAAGCAAGACTTTGTGTACGTTTCGTTAAGTTCATGGGTCCCAAGGTTTTTGATCCAAGCTCTTTAATTGTAGAAAATTCGGATTCAGAAAAAGAAATACCATAATTTTGAAGAATTTTCATTATATAAGCAACATAGTGAAAAGTTTTATATCGACGATGGCGATTTACATCCATAAACTCTTCCATGATGACACGGCCCGAATCCACGGATTGTTCGAAGTATATAGCATAGAGAGCTTGAAAGTTGCGCTTATTAACAACTTCATAGCTACCAGTGCGCGGTAAAATAGAGCGAACCAAAGCTCTTATGGCCGTAGTTGAATAGAGGTAAGTTTAGTAATTTCGTCAGAAAGAAAGTGGTGAGAAACTTCATCTCGTTCGTCCAAGGATAGAGAAACCTCAATATCATCTAAATCGGTTCCGGTTGAAGGACATTGAAGGATTTCTCCAGGACGAACAAGTGGAAGATAAATCTTAGTACCACAAACTATAGTCCAAATGCAATCTTGACAATTGAGAGGATGGGATGATCCAAATTCATATTTGCATAAAAAAGCTTGACCAAAAGATGATTAATCTTCACATTATTAGTAGTAAAAGAAAGAAGAGATTCTAATCCATTAGAGCGAGCTATTTGTAGAATTCGATAAGGCTCACATTCTTTATACTTCATGTAGGCATGGGGAAAGAAGATGGATCTTTCCATTTGAGTAAAATGACATTTTGCTTCGCCATTCAAAAGCCATTGATCAATGTTTGGAGTAGATGAGGAAGTTGGAGCCCTAGATCTCTTAGGTTTTGGAGCCATTTGTGAAGAATAGATAATAAAGATTGAAATTTTAGGATTGTAAAAGGTGAGTTATGTGAAAATAAAAAGAAGCATGTTAGTGAAAAATGAGAAGAGAAGAGGATTGGAACGGTTTAAGATGGTAGGTGGGAAACAAAAATGTTGAAAACCCCTAAAATTTGAATAGTTTGAACTGTTCAGACGTTTGGATTTTGATTTCAGACGTCTGAAATCAATAAATTTTAAATAGAACGCAAATAGTTCATTTTTGGTCATATTCAGACGTCTATTTTGGATGTTTCAGACGATTGAATGTGAAGTCAAAAATATATATTTGACAATATTTAGATGTCTGTTATAACCGTTTTAGACGTCTGAATTTAAGGAAAAAATTGTGATCCTGAGTATAAACAATTTTTTTAAACATACAGAAGTTGTTTATTAAAAGCATACTATTATAAACATAAAAAGAACATGGAAAAACAATTTATTGATTTTGTATCTATGATGAGGAATATGATTGTCCAGGAGTCTTAGGCCCTTCTGGTTCTATCGTCTTTTTTCCCTTAGATGATTCTCAAGTATTCTAGTTACTGCGACGTTCCCATGAATTTGGTGATACATGAGGACGTTAAGGTGTCTGATTCCATGGATTATGATGGGAAGATGTAGGTTGATGAGCATTAGACGTAGATGAACTGTATATTTTCCAACCAAGGTTCTCCAGAAAGTTAAGACGTCGTGAATTAACTTTTTGCTCATAGCACATTTCTCGTTGAAGACTTAACGATTCCTGTTGATAATGATAAATATCATCAATCTTATGTTTAGTTTGCGGGGAATCGAAGAACAAAAAACGACGAGCTTTCTTCTTTTCTGGAGTATGACCGATATGATTGTTCGGAGATACATGCCGGGCAGGTTTATAACAAGGGATTGGTGTTGGTAAATTGGAAGAATATGCAGAAGATGGTGTAGAAAACTCTATAGAAGAAGGTTCTTCTGAATTAGAGCCATCGACGCCATGGAATAAAAGACAATTACGAGTAATTGAGAAAGCAACATGGTTGTTTTAAAAGTTAAAGATAGAATAACTAAAACAAGGAAGCTAGAAAAAAATGTAACGAGAGGAAAATTTTTATAGGTGAGTAAAACATATATTTAAAAAGTAAACAGGTGGATGAGAATCAGAGGTAAATAGGTTCCAAAGAAAAAATAGCAAAAAACCGTGGACAACATCTTTGCAGGAGATGGACGGTTAAAATAAAATAAAAGGGCAATTCATAATTTAACTTATAAAAAAATAAACAACATAAAACTTGTACTTAAGATAGAAAAATAATATGCTAGTAATAATATATTTCAGAAAATCAAATTATAAGTTTTTAAACGACAATTCCGAGTTCTCGTCTTAGTTTAATAAAAATATTTTCAAGAAGTGGTTTTGTAAAAATATCAGCTAATTGGTTTTCGGATGAAACAAAATCTAGATTTTTTTTCCAATACAATCACGAAGAAAATGACGACGAATATCAATATGTTTTATTCATGAATGATTGTTTGGAATTTTTCGATAAATTAATAGCACTTGACTTATCAGAATATATTGTTGAATTTGTTAAATTTATATCAAAATCTCTAAGTGTCTGTTGCATGTAGATAACTTGAGCATAAACTAATGCAGCAGAAATATATTCTTCTACACATGTAGAAAGTGAAACGTAGTTTTGTTTCTTACTAAACCAAGAAACTAACGATTTTCCAATAAAACGGCACGTGCCGCTGGTACCTTTTCTATCTGTCCGAGATCCACCGAAATCAGCATCACTATATGATACTAATTCGAAAGGACACTCTTTTGGATAGAAAAGTCCAAAGTCCTTGGTATTACAAAGATACCATAATATAAGTTTAACTGCTCTTAAATGTGATTCTTTTGGATTAGTCTGAAATCTAGCACATAAGCAAACACTCATCATTATGTCAGGACGACTGGCTGTTAAATATAGTAATGAACCAATCATACTTCGGTATAATTTTTGATTAATACTTTCACCATTTTCATCTCTATCGAGATGTGTGGTTGTACTCATAGGAGTTGGTTTGGCAGAAGTATTTTCCATTCCGAAGCGTTTGATTAAATTATTACAATATTTCTCTTGATTAATAAAAATACCATTTTGTAATTGTTTGATTTGTAAACGAAGAAAATATGATAATTCTCCCATGTGGGACATTTCAAATTCTCTGGTCATATTATCGGAGAAGTCCTGGCATAATTTTTCATTAGTAGAACCAAAAATGATGCCATCAACATAAATTTGAATAGTTAAAATATGTGGAAATTTAGATCGCATCCTTAAAACGGAAGTATATTGCAAAGCGGGTCCATATGTAAGTTTCATTATAAAGCGGGTCATTGTTTTTGCTGTAGAATAATTGCTAACATTTCAGCAACTATTCAGGAATACTTGCTAATAGTAAATATTGTTGCTGAAATGTCAGCAACAATTGAATATTATTTCTGATAATCATGCAATTGTTGCTGAATAATTATATATCAACTAAAATTTATATTAAAGCAACAATATGTGCAATTATTCTACATTGTTGCTGATATCTGCGCAGCTATTCCATAAAACGAGGTACTTTTGGCTTATTATTGCTGATTTGTATGCAACTTTTATGAATTTTTGCTTTTTTCGATGCAATTATTGGAAGTAAGCTGTGTGTTCTATGCAATATTGATTATTTTTCAATTATACGCAATTTCATCATTTTTTCCTTGATTGTTATGCAATAATATGTTGTTTGAATAAATGTAGATAGTAAATTTGGAAGATTGAACTAAACAGAAAAAATTGCATGAAACAACGCAATTTTTTACTAAAGTTGCTGAATTATCGGCAATTTCGAAATTTTTTGTAGAATTTCCTGAAGTGTGAATTTTATTGTTTATTTGGATTTTGATGAATTTTTTTGTGTTTTTCTTGCATTGATATGAAGATGATTATATGTTGAAATAAGTTTTGAAGTTTGGCAATTTTTTACGATGTTTTTTGTTATTTTTTTGCTGATTTTCGAAAAACAGGGACCTAATTTATAAAGTTTTAAGACAGGGACTTTTCGTGTATTTTGAAACCTACCAGGGACCTGTGCCTAAAGTACCTTTAAAATATACCCTTTTGAATGTTTAATAAAAACTGTTTGATCAGCCTTTCCAATTTGAAATCCAAGTGATGGTGAATAGCTCTTAAGCCGTTCATACCAGCGCGTGGTGCTTGTTTCAAACCGTATATATAACTTTCTTAAGTTTGTAAACATGGTCTGGATATTTCTCATGGATAAATAAAGGAGGTTGTTCAACGTACACATTTTCTTTTATATAGCCATTCGAAAAGGCACCTTTAACGTCCATTTGATAAATTTGAAACTATGAAAACATGCATAGGCCAATAAGATACATATTGCTTCTAATTTAGCGACATGAGCAAACATTTCTTTGTAGTCAATTCCTTCCTCTTGATTATAACCTTGAGGGACTAATCTTACTTTATTTCTGGTGATGTTACCTTGTTCGTCCGCCTTATTTTTGTAGACCCATTTTGTACCAATAACAGTTTGATCACTTGGTCTACGAACTAACTCCCAAACTTCATTGCGTTCAAACTAATTTATCTCTTCTTGCATTCCAATTATCCAGTAGTCATCGGTAGATGCTTCTTTAGGGTTTTTGGGTTCAATATTGGAAAGAAATGCTATGTGGCCCATTTGATTCAATTGACTTCTAGTTCGGACGTCTGAATTAATTTCTCCAATAACATTTTGAACAGGATGATCCCGTAATATTTTTGGTGGAGATCTTAACTCATTGTTGTCATGAATAACAATTTCATCTTCTCTAGGATTATCAATTATGTTTTCATTATTTTCAAAATTTGTATTGTCAATATTTGTGATATTATCTGAAAGTTATTCATCATCTCTTGTACTTGGTTTTTGTAGAAAATTTTCATCAAAAGATACAAGAAGAGTTTCCTCAACAGTATTAATTCTTTTATTAAATACTCGATAAGCTTTTCTTCGATTTGAAAATCCTACAAAGATACCTTGGTCGGATTTTGCATCGAATTTGCCATGCTGATCTTTGATATTTAATATAAAAAAATTTGATCCAAAAACTTTAAAATAGGAAATATTTGGTTTTCTTCCATGAAAAAGTTCATATGAAGTATTTTTGGTAAGAGGTCATATAGAAACACGATTTAGAACATAACAAGCAATTGCTACCGCTTATGCTCAGAAATGTTTTTGAAGTGTGCTCTTATTTAACAAATTTCTTGCACATCCGTGTAAAGTTCTATTTTTTCGTTCTACAACTCTATTTTGTTGTGGAGTTCTAGGAAACGAGAAATTGTGAAATATTCCTTTCTTTTTACAGAAATGTTCAAATGCTTCGTTTCGAACTCTCCTCCATGATCACTACTAATATTCTTTATTTTCAATCCTTTTAAATTTTGGATTCTTTGACAAAAACTTTAAAATGGTCAAAAGTATGACTTTTATTTTTCGTAAATATGGTCCAAGTATATTTAGAAAAGTCATCTACAATTATAAACATTATTTATTGTGATTTATGGGTTGTACTTGAGTAGGTCCAAATAAATCCATGTGTAGTAATTCAAGTGGTTGTAATGTAGAAATAACTTTCTTAGATTTAAAAAACGATTAAGTTAATTTTCCTAATTGACATTCGTCACAAATATGATCCACCTTAAAATTTATTTTTGGTAATCCTTTTACTAAATCATTTTTAGAAAGTTTGTTTATAGCTTTGAAGTTAATATGACAGAATCTCTTGTGCCATAACCAAGAATCATTTTCTTTGACTACAAAGCACATATCTAAATTATGATTAATTTTCATATTCAGAACGTATATGTTTCTATCTCTATTACCTTCAAAGATAAGTTTTTCATTTTGATCAGAAATACTATAATTATTTTCAGGAAATGGGATTTTGAATCCTTTGTCACACAATTGGCTAATACTTAAAAAAATATGCTTCAAGTTTTTGACAAGTAAAACATTGGAAATGAGAGGTAAATTAGATATACCGTAATTGCTCACATCGCCTTTGCCGATGATATAACCTTTGGAATTGTCTCCAAATGTGATAGAGCCTCCATCTGAATATATGAATTTTGATAGCATATTTTTGTCTCCTGTCATGTGTTTTGAGCAACCACTGTCAAGTATCCATTTTCCTCTTTTCTTAAGTGGGACCTGCAAAAAATAAAAGAATAACATTGGTACCCACTTTTTAATAGGGTCCTAAGAGTTAGGTCTTAGCAAACCAAACCCAGGAGGGTTCAGTATTCCATTTATATAAATAATTTTATTTTTATGAACATTTTTCAAAAAGGACTCAATATACTTATTCCTAATCAAACTGTTGTTTGTTTTAGGAACCCATATTTTTATGGTTTTTGAGTTTTGGTTGCTTTTTGGTAGAACTATGGCAGACTTAGGTTTAGAAATATTTCTCTTGTCTTGCTTAGTTTTTGACGGACCTACAGATTTCCTAGTATAACCTAGTCCTTTCTTATTTGAGACAGATTAAGAAGTTTCAATAATTTTATATAAGTTTTCTCTGCCTTTATCAAAGTTAGATACATTTTTAGTGATGCATTCTAACTTTGTTTTGAGGCTAGTATTGTCTAGATCAATCATTTCGATCTTGGTTTTTAGCTCATGATTTTCAGAGATAAGAGCACCATTCTTTTCCCTTTGAGTTCCAGTTTCTTGACTCAATAATGTAAGTTGAGAGTTATCATTAGAAAAAAATATCTTGATGTTTTCCAAGTTCTTCTTCTAATATCTGCTTTTCGTCATTAAGCATATCTCTCTCGAATTCTGCTTTTCTTTGATTTTCTAGAGCCTCTTTATATTTTCTTTTGAGACTTTTTAGAGTATCTATTAATTCAGAATTTATTTCAATCATGTCATCAAAAGTAAGATCATTTACCTCATTCTCTGTAGCCATGAAACAAACATTTTCTTGTTCATTTTCACTATCACTGCTATTTTCAGAAGATGAAGAATCTGAGTCATCCCATGTCACCGAAAATGCCTTCTTTTTGAATTTGTCCTTTCTATATTTATTTTGTTTTCCCTTCCTTTGTTCTGGACAATCTTTTTGCATATGACCTTTCTTATGGAAATTAAAGCATTCTAGTACTAAGGATGGTGGCTTATTGTTGAAGTTTCTTTTTCCATTATTTGGGTTTCCATTTCTGTACTTCAAAATTTTCTTAAATTTTTAACTATGAAAGCTAAATATTCATCCTCTGAATCTTCATCCTCTTGTTCTACATGAAATGCCATATTTTTCTTGTCTTGTGCTTGAACTCTTTTTGCTTGCAAATTTACTTCATAGGACATTAGATTTCCTATTAACTCTTCTGGTTTCATGGTAGAAAGATCACTAGCTTCTTCAATAGCTAAGACTTTTCTTTTCCATTCATCCCTTAAAGAGTTACAGATTTTTGAAACAATATCAAAGTGGGAATATATTTCTCCTAGTCCTAATAAAGAATGATGAATATCTTGAAATCTGAAGTACATAACATTTATTGATTCATCTTGCTCCATCCTAAAATTTTGAAATTGATTCTTAAGCATAGATATTTTACTTTGTTTAACCTTGTTAATACCTTCATGAGTGACTTTTAGTGTCCTCCATATTTCATATACTATTTTACAAATGTTAACTTGGTTAAATTCATTTTTATCTTGTAATGACCCAGAATTTTCGATCCCGAAAATTCCAGATAGTTAGGAAAAGAAGAAAAGAGATAGAAGAACACCAAAGAACAATCTCACATTCGCAGCGGATAAAATATAATATCAATAATATCAGTTTACAAAGGAAAACTGTACTTGTCAAATTACACTTTAATACATCAGAGTTACAACTTACACAAAACTTGGGCAGATACAATCCACATGTCCCAGATAAACTACAATAATATACTCAGCGGAAAACACTCCATATGTTCCTGCCATCCAGCTCGCCTCCTAATCTCCAGAACGTCCTTACTTGGAAATCTGTAATACTCGGTATGACCTGAGCATTACATCAAAGTAACACCCAGGTCAGGCTGGGAACCAGCGTGAGTAAACCCATCTAACATGGAATACAAAAGAACATAATTTATATAAACCCGGGGTAACTTGTATCAATTTACAACTTCACAAGTTGTTATAGATATTTTTCATTTCACACATCAATTTCTAAGTACCAAAACTTAGATTAAATGGTTCAATTCACTTAAATCATTCCATACCAGCCTATTGATTTCACATATAAATATATAAAGAATCAAAGTGGTTTCGGGTATTTACTAATGCCCGACTTCGGTCTCTTAGAATTCAATACCATCTTATCCTAAATTATTCAAATGAAACACAATTCATACTTCAAATATAGGGTGTCACCTATACACATTAATTCATCATCGATAGATAACCACATTATCTCATTTTAAACCCAACACATCTTATCACATAGCATCACAAATCACATATCCGAGATATCAATCAATCTAAAGCATGCAATATTATTCAATCATTCATAAGCAAGATAAATTAGTCATACCATTTCTAATTAATTTAAACGAATTATTTACTTCAATCACCCTTAATCATGCTTACTTAACATTAATTAATTACAAATAAATTAATTAATCATCCTTTAATTATCCATTTTAATTAATCATCCTTGATTAATTATCTTTCATTACATAAAGTAATTATCCTTTAATTAATTACAAGTATGAATTATCCTTAACCATTTATAGTAATGTTAACGCTAAAATTTGAACGCTAACACCCCGGTGTGTGAAGTGCAGTTGTGAAAGCACCACCCGTGAATACGGGAATCAAGAGATAACAGTAAGTAACAGAAAATGCAGTAAATGAGCACAGAGTTTATAGTGGTTCGGCTTATAATCAAGCCTACGTCCACTTCAATCCTTTTTATTGCTGACTAAATTACAACTTATTACAATCTCTTTCATTTACAACCCAATTCAATTCAAAAAGACAAGTAGCTAGAGAAAACTTTAATGCCACAGAGTTCTTTGAATCCATGATTGAATATGTCGAATCTTTGTGCGAAGTTTGGTCTAAATGTCTTGCGTGAGCTTGAGGTGATGGGGCATAGAATGTCTTGAAGATAGTAGAGCCTTGATGTCACGAAGAGAATGATCCCCCCAAAAGTCCTTTTCTAGTTGGAGCTAGGGTCGTATTTATAGAAATTTCTCGGAGTTAGGTCGTAACTCGTACACGACTCATGTCATAACTCGTAGATGACTCATGGTAGGTCGCGGCCGACCTACTGGGTTTAGCTCATGGCTTGGTTCAAAGTTATGCACCCATTTGAATGAATGATACAAGTTCTAAGTTGTTCCTGAGTTAACCAAATGCAACTTCCTTTATGCTAGCATGAGTCGTACACGACTCATCATAAGTCGTAAGTCGTCAACGAGTCATTTCATTACAGCATGGTATTGAACTTGTCTCCAAGTCTTAGGTCGTGAACGACTTATCTGCAGTTATAAGTCAGCAGCGACTTAAGTGTTGTTGACTCTTCTTTTTAGTGCTTTGAGTCGTCACTCCTTTAGGTCGTGGACTTTTTTAAGTCGTAAGTTGTGAGCTGTGGTCGCGCATGAGTTAACTGGTCGTAGCTCCTTGTTTGCTTGCTTGAGTCGCTGACGATTCAAGGTAGGTCGTAAGCACAATTCTTTAACTCGTGCAACTCCTCAATTGTTGAGTCGGTAACTTGCTAAGTCGTGAAGTACCTTGAGTCGTGAAGTACCTTGAGTCGTGAAGTACCTTGAGTCGTGAAGTACCTTGAGTCGTTATGTCGGCAATCAGTTGAGTCGTCATTCATTTTAGGTTGGCAATGAGCTAAGGCTGTTGAGTCGTGACATTCCCTAAATCATTTAGGTCTTAACCTGTTAGGTCGTTAGCTCCTTAACTTGTAAGCTCTTTAACTCGTAGACTCTTTGACTCGTAAGCTCCTTAATTCGTAAGCTCTTTAACTCGTAGACTCTTTGACTCGTAAGCTCCTTAACTCGTAGACTCTTTGACTCGTAAGCTCCTTAAATCGTGGTCGAAACGGGGTTAACATTTGCCCCTCGAAACACATGCTTAAGTCATAAGTCGTGTGCTTCGACTCATCATAACCCGGGCGCGCCGATTCGAGTTACAGCGCCTCCAGATATAAAATGCTTGAGTCGTTCCTCCTATCTCACTCTTCTCATTACTTATCCCCTGAGCCTTTCCTGCCATTATCACGTCTTCAAGCTTCCAAAGGCGATCTCGACCCAATTTTACATCCAACCATCTCTAGCTTCACACCACGTAAGCAACTTTCTCTTTTTCCAAATCGCCGATCACCATCATCGATCTCCGCCCACGATTTACATCCTTAAGCCTTGCAAATACTACTGCATGGATCATCGGTGGGCTTAAGGCTATTTGATTTGATTCAGGATAACTCGCGATTTATAACAATTTCGTGGTGTGATAAGATTAAAGTTAAGGATTGTGAAGTTACTGGATTAATGGGTCAGGAGGAAAAAGTTTGTGGGTTAGGATAAAAGACTAACGGGTTAGGAGAAGAATTTAATGGGTTAAGAGTGAACCGTTGTTTTGAGTATGATTCAGCAGTCTTATGCGACCAAGTATTCTCTGCGACTTAGCAACCTTTACGACTCAAACCTTAAGTCGTAGCCGAGTTAAAGCTTGAAATCTTGAGTCGTGGCTGTGTTAGTACTTAGGAAATTTCCCACTGCTTTTCCACTGGAGTCCTTCCTCTGTTTCACGGCCTTTGACCCAAAGCACTGCCGATTTAGAACATCATTGAATTAAAATTGAAGCAACTTAAACTGACTCGCCCCTTAATCCTTAAGGCGTGGGCAAGCTAGCCAGAAAACCAATGACCTGACCTAACTTTGAACCGTTGCATGGACTTTGAACTGTTGAACTTTATTGCATTCATTCACAGGTGACCTTAACTTGCGAGCTAACAATCTGTCCAATACAACATTTACAGAAAATTGGGACGAATATACTGCCATCGACTGCCCACATCAAATGACAAATTAGTTAATAACAGATAATTAACTCAAATAAATTGTGTGAACGAAGCGCTTTCATCAATTTCAAGTAAAATATTAAAGCAACACTGAAATAGTCAATTGAAACTGACCGGCCTGCACTAATATTATGCTTGAACTTTAGATTAACAAGTTCTGAAATTTTGTAGTCGATCAATCATCGACTAGTTTAACTCCAGTTATATTTACTTGCTATTTTTATTAGTTTTGCACGACACTTCACACTTTTAGGAAACGTGCACCTTCACATTTGAATATCCAGTTGCTTGTGTAGAATGACTTCTCAGGAAGAAGATACAACAGTTCAGGCTGGAGAGGCAACTGTTATTCCGGCTCCACTAGTCAATCCTCCCGAAAGAGCCCCTACCACGCTATCATACAAAGTTTTTCGCCAGTTGTGCGCTCAGTTTGGCATTGCTGAATCGGATGCCATTCTTCCCGAGAGAAGTAACAATGCTGACATAGCACCCCCTGGCTTTGTGACAGTTAACCGACAAATGTGCCTGAGTGGGGCCATCCCTTCTTTCAACAACTTTCTCCAGCATCTTCTTCGTCAACTGGCCATCGCTCCATCCCAGCTACATCCCAACGGTTATGCCATTCTAACGGGGTTGGGTGTGCTATTTAGGAGAACGCTTGATCGACTTTCGAGCTTTGATGAAATCTGTTACTTATGTTCCTTTACCCGGACCAAAGATCATCCTTCTATTACTGTTGTGAGAGGCGCCCGAAACCGCAAATTGATCGTTGGCCTTCCAGACACTGCACATGGGTTCCTAACCCAGTTCTTCTTTGTTCGTTGCCCCCGGGGGTTTTATGCTGTGTGGAGGGAAGGAAGTAAGATCATCCATCTTTGTTACTACGTTTGTTATCCGATTTTGCGAGACTGAATTGTTAAGTGTTAACTCCGCTTCTTTTTTACTTTCAGCGCTCCCCCTTCCTTCTAGGGATCCCAGTCATAGGCCAACTTTCGAGAGGCTCAAGGCCGTGCCAGTTGAGGAGAGAGACATTCAATTTCTGTTGAAAGACGAATTTTTGCATCAGTACGGACTTTTGCATACTTCTCGTTCTACACATCCTCATGAAATCCCAGACTCCCCGGCTAGAGCGTCGGATGCCCCAGCTTCTACTGACACATCCGTACCAAAAGGACCTGCTCCCGAAGCTTCACTAGTTAAGTGCTCCACTTCTGTTGATGTTGCAGGGCCACCTGACAAACTTGCCACGGTCATTGAGGAAGAGCCTCAGGGATCTCCCCAATGTTCACAGGAATCTGGCGAAGAAGCTGAGAAAACCAGCCCTGCCAAGCAGAGCAGGGACGATACTTTCGAAGGATTGAGCGATCTCTTTACCACCTCACAAGAGATCTTTAAAGATGATCCTATTACTGCCGGGGTTTCTTCTTCAGTTGTTGAAGCGACTTCCATTCTTCAACAGACTCCGTCAACTCAAGAGTTGACGCTAACTACTACACCCACAACCACTCCACAATTAAAGAGTGGTTCGTAGTTTGATGCGCGTAGTTTGCACAATGCACACACTTAGAATTTTTCAGCACTTTTATGCTTATGACTTTTTGTACTTTGAAGAATTCTAAAATTTAGCTCGTTTTATTTCAGATCCTCCGATGGGACGCAGCGGATCCTACTATGATGACTTCCAGCGCTACGGGAGGCGTAGCCAATATGATTATAGGCGTTACCTCCCCTCTTACAGAGAATCCGATGAAGAAAGAGCCGCCCGAAAGGCTCAAGAGAAGAGGGCTCAAGAGGAGCGTTATGAAAGAAGAGAGAGGGAGGAGCGCCACGATTCTTCGCAGAGAGGCGACGATTCCCATAAAAGAAAATCCCATGATGACCAAGGAAAAAGCCATATGGTTGAAGATTCAAGCAAACGAGCCCGACATGGTGAGAAGCACACCTCTACAACTCCTGAAAAGGTTACTGCCCCCGCCTCGCTTGACATTCCTTCTGGCTCTCCCGCTCTTGGGAAAGCAGATATTCAAACAATAATCAGCAGGCCCAAATTCCAAGTTGGACCGGGCCCGGCCACTTTGCAAGGTCGGTTTCCACAGTGGTGTCTGAAGGGAGTAAGGTTCGACCTTGACTTGGTTCCCATTGACAAGTCTGCCATGTTACGAAACCTCGATGCCGTCAAGCTTGATATTGAGAGGATGTCAAACTGGCAAAAACTTGTTGACGAGCTCCAAAGGGTTAATCGTGCAAATATAGAGGCCATGCTCACTATGGAAAATGATAAAGCCGAATGGCAAAAGGTTCTTGAACAACACGATACTAAAATGAGGAGCATCGCTACTTACAATGAAGAGCTTGAAGCAAAAGTTGAGGAACTGAAACAAGAGCTTGCTACTTCCTCTACTTCCTATTCTCAAAAAGAAGAAGTGCTCCTAAAACAAGTGAGAGACGCTCATGCCAGCCAAAGAGACGCCAAGACAGGCTCGAAGTGCAAAAAAGAATCAGTGAGGGCTATACTGCTGATGTTGCAGAGCTTCGGAAGAAAACCAGTTCCCAAGAGGCGGAGATTCAAATGCTTAAGCTTCAACTTTCCAAAGCTGAAAGGGAGCGTGATGAGGCCGTTGCCGGCAAAATTGCAGCTGAAGAATCTCACGAGGCGACGAGGACCAACATCAGCTCAACATTATTTGATTTCTACCTGCATAGCATCTTGGGGCGCGGTAGCCTCGCCTTTCTAGGCCCCAAGTATGAAATTACTCTGGCTGAAGTTTGGGAGGCTGCACTCGATATGCTTGGCGGTAAAGGCGCTGGCTATGCTGAGTCAGCTCTTGAGGAGCATTATCTTGATGATGATGCTCGCACCGCTCTCGCCAAGGGTAGAGAACAGCTTGCAAAATTAAGGGCCGAAACAGCGGCAGGAGAATATTCGGGAAAAACCATCTCAACTGTTCCAATTCAGCCTTCTCCTTCGGCCGAAATTGACATTATCGGTTCTAGTTCTCATTCTCTATCTCCTACCAAAGTTACCACCGAGATCACAAGCATACACGGTGGAGATGAAGGCGACGAGGGTGCCGAGGCACAGGCTTACGAGGTTGATGTCAGAAAACCGACTTCTGCAGGTAACCCTACTGTTAATCTTGCCCAAGTAGACTGCTCATCTGTTTCTTACGAGCTTGATGAGCTTCTTGACTACTTCTTGAACTTCAGCGAACCTTTATCTCCGCTTTTTACTGACTTGAACTTTTTTCCTTCTGTAGAGAGAGCACCGAGCATTGTTCAGGCTTCTCCTCCTCCAATTATTCCTTCTCCCCCTCTTAAGGTCACTCCTCCTTCTGCCTCGCAACCCGGATCACAAGAGGAGAAAATAGAAGCTCTTCACGGCTTGGATGATCCTATTGCTTCTCAAGATTCGAGAGGAGAAGAAACTGAAGGAAGCGAGAAGACCCCAGAACCTACTGGCTCCGATGATGAACCGCTATCTAAACTTTTTTCTCCAGGGAGTGGGTCTTACTCCAAAAAGAGGGGAAAGCAGGGAGTCTATAAGAAGAAGAAGAAATCTTCGATTGGCGACGAAAAAATGGAAGAAAGTCCGACTGAGCCCCTCTCTCCTTTGTCCCCTACCCTCAGAAACCGACCTGAGAAGTTGGTCATCCGGCCAGGTGCGGGCTCAAAAGGTGGAAAGAAGAAGAAATGATGGCCCTGGTTCTGTGGCTTTCGTATCGCTCTTTGCTTTTTGTATATACTGACCGGAGATTGTGCGGATATCGACCTCCATTTTTCTTTTACTTTTTACTTTGGAACTTGTATCTGTACAAAATTTTAACAGTGTTGAATAAAATAATTCTTTTTCTTCATACAAACTTCTGTCTGTATCTGAAAATGCATTTATTATTCATTTTTGTACAAGTTTCTTTGTATGATATTGCAGTGAGCTTGTGGTATATTGTTCGAGCGCAATTTTACCGATGTAGTTATACCATGTTGCCCCTATACCATAAGCTCGTTGCAATATTTTATATTTTGAGGGGACTTGTACTTTTATTTTCTAGAGAATAATTATTCCATACTCGGAGGAATATTATTTCGTTAGAAAACAGAATACAACTTCCTCCAAATGAGTTTTTACGCTTTATCCTTCGAAGATATCACTTTTTCTTTTGTGCATATACACATTTTACTAAGTGAATTCTCTTATGCGATAAAGCGGGCCTCTGAAGGACACTTTAACTTCTTTTTGAGGAAGATTATTTTCCAGAATAGGTAAATCATTTTCCCTTCGAAAGTTAAAGTGTGCCTTTGATGAGATTTTTTTTTATACCACAGTAAAGGGCTTTTTGATTTTTGTTTCTTTGAAAAGTTGCACCTCTGAGGAAGGCTTTTTCACGTTTCAACACCTGAAAGTTTTATTTCAATCTTGGTGAAACGTGTGCCTCCGAAGAGATCTTTTTGCTTGATTGTGCCTCCGGGAGGAGGTCTTTTCGTTTCTGCCTCTGGGAAGAGGTCTCTTTTTTTTTTTTTATATTTCAACTTTGGTGATGTGAAACTCCGAAGAGTGGCTGTTGCACTTCAACTCTTGGTGAAATGTGCCTCCGAAGAGGTCTTTATTTTGTTTTGCATTTCAACTCTGGTGAAGTGAAACTCCGAAGAGCGGCTGTTGCACTTCAACTCCTGGTGAAATGTGCCCCCGAAGTGGTCTTTATTTTGTTTTGCATTTCAACTCTGGTGAAGTGGACCTCCGAAGAGCGGCTCTTTCACTTCAACTCCTGGTGAAATGTGCCTCCGAAGAGGTCTTTGATTGCCTGGAAGTTACTCTCTCATGGTTGGAGGGTCATGACTCCTCCAATCTTTTTTGTTGAGTAGAGAACTTTCTTTTTAGCGGCATATGCCTCGTTAGAGGTCTTTATCCTCCGAAGAGTTGTGCCTCCGAAGAGGACTTGTGCCTCCGAAGAGGGCTTTAGTTGTTCCTTGTCCACTTGCTTATGCCTTTTCAGCGATCCTCTTTTTTTCTTTTCGAGCTCACACTCCCTTCTCTTACAAGTAGTTTGTTTAATCCAAAGAAGTATACTTCATTGCTAGGCAAGTTCGCGAGAACGGGCATAAGCTTCTTAATTGGATGTTTGTTTGTTCAAACGATCTCAATTTATTAGCAAGAGCCCGTTTTCGGCGAAATCATTGGCCGTTCAATTGAAGCTCTTCCTATCTAGGATTTGAATTCGGGGCTTTTGTGACTTGAAATTTGTTTGTTGAATGATAACAAGAATCACTTGGTCTTGTAATGTGCAAGTTTTAATTTCGTTGCCTGCAAAAATTTAAATCGACATTTCAGCAATACATTTAATGTACTTTTCATATCGAAAATAAAGAAAACATGTAATAATAATAAGGAACACAAGATTTATAGTGGTTTGGCCAAGAATTTGGGCCTACATCCACTTTATAGTCTTTCATTATTCACTTGCATCGGCTTTACAATTGCTTTCAATTACAAGAATCATACATTCATAATTCTTTTTACAATATTTAAACAAAGCTTTCAAGTAAAGTATGGACGTAAGTGGTTGCTGTTCCAAGCTCTTGGAATTTGATCTCCTTCAACAGTAGTGAGTTTGAATGTGCCGTCAAGAAGCTTCTGACCTATGACATATGGTCCTTCCCAATTTGGCCCAAACACACCTGTCGCCGTCATAATTCTCTTCAGGACTAGATCTCCAATCTCAAAGCTGCGTTGGCGAACTATGGAATTGAAATGTCTGGCTATCCTTTGCTGATGAGCTGCGATTCTGAGCTCAGCCTCTTCTCTTTTTTCATCAAGGAGATCTAGTGCCATAAGCTGTAGTTTTTCATTCTCCGCTTGATTGAAATGGATTCTTCTATGTGAAGGGACCTCTGTTTCGACCGGAATCATTGCTTCTGACCCGTATGCCAATGAAAACGGAGTATGCCCAGTTGCAGTTTTGTGGGTAGTTCTGTATGCCCATAGTGCTAGTGGTAGCTTATCGACCCAACCACCTTTTGCTCTTTCGAGTTGCTTCTTGATGGTTGACTTGATAATTTTGTTTACTGCTTCCACCTGCCTGTTTGCCTGCGGATGAGCTACTGCTGAAAAGCTTTTTCGGATTTTGAATCGTTTGCAAAAGTCTTGGAATACTTCACTTTCGAACTGAGTTCCATTGTCTGTAATTATATTTTGAGGCACACCATACCTGCAAATGATACTTTTAGTCACAAAACTTATCATCTTTTTAGAGGTGATAGTAGCCAGTGGTTCAGCTTCAGCCCATTTAGTAAAATAATCGACAGCAACAACGGCTTATTTGATTCCAGATTTGGCAGTTGGTAAAGGTCCTATAAGGTCTATCCCCCAGATTGCGAATGGCCATGGACTGACCATCTGTGTGAGTTCAGTGGAAGGTGCTCTAGGAATTTTGGCAAATCTCTGGCACTTGTCACATTTTCGGGAATAGTTTGCAGCATCTCGATTAATTTCTGGCCAAAAATATCCGTATCGGAGAACCTTTTTTGCTAAAGTTTGACCACCTAAATGATCACCACATTCTCCTCCATGTACCTCAGCTAGGATTGTTTTGGACTCTTCTCTGCATACACATCGAAGTAATGGCATTGAGAATCCTCGTCTGTATAATTGGCCATCCTGGACTATATAGCGAGAGGCTTTCCTCAGTAGCTTCTGTCGTTCTTTTGAATTTTCCGGTAAAGAGCCATTGAGCAGATATTCTGTTATTGGAGTCATCCACGATTCTTGCTCTTGAGACACACTTATGATCCTATCAATATCCATCTCATTAATGCTTGGAGCTGACAGGACTTCCACTGGAGCTAACCCCAGAAATTGAGCTTCGCCTGTGCTAGAGTACTTTGCGAGAGAATCTGCTTTCGTGTTTTCTTCTCGAGGAATAGGGCTTATCGTGTAGTGATCGAAGTCACATAGAAGTTCCCAGGCCTTCGACAAGTAGGTAGGCAGATTTCCCCCTTTTGCTTTAAATTCCTTCTTGACTTGGCATACAATAAGCTGAGAATCACTGAAGATCTGTAATGCTCGGATGTTTAGTTCTTTAGCAATTCTCAAGCCAGCGATGAGAGCTTCGTATTCTGCTTCATTGTTCGTTGAAGGAAATTCCAATCTTAGCGCATAGCATAATGACCGACCTTCAGGGGTTTCAAGTACAACCCTGGCTCCAGAACAGTAGTCATTTCTCGCGCCATCAACATATAACTTCCACTGGATTGGGGAATCATTGATCGTTTCTTCCCCACTGTTACCCTTATCTGTGAATTCTATTATGAAATCCGCTAAAGCTTGTCCGTTGATTGCTTTTCGGGGGTGATAAGTGATGTCATATTGACTGAGTTCAATGTTCCACTTTAGAAGACGACCCGAAGTCTCAGGGCGAAACAGGACTTGCTTTAAAGTTTGATCAGTGAGGACTCTGATAGGATGAGCTTGGAAATATTGCCTCAACTTCCTCGATACAATCAGTAGGCAATAGGCGAGTTTTTCCAACTTGGAGTAATTCATCTCTGCCCCAGTGAGTCTTTTGCTGATATAGTAAACCGGATGTTGAATCCTCTTGTCTTCTCATATCAGCGCGGCATTTAAAGCATGAGATGATACTGCCAAGTATATAAGAAGATCCTCACCATCGCCGGGCCTAGAAAGTATTGGAGGCGTTTCCATATGGCGAATCAATTCATCAAAGGCTTTTTGGCATTCGGGAGTCCAATCAAAGTTTTTCTTTCCTTTCTTTAGAGCGTCAAAGAATGGGATGCATTTATCAGTAGCTTTGGAAATGAACCGACTCAAGGCGGCGACTTTTCCGTTGAGACTTTGCAATTCCTTATTCGTTCTAGGAGCTTTGACTTCTTTTAAGGCGGTAATTTGAGCTGGACTAGCTTCAATGCCCCTAGCGCTCACGATGAAACCTAAGAACTTTCCGGACTCCACCCCAAATGAACATTTTAAAGGGTTAAGTTTCATTCCGTATTTCCGGAGGACTGCGAACATTTCTGCTAAGTGTTCTATGTGATCCACTGCTTTCTTAGACTTTACTAACATGTCGTCGACGTAGACTTCCACAGTCTTGCCCAATTGCGGTTTGAACATAGCATTAACAAGTCTTTGGTAGGTTGCCCCCGCATTCTTCAGCCCGAAGGGCATAACTCTGTAGCAGTAAAGACCAATATCGGTGATAAAGCTCGTGTCCTCCTGATCTGGCTCATGCATCATGATCTGGTTATATCCGGAGTAGGCATCCATAAAAGATAACAATTCATGTCCCGTTGTTCCATCTACCAGTTGATCGGTCCTGGGTAATGGGAAGCAGTCTTTGGGGCAGGCCTTGTTTAGATCTGAAAAATCGATGCACACTCTCCATTTTCCGTTGGCTTTCTTAACCAGCACTGGATTTGAAACCCAATTCGGATAGGGAGATTCTTTGATAAAGTCATTCTCCATGAGCCGATCAACTTCTTCTTTTAATGCTGCTGACCTTTCTGGACCTTGGGTTCTCCTTTTCTGTTTCACAGGCGTAAATTTTGGATCAATATTCAGAGCGTATACTGCAACTTCTGGGGATATTCCGCACATATCGGCATGACTCCAAGCAAAAACATCCAAATTTGCTTTTAAAAAAGATATTAAGATATTCTGAATTGACACATTAAGTTGTGAACCCACATTCAACACCTTATTTGGGTCCTTCGGGTCAATAGGTACTCGTACTGTCGTTTCCACTGGTACCACTCTATTCTCCCTTGCACTGGCTTTTCTAGGATCCATCTCTTTTCGTGCTCCGCTGTGCTCCGCTGTGCTCGCCAGTGCATGGTCCGCCCTGTAATTGCTACAAGGTTGGTTCTTTGACGCGGACTGGGGTTGCCGCATCCTTTCCCATTTCTCTTTTCCTTGCCTCTCGCAGCTCTGTCAGATAACACTCCCGTCCGGCATTTTGATCCCCTTTTATAACTCCTACTCCATTGTCTGTCGGGAATTTAATGGTGAGGCACCATGGGGCCAGAACAGCTTTGAACGCTGCAAGAGTTGGACGGCCAAGGAAAGCATTATAAGCGGAAAATTCGTCAACAATCATAAAAGTTTGCTTGCGGACTACTTTTCTTTCTCCCTCTCCGAGTTCTACAAGAAAATCAATGGTTCCTATCGGCTGCTTTGGCTCCCCAGTGAAGCCAGCGATTTTCTATGACGAGGCTTGCACATCAGCCATAGGGATCTTCATTTGGTCGAATGTTTTCTTGAAGAGGATATTACAGGATGCGCCACAATCAATGAGAACTCTTCTGACAATAGCTGGCCCGATACCAGCCGTGATGACTAAGGGATCCAAGGTAGGAGCTTCAACACCTGTGGAATCCCTGGCTCTAAACACAATATCATCATTGAAAGTTCTTTGTTGTTTCAGGGGCGTAGCATCTTCCAAAACAAAGACATCTTCTTCGGCCGGTACATATTTCAAAGCTCGGGTATACCTTTCCATCTCACCCCAGCTCCTACTTGCTGGGTGAGGTCCTCCCGTAATGACATTGATAACAGGCCTTCCGGATTCATGCCCTGCAGCCTTCTCACTTGTCCTGGGTTGATGAGCAGGAGCTTGTTTCCCTTGACTAGACGAAGCAGGATTGCTGCTATTCTTTTCCACAAATTGCTGCACCTTGTTTTCCCTTATCAACTGTTCAATCAAATTTTTCAATTGGCGGCATTCATCGGTATCATGACCGGGTTGATTATGGAAGCGGCAGAACTTCCCGCTTTGTACAGCTTTTTTCCCGATTCTCAGAACGGGAGGTTTAGGATAATCAACTGAATCTTTAGTGGCAAGGTAAATACGCTCCGGCGTATCTGATAAAGGAGTATATTACGATGGCTTGAAGGAATGAGGCTTCTTCAGATTTTTCTGTTTCATCCCATCATTATTTTCCCTTTTCTGTCCTACAGATTCATTCTTGCGTGGAGCAGCAATGTTATCTTCAGCTTTTTCCAATACTGCCTTTACCGGTATAGGATGGCTTTCCAGGCGTATGAACTCATTTGCTTTCTTGTAGAATTTTTCAAGGGAATTTGGTTCCTTCATGTTTAGCCATTTTCCAAATTCGCTCGACTTGTCGATGGCCCTCATCAGATAAGTCAAGATCATCCGTGGTTCTGCATTGTCTACCTCGGCCAGCGCTATATTAAAGCGATTCAAGAAAGATCTGATAGTTTCCCCTGGATTCTGTTCTAAACTTGACAACGACATGATATCTTTGGCTTTTGAAGCATATAGTCTGAACTTCTCCTTGAATTTCCAGGTTAGGTCAGAAAACTGATCTATAGACCAGATTGGTAGCTTGGTGAACCAAAGCAGAGCTACACCTTCCAAATATACAGGAAAATATCGACACTTTATTTCATCAGAAGCTCCGGCACCTGTCATGTGCCAATCATACTTATTCAAGAATTCGTTCGGATCACTTGTCCCCTTTTAAGCTGGAATAGTTGGAGGGACGAACTTCCTCGGGAACTCAGCCTTTAAGATCCTTTCGGTAAACGGGGTTTTACTTGGAGCGAAACCCCATTCTTTCTCGTCTTCATTCCTTTGCATGCTCTCTTTCATGATTTGTCGAACCATTTCAGAAAGATACCCCTCATCATTTCGAGCTTTAGATCCACCAACCTCAGGAAATATCTGCTCAAAGGGGCTGGCAGCCCTTTCAGGAACGTTCCTTTCTTCAGCATCATGAACGTTGCCAGCAAAGTTCCTTTCATTACCCGTTGGTTGACGGTTTGCCCCAAGCAAATCGTTCAACTTATTCAAAATTAGGGCATTTTGGGCATTATGAGCCTCCAATTGTGCACTTTGCGCATTTATCTGCTGGTTCAGCCCTAAGATTACAGCATCCAACTCCGCTTTTGTAACCCCAACAGGTGGAGTGGCTTGATTAGGTACTGGGGAAGCGGAGGTTCCCTCTTGAACATTTCTAGATCTAACAGATCTACTCCTTCTCCCCGGAGCCATGATTTAAGATAAACTTCTAGTCTTCAGAGAGATTCCTTCAACAAGCTTTCGTGGAGCAATGATGATAATTCACCTGAGTTCAGTTCTCAGTGAAAGCACCAAAAATGTTAATGCTAAAATTTGAACGCTAACACCCCGGTGTGTGAAGTGTAGTTGTGAAAGAACCACCCATGAATACGGGAATCAAGAGATAACAGTAAGTAACAGAAAATGCAGTAAATGAGCACAGAGTTTATAGTGGTTCGGCTTATGATCAAGCCTACGTCCACTTCAATCCTTTTTATTGTTGACTGAATTACAACTTATTACAATCTCTTTCATTTACAATCCAATTCAATTCAAAAAGACAAGTAGCTAGAGAAAACTTTAATGCCATAGAGTTCTTTGAATCCATGATTGAATATGTCGAATCTTTGTGCGAAGTTTGGTCTAAATGTCTTGCGTGAGCTTGAAATGATGGGGTATAGAATGTCTTGAAGATAGTAGAGCCTTGATGTCACGAAGAGAATGATCCCCCCAAAAGTCCTTTTCTAGTTGGAGATAGGGTCGTATTTATAGACACTTCTCGGAGTTAGGTCGTAACTCGTACACGACTCATGTCGTAACTCGTAGATGACTCAAGGTAGGTCGCGGCCGACCTACTGGGTTTAGCTTATGGCTTGGTTCAAAGTTATGCACCCATTTGAATGAATGATACAAGTTCTAAGTCGTTCCTGAGTTAACCAAATGCAACTTCCTTTATGCTAGCATGAGTCGTACACGACTCATCATAAGTCGTAAGTCGTCAACTAGTCATTTCATTACAGCATGGTATTGAACTTGTCTCCAAGTCTTAGGTCGTGAACGACTTATCTGCAGTTATAAGTCAGCAGCGACTTAAGTGTTGTTGACTCTTCTTTTTAGTGCTTTGAGTCGTCACTCCTTTAGGTCGTGGACTTTTTTAAGTCGTAAGTTGTGAGCTGTGGTCGCGCACGAGTTAACTGGTCGTAGCTCCTTGTTTGCTTGCTTGAGTCGTTGACGATTCAAGGTAGGTCGTAAGCACAATTCTTTAACTCGTGCAACTCCTCAATTGTTGAGTCGGTATCTTGCTAAGTCGTGAAGTACCTTGAGTCGTGAAGTACCTTGAGTCGTGAAGTACCTTGAGTCGTTAAGTCGGCAATCAGTTGAGTCGTCATTCATTTTAGGTTGGCAATGAGCTAAGGCTGTTGAGTCGTGACATTCCCTAAATCGTTTAGGTCTTAACCTGTTAGGTCGTTAGCTCCTTAACTCGTAAGCTCTTTAACTCGTAGACTCTTTAACTCGTAAGCTCCTTAACTCGTAAGCTCTTTAACTCGTAGACTCTTTGACTCGTAAGCTCCTTAACTCGTAGACTCTTTGACTCGTTAGCTCCTTAACTCATGGTCGAAATGGGGTTAACAAGTAATTAATCTTTAATTACTTTCACAAATTACATTAATTAATTACATTGATTAATTACTTCCATTAATCAACTTTAATCAATCATAACAGTAATTAACCATTATGTAGTTTCTTACCTAAATTAATTCACTCCTTAATTAATTATATTAATCCTTTAATTAATTACACCAAGTAATTAATCCTTAATTACTTCTCCTAATTAATTAACCTTTAATTACTTCCCATTAAGTAATTTCAGTTATATTAATTACATCCAGAAAATTGTCCATCAATTACTTCACTAAGTAATTTCACTTATAAATCTCATTAAGTAATTATACTTAATCCATTAACAAGTGACCATCTTTAATTAATAAACAAATTAGTTAATCACATTCATCTCATTAAATACAACTGGGTAATTCATCCCTTAATTACCCTATAAACCAATTAATTAATCTTTAATTATTATTAATAAACCTTAATTATCAATTAATCTCCTTCAATATAAAGTAATCAATCCTTAACTACTTTCAAAATTAATTAATTAACCTTTAATTAATTGATTAATTATCCATTAACTATTCAATAATAATCTTAATTGTTAATCAATATCTTTAAATACAAATTAATTAATCCATAATTATTTAAATTAAATTAAGTAATTATACCTAAATTTCTTAATCAACTTAATTAATCTCTAGGCATTAAACCTTATTTATCTTAAGATTAAACCTTATCTTATTAATGCCTTATTACCATTATCATTTTAAAACATTTTATCATTATGATTACCTTTACTTAATTAAATCATTAATTAATTTTTAGAATAAAATAATCATTTAACTTGATAATTTTAAAGTTAACAAAACTTAACTTCCTTAAAATAACATAAAACATTATCAAGTGGAAGTTAAAAAAAACTAATTTCAATATGTATTTTAAAACTTGCTTTATAACAATCTCATTAAGTTTTAAAATCGCTTTAAATTTTACAAAATTTAAATTAAACCAATTTTCAAAACCTCTTAATAAATTGTTAAAGAAAACAATTATAAAAAGAGTAAGTTCAAATAAGATTATTTAAACTAGATTCAAATTTAAATTTCAAAACAACAAATTGATTTTTAAAACATTTTAAAAATCTGCTCTTTTCTTAACTTCGGGTCAAACCCGAAGACAACTCGGGTTAAATCCCGAGTAAACCTTCCTTTCTACCCAATTCTTTTCCAAGACTTAGATATTATTTGAAGTTTTAAAACTTGAAGTTCTTAACACCTAAATTCACTCGAGTTCAAACTCGAGACTTCTGCCCAAATACTTGAGCAATGCATCGAGTCCAATCCCACACCAAAACATCATATGTCAAACCTCCCTGTGCACCTGCACAACCACCAGCAACGACGATGACTACCGCCGTACCCTCCGACACCACGACCATCTTCCAAACATCAATTCCCGATCATCCATACACATACACAAGCTTTAAATATAATTCGAGCCCTGAAGTTGAAACTGGAATTCCAAAGCATCACCAGAATCCTCTTCGATCACACTCCTCCGATCAATTGAGCAGCTGAAACCCCGGCTATGTCTTCGCCTCACTTCCACGCAGCTAATACCAGAACACGATGACACTCGATCACCCAGGGGACTCGTAATGTCCTAGTGACCATATCTGACCAAAATTAGGTTTAGAAACCAAAACCTACTTGCCGTCGACGCCTCGATGATCAGACAACCCATCAGTTATTTTTCCAAGCCTCACCATACATACCTCTACTTCCAGACAGAGCCCCGACCACCCAGCAACAGCCGGTCACCAGAGATTTGTAGGATCGATTTCACCCTAGAGGGGGGGTGAATAGGGTGATAGTGTAAATTATAAAAATTAATCGCGGAAGTTATCAATTAATTTCAATTTAGATCACAGAATAGCAGCACAGATATCGCAGAATATAAATAACAGAATAAAACAGAACAACACATAATTTACCCAGCTTCGGCAAAACCCTTCCTACGTGCTGCCCCCAAGGTTTCTACTAGAAATTAGATAGTCCCTCGCTTACACACGTAAACTCACTATACCCGCTATTGACTAATCTAACTCTACGCTCAAAACCCTGACCATAACTCAACCACCGAGTTGCGAATTCCCAAACTACACACCGTAGTTTGTCCCCTAGTCACACGACTAGAAAATTAAAAACGGTTTAAAAGGAAATACAAATTAAAAAACAATTCAAAATTAAAATAACCCTAATTTAAAATAAAACCCTTCTTATAATTTTTAAAACCCCTTTTCACATAAACAAGGCCGGCCCTTTATTTCCTACTTCAACCCGTTCCTTTTATTATTATTTTTTTTTCGTGAAAGAAAATGGCCGCCCCTCTTTGTTCCTCTTTGCGAATTAGGGCTTCTGGTAATTTGCTATTGCTCCTTGCGATTTAAACTAGGGTTGAGCAAAATTGAAGCGCCGCTCGATACAGTTTGATTGTATGCTTCGATGCTGTTTGCTTTGCCCACGGCTCTTCAATTTGGATCGAGTTCGTTTCGTGATTTCGGTATGTATTTTATCCTTTTGCTTTTCTGATTTTGGCTTGTTTGAACTCAATCAATTGCCGATGATGATTTGTGGTAATTTATAGGATTCCAGTTCCTATAATTGCGTTCGTATCAATT
The DNA here is from genome assembly GCA_030765085.1 of Allium cepa. Lineage (NCBI taxonomy): Eukaryota > Viridiplantae > Streptophyta > Magnoliopsida > Asparagales > Amaryllidaceae > Allium > Allium cepa. The sequence continues at coordinate 904,586,079 of CM060939.1, forward strand.
TTGTTTGAATTTGTCAAATTCTTCATCTCGGCCACTTGATGATGCTTGAATGAATGAGATTGATTCTGACTTTTTCATACACGTATAGTTTCATTTCTTGCATCCCACGACTTTGAATCAATTTCGTGATGACCACGGTTTTCGTTCCTTTTTCTGTTGACTTGTTAAAACACACGGCTTTGATAAATTTAGCTTTGTATCTGCAGTTTGGATATTGATGATTCCCTCTGATGCTTTGAGTTTGGTCACTTGTTTTGAAAACTGCAGCTTGATGCTTGCATCCCTCTTGTTGTTCACAGCCATTACATCCTTACTGCCATGTTTTGATGTCACTGATTTGTTTAGTCTCGGCATTGACTGGTTCAATGCTTGTGTTGATTCATTGGTTTACTGGTGCATATATGCTGATTGTGTATACTTGTGTGGTGGTGCACTTGCCTTGTGATTCTGTTCATTCCTAGTTGCCTTGAGTAGCAGTGCTTCATGTTGTATTCATTTTTGAGGCAGTTTTCATTAGAGTGTACTTCGAGTTATGTTGAACTCCGTTGTGATTTTAGATCCCTCTGTGTTGCTATATTTCTGACGCACTCGTATCACTGGTATTTGTAGTTTGTAGTGTTTGGTATCACTTGTGTCACTAGAGTCAGTTGTCATGCTAGGTGTGATTATATGCTTAATTACTGATGCATTTGCCACTGTTTGGTTTGGATTGAAGTTGCAGGCTTGTGAACTACGACTTCATGTTTGCATACTGTACTGTGTGGTCTTGAGCTGTTAATGGTTGCTGTGCACTTTGTGCTTGCATTTTGATGCAGTCTTCATTAGCATGCTACTGATTGGTGTTTGCATACATTTCATGTAGTCTTCAGTTTGTACTTCTGGAGCTTGTATAATTTGAGTTGTAGCTTGATGGTTTTGTGGTTATAACTGGACATTTGAGTTTGTTGCATTTGCTGGCTTGTACTGTCCATTGCCCTGATCTTGTTTGTTCGATCACTTTGCCGTTTCATGGTCTATTTGGTGTTTTGTTTATTTGAGACATCTTAGCTATGTTGCATTCACGCTGGTTTAGTCTTGCACTTGCTTGAGTTTCATTGAACTTGATATCCTGGTGTATCATTACACTTTGCACTATCCATACTTCAGTCTGGGTTCACTTGTTCATACCACTGTTTCATGCGTGCTCTACTAGTTGCTGTGTTGATCACTTTCACTGCTGTTGCATGCATTTGTCTGGTTCTCGGCCTATTGCATTTGACCACTGAACTTGACTGTTTAGTTTCATATTCATGTGTACTTTTGATTTGCGCTTGAGTTGAATCCAGTTACAAAAACTCGGGTTTGACCTTGTGCTCGTGTCATGGTTTTAAATATATTGCACGTGAGTTGAACCTGGCTTTTCATTTGGGTTTGACCTGTGCTCACCTGTCCCTGTAGCATTATCAAGTGTATATATCGGTGTGCACGGCCTTGTGGCATATACAGTAATACACTGTGTATGTCACAAGTTGTTCGTGTATGATGAATTCAAATTTAAACTATGACGAACAACCCAAATAACTGAGGCAAATCATATTTTCAAAAATTATCTTTTATTTTTGAATTGCAAAAATATTTCTTTTTCAATTTTACTGCGTTAGTTTATATTTTTGCAGATTGCTCAGATGCTGGATTCAAACTGGAATGCAGTTGAAGATAAATACGAGTGTGAGTGATATGTAGTGAGGTGAACTGTAAATATGTAATGTGAGGTAATTGTAATCAAATTAGTATAGTTATAGTGAGAGCTTGAAATTGTACTATTCAAAGTTGTAATAAATATTTATTTGAATAAAATATTCATTTGAATTCAAATTCCGTGTTATTTATTTTATTCAGCAAATATTTATTTAATGTGTGAAAATAAAATAGTATATTATCAAATACATTTAAACGAATGTATATATGTTTATTATCATCAAACAAAAATCATATAAGCGCATATTCAACAATCTCCCCCTTTTGATGTAACAAACATATATTTAAGATTTTGAAAATGTTAAATGTATTTGATCATTGATATATTCTAATTGCTCCCCCTATTTAAATGCCTCCTCTCTACATGATGCTCCTCCTACATATATGCATACAAATAAAAATATGCAAATGATCCTAGATGCAAATAGAAAATTATTTGACAAAATCTTAACTTTTCTCTCCCCCTTTTGTTATCAGCAAAAGAATAATAGTGTTAGAGAAAATAGAGAAAAAAGTAATCGATATCAATCCAACATTAAAACTCAATTGAATATAAATATTAAATTTCAATAAAAAAAAATCAAACAAAAATCATAAATATTTTGTTAGGCGCATATTCCACTTTTAGAATGATGGAAATGATGTCATCATATAAAACCGTACAGTTGTGTCTGTTTGTGGTATATTAATATCAGGAATTTGAATATCTACTAACCATGCATAACCGTTAGGACTTTTAAATGAGATTAGTAGTATTCCAATTTTATTTTAAAAAAAATGATTTCAAGTATCTACTAACCACGCATAACCGTGAGGACTTTTAAATGGGATTAGAATCAACTTGTTTATTTTACAAATCAACTTTTGATATGCGTTCCATACATGCATAACCGCGAGGACTTTTAAATGAGCATGGAAGCACATAACAAATTCCAAGTAATTCACCCATGCATAACCATGAGGACTTTTAAATGAGAGTGAATACTTTGGTATTTATTTATTTTATTTTATTTTATTTTATGTTATTTTATTTTTTTATTTTTATTTTTTTTAAAAAATTTGAAAATGAAAAACGAACGATTCCTGTTTAAAGTGCCACATATCGACAAACTATATAGAATTTTGATGAGTGATGGTTGATAGAAATATGATAGGTATAGAGATGGTCATGGAATTTTTACCAACAAAAAGTTTTATAACTCTTGTTTAAATTTCTAAAGAAATTTTCTAATTATACTTTCTCGAGTTATAATATATAATCAATATCAACACTCATCACTTTTTCAATCACTATTTTTCTTTTCGATAATCATTTGGGAGTCAGATTAGTCATAATAGTCATTTAAAATCAAATTCAAAAATAATTATGAAATTAATATTTCAAAAATGAATAATCTGAAAATATGGTCAAAAATGATTTTCTCCAGGGGGTTTTTAAAAGAAAATTTTCTGCTATTTGAAAATTATTTGAAATGAAAAATATGCAGATATTTTCTTTGAAAAACGATGCAGTTACTAAATGTCTCAAAAAATCACGTTTCACTAGTAATTTTTCTATCAACTAGATTACCAGTGTAATCTGCATCTGAATTTCTCTTTCACTCAAAAATTATCATCAATTGAATTTTATAGACCAAAACATGAAGTGTGCATCAAAAATTTCAAACTCAATTTTTTCAGCAATTTAAATGACATTCTTTTAAATTTGAAATGAAGCCGTGTAAATAATCGAAAACCGTGAATATAGAGTCAGTCATATTATATCCAATTGTAATATCCAACAAAACACTATTTTTAATCCAAAATGATATATATGAAGTAATTCAAAGAATTTAGAGATTTTTATAGTGTTTTAGGCATAAGAATATAATTGGCTTAACTATTTTGAATAAATCAGAATCAAAAATCATCAACTTTTCATCAATCACAATATTGGCTGAATTAATTCAAAATACGGTGCAGATTATCACATTTAATATATCGTTTAAAACATACCATACTTGTTTTACCTTTACGATATTTTTCGTTGTTGTCCGTTGTGATTCTGTCACCTTTATACTAGGCTAAGGAACTTAGCTTTGTTGCCCGTTGTGTTTCTGGAACAGCCAAAATCCAGAGAACACTATTGTTGTTCCTTAGCCTGCCACCACACCTACACGGAAAAGGATTTATGTGACCTATTTGTTTTTATAGGTCCATGGTTGTTAGTGGCAGAAAATTTTGAAAAATAATTTTGTGTAGACCCAAAACTATTTATAATTGTTCCCTTTGGCACCAAATTTGTTTAACTTTGAGAGATTTTATATTTGTGCCTTTTGGAACCCAAATCGGTATAGTTTTCACATGTTTGGGTCTATACCAACAATTATTTGCGACCGTGTCCAAATTTTCTACAAATTGTGCACATAGAATTAACTTGATTAATCTTGTTTTCAACAATTTTCGAATTATTATATCCAAGTCCTTGTCTAACCGTATTAACAGTTTGCTTTCCTAATAGCATATTCAACGATTTTTCACTTTTTGAAAATTTATCTAAAGTCGTTGACAATTGTTGGACTTGTGATTGTAGAGATTCATTTTCGTTTAACAACTGTGTGCACTTTTTAATAGAATTCTCTCTCCTAGTATTTTCATTCTCCTTTAAAATCAGAATTTCATTTTCAAGCGATTTTATTTTAATTTCTGATTTTTTAATTTCTTTATCAAATATTGGACACTTATCACACTTAGGGATCCTACTTTGATAGGTTTTAACTAATTGATCAAGTTGTTTATTACATTCTATCAAAGTATCTTTTTGAGATTCAAGTTTGGCGTATTTTTCCCTAAGTCGTTCAAAACAACCGTTTACTTCATGAAAATATATAAGCAACTCAGAATGGGTAAGTTTTGATACCTCACTTGGCTCGTCATCGTCACTGTCAGTTGTATCACCTCGAAGACACAATTCTGCCTTTTCGCTTTCACTGCCAGTGCTTTGATCATTCTCGTCTATTTCATCCCAAGTGGCTGCAAAACTTTTCTTTTTCTGTTTCTTTCCATGGCTGGATTTAATTTGTGGACAATCGGGCTTGATATGGCCGGGTTTGTTGCAATTATAACAAATAAACTTTTGTTCTTCTGAGTAGTCTAGTGCTTTGGCTATTCTGCTTTTTGCTTTTTGATTTCGAGCTGAATTTCCATGTTTTTGATTCCATTTTTTGAATTTCCTTATTAACAGCTCCAATTCTGCTGCTCCATCATCTTCATCGTTATCATCAACACTTTCGGTTGTTCCTTTGAGAGCTATTGATTTCTTTTGAGTGTCACCTCCTTCACGCTCTTCTTTGAATTTCATTTCTAGCTCATAAGTGGTGAGGTTTCCGATGAGTTCTTCAACTTTAAGTTGTTTTAAATCTTTCGATTCTTGTATGGCAGTTACTTTTGCTTCAAAGCTTCGTGGAAGGACTCTGAGGATTTTCCGGACTATTTCTAATTCGGTGTATGTTTTTTCGAGAGCTTTTGATTTGTATACGATATTGGAGAGTCGTCCGTACATCTCTTTGACATTTTCTTCCTTCGCCATTTTGAAGTTCTCGTATTCGCTGCTTAGCATTGCAAGGCGAGATTCTTTGACTTGAGATGTTCCTTCGTGAGTCACTTCTAGTATGTGCCATATTTCCTGCGCAGTTAGACAATGTGAGACACGATTAAATTCAAATTGATCCAATGAACAGATAATAGAATTCATAGCTTTGGCATTAGTATTTTGTAATTTATTTTCTAGTTCTGTCCATTGTTCCTTTGGTTTCTCTATTTCCTGATTATCTACAGTTATAGTTGGTATTCTATAACCTGTCTCAACAATATTCCAAGCGTCAATGGTTTTCAGAAAAATTTGCATTCTATTTTTCCAATAAGCATATTCACCATTGAACATTGGTGGTCTAACTATGGATTGACCTTCTGCAAAAGCATTATTAAAAGAAGCCATTTTAAAAATTCAAATTTTTAAACAAAAACTGATTTTTTCAAAAAAAAATAGAATTTTTAAAACAAATGTTGACTTCTATTCCTAGCTCTGATACCACTTCTAGGATCGATTTTACCCTAGAGGGGGGTGAATAGGGTGATAGTGTAAATTATAAAAATTAATCGCGGAAGCTTATCAATTAATTTCAATTCAGATCACAGAATAGCAGCACAGATATCGGAGAATATAAATAACAGAATAAAACAGAACAACACAGAATTTACCCAGCTTCGGCAAAACCCTGCCTACGTGCTGCCCCCAAGGTTTCTACTAGAAATTAGATAGTCCCTCGCTTACACACGTAAACTCGCTATACCCGCTATTGAATAATCTAACTCTACGCTCAAAACCCTGACCACAACTTAATCACCGAGTTGCGAATTGCCAAACTACATACCGTAGTTTGTCCCCTAGTCACACGACTAGAAAATTAAAAACGGTTTAAAAGGAAATACAAATTAAAAAACAATTCAAAATTAAAATAACCCTAATTTAAAATAAAACCCTTCTTATAATTTTTAAAACCCCTTTTAACATAAACAAGGCCGGCCCTTTATTTCCTACTTCAACCCGTTCCTTTTATTATTATTTTTTTTTTCGTGAAAGAAAATGGCCGCCCCTCTTTGTTCCTCTTTGCGAATTAGCAATTTGCTGTTGCTCCTTGCGATTTAAACTAGGGTTGAGCAAAATTGAAGCGCCGCTCGATACAGTTTGATTGTATGCTTCGATGCTGTTTGCTTTGCCCACGGCTCTTCAATTTGGATCGAGTTCGTTTCGTGATTTCGGTATGTATTTTATCCTTTTGCTTTTCTGATTTTGGCTTGTTCGAACTCAATCAATTGCCGATGATGATTTGTGGTAATTTATAGGATTCCAGTTCCTATAATTGCATTCGTATCAATTTTGTTTGAATTTGTCAAATTCTTCATCTCGGCCACTTGATGATGCTTGAATGAATGAGATTGATTCTGACTTTTTCATACACGTATAATTTCATTTCTTGCGTCCCACGGCTTTGAATCAATTTCGTGATGACCACGGTTTTCGTTCCTTTTTCTGTTGACTTGTTAAAACACACGGCTTTGATAAATTTAGCTTTGTATCTGCAGTTTGGATATTGATGATTCCCTCTGATGCTTTGACTTTGGTCACTTGTTTTGAAAACTGCAGCTTCATGCTTGCATCCCTCTTGTTGTTCACAACCATTACATCCTTATTGCCATGTTTTGATGTCACTGATTTGTTTAGTCTCGGCATTGACTGGTTTCATGCTTGTGTTGATTCATTGGTTTACTGGTGCATATATATTGATTGTGTATACTTGTGTGGTGGTGCACTTGCCTTGTGATTCTGTTCATTCCTAGTTTCCTTGAGTAGCAGTGCTTCATGTTGTATTCATTTTTGAGGCAGTTTGCATTAGAGTGTACTTCGAGTTATGTTGAACTCCGTTGTGATTTCAGATCCCTCTGTGTTGCTATATTTCTGACGCACTCGTATCACTGGTATTTGCAGTTTGTAGTGTTTGGTATCACTTGTGTCACTAGAGTCAGTTGTCATGCTAGGTGTGATTATATGCTTAATTACTGATGCATTTGCCACTGTTTGGTTTGGATTGAAGTTGCAGGCTTGTGAACTATGACTTCATGTTTGCATACTGTACTGTGTGGTCTTGAGCAGTTAATGGTTGCTGTGCACTTTGTGCTTGCATTTTGATGCAGTCTTCATTAGCATGCTACTGATTGGTGTTTGCATACATTTCATGTAGTCTTCAGTTTGTACTTCTGGAGCTTGTATAATTTGAGTTGTAGCTTGATGGTTTTGTGGTTATAACTGGACATTTGAGTTTGTTGCATTTGCTGGCTTGTACTGTCCATTGCCCTGATCTTGTTTGTTCGATCACTTTGCTGTTTCATGGTCTATTTGGTGTTTTGTTTATTTGAGACATCTTAGCTATGTTGCATTCACGCTGGTTTAGTCTTGCACTTGCTTGAGTTTCACTGAACTTGATATCCTGGTGTATCATTGCACTTTGCACTATCCATACTTCAGTCTGGGTTCACTTGTTCATACCACTGTTTCATGCGTGCTCTACTAGTTGCTGTGTTGATCACTTTCACTGCTGTTGCATGCATTTGTCTGGTTCTCGGCCTATTGCATTTGACCACTGAACTTGACTGTTTAGTTTCATATTCATGTGTACTTTTGATTTGCGCTTGAGTTGAATCCAGTTACAAAAACTCGGGTTTGACCTTGTGCTCGTGTCATGGTTTTAAATATATTGCACGTGAGTTGAACCTGGCTTTTCATTTGGGTTTGACCTGTGCTCACCTGTCCCTGTAGCATTATCAAGTGTATATATCGGTGTGCACGGCCTTGTGGCATATACAGTAATACACTGTGTATGTCACAAGTTGTTCATGTATGATGAATTCAAATTTAAACTATGACGAACAACCCAAATAACTGAGGCAAATCATATTTTCAAAAATTATCTTTTATTTTTGAATTGCAAAAATATTTCTTTTTCAATTTTACTGCGTTAGTTTATATTTTTGCAGATTGCTCAGATGCTGGATTCAAACTGGAATGCAGTTGAAGATAAATACGAGTGTGAGTGATATGTAGTGAGGTGAACTGTAAATATGTAATGTGATGTAATTGTAATCAAAGTTGTATAGTTATAGTGAGAGCTTGAAATTGTACTATTCAAAGTTGTAATAAATATTTATTTGAATAAAATATTCGTTTGAATTCAAATTCCATGTTATTTATTTTATTCAGCAAATATTTATTTAATCTGTGAAAATAAAATAGTATATTATCAAATACATTTAAACGAATGTATATATGTTTATTATCATCAAACAAAAATCATATAAGCGCATATTCAACAAGATTCCCCAAAAACCAATTTCCAGTCATCTAAGAATTTAACGTGAAATCCTAAACTAAAAATTATGATTTCTACCTTAAAAATCATATTTTTCAAAGATTTTTCAGGTTAAAACTGGATTATCAAATTATAATACTTGATTTAACAAGCATTTAGAACTGCTACTTCATTTTGTTGGTTCCAGGAAAAAATTCAAACCTACATTATTTTAAATAAATTTCAAACTTAAATTTATGATTAAACAAACATAAAATGTTTGAATCTCTAAGCCTAACAAAGATTTAATGATTAGATTTTGTTTTTGATCAAAACTTTTATTCCCTGAACCAACAACAGAGATACTAAAATATAATAGGCATGCACACATACAACACTCATAAACATAGAGATATCATTCATGTATTAAACAAAGAATCATCCATCTCAGGCATTTTCACAAGTAACAGTATAAAGTTTACTTAGCTTTTTAATTTACAAAGTTTACTCGCAGATTTTTAAAGAGGCAGAGGCTGGGATGCTAGAAATTTTAAAAACTGGAAGGCTTTTGATTACTACAAGCTGAAGCTCATTGTTGTTGAGAAGATTGCCTGACAATGTTCTTCAGGTTGCTTGCTTGTCTAAGAAGACGCAGACATGCTAACAGATTTGAAAAATGTGTTCACAGGCTTACATTAGAAAATCTGCTACAGGCTCTCAGATTTGAAAAGAAATTGGTTACAGGGTTTTGATTTAACGAGTTTACAGGCCTGGCTAAAGATTTGAAAAGAAATGGTTCCAGGCAAACACTTTCAGGATTTTGCTTTAGAAAAAAATTTGAAAAGAGGTAGATTTTTGGTTTAAGGAGGATTACAGGATTGCATTGCTCATAGTTTTGAAAGTGGCTTCAGGCTTGAGTTTGATTTGAGTATGAAAAGATTTCAGGTCTGAAGAATTTTCAGGTTTGATTCAAGCATTTCTGGTTTTCGGGAAGAGTTTCAGGTTTGAAGAGTTGAACATGGTTGAGTCTTTGAAAATGAGAAAAGAAATAAAAGAGAGGAGAGTTGAGTTTATAAATGTGACTTTGGATTTAATTTATAATTTAAAGAAAATAAAAATAAATCTGACACTTGTTTACAATAGTCAACACTTGTCGTTACCTTTATTAATGAACTTACATGTGTTTTTTTAACATTGTTTTAAAGGTTACACTTGTATTAATCTTACTTATATTATTTTAAATGGTTTTTAAAAGCTTTTATATTCATTTTCCAAATTAATAAATACATTTCTAAATTAATAAATGTTTTCTAAATTTAAAATCTTTAAACGAAAATAAAGTATAAACCAATTATAGTTTAAATAAAATGATATACAATATATTTAATTTATTTTAAAATGTTAATACAAACGCTTTGTTATTTATTTCACAGTTTAATAAACACTATCTTGATTAATAAAAAAATCTTTTAAGGAAAACAAATTCTATTTTAAATAAAAACTTATTCATATATTTTATACCCAAAATAATTTCAAGGTATAGTCCTTTTAAATTCCAATTTAAATCTAAATTCAAATTCAATTTAAAATCTAATTTAGTATCAATTCAAATATATATTAATTTTAAACAAACACAAATTAAATCTGAAAATAATAAATATATTTTAAAATCTATTTATAAAACAACACCAGTTAAATTTTAAAAAAATTATCCCATTTAAAAAATATATTTATAACTATATTTAAAATCATCATATTATTAATTATTTTGGTTATTTATATTTGAAAACAACAATTTTATCAGTTTCAAATAATTTAAAAAGGGAATTATCACATTTAATTTTACTTGAAATTTCTAGGACATCACATTCCTCCCCCCTTTGAATCTTTTCGTCCTCGAAATGGAACGAAGCCAGAATTTATTAGAATACTTAATATTAGTTAAATCACCTTCTAATAATTTTTAAAACACTTTAGAATTTATATATATTTCCAAAATGGTTTTATAAATATACTTTTATAACTAGATGTTTCAACAAGTTTGTCTTCGTTCTTACAGAAATTCGGTCATACGTTGATCAGGCGTAAGACAGAAAATCTATAAGTTCTTAGCAGACCCATTTTTAACACCCAGTGAAAAAAATTTGAAAACATTTTGTTGAAAATATAGAAAATATTTTTGGAATAAATGAAATATCATTTGTGAGAATGCTCTGGAAATCATCGCTCCCATCCACGGTCGCAGTTACATCCTGGGTAACGTTGCCATCGCAGCAAAAGTCCATGTAACTGTAGGCACTCCGCCCCTCTCGATTACGCCATTGAACCCGCGGCAGATCACAGTTACATTATAGGGTTATGTTGCCATCACAACAAAAGTCCATTGAACTGTAGGCATCAGTGCCCTCGATTTTCGCTGCCAAATGAAACTTCACCACTCCCACATAGGTCGCAGTCTACCGTTGTAAAATAAAACGTAGACTGTTGGCTCTCAACAGCACACACGACTTTCGCTAATGCCACCATAAGTCACAGCCTACCGATATAAAATAAAACGTACGCTATTGGCTCTCAGCGGCACACACGACTTTCGCTATGGTCTGCGGTAGATCGTAGTGACATTGAGTTACATTGTCGTCACAACATAACCCAAATGCCTCTGTGGGCATCAGCGCCCTCGACTTTCGCTACACACTACACATAATCCTCAGGATATAGTGTAATGACCATGGTTTTTGAACTACTGTCGGAGTAAATATTTTAAATAGAAATTTTAAAAAATTAAAATTCGAAAAAAATAAGTTCCCGATACACGTGTGTTTATTGCAGTGTTGCACCATGTGTAACGCACATCATTTAAAAAAATTTATTCCTCATATTCAAAAAACCCATTTTTGCGTGCGTATGTCATTAATGTAAGACATACGTGCAATTCTTGCGTATAAATGGGTTTTGCTTGCATGAACTTGGTATGCCCAGTTTTTGGTTGCGTGTAACGGTAAATCCAGACACCCTCTTGTGCACATATTTCATTAGCAGGGAAGTGTGTCATTTTCTTCCATTCATTTTACGTATATATGGAAAACTAAGCTAGTATATTTATTTTATTTCACAGATGCGTGCGTCTTCATCCATATATGCGTGCGTCTTCATTCACATATGCGTGCTTCTTCGGTTACATGCAAAGCGTGAACTCAAGTTACATGCAAATTGTGAGTTCCAGCTATATGCAAAGCGTGAATTCAAGTTACATGCAAATTGTGAATTCCAGCTATATGCAAAGCGTGAGTTCAAGTACATGAAAATCGTGAAAATTAAAGTCAGTTGGAACATTTTTGGTTTACACCAATAATTTTGTAAAAGCATGCTACAACTAAGTTTATGAAGCAAAAGTTGAAACATTTTTACTTTGGCCGTCACACACCCATTTTTGCAAAACAAAATATAAACATTGTGTGCCATCATTATTTATTGGCAGCAAGTCTTTTCTTACATCTAAGGCATGTTTGCCTTAAGTGCTTTTGTACCAAACTATAGCCAGCTCATTCATTCTTTTGACTTATACACTATTTTGAAAAGAAAAGTGAAAAGCTACATTATTCTTTCGTTCCATTTTTCCAGCAGTCCCGAGAACGCTTTAATGGCGGTACCAAATACTTGCCTCATTTTCCTTGGATCTAGATGCTAACCGTTTTTTTTTAAAGCAAGTTATCGGTGAGTATAAAAACTCACACATCTAATTTATTCATTCTTGCATGAAAATTTTATAGCTCGAGTTAGTTTATAATTTACGTACCCCATTGTTTGTGCACTAAGATGCCACCTTTACTTTGATTATTGCACCTGGTGTGTGCATGAAAAATAATATGCACAAGTTGTAGGCACCTTTATTTAGATGCGTGCGTGTGAAAATATAAATGGTTCCAGATCATTATTTTTATTAACTTATTTCTTGTATGTATTATTGCATACACCTGTGAAACGCAAGATCTGAACATTGATAATTGTCTATAATCGAGATCATGCGTACATGAAGTAAACCCAAGTCACTTTATAACTTGGGCTCACTTTGTTACGTGAATGCTAACTCATTGTCCAGGTCTTGAATGCGAACAAATTTTTTTAACTTCAAGTGCAGAAATGTTTATCCATGATGATATGCGACCTAACGACTTTTGCCTTAAGTCGCGCCCATGTTATGCCAACGAGCAACATAGCATGTTATGCTTTAGGTCATTGATCCTAAGTCGCTCAGGACATACAAGCAAGCTACGACCTAGCGAGGAATGCGAGTTAAGTCACAATTTCGAGAGCAACGACCTAACAAGTTTATACCACGTTTCCTTAAGTCGTTTGAAGCTTAGGTCGTTCAAGCATCTTACGTCGCTCACTGCATCCAAGGCCGCATTTACTTTTAAGTCGCTTCTATTCTTAGGTCGCGAGCAGATTCCCTACGTCGCGAAGCTTAGGTCGCTCCAACCTTATGTCGCGAGAATTCTTATGCCGCTATCTCTAAGTCGCTCAGCCTTATGTCACAAGAATATTATGCCACAGAGTCTTATGTCGCTTACTTTTAGGTCGCTACGCATGTGGTTTTGTAACTCGTGTATATTGTATGTTGTATGTTATGTAGCAACGCATTGAGTAAGTCGTGTTGAGTTGTAATTTCTTTAGGTCGTAGGACGTAAGCCGTGTTGATCTGTTAGGTCGCAAGAGTATGTAAGGTCGTAGGTCGTTTGTACTGTTGCTAAGTCGGCTGAGTTGTGTTGTAACTTCTATAAATAGAGGGGTTGTGTCATTTGTAAAGATTGTTAATTTTGAATAAACTTTGTTTGAGTGCTTTGTGCCTCTTTAAAATTGGAAGTTGAGTGTTATCTCCTTTCTCCATTTTCGGTTATTCGAGTGCGCACGAATCAACGAATTTGAAGCCGATTCACGGAATCTCGTGCTCGAGATCAACGTGTTAAAGATAGCTAGAATCTGGTATCTCGCGAGATCAACGGATTTGATCATTTATCCTTGGTATCATTAATCCATCAATCCATATTTGCATCATTCCATCGTTGTTTTGTTCGTTGTGCATCATTGGATCACAACTTGAAGTTATCCGCTGCGTCACTTTGGTATCAGAGCTAGACTTAGCCAATCATAGCTAAGCCAAGCCTATTAGATCCGAGCTATAAGTTGGAGATTTTTTGTTCATAAGTTTGATCAAAGCCGAGCCAAGCTAAGTGCAGGCCAAGAGTAAGTGCGGGACGAGAGATATAGAAGTTGTGCTAGTTGAAGTGTGTGTTTGGATTTGTTGAAGATTTGACAATGCCTCCGAGACGTGCTAATCGATTTCAAAATGTTGAAGATGTGTATAGAAGACAAGAAGCTGAGCAAATGGAACAAAGTATCAATGAAAAGTTTGATGAAGGTATTAAAAAGTTAGAGAAATTGATGAATGATATGAATCAAGGTCAAAGGAGAAGATTACCAATCTCTAACCCTTGAGGAAATAGAGTTTTGCTATCGGTTGCGGAAGCGAGGAGGGTGTCACCTGTTCGTCGACGGAAATTCTATCGGTTTAGAAAACCGTCGAACGAATTTAAATTAGAAATAACCGCAAGTGCACGGTGTACGAATGTAGCACGTGACGAATACGGGTCAATCCACAGGGAATTGTTGATTTAAATTTCCTACTCAATCAAATTATACCAAAGTCGGGAGTGTATTTAGGCTAGAAAATGATAAAATGAACTAACTAACAAAAAGAAAAGAAATGCAAATATGAGAGTTAAATGACAATTTAGAGAATAAATCCACTCTCTAGATCATGTAGTTCAACACATGAAATCATGATCTCTCTTTTATGGTCATTAGTGTTTTAATTGATGTGTTTATCATAAGTATGAAATATTTGAGCTATTGATTAGCCAACATAAGCCATCAAACTATAACACACCCCTTAAAACACTTACTAATTTTCATGAAACTTGACAAAGAAAATGAGAATGAAATCTATTTTAAGTATGGCCTATTAACTATTGATTAGAAACATAGACCATCAAATTTTAATTTCAAATCACTTTCTTATGCCATAATCATATACTCATGAAGAGGTATTTTTGTTAGTGATTGTTTAAGCGTAGCCTATTTGTTGTCAACAATATAGGCTATCAAATTCAACACAAAAACGATAAATAAAACACTTCATTGATCATCATTAAGCACAAAAAGAGAGCATGAATTAACAAATAGTTGGAGCTACATAATTAGAGAGCTTCATTACCCCCTAAATTGAAGGGGTTTAGCCTCTCATATTTGTCATCATATTAAAAAATATGGCAAGCAACATTGAATAAAAAGAAGAGGAAAAAGAGAGGAAAATGAAAGGAAAATTATTCTACTTGCATAAAAGAGAAGAGGTCTACACTACAACATGAAAGTAAATGAACATGAAAAGGAAAGAACATGTATTAAATTTCATAAAAAAGAGATTACAAAAAATAAAAATGGCTAAGTAGCCATGAAAAGAGAAAGAGGAGCTTTCATTTTATTTTTGATCTGAAGTAAAGAGAAGGAGGCCTAAGAGAGACTAAGAGAAGAGATGAGAGAAGAGAGTTTTGATTTATTTTCTCAACTAAAACTAACTAACTAAGAGGAAGATGGCTACATGAAACATAAGGGGTATTTATACAAGTTAGAAACCCTAATGCATATTTTTGGGGAATGCCCAAAATGCCCCTTAGGAAGTGTGGAGGCCAAGTAATCATTAACATGTCTTAATCCCCCATTAAGTGTGTATGAAGCCATTAACTTCAAAAGCATGTGCATTAGCCTTTAATTTGTACATTAAGGTAGGTGGGTAGGTGGGGTCCTCCATGTTCTTCACTTTGAATTATTTCCATCTTCATTCCTTTGTATTAATTTTGTGCATGCATATCTTCATGAAACCACTTCTACTTGAGATCAAATTCCTACAAAAATATATACAAATTTTCAATTAATTTTTCTAAAAGAAATATATGCACACAAATGACTGTTTTGCCCATATATGAAGATGAATATGTGACAATTTGGAATAATTTGAATTTTTGGTTTAAACAAGTTAAAATACCCGATATGATCATTTATTTAATTCAAATAGATTAAATATGGTGGTAAAAATATGCATATTTACGTGCACATCAAATACCCCCACACTTATCTTTTTATTCGTCCTCGAATAAAGAAAAAAAACTAAGATAAATCCGTTTTTGTAGGGAGCACGATTGCATTGAGCGTATGCAACAAGCCGTTAAACCTCTGGGTGTCCCCAGTAGGACGAGTGTTGTCTCGTGAGGGTTTTCAGCGGATACTACCCAAAAAATTTAAGTCCAGGATGAAAATATTTACAAAATGCAAGATTTATTTACAAAGTGATGAATGCGAGTTTTGAAAATATTTACAAATGAAAGATTTATTTTTAAATTGACACGAATAAGTTAAATATAGGTTTTGGTCATTATCTTGAAATTTAAATTATTTACTTGTCAATATTTCCGATAAAAACGAAGTTATCATAACAAATAGACTATAGTTTAACTTGTTGTTTTGGTTAATAACATAGTGTAATTATGAAATGGATCCTTAGTTGATTGTCAAAGTTTATCAAAGTGGTATTTTCATTTATTTTCAATAACAAATCAAATCAACAAAGTAAACGTAATGCTAGGATTTCAATTGCTTGCTCTCTCATTATTTGCAAGAAAAATTACACACCTAGCTCAGGTAAACTGAGGCCAGATATACCAACCATGCACTGCATTTCGGGCTTATGTGAGGGAAGTACAGAGTATGGCGAGTGCACACACTTTCGTGCATACACCTATCGACCGTAGGTGGTTTTTATTATTTTTGTTTTTTTACATGTGTTCCATACATGCATAACCGTGAGGACTTTTAAATGAGTATGAAAGCACATAATCGAAGATTCTAAGTAATTCACCCATGCATAACCGTGAGGACTTTTAAATGAGAATGAATACTTTGTTATTATTTTTTTATTTTTTTTATACTTTTTTTAAAAGAGAGAGAGTTTTGCAAAATCATCTTAGCACCATTTAACTTAGAAGACAAAAAAAATGTTACATCCTTTACTTTAAATTCACCACTTTTAAAACAAAGATTTTCAATTAGGATGTATTTCATAATTAACACGCATGAATCTTCCTATATACTAGTTAAACCATTGTTATTTATAATCAAACTTCATTTTTATTTTTGTTAAGACAAATAAATTTTCAATAATGTCAATTTAATAAACCAAAACCATATATTTATCCTACAAATCAAAAACGCTAAAAAAAATTCTTCTTTTGATTTTGGAATTTTTTTTTGAGTTTTTGGAAGAAAAATGAAAAATTAATCCTGAAAAATCAAGAAGAAGATGAATCTCCCCCCACACTTGATTTTGACCGTGTTCCCACAGTCAACCCAAGTCAAAGGGAACGTTTATTATTATTTACATGAAAATGAAATGTATTTACACGACATTAGAAAGTATATTGCCAAAAAGTAAATGAAACGGTCTTTCAAAGACCGATTCATTTGTCTCGTCAAGTATACGAGACAAAGCTTAGGCTCGACAAACCAAACCGTAAAAGATTTTGAAGTCGAATGCGGCTTTGGAAAAATGAATGTCATTTTATTAAAAATCTTACGAGTTGTTTTATTTTCGATGATTTTTGGGGTAGGTATAACGATTGATTGAATTCACATTTATTTTCACCAAATTGAAATTCAAGTTTGCCATTGAAAAATTCTTCAAAATTATTGATTTCAAAACGGTGATGTGAATCGTCCCCTTTGGAATCTAACAACCCATCTTCAAAAAGTCCAAAGAAATCGTGTTCGTTAAATTCATCTTCCTTTGTTGGATTATCAACAACTTCATTGCGTATCTCAAGTTCAAAATCCAAAGCTGTTGTATTCAAATTTTCGAAATTGAGAAAAGGAAGATTGAATTTTAAATTTGGTTCCACGCCCTCAAAAGAATTGAAATCCAACTCAATTACCGTATTTTCAACAACTTCATTAAGATCATCATTTTCAGTTTCAAAAGTTGTTATTTCAAACTCGTCAATTGCGGTAAAAGATGGATTATTATTTGACTCGTCACACGTTGGGATTTGATTTTGTTTTACACGTTGTTTCATATATGTTTCAAAAAACAAATCTGTGTGATCATCGTAAATTTCGTTCATTTGTTCAACAAAATCCAATTTGTAGTTATTAACTTGAGATTTTTCAATTGGGATTTGTTGAGGACAAATTTTTTCAATCGCATCGTAGTCGAGATTATTCCCATTGCCAAAATTATTTGAAAAGTGGATCTCATTTTCATTTTGATTTTGAAATTCATTTTGAAGCTCGAAATTGAATTGGCATGGGTTACACTCGAAATCATTTGAATTTTGAAGTGAATTCAAATTTTGATTATTTTGAAAACTTTGATTCGAGTTATAGCACAAACGTGAATTGCACAACTCATTTATCTCTTAATTTTTTTGCGTAGAGAGTTCAGACGAAATGCAATTTTCAAGAGTTGAGGGTTGACCATTACTTTGGAAATTTTGTGGTTCAAAACTCGAATCGTTTAAACAATAGTTGTTGTTGAAATATCCATAAGAATTTGAAGTGAAATTATATGGATTATATTGATTTTCACAATTTTTGTAAAATTCACGTAAGTGAGGAAATTCGGACATTTTCAAGAATTTTTTTTGGCTTTTTTTTATAAAGGAAAAGTATTTACAAATAAAATTTATTTTTCAAAAGGGAAATTGATTTTTTTTTTTTGCTTTTGAAAAGATTTTTTTGTTTTTTGATTTTCAAAATTTTTTTGGATTTTAGAAATTTCAAAGGAGAATGATTTAAAAATTGGCAAGGAAAACAAATATTTACAGTTTTTTTTAGTTTTGGATTTTGATTTTTTTTTTTTAATATATGCATGAACTAATGCAACTAAATGAATGCAAGGGTTAATTACAAATGATTTATCCTAAGTTTACCCAAAATTGTATAATCACAAATTGTCTTAAATCAACAATATAGTTCTCAGCCAGGTAACGGGCATGAGTTATCGGTGCCCCACGAATCACCGTAGCAATGCAGCCGAAGGTTTAAGTACCTTCAGAGAAACAGTTCAGTACAATATTTACGAATCACTGTAATACTTTTAACTGATTATTGCTCTGCCGTAGCCTAGACACCGAGAAATTAAATTGTTCAAAGAAGACAAATTGCCAATATACAATTAAGAGCTTTCACTTTCTAATCGTTATTATTAATCAAAATCTAAGATGAAATGCAAAAGTGAAATTAAACGTGTATTAATAGTGCAACTATGAATGATTTTTTTTTTCAATATATATATATATATATATATATATATATAAATGCAAATGCAAGCAATCAACAATGCAATACAAATAAAACTGTAGATGGAAGAAACAAATTTTTTTAGCACGCAAGAAAAGCAGTTTATTTTGGCAAGCTAGACGAAACAATTTATTTTTGCCAGTCTCCTTCTCAAATTCTACTTTGGCAACCTGATATTAAACAAGGTATATATAAAAAAAAATGAAACAAATTAAAAACAAAACAAGTGAAAACAAAACAAACGAAATAAATCACTTTGAGACTTTTTTTAAAAAAAAAGAAAGAATTAAAATAAAACAGGACAAAACAAAACAAACAAACAAACCAAAAAGAAAAAAAAAAATTCTAACACAACTTCACTAAACAAAATTCAATAAACAAACTTTCACTTCTGTTCAAAATAAACTTCACTAAATAAATTTGAATAGGAACCCAAAATCAGCCCCAACCCACTTAACTAATTCATACCAACATATAAGCAATTGACTTGTATAAACACTCAAACTTGGCACAATAAGAAAATTAACATTAATTCCCAAATGAATTTCCAAGTTCAAAATCGTTTATATCCAGGATCAAACAACCAGGAAATCACCAACTTAAAAGTGACAAGAAATCAAAAGAGAAAAGAGACTTGAAATTCGAGTTTTGGGTTTTTCGAGTGTTCAACCGTTGGCTTGGAGTCGCGTGATCTTCGCGATTTGCTATGATGGTCGAGGAATTGATTATTTGGTTTGTGTTGCTTCGGCGATTGATGATGTTGGGTTGCTTGTAGGAGATTTGGGGATTTACTGGTAGGAATTTACGGTTGTTGGGTTATTTGATGTCGATAAGGAGATCGCAGCTGGAGGTAAGCGTTGAAATTCGTGAATAGTCGTAGTTTGTTGGGGAAGTCTCAGGTTCGTGGAGATGGCAGATGATGGATGAGTGATGGTTTCGAGTGTGAATTGTTAGATGAACTGAATTGGATACTGGACACTGGAAGTGCAACAGAGACAGGCAGGCAGTGGATGTTATATGGAGGATTACTGTGATGATGTGAAGTGGGGTTTGCAGCAGATGATGAAGGGGTGAGTGCACAGCAGTTGTATGTTTGAGTTTGAGTGAACGTGGAGATGAAAAGTGGATATGTTGATTGCTGATATGAATTATGTTGACTGAGTGGAGCGAGGGGAGGGCAGTGATAGCAAGCAGGGGTATGGTTGTTGGTCAGGACTTGATTCAGGCAGGTTGTTGAGTGGATATGGCAAGTGGTTGGTTGACAGTAGCGACAGTGAAGGAAGTTATAGCGAGGCTAATTGCGAAGTTTGTGATGACAGAGGTGAAATTGAACGGCAGTGGATGGACTATGGTTTGGCAGTGAAATTGCTTGGTGGTGGTTGTGGTTGTGAAGCATTTTGTATGGGAGGTAGACAATTAAGTCAGGTGAAGTATGGGTAGTGTTGGAGAGATGTTGGACTGTAAGTGGTGAAGAAAGTGATTGAGTTCTACCAGGGAAGACAATGTACAGTGAAGAGGGTGAACAATAAAGTAGTAAGGTGGAATTTAAAGGCAGTGAAGAGTGAAGCAAGATGGTTGTTGTTGGGAGGTTGACTGATGATGGATGTTATAATGGTGGAAGGTGATATGTAAGTGCAAGTTGATGTGGAATTGTTCAGGTAAGGGGGATGTTCAGTGGCTTGAAGGCAATGGGATAGACTGTCGTATGTATGTATGTGGTTATCTAGTGACTGGTGGTCAGTGGGTAGGGGATGTTTGATGGTTGATGGGATGTAGAAGCTTGTTTGTAAGCAGTTGCAAGTAGGCTGGGAGAAGGCAGTGTTTTGTCTGTTGGGAACTAGTAGTTTACTGCTGTGGTGATGGTAGAGAGGAGATTGTGGAGCTTTTGTAGAAGTGAATGTGGGGAAGGTTGACAGTGGTTGTAGAGAGTTTGAAGGGAAGGGAGCAACAGAGAGGGTTATATTGCACTGCAAAGTGAAATGAACAGTGAATAATGTTGTTTTTTTCCTTTTTTTTTAATGTAAAGAAAAGAAGAAAATGAACTGTAAGTGCAAAAATGTAAATGGAATGCAATAAAACAGAATTGTTTTCGAAATGAATTTGTATATGTTGTCTCTCTCACTTTTTTTAATAAATGCAAATGCAAATGGAAAAGGAAACTAGAAACAAGCACACAAAGAAAATGCAATCAAAAATCATACAAACACAACTACTTTTTTATTTTTTTAAATGCAAACACACACAACAAACACACAAATAAAATCACACAAAAGTGATCCGAAGAATAGAAAATCAAAATCAAAACAAATTCCCCGGCAACGGCGCCAAAAACTTGTTCGTCGACGGAAATTCTATCGGTTTAGAAAACCGTCGAACGAATTTAAATTAAAAATAACCGCAAGCGCACGGTGTACGAATGTAGCACGTGACGAATACGGGTCGATCCACAGGGAATTATTGATTTAAATTTCCTACTCAATCAAATTATACCAAAGTCGGGAATGTATTTAAGCTAGAAAATGAGAAAATGAACTAACTAAAAAGAAAAGAAATGCAAATATGAGAGTTAAATGACAATTTAGAGAATAAATCCACTCTCTAGATCATGTAGTTCAACACATGAAATCATGATCTCTCTTTTATGGTCATTTGTGTTTTAATTGATGTGTTTATCGTAAGTATGACATATTTGAGCTATTGATTAGCCAACATAAGCCATCAAACTATAACACACCCCTTAAAACACTTACTAACTTTCACGAAACTTGACAAAGAAAATGAGAATGAAATCTATTTTAAGTATGGCCTATTAACTATTGATTAGAAACATAGACCATCAAATTTTAATTTCAAATCACTTTCTTATGCCATAATCATATATTCATGAAGAGGGATTTATGTTAGTGATTGTTTAAGCATAGCCTATTTGGTGTCAACAATATAGGCTATCAAATTCAACACAAAAACAACAAATAAAACACTTCATTGATCATCATTAAGCACAAAAAGAGAGCATGAATTAACAAATAGTTGGAGCTACATAATTAGAGAGCTTCATTACCCCCTAAATTGAAGGGGTTTAGCCTCTCATATTTGTCATCATATTAACAAATGTAGCAAGCAACATTGAATAAAAAGAAGAGGAAAAAGAGAGAGAAATGAAAGGAAAAATTATTCTACTTGCATAAAAGAGAAGAGATCTACACTACAACATGAAAGTAAATGAACGTGAAAAGGAAAGAACATGTATTAAATCGCATAAAAAAAAGATTACAAAAAATAAAAATGGCTAAGTAGCCATGAAAAGAGAAAGAGGAGCTTTCATTTTATTTTTGATCTAAACTAAAGAGAAGGAGGCCTAAGAGAGACTAAGAAAAGAGATAAGAGAAGAGAGGAGGCTACATGAAACATAAGGGGTATTTATACATGTATGAAACCCTAATTCATATTTTTGGGTAAAGCCCAAAATGCCCCTTAGGAAGTGTGGAGTCCAAGTAATCATTAACATGTCTTAATTCCCCATTAAGTGTACATGAAGCCATTAACTCCAAAAGCATGTGCATTAGCCTTTAATTTGTACATTAAGGTAGGCGGTGTCCTCCATGTTCTTCACTTTGAATTATTTCCATCTTCATTCCTTTGTATTAATTTTGTGCATGCATATCTTCATGAAACCACTTATACTTGGGATCAAATTCCTACAAAAGTATATACAAATTTTCAAATTAATTTTTCTCAAAGAAATATATGCACACAAATGACCGTTTTGCCCATATATGAAGATGAATATGTGACAATTTGGAATAGTTTGAACTTTTGGTTTAAACAAGTTAAAATACCCGATATGATCATTTATTTAATTCAAATAGATTAAATATGGTGGTAAAAATATGCATATTTACGTGCACATCATCACCACAATCTTATCGAGATAGAAGAGAATCATCAATTTCAATGAGGCAAAAACACCATGAGTATCGAAACGAAGATAGAAGAACTCCACGTGGGTTCGAAAATGAATCATATCCCGATATTGAAAGACAGGATAGAAGGACCATGCATGATCATAGAGATGTGGATGGACGGGATAGATATCGAAGTACATTTGATTTTGATGAGGATGGTGATCGAGGCAGTATTCATTATCGAGATCGAGGCCAAGTGCGAAATCAATATGTGGATGTAGAAGATGATCGTAAATGGGAGTCGGGGATGAAAATAGAAATTCCAGAATTCAAAGGAGGAATGATAGCGGAAGAGTTTTTGGATTGGTTATCAAATGTTGAAGAAATTTTTGACTTCAAGGAAGTACCCGAGCATCGCAGAGTTAAGTTGGTTGCTACACGATTGGGGGGTAGAACTATGGCATGGTGGCAGCAAACTAAACTTACACAGGAAAGGATGGGAAAGTCGAAGGTTGTTTCATGTGAAAAGATGAAGAAGTTGATGAAGGCTGCTTTCTTGCCTTATAATTATCAGTCTCTTATGTATCAGCGCTTACATAATTTGAGACAAGGGACAAAGTCGGTGAATGATTATGCAGATGAGTTTTATCAACTAATTGCTAGAAGTGATATCATGGCGACGGGGGAACAGTTGACAGCTAGATTTGTTGGAGGATTGAGAATGCAAATTCAGGATATGGTGAACATGTTTGATCCAAGATCCGTTGCTGAAGCACACCAGAAGGCTCTAGCTTGGGAGAAGCAAGGTAGAAGAGGAGGTGGTGTGTTTACAAAATCCAACAATCAGGTGAAAGGGACTAGTAGTAATACGAATGTTTCCAAGGCTGTTGGAAAACCGTTTGTCAATGAAGTCGCTGAGACCAAGGTCAACAACAATTTCAAGTGTTATATCTATCAGGAGTTTGTTCATAAGAGCAATGAATGTCCGAAGTCTAAGAAGCGAACGATGGTTGCTAAGGTTGAGGATGAGGATGAAGAATTAGAATGTTCCAATTCACCACAAGTTGAGGAGGAGGAAGAATTATTGGCGGGAGATGAGGTATATTATTTAATGATGAGGAGGTCTTCTTGACGCCAAAGTAGGAAGAGTAGACTAGTTGGTTGAGGAGTAATATTTTCCAGTCAATGTGCACTATCTTGGGAAGGGTTTGTAAGTTTGTTATTGACGCAGGAAGTTGTGATAACATCATCTCTACAGAAGCTATAAAGAAGTTAGCGTTAAAGACAGAGAAGCATCCCACACCTTACAAATTATCGTGGTTGAGGAAAGGTGGGGAAGTGAAAGTTAGTCGAAGAGCATGTGTAACTTTTTCCATCGGAAAGAAGTATAAGGAAGAAATTTGGTGTGATGTGGTAAATATGGATGTATGTCATTTGTTGTTGGGGAGACCGTGGCAATACGATAGAGCCGCACAACACGATGGTAGAACTAACTGTTATAGTTTCATGTTCGAGGGCACTAAAATCACTTTGGTTCCTAAAAAGCGACAACAGAGTGAAAGCAAGTTGGAGGAAATCGAAGAACTAAAGACTCTGTTATTTTTGAAGGAGTTTGTCAAAGAAGTGGAGGATGAGCCTGAAGTATTTATGTTAATTGGACGTGAAAGTAGTGAAGCCGTTGAAATTCCTGAAGAAGTTAAGCCAGTGTTGAAGGAATTTGAAGATGTATTTCCCGAAGAATTGCCAAAAGAATTAACACCGTTGAGAGACATACAACACCAGATAGATCTTGTTCCGGGAGTTATGTTACCACATATACCACACTAGAGAATGAGTCCAAGGGAGCACGAAGAGTTGAGAAGACAGATGGAGGAGTTAGTTGAACAAGGACGCGTTCAAAAAAGTTTAAGTCCTTGTGCAGTACCAGCTTTGTTAGTACTAAAGAAGGATGGAACTTGGAGGATGTGTACAGATAGTCGAGCATTAAACATGATTACAGTGAGGTACAGATTTCCGATGCCGAGATTGGATGATTTGTTAGATCAGTTCAATGGAACTGCTATCTTTTCAAAGATTGATATGAGGAGTGGATATCATCAGATTCGAATTCGACCAGGGGAAGAATGGAAGACCGCATTCAAGACGCGGGAAGGGTTGTATGAATGGCTGGTCATGCCGTTTGGTCTTTCGAATGCACCTAGTACTTTTATGCGAGTGATGAATCAGATCTTTCGACCGTTTATTGGAAAGTTCATGGTGGTATACTTTGATGATATATCGATATACAGTGGAAGCACAGAAGAACATCTACAGCACCAGCGGGAAGTGTTAATGATACTTCGTCAGGAGCAATTTTATGCAGCAAAAAAGAAATGCATGTTCATGAAACACGGTTTTTTGTTCTCTTAGGGCATGTGTTGTCCAAAGAAGGTATCCAAGTGGATCAAGGTAAAGTTGAAGCAATCAAGGATTGGCCACAACCCAGGACTGTAACTGAAGTGAGAAGTTTTCATGGGTTAGCATCATTCTACCGAAGGTTTATTCCACATTTCAGTAGCGTGATGACACCAGTGATAGATTGTATGAAAGAGAAGCAGTTTATGTGGACTGAAGAGGCTGATTCTGCTTTCCAACAGATCAAGCCACTCTTGTCTACGACACCGATTCTTAGATACCCGGATTTTCAGTTGCTCTTTGAGCTAGATACTGACGCGTCTAAGGTTGGAATTGGTGGAGTATTAAGTCAGAAGGGCCATCCAATTGCTTATTTTAGCGAGAAACTTTCTGAGCCAAGACAAGATGCAAAACCTATGACTTGGAGTTCTATGCTATTGTCCAAGCCATAAAGCATTGGAGACACTATTTTTTTCATAAAGAGTTTGTGTTGTATACTGATCATGAAGCGTTGAAGCATTTGCAAGGACATGACAAGATTGCAGCCAGACATGCTTCGTGAATCGCATACTTGCAACAATTTACATTTGTGGTAAAGCATAAATCGGGAGTTACAAACCGTGTGGCAGATGCATTGAGTAGAAGGAATCATTTGTTGACTATGATGAGAGTTAAAGTGACGGGTTTTGATGTATTTCCAGAATTGTTTGTTGAGGATCCTTACTTTGCTAAGATTATAGATGAATCCGAGAAAGGAAAGACGGATGAGTATGTGTTGGTAGATGGTTTTGTATTCAAGGGAAATCGATTATGTATACCAGAGTGCAGTTTGCGAATGAAGATTGTGAAAGAATTGCATGAAGAAGGACATGTGGGAAGAGATCGTACCTTGCAGTTGATTTCTCAATCATATTTTTGGCCTTCCATGAGGAAAGAAGTTGAAAGATTTTTGGAGGGATGTCACATATGTCAAGTTTCCAAAGGGACAGCTATGAATGCAGGATTGTATATGCATTGCCTGTGCCTATGTGGGTTGATATTAGCATGGACTTTTTTTTGGGTTTGCCAAGAACTCAACGAGGGAATGATTCTATATATGTTGTGGTGGATAGATTTCCGAAGATGGCACATTTCATAGCTTGTAAAAACACCACCGATGCAGTCCGTTTGCTCAATTATTCTTTAAAGAAGTTTATCGACTACATGGGCAACCTGAGACCATTGTTTCTGGCCAGATACTCGATTTATAAGTCATTTTTGGTTGAGTCTATGGAAGATGGTTGGGACTAAGCTGAATTTTAGTAGCGCCTATCATCCACAAGCTGATGGGCAAACGGAAGTGGTGAACAGATCTTTGGGAAATTTGTTGAGATATCTTGTGAAAGATAATTTGAGGAGCTGGGATATGAAATTGTGTCAGGCAGAATTCGCACATAATCATGTTGTTAAACAAAGTACTGGATTCAGTCCATTTCAAGTAGTATATTAAGCAATGCCGAAGGGACCGTTGGATTTGTCGATAGTTCCATTTCAGAAAGGAGTTGTTAAACGAGCTTGTGATTTCGTGAATGAGTTGCAGGAGTCTCACAGTGTTGTTCAAGCATGATTGCTTAAGTCAAATGAGAAGTATAAGCAACTGGCGGATAAGAAGCGAAGGAGTGTGGACTTCAAAGAAGGTGATTTTGTTTATGCAGTATTGACGAAAGATCGATTTCCAGTTGGAACTTAACAAATTGAAAGCTCGAAACATTAGTCCAGTAGAAATCTTGAAGAAGATCAATGGCAGTGCGTATTAGTTGAGACTGCCGGATCATATCCATACTTCCGACGTTTTCAACGTCAAACATTTGATTCCGTATCATGAGCATAAACTTGATGAAGAAGAGGAAGTGTGAATTCGAGGTCGAATTCTTTCCAACCAGGGGAGGATGATGCAGTGCACCTTGTTATGCGACCTAACGACTTTTCCCTTAAGTCGCGCCCGAGTTATGCCAACCAGCAACATAGCATGTTATGCTTTAGGTCGCTGACCCTAAGTCGCTCAGGACATATGAGCGAGCTACGACTTAGCGAGGAATGCGAGTTAAGTCACAAGTTCGAGAGAAACGACCTAACAAGTTTATACCACATTTCCTTAAGCCATTTGAAGCTTAGGTCGTTCCAGCATCTTACGTCGCTCACTGCATCCAAGGCCGCATTTACTTTTAAGTCGCTTCTTTTCTTAGGTCTCGAGCAGATTCCCTATATTGCGAAGCTTAGGTCGCTCCAACCTTATGTCGCGAGAATTATAATGCCGCTATCTCTAAGTCGCTCAGCCTTATGTCACAAGAATGTTATGCCGCAGAGTCTTATGTCGCTTACTTTTCGGTCGCTATGCATGTGGTCCTG
This sequence comes from Allium cepa, assembly GCA_030765085.1. NCBI lineage: Eukaryota > Viridiplantae > Streptophyta > Magnoliopsida > Asparagales > Amaryllidaceae > Allium > Allium cepa. The sequence continues at coordinate 904,613,794 of CM060939.1, forward strand.
TAACTTGTGTATGTTGTATGTTGTATGTAATGTAGCATTGCATTGTGTAAGTCGTGTTGCGTTGTAATTTCTTTAGGTCGTAGGTCGTAGGACGTGTTGATTTGTTAGGTCGCAAGAGTCTGTAAGGTCATAGGTCATTTGTACTGTTGCTAAGTCGGCTGAGTTGTGTTGAAACTTCTATAAATAGAGGGGTTGGGTCATTTGTAAAGATAGTTGATTTTGAATAAACTTTGTTTGAGTGCTTTGTGCCTCTTTAAAATTGGAAGTTGAGTGTTATCTACTTTCTCCATTTTTGGTTATTCGAGTGCGCTCGAATCAATGGATTTGAAGCCGATTCACGGAATCTCGTGCATGAGATCAACGTTGAAGAATCATAGATCTTCTAACACGGTATCATGCGCGATCAACGTGTTAAAGATAGCTAGAATCGGGTATCTCGTGAGATCAACGGATTTGAGCATTTATCTTGGTATCATTAATCCATCATTCCATATTTGCATCATTCCATCGTTGTTTTGTTCACTGTGCATCATTGGATCACAACTTGAAGTTATCCGCTGCGTCACATGAATACAATATTCATTCCATTAATACTTGGGTACCGATGATTAATATAAAGCAGTAACCACAAAAGAAAAACATAAAAAGCACTTTAAGCTCTGAAATTCAAAGGAAATATGATGCCATTCATAATGTCGAATGCGTTGCTAGGCCTTTATAAAATTTCGTGCATATATGTGAAATAAATATGGCCAAGCTTTAAAAATTTGAAAGTGAACGTGTCCAGGCATTTACTTTTTTCTATTCATTTTTGTATTTCTAGTAAATGTAAGATTTGCATGAATTTATGCCCAGGTCTTGGATTAATTGCGTGTCTAGGTGTCTTGGGATAATACCTATTATTTACATTTATATAAAATTTTGTAGTGCCTGGGTTGTTTTAATACAATGCATGTGTACATTAATCAACTTCTATTGCATGCGTGTATTTAGATAAACATGTGAGTTTGGCCGCAGTTTCATAATTAGTTCAGGCATTTCCCATTTTTCCAGTGCAATATTTTGGTGAAAATTTAGTGGTGCAGTCCATTATTTAATTTAGGTTGACCCGGTGTTGGGTTTTGTAACATATTCTGTTGCCATTATTTCATAACGGAATGTTTACACCGATATTATATTTCGAAGCATGTCGTTTGACGACATTTTTGACGAAAATAAATTACTGTTATTTTAACGTCAGTAACCGTTAATTTTAAAAGTGAATTTTTAAGCGGTTATCCTGCAACGCTGATTAGATACCTGTTTTTACGGTGTTTTGTGAAGCGCAATTTCCTAGTCGAAATTGCTATAGTTTTTGCTGTTTTAATCACATGTTTTAAAAATCGTTTTAAAATAAAAAATGGTTCGCAAAATTTTTACAGTTTACGCTTTCAAAAGAATGAGGAATCGATTTAAACGCTTAAGCAAAATTGAGGACTATGAGCCCTTACTTTTGCTGATTCGCTTAGTTCCGGACTTGTCCGTTTGAGAACGTAAAATGTTATTTAATAAAATACACAAATTTGCACTGTCAAGGAAACGATGAAGAGATTTAAACGATTTAGCAAAACTGCGGAGTATGGAACCATACTTTTACTATTTCGGTTAATTCCTGACTCGTTAATTGAAATATTTGTTGTTTCATGATTTTGATGATTTTGTTGGGCTTTCGAGCCACTTTGTTGGACCTTCGGGTCATTTGTTTGACCTTCGGGTCAATTACCAGTACTAGACCTTCGGGTAATTTATTGGATCTTCGGGTCAATTGTGGGGCGCCAAATTTTTTTTATAGTACTTGTCAGGCTTCGGCCATTTGAGATGCACGTGCGGCGTAGCTAAAACTCGCTATCTGCTGTGATCAATCCACTTTTGTGTTGATTTTCTAGTTATATATTTTCGATTTTGAGATTTTGTGAATTGCTGTTTTGAATTCAATTGTGAATTTGAAAGTTGATTTTGATGGAGTTTGATGTGATTTCTTCCTTTAAACTAGGTTGATTTCTTATGTTGAATAGTCTCATTCGAGATTATTATTATTTTGCTTGATGTTATTTATGATGCATTCACTTCTAAGAATAAATTAGGCTGATCCGTTTATTATTTTCTTTTAAATAATACTCGGATCAGACCGAGTTATTTCAGGGTAATCTCTATCTCTGATTCAGTTGCAGCTTCAGCTTTTGGGATTTCACATCATCTTTTGTCTAGCCTTCGAGGAATTCTTTTAGTTCATTGATTCTCGTCTTATGTATGTTGATGTATATGTACATTTGGTTCATGTGAACTATCGATTGTTGTAGCATTTATTCCAAACTTGTCTTTCGCTATATATCTGATATTTCTGTTCTGATGTGGTTATACTATCAGTGTTGTTGTTATTATGATTTTTTCTGAATTTTTCTTCAGCCACTGTAGTTTCGTTTTAGATTTGGATTTAATTTATATCTCTGGGAGCAATTTACACAACTCCTATCAATGTAATCAATACTCCTCTAAGGCATAACTTACAGATGGTCGCTTCTAACAAGCCTTATTCTTCGCAATAGCAGACGTTATTCCTTATAATAACCTTTGTTATTGTGAGCATAGAGTTGGGGAGTCACAGCTTGGTATCAGAGTTGAAATTCAGAACAAATTATAATATACACATAACATAAACAGAATGGAACATGTGTTACAACTATTCGGGGATTTTACTCATGCCTTTCTAATCTTTTCTTTCCACTTTAACATGTGGAGTACGTCTAGGAATAAAAAATTTATGTACCATAGTATTCCATTTGTTGAATCAATTGTGTGTTGTTTTAACTAATCTTTCCTTCTCTTTTCTCTCAGTCTATGTGATGTTAAGTCGTGTGTTGTAACTCGTGTGATGTTGGGTCGTGACTTGTTAAGTCGCAAGTGTTAGGTCGTAGGTCGTGTGTTGGCTGTTGAGTCGCAAGGTGTTGTAATTTTCCTATAAATAGTGGTGTGATGTCATTGTAAATGGATTTGATTTTTGAATAAAATTTATGTGTGTGCTTTTGCCACCATTGTTGAAGTTGAGTGTGATCTCCTTCTTCTTTCCTTCTTCGGGTTATTCGTGCGCGAATCAACGAATTAGAAGCCAATTCTCGGTATCACTTGCGAGTGATCAACGATCAAATTGTAGATCTTTCAACACGGTATCTTACGAGATCAATGGGTTGGAGATAGCAAGATTCCGATATCTTCACGATCAACGGAATTGGGCATTTATTGTTCTATCAGGTTTATTTGACACGAAATCATTTCGTGAGGAAGAAAGCTGCTCCAAATTGGTATCAAAACAATATTAGCATGTCAAAGTTTATATCCGCTGCATCACTTAATTGGTATCGGAGCTAAGTAAGATCAAGGCTGGATTGAAGCTAACTAAGAGCCGATTCAGATCCAGTTCAAAGCCGTGCAGTTCATATCAGAGATAGAGCCAAGTCAATCTAGAACAAAACCGAGCTAAGTCAAAGCCAAGCAAGTTAAAAGTAGTATCAGTAAAGGAAACGAGACTGTTTGAAGATCATGCCTCCGAGACGTGCTAATCGTTATCGTAATGTTGAAGATGTGTATAGAAGACAAGAAGCTGAGCAGATGGAGCAACGTATCAATGAAAAGTTCAATGAGGGTATTGAGAAATTGGAGAAATTGTTGAAAGACATGAATCACAATCAAAGGAGAACGTCACCAGTTTCGCACCAGAGTGGAAACAGGGTTTCACCATCAGTTTCAGAAGATAGGAGGATGTCACCCCGGTCTTATCGGGAGAGGAGAGAATCTTCAGTTTCAATGAGGCGAGAACACCGTGAATATCGAAATGAAGAAAGAAGAACCCCACGTGAGTTTGACAATGAACCTTATCGTGTTGTTGGAAGACAGGGTAGAGGGACATGTATGGTCGAAGAGATGTAGATGGACGGGATCGATATCGAAGTACATATGATTTTGAGGAGGATGGTGATGGAGGTAGAGTGCATTATCGAAATCGAGGCCAAGTGCGAAATCAATATCTGGATGTAGAAAATAACCGTAAATGGGAGTCAGGTATGAGGATGGAAATTTCAAAATTCAAAGGTGGTATGCAAGCAGAAGAATTTCTTGATTGGTTGTCTAATGCTGAAGAAATTTTGGAATTCAAGGAGGTGCCTGAGAATCGCAGAGTCTAATTAGTTGCTACAAGGCTAAGAAGAAGAGCTATGGCTTGGTGGCAGCAAACTAAACTAACTCGGGAGAGAATGGGAAAATCAAAGGTTGTCACTTGGGAGAAGAGGAGAAAAATAATGAAAGCAACTTTCTTACCGTACAATTATCAATCTATTATGTATCAACGTTTACAGAATTTGAGACAAGGGACGAAGTCAGTGAATGATTATGCGGATGAATTCTATCAATTGATTGCAAGGAATGATATTATGGAAACCGAGGAGCAGCTAACGACTAGATATAGTGGAGGGTTACGAGCAAATTCAGGACATGGTCAATATGTTTAATCCAATGTCTGTTGTTGAAGCACATCAGAAAGCTCTAGCTCGGGAGAAACAAGGGAGACGAGGAAGTGCTGTGTTTACAAGTTCCAACAACCAGAATAAGCGTGCTAGTAGTAGTGCTAATGTTTCCAAGGCAGTCAATAAACCAATTGTTAATGAAGCCGCTAAAGTGAAGGTCAATAACAGTATCAATTGCTATAATTGTCAGGAGTTTGGTCATAAAGTAATGAATGTGCAAAGCCAAAGAAGAGAGCATTGGTTGCAGAATGTTAGTATGAGAATGTAGAAGATGAAGTTGACTATGCTCAACCATCGAAGTTTGATGAAGATGAAGAAGTTGTGTCCGGAGATGAAGGGTGTAATTTGATGATAAGAAGGTCTTATTTTGTGCCAAAGCATGAGAATGAATCAAGTTGGCTGAGGATCAATATTTTTCAGTCTACATGTACTACCTTGGGGAAGGTTTGTCGATTTGTTATTGATGCGGGAAGCTGTGATAACATTATTTCTGAAGAAGCCGTCACAAAGTTAGGATTGAAGACTGAAAAGAATCCTAGATCTTATAAAATGGCATGGCTGAAGAAAGGTGGAGAAGTGACATTGGGAAGACGAGCATTTGTTACATTTTCTATTGGGAAGAAGTACAAAGATGATATATGGTGTGATGTTGTTGATGTGGATGTATGTCATTTACTTTTGGGAAGACCATGACAATATGGTAGAGCTGTACAACATAATGGTCGCACCTACAGCTACAGTTTCATGTTTGAAGGTACTCAAATTACCTTGGTTCCTAAGAAGCGTGAACAAAGTGAAAGCAAGTCAGAGAAGAATGTGGAATCAACTAGTATATTATCTACAAGATAATTTGTTGAAGAAGTGAAAGATAGTGCTGAAATGTTTATGTTGATTGGGTATGAAGCAAGTGAATATCGTGAAGTTCCTGCGGAGGTTAGACCAGTGTTGAATGAATTTGAAGATGTCTTTCCTACGGAGTTACCCAAGGAATTACCGCCATTAAGGGATATACAACATCAAATTGATCTAGTGCCAGGTACTGTTTTACTGCATTGGCCGTATTATCGTATAAGTCCATAGGAGCATGAAGAGTTGAGGAGACAGGTTGAGGAGTTGCTTGAACAAGGGCGTGTTCGAGAGAGTCTCAGTCCTTGTGCTGTACCAGCTCTGTTGGTACCGAAGAAAGATGGTTCATGGAGAATGTGTACCGACAGCGGGGCTCTCAACAAAATAACTGTCAGATACAGATTTCCTATGCCAAGACTTGATGATCTGTTGGATCAACTTAGTGGGTCTGTAATCTTTTAAAAGATCGATCTTAAGAGTGGTTATCATCAGATTCGCATTAGACCAGGTGATGAATGGAAGACAACATTCAAGACTCGCGAAGGATTATATGAATGGCTGGTAATGCCGTTTGGTCTATGTAATGCACCAAGTACATTTATGAGGGTGAAGAATCAAATTTTCAGACCTAACATCGGGAAATTTGTGGTAGTCTACTTTGATGATATCTTGATATATAGTGCTAGTACAGAGGAGCACATTCAACACTTGCGAAAGGTGTTAACTATTCTTCGTCAAGAATAATTCTATGCAGTGACGAAGAAATGAGTGTTCATGACGCCAAGTGTTTTATTTCTTGGATATGTCGTGTCTAAGGAAGGGATACAGGTGGATCAGAGTAAAGTAGTCGCAATAAGAAATTGGCCACATCCCAAAACTATCACAGAAGTCAGAAGTTTCCATGGGTTAGCTTCATTTTATCGAAGATTTGTACCACACTTTAGTAGTGGAATGGCCCCTGTTACCGATTGTATGAAGAGAAAGAAGTTTTCATGGACGAAAGAGGAAGGATATGCTTTTGAGCAAATCAAGGAACTTTTAACCTCAGCACCGGTTCTAGTGTTGCCAGATTTTCAGTTACTATTTGAGTTACATATGGATGCATCGAAAGTTGGAATTAGAGGAGTGTTGAGTCAGAAGGGACATCCAATTGCCTATTTCAGTGAAAAACTTTCTGGAGCAAAGATGAGATACAATACTTATGATGTGGACTTCTATGCAATTGTGCAAGCTATGAAGCATTGGAGACATTACTTGTTCTACAAAGAATTTGTTCTGTATACGGACCATGAAGCGTTGAAACATTTACAAGGGCAGACTAAAATTGCAGCTAGGCATGCATCGTGGATAGCTTATTTGCAACAATTTACATTTGTCGTAAAGCATAAGTCTGGAGTAACTAATCTCGTTGCCGATGCATTGAGTCGGAGGGAGAATTTACTAACAACCATGCGAGTAGAGGTGATGGGTTTTGACTTACTTCCAGATTTGCTTACTTCAGATTCATATTTTTTCGAAATCCTAGACAAAGTCAAACGGGGAAGCACGGATGTATATATGTTGGTTGAATGTTTTCTGTTCGGTGGAAATCAGTTGTGTATTCCAGATTGCAGTCTACGAATGAAAATCATCAAAGAATTGCATGAGGAAGGACACGTCGGTCGCGACCGTACTATGTAGTTGATCTCAAAGTCTTATTTTTGGCCGTCAATGAGGAAAGAAATTGAAAAGTTTGTTCAGAGGTGCCATATTTGTCAAGTTTCAAAGGGGACCGTGACAAATGTAGGTTTATATATTCCGTTTCTTATACCCGCTAAACCATGGGTGGATGTTAGTATGGACTTTGTGTTGGGTTTGCCGAGGACGCAACGTGGCAATGATTCTATCTATGTGTTGGTTGATCATTTTTCAAAAATGTTACATTTTATCGCATGCAAGAAGACGACAGATGTAGTTAATGTCGCACAGTTATACTTCAGAGAGATCTATTGTCTTCACGGGTTGCCAGAATTTATTGTATCAGATAGAGACACTCATTTTCTGAGTCATTTTTGGATGAGTCTATGGAGAATGGTCGGGACAAAGCTGAAATTTAGTAGTGCTTATCATCCACAAACGGATGGAAAGACAGTAGTTGTGAATAGATCCCTAGGTAATCTATTGAGATGCCTCGTGAATGACAATTTGAAGAGTTGGGATTCTAAACTGTGTCCAGCAGAGTTTGCACACAACCATGCGATTAATCGGAGCACTGGGTTCAGTCCATTCTAGATAGTTTACTCAGCAATTCCTAAAGGACCATTGGATTTATCTATAGTACCACAGCAGAAAGGAGTGCTTAAACGATCTAGTGAATTTGTGAATAAATTGCAAGAATGCCACAAGGTTGTGCAGGAACGATTTCTTAAGGCGAATGAGAAATATAAGCAATCCGTAGATATTAAACGACGACATGTTGAATTCAAAGAAGGAGATTTTGTATATGCAGTATTGACTAAGGATCAATTTCCTATTGGTGCTTACAACAAGCTAGCTACTAGAAAGATTGGTCCTTTGGAGATCGTAGAGAAGATTAATGAGAATGCTTACCAGTTGAGATTGCCGGATCATATCCATACTGCTGACGTTTTCAACATCAAACACTTGACTCCATATCATGAGAATAAGAAGGTCGAAGAAGAGGAAAATGTGAATTCGGGGTCGAATTCTTTTCAACCGGGGGAGGATGATGCATCGCCTAACCTTAAGTCGCCTACTATAAGTCGCTTGCTTAATTCGCGACCACCTTAGGTCGTAAGTCGTATGTCACATATATCGCTTATAGCATCATCATAAGTCGCCTGCATTGATAAGTGACTCAAGATATCAAGTCCGCAACTCTTAAGTCGTTCCCTGATGCCACACTTCATTAGGTCGCTGATGACTTAAGTCGCATTACTTATGTCTCTCATTTTTATGTCGCTTACCTTAAGTCGCTAAGTCGCTCCTGAAGAATAAGCCGCTCATCATATGCCGCATCACTTAAGTCGCTCAAACTATTCCGCAGATTCTTATGTCGCAGGTTCTTATGATGCATGGAGCTGTGCTATCTTATGTCGTTATGTCACTATGATGTTATGTCGCGTGGTATTGTAGTTCGTATGTATTGTTGTTAAGTCATATTGTCGTTAAGTCGTGAGTCGTTGTATCTTCCTATGTTATATGTTGATGTGTTGTTAAGTCGTGTGTTGTAACTCGTGTGATGTTGGGTCGTGATTTGTTAAGTCGCAAGTGTTAGGTCGTAGGTCGTGTGTTAGCTGTTGAGTCGCAAGGTGTTGTAATTTTCCTATAAATAGTGGTGTGATGTCATTGTAAATGGAGTTGATTTTTGAATAAAATTTGTGTGTGTGCTTTTGCCACCATCGTTGAAGTTGAGTGTGATCTCCTTCTTCTTTCCTTCTTCGGGTTATTCATGTGCGAATAAACGAAGTAGAAGCCAATTCTCGGTATCACTTGCGAGTGATCAACGATCGAATTGTAGATCTTTCAACATGGTATCTTGCGAGATCAAAGGGTTGGAGATAGCTAGATTCCGGTATCGTCACGATCATCGGAATTGGGCATTTATCATTCTATCAGGTTTATTTGACACGAAATCATTTCGTAAGGAAGAAAGATGTGCCAAATTGGTATCAAAACATTATTAGCACGTCAAAGTTTATATCCGCTGCGTCAGTTTCTCATCCGGACGGTGTCTATATGCCAGCTGATCAGTTTATGGAGCTATTTCGGTGTACTCAGCCTCTTGTTGCTATTCTTGTGGCTCCTAATCAGATGTCTGCCATCGCTCGCATGTGTAGTGACTATTCCCACCTTGGAGGCAAGCCTTTCAAGGGATCCGAAGGCATTATGGAGGTTCAGACTTGGTTGCAAACTTGTGAGCGCATATTTTCTCGGATGGATCTATCGGATCACCATCGTGTTCTCGTGGGATCTATTATGTTGCAAGGGCGTGCGCTTGATTGGTATGAGCTCTTTATTACAGAAGTTGATGAGTACTCTCTCTCTTGGGTTCGGTTTAAGGAATGATTCGAACTTAAGTTCGTTCCTGAATCGAAAAAGGCTAATCTTGCTCGTAGTTTCCTTGAGTTGAAGCAAGGAAAGTCATCTGTTTCTGATTATGTTGCATCTTTCGAGGCCTTGTCCAAGTACGGAGTTGAGTTCATTAACACTCCGCGCAAGAAGAATCTTCGTTTTGTTGGTGGTTCGAAGAAGATTTGAAGAAAGTTCTTTTGCTTCAGCTTAAGCTCTCTTTTGAAGAGCTTGTTGATTCGGCTCTTTGTCTTGAAGCTGTTAAAAAGGAACGTGATAGTGGTGATGATGTTGAGGTTTTTAAGAACCCCAACAAGAAGAGGTTTCCATTTCATAAGCCTAATTCTTCCAATCAGAAGAAGAAGAAGCAAGCTACCTCTAGTTCTCAGCCTAGTAGTGCACCTTCTGTTCAGAGGGTGTGCTATAATTGTGGTTCTTTGGATCATCTTCTTCATAGTTGTCCTAAGCCTCGCATTTTCCGTTATTGCAAGAAGGAAGGTCATTGTAATTTTGATTGTCCTACTGCTCTTAAGGGTCTCAAACCTGGGAAGCTTAATGTTGCTAAAGCTTCTGGTGATTCTTCTAAGCCCAAAGGTATTACTCTTTCTGTTTTGGAAGGTTTCATTGTATTTTATGGCCGTTCTATTAGAGTTATTTTCGATACGGGTGCATCGCATTCTCTCATGTCGAAGGAGCTTGTTAATATTATTCATTTGGATGTTATTAGTCTTTGCGACCCTTTAAGGATCGTAAATCCCATTGGTGGATCCGCTACTCTTGGTTTGTTGTGTTTTTATGTTGAGATTATTCTTTGTGGTCTCTCCTTTCATGCGAATCTGCATGTTATGGATCATCTTGGTTTTGGTATGATATTGGGTATGGATTGGCTCGTCTGTTATGAAGTTCAAATTCTATGTCCAAAAGGACTTTATATCTCAAACATCCCGATGCTAGCGAGTCGTTATCTATTATATTTCGAAGCATGGATCATGCTTTGAATGCTTTTATTTCTTCCTTCGAATCTGAGGATGACATAGGTAATATACCGGTCGTTTGTGATTTTTCTGCTGTTTTTGAGCCTATTTCGAGATTGCCACCGGAGAGGGCAATAGAGTTCCGTATTGATCTTATATCTGGTGCACATCCTGTCAGTCGTCCTCCGACGAGGATGTCTGCTAAAGAAAATGAGGAACTCAAGCAACAATTATCTGAGTTGGAAGTCAAGCATTTTATTCACTCTAGCTCGTCTCCTTGGGGCGCCGCTATTGTCTTTGTTAAGAAGCCAAATGGTACTCTTAGGCTTTGCATTGATTATCGCAAGCTTAACGAGCTCATTATCAAAAATAGGTATCCAGTACCTAGGATCGATGACATGTTCGATCAATTAAGTGGCGCTAAACTGTTTTCCCAGCTCGATCTTGCTACCGGTTTTCATCAATTACGAGTGGCGGATGATAGTATTCCTCTTACCGCATTCCACACTCGATATGGTTCCTACGAATGGCTTGTTATGCCATTCGGTTTGACGAACGCTCCGACGTATTTTGTAGATCTTATGAATCGGATATTCCGGGAATATCTTGATACGTTTGTCTTGGTTTTCATTGATGATATTCTTATTTATTCCAAATCTGAAGCCGATCATGTTCATCATTTGGAGATTGTTTTGAGCACTCTTCGTCAGCATCAGTTTTATGCCAAATTCTCCAAGTGTCACTTCTGGGAGAATAGGGTGAAGTTTCTCGGTCGTATTGTTTCTTCCGATGGTATTTCTATCGATCCTTCCAAGATCGAATCTATTCAGAATTGGAAGAGGCCCGAGACACTTACTGAGATCCGTAGTTTTCTTGGATTGGCGGGTTATTATCGCCGGTTTATTAAGGACTTTTCTCGTATTGCTTTACCGGGTTATTATTTGTGATTTTTCTGATGTCTACGAGCCTATTTCGAGTTTGCAGCCGAAGAGGGCAATTGAGTTCCGTATTGATCTTATCTCTGGTGCTCATCCTGTCAGTCGTCCTCCCACGAGGATGTGTGCTAAGGAAAATGAGGAACTCAAGCATCAATTATCTGAATTGGAAGCCAAGCAATTTATTCGCTCTAGCTCATCTCCTTGGAGCGTCGCCGTTGTCTTTGTTAAGAAGCCAGATGGTACTCTTAGGCTTTGCATTGACTATCGCAAGCTTAACAAGCTCACTATCAAAAACAGGTACCCATTACCTAGGATTGATGACATGTTCGATCAATTAAGTGGCACCAAGCATTTCTCCCAACTCAATCTTACTACGGATTTTCATCAGTTACGAGTTGTGGAAGATAGCATCCCTCTTACCGCATTCCGTACTCATTATGATTCTTACGAATGGCTTGTTATGCCTTTCGGTTTGACGAACGCTCCAGAGTATTTTGTTGATCTTATGAATCGGACATTCCGGGAATATCTCAATAAGTTCGTCTTGGTTTTCATAGACGATATTCTTATGTATTCCAAATATGAAGTCGATCATATTTAGCATTTGGAGAATGTTTTGAGCACTCTTTGTCAGCATCAGCTTTATGCCAAATTCTCCAAGCGTCACTTCTGGGAGAATAAGGTGAAGTTTCTCGGTCATATTGTTTCTTCCGATGGTATTTCTGTCGCTCCTTCCAAGATCGAATCTATTCAGAATTGGAAGAGGCCCGAGACTGTTACTGAGATCCGTAGTTTCCTTGTATTAGCGGGATATTATCGCCGGTTCATTTAGGACTTTTCTCGTATTGCTTTACCGCTTACCACTCTTATGATAAAAGCTGTTCCCTTTATTTGGTCTGATAAGTGTGAGATTTCTTTCACGAAGTTAAAAGATCTCCTTACTCATGCTCCTATCCTAGTTGTTCCCGAAGGGAATCATGATCTCGTTGTTTATACCGATGCTGGTGGTTTTGGGATCGGTGCTATCCTCATGCAAAAGGATAGAGTAGTTGCCTATGCTTCTGGACAACTAAAGCCTAACGAGATTTGTTATGCTACCCATGATTTGGAGTTGGCCGCCAAAGTCTTTGCTCTAAAGATTTGGCGACATTATTTATTGGGCGAGAGTTTTATTCTCTTCACTGATCACAAATCTCCGAAGTATTTATTTACTCAGAAAGAGCTTAATATGAGGAAACAACATTGGCTCGAATTTCTTGCTTCATATGATTTTGATATTCAGTATACCCCTAGTAAGGGTAATCGACTTGCTGATGCGCTTAGTTGCAAGCAGCAGGTTGTTGTGTCCATGATGCTAGTACAGTGGAATATGTTGGAAGATTTATCTCTTTGTGATATTAGAGACCGTCCTTCAATTTTTGATTCTCTCGTGCTTTTATTTAGCATGAAAGCTCGTCCTAGTTTGTTGGATCGTGTTGCCGATGCCCAGAAACAAGATCCACATATTGTTTTTCTTATTCAGAGTTGTGAATCGGAATCCCGAAGTGATGATCTTAAGGATTTCAATATTGATGTTCATGGTTGTATTCGGAAGAAGGATAGATTGATCGTGCCTGATGTTCCTTATCTTAGAAATGACATTCTTGAGGACCGTCATCATTCTAAGTACACTATCCATCCGGGTTGTGGTAAGATGTATGCTAATATGAAAAGCTTATACTATTGGGAGGGTATGAAGCATGATATTGCAAGTTATGCAAGTCGTTGCATGACTTCTCAGCTTGTTAAAGCAGAACACCAGCGTCCCAGTGGTCTTTTGCAGCATCTTGAGATTCCATTATGGAAATGGATCAGATTTCCATGGACTTCATTGATGGTCTACCTCGTTCGATGTCGGGCCACACTAGTATTTGGGTGATTGTTGACCGATTGATTAAATCAACCCATTTTATTCCTATCAAGTCCAATCGGACTGCTCCTTTGTTGGCTTAGCTGTTTATTAAAGAAGTCGTTCGACTTCATGGAGTGCCTAGTTCTATTGTTAGTGACAGAGATCCACTTTTCACTAGTGGATTCTGGCAGAGCCTTCAGAAAGCTTTGGCACTAAGCTCAATCTCAGTACAGCTTATCATCCACAGTCTGACGTTCAGACTTAAAGGGTGAATCAAGTTTTGGAAGATCTCCTTCGAGCTTGCATTCTTGATTTTGGTGGTAGTTGGGAAGAACACTTATCTCTTGTTGAGTTCTATTTTTTAAACAGTTTTCAATCCAGTATCAGTATGGCTCCATTCGAAGCTCTTTATGGAAGACCGTGTCCATCACCATCATGTTGGTTGGAATCGGGGGAAAAGTTAGTTCTTGGCCCCGATTATATTCGTGACTCTTCTGAGAGGATTGATATTATTAGACAGAGAATGAAGGAGGCTCAGAATAGGTAGAAATCTTATGCCGATCATCGTAGGAAGCCTTTGGAATTTTCTGTTGAAGATCTTGTATTCATTCGTGTTTCCCCGATGAAGGGTGTGGTGCGTTTTAGTAGCTTTGGGAAATTGGCTCCTCCTTATATTGGACCGTTTCCTGTTACGGAACGTATTGGCCCTGTTGCTTATCGTATATCGCTACCTGTTCAGTTTTTGGGAATTAACGACGTATTTCATATATCACAGCTTCGTCGATGCCTTCGAGATTCAGACTCTATTATTGATCCTCATGTGTTACAAGATCTTGAGATATCACCCGACTTGTCTATTGTGAAAAATCCTATTCGTGTGCTAGCTTCGGAGGTTAAACACCTTTGGAACAAAGAAGTTCTGCTCGTGAAGATTCAATGGTCCGCAAACCCCAAAGATTGCACTTGGGAAACCAGAGAATTCATCGAGCGTTCTTATCCCGATTTTCTCTCCTCTTCGGGTGTGGCAGAGCATTCTTATCCATCTTTTCTATTTTTATCTTTGCTGTGATGAATTATTTGAGATATTGACTGCTCCTAGTATGAAAATTGCGGGGACGCAGTTTTTATAAGGGGGGAGTCTATGACGACCGTGATTTTTGAATTACGGTCGGAGTAAATATTTTTAATAGAAATTTTAAAAAATTAAAATTCGAAAAAAATAAGTTCCCAATACACGTGTCTTTATTATAGTGTTGCACCATGTTTAGCACACATCATTTCAAAAATTTTATTCCTGATATTGAGAAAACCCATTTTTGCATGCGTATGTCGTTAATGTAAGACATACGTGCAATTCTTGCATATAAATGGTTTTGCTTGCATGAACTTGGTATGCCCAGTTTTTCGCTGCGTGTAAAAGTAAATCTAGACACCCTCTTGTGCACATATTTTGTCAGCAGGGAAGTGTGTCATTTTCTACCATTCATTTTACGTTTATATGGAAAACTAAGTTAGTATATTTATTTTATTTCACAGATGCATGCGTCTTCATCCATATATGTGTGCGTCTTCATTCATATATGCGTGTGTTTTCAGTTATATGCAAAGCGTGAATTCAAGTTACATGCAAATTGTGAATTCCAGCTATATGAAAAGCGTGAATTCAAGTTATATGCAAATTGTGAATTCCAGCTATATGTAAAGTGTGAATTCAAGTACATGAAAAACGTGAAAATTAAAGTCGGTTGGAACATTTTTGGTTTACACCAATAATTTTGTAAAGGCATGCTTCAACTAATGTTTATGAAGCAAAAGTTGAAACATTTTTACTTTGGCCGTCACACACCCATTTTTGCAAAACAAAATATAAACATTGTGTGCCATCATTATTTATTGGCAGCAAGTCTTTTCTTACATCTGAGGCACGTTTGCCTTAAATGCTTTTGTACCAAAGTGTAGCCAGCTCATTCATTCTTTTAACTTATACACTATTTTGAAAAGAAAAGTGAAAAGCTACATTAGTCTTTCATTCTATTTTTCCAGCAGCCCCGAGAATGCTTTAATGGCGGTACCAAATACTTGCCTCATTTTCCTTGGATCTAGATGCTAACTGTTTTTTTGAAAGCAAGTTATCGGTGAGTATAAAAACTCACATAACTAATTTATTCATTCTTGCGTGAAAATATTATAGCTCGGGTTAGTTTATAATTTGCGTACCCCATTGCTTGTGCACTAAGATGCCACCTTTACTTTGATAATTGCACCTTGTGTGTGCATGAAAAATAGTTTGTACAAGTTGAAGGCACCTTTATTTAGATGTGTACGTGTGAAAATATAAATGGTTCTAGATCATTATTTTCATTAACCTTGTTTATTGTATGTATTATTGCATACACCAGTGAAACGTAAGATCTGATCATTGATAATTGTCTATAATTGAGATCATGCGTACATGAAGTAAACCCAGGTCACTTTATAATTTGGGCTCACTTTGTTACGCGAATGCTAATTCATTGTCCAGGTCTTGAATGCATACAAATTTTTTTAACTTCAAGTGCAGAAATGTTTATCCATGAAAATAATATTTATTCCATTAATACTTGGGTACGATGATTAATATAAAGCAGTAACCACAAAAGAAAAACATAAAAAGCACTTTAAGCTCTAAAATTCGAAGGAAATATGGTGCCATTCCTAATGTCGAATGCGTTGCTAGGCCTTTATAAAATTTCGTGCATATATGTGAAATAAATATTGCCAATCTTTAAAAATTTGAAGGTGAACGTGTCCAGGCATTTACTTTTTTCTATTGATCTTTGTATTTCTAGTAAACGCAAGCTTTGCATGAATTTATGCCCAGGTCTTGGATTAATTGCATGTCCAGGTGTCTTGGGATAATACCTATTATTTACATTTATACAAAATTTTGTAGTGCCTGGGTTGTTTTAATACAATGCATGAGTACATCAAGCAACTTATATTGCTTGTGTGTATTTAGATAAACACGTGAGTTTGGCCACAGTTTCTTAATTTCATAAGTTTAGGCATTTCTCATTTTTCCAGTGTAATATTTTGGTGAAAATTTAGCGGTGCAGTCCATTATTTAATTTACGTTGAACCGGTGTTTGGATTTTGTAACGTATTCTGTTGCCGTTATTTTATAACGGAATTTTTACACCGGTATTATATTTTGAAGCGTGTCGTTTGACGACATTTTTGATGAAAATAAATTACTGTTATTTTAACGTCAGTAACCGTTAATTTTAAAAGTGAATTTTTAAGCGTTTATCCCGCAACGCCGATTTGATACCCGTTTTTACGGTGTTTTGTGAAGCGGAATTTCCTAGTCGAAATTGCTATAGTTGTTGCTGTTTTAATCACGTGTTTTAAAAATCGTTTTAAAATAAAAAATTATTTGCAAACTTTTTACAGTTTACGCTTTCAAAAGAATGAGGAATTGATTTAAACGCTTCAGCAAAATTGAGGACTATGAACCCTTACTTTTGCTGACTCGCTTAATTCTGAACTTGTCCGTTTGAGAACGTAAAGCGATATTTAATAAAATACACAAATTTGCACTTTCAAGGAAAATATGAAGAGATTTAAACGATTTAGCAAAAGTGCAGAGTATGGAACCATACTTTTACTATTTCGGTTAATTCCTGACTCCTTAATTGAAATATTTGTTGTTTGATGATTTTAATGATTTTAATGATTTTGTTGGGCTTTCGAGCCACTTTGTTGGACCTTCGGGTCATTTGTTGGACCTTCGGGTCAATTACCAGTACTAGACCTTCGGGTCATTTGTTGCGCGCCAAATTTTTTTTTATAGTACTTGGTAGGCTTCGGCCATTTGAGATGCATGTGCGGCGTAGCTAAAACTCGCCATCTGTTGGGATCGATCCACTTTTTTGTTGATTTTCTAGTTATCTATTTTCGATTTCTAGATATTGTGAATTGCTGTTTTGAATTCAATTGTGAATTTGAAAGTTGATTTTGATGGAGTTTGATGTTATTTCTTCCTTTAAACTAGGTTGATTTCTTATGTTGAATAGTCTCATTCGAGATTATTATTATTTTTCTTAATGTTATTTATGATGCATTCACTTCAAAGAATAAATTAGTCTGATCCGTTTATTATTTTCTTTTAAATAATACTTGGGTAGTTATTTCAGGGTAATCTCTATCTCTGATTCAATTGCAGCCTCAGCTTTTGGGATTTTACATCATCTTTTGTCTAGCCTTCGAGGAGTTCTTTTGTTTCATTGATTCTCGTCTTATGTATGTTGATGTATATGTACATTTGGTTCATGTGAACTATCGATTGTTGTAGCATGTATTCCAGACTTGTCTTCCGCTATATATCTGATATTTCTATTCTGATGTGGTTATACTATCAGTGTTGTTGTTATTATGAGTTATTTTGAATTTTTCTTTAGCCATTGTAGTTTCGTTTTAGATTTGGATTGAATTTATATCATTAAGAGTAATTTACACAACTCCTATCGATGTAATCAATATTCGTCTAAGGCATAACTTACGGATGGTCGCTTCTAATGAGCCTTATTCTTCGCAATAGCAGACGTTATTCCTTATATTAACCTTTGTTATTGTGAGCATAGAGGTGGGGCGTCACATATAGTTTTGTCCGGACTCCTCACATGATCAACTTTAGAACCCCCCTTAGAGTTCAAGGTAGTACCACCCTGTGATATTCCTATTCAAGTTCATTTCAAGAGGGCGCCTTTTTCTCCAGAGCCATTTTCAAAACACTTTATACTTTACAAATATAGTATCTTCCAAATCATACACCTAGTATGAATTCCATATAAATCTCCTTTCTCAAAATCGATTGTCCCAAAATCGATAATTCTCAATTAGGCTTTCCAATTCCAAAATTGATTTTTCCAAAAATCAATAGCCTTTTCCAAATTCATAGGTTCCCAAAACCTTTCCAAAATTATCTTCGCAAGATCCTTTATATATATAGATATATAAAACATTGTAAATCATTGGATCACTTCATACTTGTATAAATTCCCTTTTTATACTTCAAATACTTTCAAAAATCTTTCCTTCTGGCTATAGATTCAACAAGGGAAGAATTACCTTATATAACAAAGATATATAACTTTGTTTATTCCAAATCAAATATTCAAATTTGATTACTCTATAAAGTCACTTACTAAATTACTTACTTCCATAAAGTAAATTTCTACAATAGAAATGTGACGCCCCACCTCTATACCCACGCTAGCCAAGAACACTACGGTGTAATGCTGTCAACTAGCTCGGAGAATAAGGCTGTTGAGGAGCAACCATCCATGTGATTTCTTTGCGTGAGCACCGATATGTCAGATAGTATAACATGCATTTTATTTCAAGAGGAAATCCGACAAACCGATACAAACACAAAGCTACTACACAGTGGCTATAATGTCTTCGGAGACAAATATAGAAATAAGCATAACACAAATCAGTCACAGATAATTCATATCACAAAGGCGAAAGAAGATATGAATATATAACTAACACATGAAAGTGTATATCAGAGTAGTGGTCAAAAGGATCCATAATAATACAAAAGAGTAGCAACGCGTGCCATACAAAAATATACAACTATGAGTCTGTATCTCAAGTGTATAAAACAAAGTAAACTACTAATCTAAGTAGTTAGCCAAAAGTCAGAGTAATGATCCTGGATGAGAAGTCAAACAGAAGCACCTGTAACACCTCGGTCTGACCCGAGTATTATTTAATAAGAAAATAATAAATGGATCAGTATAGCTATAAATATCAGATGATATAGTATAAGAAATTTGACTAAACGTATAATAATCAAAATGCCAAGCAGTGATAAATAAATAATTGAAAAATCAATAAGAGATTA
Source organism: Allium cepa (assembly GCA_030765085.1). Taxonomy (NCBI): domain Eukaryota; kingdom Viridiplantae; phylum Streptophyta; class Magnoliopsida; order Asparagales; family Amaryllidaceae; genus Allium; species Allium cepa. The sequence goes on from CM060939.1 coordinate 904,632,960, forward strand.
ATCAATATCGCAAGGATCTTCTCCAAGATAAAAAGGAATGTCATACTCCTAATTTCATTCACCAAGTCACAATAATTGATAAATCAAATCAATAGAAATCACGATAATAGGTGAAGCATAAATTCTAGAATTCAACACACGAAATCCAGAAATCACAGGAAAAGGATGGCCAATCCATAAAAATGAGCCAGAGCTCCTCCTGACAGGGTATAGTCCCCCATTGCGGACATTGAGCCGAAGCTCCTCCTTGTGAGTCAAAGCTCCTCCTGACAGGGTATAGTCCCCCATTGCGGACATTGAGATGAAGCTCCTCCTGGTGAACCGAAGTTCCCATTACAGGGTATAGTCCCCTATTGCGGACATTGAGCCGAAGCTCCTCCTGGTGGGCCGGAGCTAAATAAAAACGACGTACAGTCCTCCGCGTGGACAAAGAGACATCGCACAATGCTAGTCTAAACCATAAAATGATCGTCATGATCACCGAGAAGTGTCAATTACAGTAAGCTAGCAAATATATGAGCTTAGCTTCATGTCCCATAACCACTAGCTTAACTTAAATATTTACGAAGAAACTGTAGATCTCCACTAGAAAATTGTCACAAGAGTTTCAATCGAACAAGTCCAAGAATTAACCGACGAAGTAAACGCAAGCGTTTCATACCACTCGTTTTACTAAGTCGTTTAATTAGATTTCTCATACGAGTGAGGTAAAGGCTTGTATATACTAATAGATTGGAAAACGGTTTAAGAAAACGAGCTTTGTAATAAAATAGTGTTGAAATCATTTGAAGAAAGAGTTTTGATATTTAATACTAGCATAGAAAACCTTTATATTTTTAAAGTGACAAATCACAAAGAAGATTGTAGGAACAATTAATCACTAAAATTCACATTCGAAGACGTGAATGAAAATCCAAAGAAATCGATAATGGATCCATCGAAATTGATATTCAAAAATCCCTAAAAAGGAGTCATCAAGGTCATAATACATGATAACAACAAATAGGAAACAAGACGAATCGATTAAAGTTGGAAATTCAAACAACTAGGCAAAAAAGGCATAGTTGGCAGATAGGAGCAGGTCGGTCAACCGAACTCCCTGAGTTGGTTGACCGAACCAGAGGTTGGAAGTGCTCGGGCACCAGGTCGGTCGACCGGCCGAGGGGCTCGGTCGGCCGAAGCCTGTAACCAGCACTTCCAAAACAGAGGCAGGAAGTGCCTGGGTAGCAGGCCGGTCGACCGGATCCTGAGCTCGGTCGGCCGAACCTGTATACTTGCACTTCCTACCCTATTTCAAAAGAGGTGCAAACTTCCTCAATTTGCAACCCTTCGAGCAACGACACTAAGGGTTTACGCCAATCGACTACCCGGCCATAGAAGCTCTTTGGTTCATCACCAAAAACATGATCAAAACATCAAAGTTATGATTTTTAAAGAATTGAACCCAAAAAACCAAAAATTGGAATATTCACGGAAGCAATCCAAATCAAAATCAAATGCACATAAATAAGTGTTAGGAATTCATACCTAACAATCTAAAATAGTTATAGACTAAGATGTGAGATAAAAATCTCACCTTTGAACCCAAATCAATGAAGAAGAAGCTCGAAAGCAAAGGAAGATCAACCACACTTCAATCCTAACTCAAGAAGCTTGATTCTAAGCTTAAAAGAGAAATATTTCCCAAATTAGGTTTAGGAAATTTCTGAAATTGGAAGGAGAATGAGTTGGAGAAGAAGAAGGAGATGCTTACCAATGGGTTCTCTTGAATTTGGAGCTAAAGCTTGGATTTTGCAAACGAACTAGGGCTTATGGTTTTAGTTTCCTATTCCACTCACCATTAATCTCTTTAGAACTGAAAAGTAGAAGAAGAGGGAGTGAATGAAGTGGGGGTTTCAGTTTGGGGTATTAAGTTAGAACATTGGGCTGAACCTAACCCAAAGCCCTAAGTGAAAAAGTAGCAAAAATCAACTTACTCCAAATATATCGAAGCTTATACTCAAAAAGGTTGCAAACGGCATTTTGAACTCAATGGAAGGGGTCCCGAGTCCTAATTCGACTGTTTGCAAAAAGTAGCTTTTGGACCAAAATCGGACGAACGATAAAATATTTAAATAAAATATTTAAATATACAATTGATAAATATGCGGGTTGTTACAGACTCCCCTCCTTAAAGAAATTGCGTCCTCGCAATACTTAAGAAGAAAATAAGAAGTAACAACCATAGAAGCATATTAACACAAAAGAAAATTTGAAATAGGAAGTTCACCATAAGCAGCATGTTAACGCTTAAATTTGAACGCTAACACCCCGGTGTGTGACGTATAGTTGTGAAAGCACCACCCGATAGATCGGGAAAGAATTATAAGCAAGTAATAGCGGAAGAGCAGTAAACAACAGCAATTTTATAGTGGTTCGGCTTATGGGTATAGCCTACGTCCACTTTAAGTACTTTTATTGATGATCACGTTACAAGTTGATACAAATCTTCTCAAGTACAACACATTTTGAATTACAAAAGACTTAGAACAAGTAACTCAAACTTCGATGTTGACAAAAATCTTCAAATCCATGGTGGATGTAGATGATTTCTTCATGAAGTTCTTTTAGACGTTCTTTGAATCTCAAAAAGCTTTAAGTGTTGAAGTAATCTGGAATTCGGCAGAGAAATGGTGCTTGAGATTGATTGACCAAAGTCCTTTGAATGTTGGTGATGGTCGTGTATTTATAGGGGCTTTCGGTGTTTAATTGTAGGTAGCTGCCGAGTTAAGTTAGATCATGAGTCGGCTCCGGGTTAGACTAAGTCATGGGTCGGCGCCAATCTATTATGCCCAGTCTACGGCTTAAGCAGAAAACACATGTTAACGTGTTATGAGCTAACTGTTATGACCCAAGTCCTAGGTCGTTACCGAGTTAACGACTCAAGTATGAACCGGTATGCTTTTTGATACTTAAGTCGGCCACCAAATTGGGTAGGTAGGTCGGCACACATGTTGGGTCAGAACTCACTACTGATCATTAAGTCGGCAAACCTCCTTTAAGCTTTAGGTCGGCAACTGATTCGAACCTTGGGTCGGCGACCTACTTAAACCTTAGGTCGGCAACCTATTTAGACTTTTAGGTCGGCAACCTTTTTCTGCCTTATGCAGTTAAGTCGGTCTCCCATATTAAGATACTAGGTCGGTACCCCTTCGTAAGTCCTAGGTCGGAACCTCTTTAAGCCTTAAGTCGGCATTACTTTAACTCTTAGGTCGGTATCCCCCTGTTAGCTTTTAGATTGTTATGCCTTGTTAGATCGACATCCCTTCACGCCTTAGGTCGGCATTACTTTAACTCTTAGGTCGGTATCCCCCTGTTAGCTTTTAGATTGTTATGCCTTGTTAGATCGACATCCCTTCACGCCTTAGGTCGGCATCACTTGGGTCAGTAGTCTATGAACCGCGGCAGGGTTAACATTTGCCCCTCGAAGTATACGCCTAATGCTTTGGTCGTATGCTTCGATATCCTTTATCTCGTCCTCCATTAGGTCGGTACACTTGTTAGGTCGGACACGATCCAATCAGTTAGATCAACAAGTCGGCGCTTCAGTTTCTTCCTCCTGTATAAAGTATTCGTTCTCTTCTCTTTTTAGCTTTACTTACTCCCTTGCTTCTGCCATTAAGGATTTTTTCAAGCTTCAAAAGGCGATTCGATTCCAATTAATCACTGACATCCTCTGCTATCCATTGCGTAAGTGAATCCTCTTCTTCGATTATAGATCACTGTCAGTTCGTGAATTTCGCCATCTAATCGCTTCCTGACATGACGCTTTATCGCGAATCCTATTACATCCACGGCTGATGGAGTTTAGGTTGCTAGGTTCGATTTTAACTGACCGATGAAACGATGAAGATGGTTCACTGATTCAGGCTAGTGGATTTCGATGTGTGCTAGGATTGCAAGGTTTCGAATTTGCAGAGGTTTTGAATTGGTGCAATGGATGATCTGAAAGTATGAACTAATAGGAATGAAGTGTGGGTTTTTTGATTCGAGGGGGTAGCTAACGGTTTGAGTGGGTCGAAGTATTGATTTTGATGCGACCCGTTGATTTCAGGCGACTTAGCTTTTGGCCGATTCAATCCTTAAATCGTGGCCGTGTTAATGCATGTGGGAAACCCACCGACCTACCATTCTGCCGTTCTAAGCTTTAAACCGTGGCCGAGATAATGCCAGAAAGAAGTTTACCGATTCAAACCTTAAAGCTTGAGTCGTGACCGAGCTAACACTTGAGAAATTCCTGCCTTTCGAACCAGAGCTTGCGACCTAGTGAACGAGTTGCCAAGTTAAACCATCTAGACCTTGACCCGCTACCTACTTAGCTTCATCTTGCAAAAGAGTCTTAAACCGTAGCCGAGTTAGTTCTTAGGCTCTGGGCGTATTGTCATTTAGGAGCATAGGCCTACTTTAAGTATTCTGACTTGGACTTCCGAACTAAGTTGCCTATATTTTGAACATTTTGAACTGGCCTAACTTCAAGTTTGCTTGAATTTCATTGTGTTACTTTACAGATCATTCTCACTTTTAAGCTGTAAACCTGTTGAGAATAACAAACAAACAAAGAAAACCAAGGCGCATATACTGCCATTGACTGCCCATATCAAATGACAGATTAGTCAAGACAAGATAAGAGACATGAATATATTGCATGAAATGTTGTGAATTAATTGATTATAGTAAAATATTAATGCAAAGTATCAATGATTTGAACTGATTTATCTGCATCAACATCCTACTTGAATATTTAGACTTAAAACAATAATCCCTGAATTTTATAACTAACAAATGCTTGCTAGTTTTTAATCCAGTTACCTTTGCTTATTGTTTGATTGATACTTGTACGACACTTCACACACTTTAGGAAACGTGCACCTTCATGTTTGAATACCCAGTTGTTTATGTAGAATGACTTCCCTCCAACAAGAAGAAATGGTAGCTCAAGAGGAAGAGACTTTCCCGGTGGCTGTTCCCATAGAGAATCCTCCGGAGAGAACTTCAACCATTCTAACCCCAAGAATGTTTATTCAGATACGCACTCAATTCGGCTTTGCTGAAAGTGATGTCTTATTGCCCGGGCCAAGCGACACTGCCGATAATCCTCCTTACGGTTTTGTTGCAGCCAATCGCCAAATGTGCTTAAGTGGGGCAATTCCCCCTTTCAATGACTTCCTTCTAACTCTTCTTCTCCGGTTGACGATCTCTCCATTTCAACTTCATCCTAATGGTTATGCCATCTTGATGGGGTTATGTGTTTTGTTTAGAAGAACTCTTGATCGCCTACCGAGTTTTGAAGAAATTCGTTATCTGTGCTCGTTTACAAAGAGTAAAGATCATCCTTCACTCATTATTGTGAGAAGTGCCAGAAACCGCAAGCTCCTTTCCGATCTCACTGAAAGTGTTCATGGATTTTTGAACCAGTTTTTCTTTGCTCGCTGCCCTCCAGGGTTTTATGCCATCTGGAGAATAGGAAGTAAGACTAGTGTTTCCATTTTTTCGTTTTTGAAACTTTTTCCGAGATCCGAACTTTCAGTTGCTAACTTCATTCTTTGCTCTTTTCAGCACTTCCTCTCCCTTCTAGAGATCCGATTCATAAACAAGTTTTCGAGAGGTTGAGTGCCGTGGCTGCGGAAGAAAGGAGCATAAAATTTCTGCTGAAGGATGAATTTTTACACCAATACGGGCTTCTACACGCTTCTCGTTCTACGCATGCTCATGAAGTTCCAACAGAAGTTCCCGATTCTCCGACGAAAACTCCTGACGCCCCGGTTACTGTCGAACAACTCGCATCAAAAGAGTCTAATATTGAAGCATCATTGGTGAAGTGTTCCACTTCTACCGACATTATGGGGTCATCCAGTAAGACGGTGCTTGCCCCGATCGAGGAAGAAGAAGAACCTTCACGGCCTCTCGGGGGGTTAGCTGATGTAGGAATTGAGAAAACAAGTCCCACCAAGCATGATGGTGACGATGTTTACGAGGGGTTGAGCGACATAATAGTGACTTCGCAGGAGCTTTTTAGAGATGACGTATCTAAAACTATCTCTCCTGTAATTGAGGCAACGTCTCTTCTTCGACAAACACCAACACAAACATCAACTCCTCATACCCAAGCTTTCATCACCTCTGCACCAAAGAGTGGTTTGTAGCTTAATGCGTGTAGCTTGCACATCACACAACACTTAGGATTTTCCAGCACATTTATGCACTTATCTTCTTGTACTTTAAAGACTTCTAAAGCTTATCTTTTCTTATTTCAGATTCTTCAATGACACGCGGCAGATCATATTACCAAGATTTCCAACGCTATGGGGGGCGTGGTCAATATGATTATCGGCGTTACTTTCCCTCCTATAGAGAGTCTGATGAAGAGAGGGCTGCTCGAAAGGCTCGTGAAAGGAGGGATGCAGAAGAGCGTCATGACAGAAGGGATAGGGATGAGCACCATGATTCTCTGCAGAGGAGTGATGACTCGCACAAAAGGAAATCTCACGACGACCGAGGAAAAGGTCATGTAGCTGAAGATTCAGGCAAACGAGCCCGACATGGTGAGAGACATGTTTCCACTATTCCCGAAAAGCCTACTGCCCCTGCCCCTCTTGACATTACTTCTGACTCTCCTGCTCTTGGGAAGGAGGACATCCAGACAATAATAAGCAGGCCTAAATTTCAAGTGGGACCCGGCCCGGCCACTTTACAAAGTCGTTTTCCACAATGGTGCTTAAAGGGCGTGAGATTTGACCTAGACTTGGTCCCCATTGACAAGTCTGCTATGTTACGAAATCTTGACGCCGTTAAACTTGATATCGAGAGGATGTCAAACTGGCAGAAGCTTGTTGATGAGCTTCAACGAGTTAACCGCGCCAACTTAGAGGCTATGCTCACCATGGAAAATGATAAGGCTGAGTGGCAAAAGGTCCTTGAGCAGCACGACAACGAAATGAGGAGCATTACTTCCTACAACGAGGAGCTCGAAGCAAAGGTTGAGAAGTTGAAAGATGAGCTTGCTGCTTCCTCTACTTCATACTCTCAAAAAGAAGAAGTGCTTCTCAGACAAGTTAGAGATGCTCATGCCAGTCAGAGGGATGCCGAAGATAGGCTCGAGGCACAAAAAAGAATCAGTGAAGGCTATGTCTCTGATATTGCTGAGCTTCGAAAGAAAAACAACTCCCAGGAGGCGGAGATACAAATGCTTAAGCTTCAGCTTGCCAGAACTGAAAGGGAGCGCGATGAGGCTGTCGCCGGCAAAATCGCAGCCGAAGAATCTCATGAGGCGACCAAAAACAGCTTCGGCTCAACATTATTCGACTTCTACTTGCATAGCGTCTTGGGGCGTGGAAGCCTCGCCTTTCTTGGTCCCAAGTATGAGATCACTTTAGCTGAAGTGTGGGAGGCCGCCCTTGATATGCTTGGTGCTGAAGGTGCTGGTTATGACGAGCCAGCCCTGGAAAGGCATTATTTTGATGAAGACGCTCGCGCTGCTCTTGCCAGGGGAAAGGAACAACTTGCCAAACTAAGAACCGAAGTGACGGAAGGGGACCAGCTGGGGAAAACCACTTCAACTACTCTAGTCCAGCCACCTTCTTCGTCTGAAGTCGACATTATTGGTTCCAGTTCCCATCTCGCATCTCCCACCAAAGTTACCGCTGATATTACAAGCACACAAGGTGGAGACGAGGGGTCACTGTTAATCTCGCTACTGTCAATTCTGCTCAAGCTGATTACTCGTTTATTTCACATGAGTTTCACGAGCTCCTTGGCTATTTTCTCAACCTTGACGAGCCTTCATCTCCTCTCTTTACTGACTTCATTGGTGAACCCTCATCTCCTCTCTTTACTGACTTTAACCTTTTTTCTTCTGTAGAGAAAGTACCAAGCATTGCTCAAACTTCTACTCCTCCGGTCATCCTTCCTTTATCTCCTCAGGCGGTGCCTCCTTCTGCCTCGCAACCTGGATCACAGGAGGAACAAATAGAGGCTCTTCACGGCTTGGATGATCCCATCGCTTCGCAAGAGCAGAAAGATGAGAGACCTGAGGGAGGTGACATTTCCCCGGAACGGACTCCTTCTGACGACATTGTTCTATCAAAACTTGTCACTCCGGGGAGTGAGTCTTCCTCACAAAGGAGAGAGAAGCGTGGGACATCAAAGAGGAGGGGGAAGAAAATCACCGCCACTGAAGAGGAGCCGGAAGTTGAACCGGTTACACCTGCCTCTCCTACTTCCCTTATACCCACTGGCCGACCTGAAAAGCTGGTTATTCGACCGAGTAAGGGGTCCAAAGGAGGGAAGAAGAAGTGAAGATTTTAGCTTTTTGCCTTTTGTATGAACTGGCCGAGAGTTGTGCGGGTACCGGCCCCCGCTTTTATTTTGAAACCTGTATCTGCATTATAGTTGAATAAAATGATTCTTCGTTTGTACAAACTTCTGTTTGAATTTGAGAATGCATTTACTATTTATTTTTGCACAAGTTTGTTTATATAGTATTGCAGCGGGCTTATGGTATGTTGCTTGAGTATTACTTTACTGAGGCAGCTATACTACTATACCATGTTGCCCCCATACCTTAAGCTTGTTGCAATATTTTATACTTCGAGGGGACTTGCACTCTTATTTGTTAAAGAATAATTATTTTATTTTTAAAAGAAAATTTTTATTGAGTACAACTCCCTTCGTATAAGTTTTTACGCTTTGTCGTTCGAAGAAATCACTTTTCTCTTTTGCTTATGTGCATATTTCACCAAGTGGATTCCTCTATGTGGTAAAGCGGACCTCTGAAGGGTACTTTAACTTCTTTTCTTTTTACAATCATTTTCCATTTGAAAGTTAAAGTACGCTTTTTGATGAGGAATTTTTTTATACAAAATTGTACCTCTGAGGAGGGATTTTTCACGTTTCAACACTTGGAAGTTTTATTTCAATCTCGGTGAAACGTGTACCCCCAAAGAGTTGTGCCTTCGAAGAAAGCCTTTTCACGTTTCAACACTTGGAAGTTTTATTTCAATCTCGGTGAAACGTGTGCTTTCAAGAAGGTCTTTGTTTTTGCATTTCAACTTTGGTGAAGTGAAATTCCGAAGAGCGGTTGTTACACTTCAACTCCTGGCGAAATGTGCCTCCGAAGAGGGCTTTTATTTTGTTTACATTTCAACTCTGGTGAAGTGAAATTCCGAAAAGCGGTCACAACACTTCAACTCCTGGTGAAATGGGCCTCCGAAGAGGGCTTTTATTTTGTTTGCATTTCAACTCTGGTGAAGTGAAATTCCGAAGAGCGGTCATAACACTTCAACTCCTGGTGAAATGGGCCTCCGAAGAGGGCTTTTATTTTGTTTGCATTTCAACTCTGGTGAAGTGAAATTCCGAAGAGCGGTCATAACACTTCAACTCCTGGTGAAATGTGCCTCAGAGAGGGTTTTCATCGCCTGGAAGTTACTCTCTCATGGTTGGAGGGTCATGACTTCTCCAATCTTTTTTGTTGAGTAGAGAACTTTCTTTTTTGTGGCGTATGACCCATTAGAGGTCTTTTTTCCTCCGAAGAGTTGCGCCTCCGAAGAGGACTTGTGCCGCTGATGGTAGCTTTGGTTGCTCCTCTGTTCACTTGCTTATGCCTTTTCAGCGATCCTCTTTTCTCCTTTTTTTTTTTTTTTTTTTTTTTTTCAAGTCTTCATTCCCCTTTTCTCACAAGTGGCTTGTTTAATCCAAGGAAGTGTACTTTATTGCCAGGCAAGTTCGTGAGAACGGGCACTAGCTTCCTAATTGGATGTTTGTTTGTTCAAACAATCTCAATTTATCAGCAAGGGCTCGTTTCTATCGAAATCATTAGCCGTTCAATTGAAGTATTTCCTATCTAGGATTTGAATTCGGGGTCTTTGTGACTTGAAATTTGTCTGTTGAATGATGGTGAGAATCGCTCGGTTTTATTATGCGCAAGTTTTATTTCCATTGTCTGCAAAAATTTAAATCGACATTTCAGCAATACATTTTATGTATTTTTATATCGAAAACAAAGAAAACATATAATAATAATAAGGAACACAAGATTTATAGTGGTTCGGCCATGAAATTGGGCCTACATCCACTTTATACTCTTTCATCATTTACTTGCATCAGTTTCACAGTTGCTTTCAATTATAGGAATCATACATTCGTAATTCTTTTTACAATGTTTCAACAAAATTTTCAAGTAAAGTATGGACGCAAGTGGTTGCTGTTCCATGCCCTTGGAATTTGATCTCCATCAACAGTGGTGAGCTTGAATGTGCCGTCGAGAAGCTTCTGACCTATTACATATGGTCCTTCCCAATTTGGCCCAAACACACCTGTCGCGGTCATAATTCTTTTCAGAACTAGATCTCCAATTTCAAAGCTGCGTTGACGAACTTTGGAATTGAAATGTCTGGCTATCCTTTGCTGATGAGCTGCAACTCTGAGGTTAGCTTCATCTCTTTTTTCATCAAGGAGATCCAGCGCTTCCAGTTGTAGCTTTTCATTCTCTGCTTGATTGAAATGGATTCTTCTGTGTGAAGGGACCTCTGTTTCAACCGGGATCATTGCTTCCGATCCGTATGCTAACGAAAAAGGAGTATGCCCAGTTGCAGTTTTGTGAGTAGTTCTGTATGCCCATAGTGCAAGTGGTAGTTTATCGACCCAACCACCTTTTGCTCTTTCGAGTTGCTTTTTGATGGTTGATTTGATGATCTTGTTCACTGCTTCCACTTGCCCGTTTGCCTGCGGATGAGCTACTGCCGAGAAGCTTTTCTGGATTTTGAATCGCTTGCAAAAATCCTGGAATTCCTTGCTTTCAAACTGAGTACCATTGTCTGTGATTATTTTCTGAGGCACACCGTATCTGCAAATGATATTCTTGGTCACGAAGCTTATCACTTTCTTAGAAGTGATAGTAGCCAATGGTTCAGCTTCAGCCCACTTAGTAAAATAATCAACTGCAACAATAGCATATTTAATCCCTGATTTAGCAGTTGGTAGTGGCCCAATGAGATCCATTCCCCAAATTGCAAATGGCCATGGACTGACCATCTGTGTGAGTTCGGTAGAAGGTGCTCTAGGAATTTTGGCATATCTTTGGCACTTGTCACATTTTCGGGAGTAATCTGCGGCATCCCGGTTAATTTCGGGCCAAAAATATCCGTATCGGAGAATTTTCTTTGCTGATGTTTGACCACCTGAATGATCACCACATTCTCCTCCATGCACTTCCGCTAGGATTGTTTTGGACTCTTCCCGGGATACACATCGAAGCAATGGCATTGAGAATCCCCGTCTGTACAATCGGCCATCCTGAATTACATAGCGAGAGGCCTTCCTTAGTAGCTTTCGTCTTTCTATCGAGTTTTCCGGCTGAGAACCTCTGAGTAGGTAATCCAGTATTGGAGCCATCCATGACTCTTGTTCTTGAGACACATTCATAATCCAGTCTATATCCATCTCGTCTATACTTGGCGCTGAAAGGACTTCTACAGGGACCAATCCCAATAGTTGAGCTTCACCAGAACTTGAATATTTTGCGAGGGAATCGGCCTTCATATTCTCTTCCCGAGGAATGTGGCTTATTGAATAGTGATCGAGTTCACATAGGAGTTCCCAAGCCTTTGACAAGTAGGAAGGCAAATTTCCACCTTTTGCTTGAAATTCTTTCTTGACTTGGCATACAATAAGCTGGGAATCACTGAAAATTTGTAATGCTCGAATGTTCAGCTCTTTAGCGATTTTTAGACCTGCAATAAGAGCTTCATATTCTGCTTCATTGTTTGTTGAAGGAAATTCCAGTCTTAGTGCATAACATAATGATCGACCTTCAGGAGTTTCAAGTACCACTCCGGCTCCAGAACAGTAGTCATTTCTTGCGCCATCAACATACATCTTCCACTGGATTGGAGAATCATTGACCGCTTTTTCCTCACCATTATCTTTCTCTGTGAATTCTGCAATGAAATCAGCTAAAGCTTGTCCGTTGATTGCTTTTCGGGGGTGATAGGTGATGTCATATTGACTAAGCTCAACGTTCCATTTTAGAAGACGACCCGAAGTTTCAGGGCGAAATAGGACTTGCTTTAGAGGCTGATCAGTGAGTACTTTGATAGGATGAGCTTGGAAATATTGCCTCAGTTTCCTCGATGCAACTAGTAGGCAATAGGCGAGTTTTTCCAACTTGGAGTAATTCAGTTCTGCCCCAGTGAGTCTTTTGCTGATATAGTAAACTGGATGTTGAATCCTTTTGTCTTCCCGTATCAGCGCTGCACTTAGAGCATGAGATGATACTGCCAAGTATATAAGAAGATCCTCACCATTGCCTGGCCTAGAAAGTATCGGAGGCGTTTCCATATGACGGATCAACTCTTCAAAGGCTTTTTGGCATTCGGGAGTCCATTCAAAGTTCTTCTTTCCTTTTTTCAGGGCATCGAAGAATGGGATGCATTTATCAGTAGCTTTGGAAATGAACCGACTCAAAGCGGCGACCTTTCCGTTGAGACTTTGCAATTCCTTCTTCGTTCTAGGAGCTTTAACTTCTTTTAAGGCGGTAATTTGAGCTGGACTGGCCTCAATGCCCCTAGCACTGACGATAAAACCTAAGAACTTTCCGGATTCGACCCCAAATGTACATTTCAGAGGGTTAAGTTTCATTCTGTATTTCCGGAGGACTGCGAACATTTCTGCTAAGTGTTCAATGTGATCCACTGCTTTCCTGGACTTCACTAACATGTCGTCGACGTAGACTTCCATAGTTTTGCCCAATTGCGGTTTGAACATAGCATTAACAAGTCTTTGGTAGGTTGCCCCTGCGTTTTTCAATCCGAAGGGCATAACTCTGTAGCAATAAAGTCCAACATCTGTGATAAAGCTTGTATCCTCCTAATCCGGCTCATGCATCATGATTTGGTTATAACCGGAGTAGGCATCCATGAAGGATAACAATTCATGTCCCGCAGTTCCGTCTACCAGTTGATCGATCCTGGGTAATGGGAAGCAATCTTTGGGGCAAGCCTTGTTTAGATCAGAAAAATCGATGCATACTCTCCATTTTCCATTAGCTTTCTTGACCAACACAGGATTTGAAACCCAATTCGGATACGTAGATTCTTTGATGAAGTTATTTTCCATGAGTCGATCAACTTCTTCTTTTAATGCTGCTGACCTTTCTGGACCTTGGGTTCTTCTTTTCTGTTTAACTGGCGTAAACTTTGGGTCAATATTCAGAGCGTGTACTGCAACTTCTGGGGATATCCCACACATATCGGCATGAGTCCAAGCAAAGACATCCAGATTTGCTTTCAGGAAAGATATTAAGACATTCTGAATTGACACATTAAGCTGCGAACCCACATTCAACACCTTATTTGGGTCCTTCGGGTCAACAGGTACCGGAATTGTCGTTTCCACCGGTACTACTCTATTCTCCCCTGTACTGGCTTTTCTGGGATCCATTTCTTTCCGTGCCCCGCTGTGTTCGCCAGTGCAGGGTCCGCTCTGTAATTGCTACAAAGCTGGTTCCTTGATGCGGACTGGAGTTGCCGCATCCTTTCCTATTTCTCTTTTTCTTGACTCTCGCAGCTCTGTCCAATAACATTCTCGCGCAGCATTTTGATCCCCTTTTATAACTCCTACTCCATTGTCAGTAGGAAATTTAATAGTGAGGCACCACGGGGCTAGGATAGCTTTGAATGCTGCGAGTGTTGGACGGCCAAGAAAAGCATTATAAGCAGAATATTCATCGACGATCACAAAGGTTTGCTTTCGGACCACTTTCCTTTCTCCTTCCCCAAGTTCTACAAACAGATCGATGGTTCCTACTGGTTGCTTTGGCTCCCCAGTGAAGCCAACAATTTTCTGTGATGAGGCTTGCACATCGATCATAGGGATTTTCATCTGGTCGAATGTCTTCTTGAAGAGAATATTACATGACGCTCCGCAGTCAATGAGGACTCTTCTGACAATGGCTGGTCCAATACCAGCCGAGATGACCAAGGGATCTAAAGTAGGAGCTTCAATACCTGTAGAATCTCTGGCTCTGAAAATAATATCATCACTGAAAGTTTTCTGTTGTTTAAGGGGCGTAGTGTCTTCTAGAACAAAGACGTTTTCTTCAGCTGGAGCATATTTCAAAGCCCTGGAATATCTCTCCATCTCACCCCAACTTTTACCAGCTGGGTGAGGTCCTCCTGAAATGACATTGATAACGGGCCTTCCAGATTCATGCCCCGTAGCTTTCTCTCCTGCCCCAGGCTGATGAACAGGGGCCCGCTGCCCCTGACTCGACGATGCAGGATTGTTGCTATTCTTTTTTACGAATTGCTGCAACTTGTTTTCTCTTAGCAACTCTTCAATCAGATTTTTCAGCTGGCGGCATTCATCAGTTTCATGACCTGGTTGATTGTGGAAGCGGCAGAATTTCCCACTTTGTATGGCTTTTCTCCCAGTTCTCAAAGGGATAGGTTTAGGGAAATCGATGGAATCTTTAGTGGCGAGGTAGATGTGTTCCGGTGTATGTGATAATGGAGTATATTCTGATGGCTTGAAGGATCGGGGCTTCTTCAGATTACCCTGTTTCTTCCCATTACTATTCTCCCTTTTTTGCCCCACCGATTCATTCTTGCGTGGAGCGACAGTGTTGTCTTCTGCTTTTTCCAACACTGTCTTTACTGGTAAAGGACGGCTTTCCAAGCGGATGAATTCGTCTGCTTTTTTGTAGAACTTTTCGAGAGAGGTTGGCTCCTTCATATTTAACCATTTCCCAAATTCGCTTGACTTATCGATAGCCCTCATCAGATAAGTCAAGATCATTCGTGGTTCAGCATTGTCCACCTCAGCCAATGCTATATTGAAGCGGTTCAAGAAGGATCTGATAGACTCACCAGGATTCTGCTCTAAACTCGATAGTGACATAATATCCTTGGCCTTCGAAGCATATAGTCTAAACTGCTCCTTGAATTTTCTGGTCAAGTCTAAAAACTGATCGATAGATCGGACTGGTAACTTGGTGAACCACAGTAAAGCCACGCCTTCCAGGTATACGGGGAAATATCGGCATTTTATTTCGTCGGAGGCCCTGGCACCTGTCATGTGCCAGTCATATTTATACAGGAACTCATTCGGATCACTCGTCCCTTTGTAAGCTGGAATAGTCGGAGGGACAAACTTCCTTGGAAATTCCGCCTTCAAGATTTTTTCAGTAAACGGAGTTTTACTTGGAGCGAAACCCCATTCCTTCTCATCTTCAACCCTTTGCATACTTTCTTTCATGATCTGCCGGACCATTCCAGAAAGATATTCCTCATCATGCCGAGTTCTAGATCCACCGGCGTCAGGTACTGCCTGCTCAAAGGGACTAGTAGGCCTTTCAGGAGCATTCCTTTCATTAACATCATGAATGTTGCCAGCATAGTTCCTTTCATTACCAGCCGGTTGATTGTTTGCCCCAAGTAAGTCGTTCAACTTATTCAGAATCAGAGCATTCTTGGCACTTTGAACCTCTAGTTGTGCATTTTGGGCGTTTATCTGCTGGTTTAGCCCTAGAATCACAGCATCCAATTCCGCTTTTGTAACTCCAACAGACGGAGTGGGTAGATTAGGCACAGGGGAAGCGGAGGTTCCCTCTTGAATGTTCCCAGATCTGATAGATCTACTTTTCCTTCCAGGAGCCATAATCTCAGATATACTTCTGGTTTTTAAGGAAATTCTTCCTTCAAATCTCTGCGAAGCAATGATGACAGCTGTCCTGAGTTCAATTCTCAGTGAAAGCACCAAAAATGTTAACGCTTAAATTTGAACGCTAACACCCCGGTGTGTGACGTATAGTTGTGAAAGCACCACCCGATAGATCGGGAAAGAATTATAAGCAAGTAATAGCGGAAGAGCAGTAAACAACAGCAATTTTATAGTGGTTCGGCTTATGGGTATAGCCTACGTCCACTTTAAGTACTTTTATTGATGATCACGTTACAAGTTGATACAAATCTTCTCAAGTACAACACATTTTGAATTACAAAAGACTTAGAACAGGTAACTCAAACTTCGATGTTGACAAAAATCTTCAAATCCATGGTGGATGTAGATGATTTCTTCATGAAGTTCTTTTAGACGTTCTTTGAATCTCAAAAAGCTTTAAGTGTTGAAGTAATCTGGAATTCGGCAGAGAAATGGTGCTTGAGATTGATTGACCAAAGTCCTTTGAATGTTGGTGATGGTCGTGTATTTATAGGGGCTTTCGGTGTTTAATTGTAGGTAGCTGCCGAGTTAAGTTAGATCATGAGTCGGCTCCGGGTTAGACTAAGTCTTGGGTCGGCGCCAATCTATTATGCCCAGTCTACGGCTTAAGCAGAAAACACATGTTAACGTGTTATGAGCTAACTGTTATGACCCAAGTCCTAGGTCGTTACCGAGTTAACGACTCAAGTATGAACCGGTATGCTTTTTGATACTTAAGTCGGCCACCAAATTGGGTAGGTAGGTCGGCACACATGCTGGGTCAGAACTCACTACTGATCATTAAGTCGGCAAACCTCCTTTAAGCTTTAGGTCGGCAACTGATTCGAACCTTGGGTCGGCGACCTACTTAAACCTTAGGTCGGCAACCTATTTAGACTTTTAGGTCGGCAACCTTTTTCTGCCTTATGCAGTTAAGTCGGTCTCCCATATTAAGATACTAGGTCGGTACCCCTTCGTAAGTCCTAGGTCGGAACCTCTTTAAGCCTTAAGTCGGCATTACTTTAACTCTTAGGTCGGTATCCCCCTGTTAGCTTTTAGATTGTTATGCCTTGTTAGATCGACATCCCTTCACGCCTTAGGTCGGCATTACTTTAACTCTTAGGTCGGTATCCCCCTGTTACCTTTTAGATTGTTATGCCTTGTTAGATCGACATCCCTTCACGCCTTAGGTCGGCATCACTTGGGTCAGTAGTCTATGAACCGCGGCAGGGTTAACACAGCATGAAAGAGTAAGCCTGAACGGGTTCGCACGGTGAATTCTCTGGATTCCCAAGAGCAATTCTTTGGATTTGAGAACCATTGAACTCTCACAAAAAGAACATCTTTATTTCGAAGGCACTCAACCTCCGAAGAATTGATGCGAATAGAATATAACTCCTAAATCAAATCTGGTAAAACTTCACTTCCTTTAATAATGCTGACCTCAAGAATAAAAATCGAAATCCCTAAAGCATTTCCGTAGTAGAAAGATGTGAGAAAATATCATGAATAACAAAAAATTGAGCCGGTGCAACGACGTAGTACAAAAGTGGTACGTCCAATGAACCAATAAACCAGAAGAACGATGTAGTATAATAATGGTACATTCGATGAACCGAACACCATAAAAGAACATCGGACACTAGTCCATAAAAGGAATGAGATAAAGCTCAATAAAACGATGCATATCGAAACATCCGATGAAATTAATAAAAATATAATTCCATTCAAACAATCATCAAAGAATCAACCACCTTTGCCTACGACTAAACGCATTGGCAACACGATTTCTTCTTCGGGAATAAAAGAATATCAAGATCATAAGATGCCAGGAACTCGAGTAAACATGGAGTTCCTTATGAGAAAAATAAATATTTCAAAGATTTATGATCGAGGTGGAGAACAAATTTCTTCCCCAAAAATGGTGATGCCAAATTTTTAAAAGTACAAACAATAGCCGCGAGCACTAGATCATGAGTGGCATATCTAGTCTCGATAAGCTATAATGATTTAGAAGCACAAGTGATAGCACGTTCTCCTTCTCAAGAGAATGACATCCAAACCAATACGACTAGTATCGGTACAAATAGCAAAGTCTTGGTTCCCTTCGGAAAACACAAGAATAAGAGTATCGGAAAAGAATTTTTTCAAATAATCTTCTTTCCCAAAAACTAAAACTTTCGAAGTTACAATTAACTTATGTAATCATCTTTTTAGAAAATTTTACTTATTTGAAGTGAATTTTACTGTGTTTGATTGTCTCATCAAAGCGTTTAGGAAATTCCTATCGATAATGTTGATCAAGCGCATCGACCAATATTCTTAAAGCACTCAGCGGGCAATAAAATCACAAAATCGTCTTCTAGATAATAAACATGTTTCTTAAAAACTTTTAAGAATATTATTCGTTCGTTTCAAGAACAAAATCCAATTTTACTTATAAATAAATCTTATGGAAAAGAT
This sequence comes from Allium cepa, assembly GCA_030765085.1. Taxonomy (NCBI): domain Eukaryota; kingdom Viridiplantae; phylum Streptophyta; class Magnoliopsida; order Asparagales; family Amaryllidaceae; genus Allium; species Allium cepa. The sequence continues at coordinate 904,651,155 of CM060939.1, forward strand.
TTGCAAAATTTTAAATTACTATTTTCATCCAAAATCAATAAATACAAGAATGGTCTCATCGAAATATTCATAGAATGTTCGATTTGTAAAATGGATGAAATAAGCTGGATAAACCGAATGACATAATAAGTCATTCATAAGAATCATAACGAGTGCGGAATGCGGTAAGTGGAATGCTAACTTCCACAACTCGTAGCAAATGAAAACCGGTGGCAAGGTCGAGCTGAAAAGACCTTAACACTACTCAAAAGATTGCTTAGGTGACAGTCCTAAGACAAATTCAAAAATATCAGAAAATTCCTCAAACTACATGAATGAGAGAAACAACACATTCCTTATAAGTGGGCTTAAGGAATAAAATGATTCCACCAGAAATTTGAAATCGGAATCACAAAGAAAAATAGAAAGCTGCTTAACAGATAGAAAATGTCGAAGATGAATAGTCCACTCGAAAAAAAGGATATGGGCTTCACAATGATCAAGCCGATCCTTTAAAAAAAAAATCAATTCCGAAGCCTAAGTAAAAATATCGGCTCGGAAAGAAAAATCTCATAGAATAATTTCGACGTCAATAAAAAGCAAATTGAGTACTGCGGATCCACCAACCGGATTCGCAACTCTCAAAGAAGTCATCAAGCCTAAAATATTTCCAAAGAAAAAGAATCAACAAGTTCTTTTGATATAAAATAGTGAGATGGAACCCATATCAAAAAGAACTCGAATAAGAAGATCATGAAATAAAATAACGCCATCAAGGATTGAATGTAAAATACCTTGACTAAGAGAAGAGTTGCTAGGGGCTTGCAGCTTTCCTTCTCTCTTGCTTTGACGCTTGGGACACAAAGATATATAATGATCCGCACTTTTGCAATAGCGGCAAGAAATAGGCCTTGGACACCTATTTATATAGTAGTCCCTAGAGCCACAATTGTAGCATTCTCCGCGATTAGGGATAGGAGTATTTGCTATAGAAGTCTCTTGCTTCGCCCCCTTGTTAGGATTAGGACTTTCGAACCTAATAAAGGGATGCCTCTTCTTGTTGTTGTTGGAGTTCGGTTTGGCACTCCCAACCTCGACATCACTTTCTCTATCGGCCTCTTCAAGACGAAGAGCGATATCAATAAGCTGATCAAATGAAACCTCAAGTTTCAGATGTAATGGCTTCTTAAGATTCTTATTCAAGCCATAGATAAATTTCTGATTTTTCTTCAATGGGGTATTAATGTACTCAACCCCGTATTTGGACAGAGATTCGAAAGATGCGACATAGTCTGCACAGAAGATTCACCTTGAACAAGGTCTATGAAACGCCGGGCTAAAGTTACTTTTTCAGCTTCCGGCACAAATTTCAATTCGAATATTTCCTGGAATTGCTCCCAAGTAAGATCCGCTTCGATAATCTCTGAAGTCAAGAGCTCATACCAATCTAACGCTCTTTCTTGGAGCATGCTAGAAGCCACTTGGACTCGATGTAGATCAATAAGGTTCATGCGAGAAAAGATACAATCGCATGATTTGAGCCAAGCTTGAATTTCTATAACACTCTCGGATCCCTTGAATGGCCTTCTCTGCACAAGCATGCAAAACCAGATCTAGGATGAGTAGGCTTCGGATTAGAACCAGCTGCTTGAGCATTCGTGACAAGGTCAAGAAGTGGCTGTGCAGACATAAAAAATCCATGTTGGGGAGTAGCACTAGATTGACAGGCGCTGGGACGGCCTGGTCTAACCATTTCTCTTCCTTTGGAAAAAAGAAAGAAGAAGAAAAATTATTCTTAGAATGAATATCAAACCATCATGATTGATAAAACAAGGAATCATAAAGAAAATAGGATGAATCGGTACGAAGACTCGAATTAAATCCTAAAGCACGACTCCTAAGATGGACTTAGGACGATGATCCTTGTTATAATATTCCATATTGTTCCGAAGTTTGGCTCTAATACCAAGCTATGATGCCCCACCTCTATACCCACGCTAGCCAAGAATACTACGGTGTAATACTGTCAACTAGCACGGATAATAAGGCTGTTGAGGAGCGACCATCCGTGTGATTGCTTTGCGCGAGCACCGATATGTCAGATAGTATAACATGCATTTTATTTCAAGAGGAAATCCGACATACCGATACAAACACAAAGCTACTACATAGTGGCTATAATGTCTTCGGAAACAAATATAGAAATAAGCATAACACAAATCAGTCACAGATAATTCATATCACAAAGGCGAAAGAAGATATGAATATATAACTAACACATGAAAGTGTATATCAGAGTAGTGGTCAAAAGGATCCACAATAATACAAAAGAGTAGCAACGCGTGCCATACAAAAATATACAACTATGAGTCCATATCTCAAGTGTATAAAACAAAGTAAACTACTAATCTAAGTAGTTAGCCAAAAGTCAGAGTAATGATCCTGGATGAGAAGTCAAGCAGAAGCACCTGTAACACCTCGGTCTGACCCGAGTATTATTTAATAAGAAAATAATAAATGGATCAGTCTAGCTATAAATATCAGATGAAATGATATAGAATAAGAAATATGACTAAACGTATAATAATCACAATGCCAAGCTGTGATAAATAAATAATTGAAAAATCAATAAGAGATTAATCAATATCGCAAGGATCTTCTGCAAGATAAAGAGGAATGTCATACTCCTAATTTCATTCACCAAGCCACAATAATTGATAAATCAAATCAATAGAAATCACGAAAATTGGTGAATCATAAATTCGAGAATTCAACACATGAAATCCAAAAATCACAAGAAAAGGATGGCCAATGCATAAAAATGATTTAGAGCTCCTCCTGACAGGGTATAGTCCCCCATTGCGGACATTGAGCCGAAGCTCCTCCTGGTGAGTCAAAACTCCTCCTGACAGGGTATAGTCCCCCATTGCGGACGTTGACCCGAAGCTCCTCCTGGTGAGTCAAAACTCCTCCTGACAGGGTATAGTCCCCCATTGCGGACGTTGAGCCGAAGCTCCTCTTGGTGAACCGAAGTTCCTCATGACAGGGTATAGTCCCCCATTGCGGACATTTAGCCGAAGCTCCTCCTGGTGGGCCGAAGCTCAATAAAAACGACGTACAGTCCTCCGCGAGGGCAAAGAGACATCGCACAATGCTAGTCGAAACCATAAAATGATCATCATGATCACCGAGAAGTGTCAATTACAGTAAGCTAGTAAATATTTGAGCTTAGCTTCATGTCCCATAACCACTAGCTTAACTTAAATATTTACGAAGAAACTGTAGATCTCCACTAGAAAATTGTCACAAGAGTTTCAATCGAACAAGTCCAAGAATTAACCGACGAAGTAAACGCAAGCGTTTCATACCACTCGTTTTACTCAGGCATTTAGTTAGATTTCTCATACGAGTGAGGTAAATGCTTGTATATACTAATAGATTGGAAAACGGTTTAAGAAAACGAGCTTTGTAATAAAATAGTGTTGAAATCATTAGAAGAAAGAGTTTTGATATTTACTACTAGTATAGAAAACCTTTATATTTTTAAAGTGACAAATCACAAAGAAGATTGTAGGAACAATCAATCACTAAAATTCACATTCGAAGACGTGAATGAAATTCCAAAGAAATCGATAGGGGATCCATCGAAATGGATATTCAAAAATCCCTAAAAAGGAGTCATCAAGTTCATAATACATGATAACAACAAATAGGAAACAACACGAATCGATTAAAGTTGGAAATTCAAACAACTAGGCAAAAAAGGCATAGTTGGCAGATAGGAGCAGGTCGGTCAACCAGACTCCCTGAGTCGGTTGACCGAACCAGAGGTTGGAAGTGCTCGGGCACCAGGTCGATCGACCGGCCCAGGGGCTCGGTCGGCCGAAGCCTATAACCAGCACTTCCAAAACAGAGGCAGGAAGTGCCTGGTTAGCAGGTCGGTCGACCGGACCCTGAGCTCGGTCGGCCGAACCTGTATACTTGCACTTCCTACCGTATTTCAAAAGAGGTGCAAACTTCCTCAATTTGCAACACGTCGGGCAACGGCACCAAGGGTTTACGCCAATCGACTACCCGGCCATAGAAGCTCTTTGGTTCATCACCAAAAACATGATCAAAACATCAAAGTTATGATTTTTAATTGAACCAAAAACTCCAAAAGTTGGAATATTCACAAAAGCAATCCAAATCAAAATCAAATGCACATAAATAAGTGTTAGGAATTCATACCTAACAATCGAAAATAGTTATAGACTAAGATGTGTGATAAAAATCTCACCTTTGAACCCAAATCAATGAAGAAGAAGCTTGAAAGCAAAGGAAGATCAACCACACTTCAATCCTAACTCAAGAAGCTTGATTCTAAGCTTAAAAGAGAAATATTTCCCAAATTAGGTTTAGGAAATTTCTGAAATTGGAAGGAGAATGAGTTGGAGAAGAAGAAGGAGATGCTTACCAATGGGTTCTCTTGAATTTGGAGCTAAAGCTTGGATTTTGCAAACGAACTAGGGCTTATGGTTTTAGTTTCCCATTCCACTCACCATTAATCTCTTTAGAACTGAAAAGTAGAGGAAGAGGGAGTGAATGAAGTGGGGGTTTCAGTTTGGGGTATTAAGTTAGAACATTGGGCTGAACCTAACCCAAAGCCCTAAGTGAAAAAGTAGCAAAAATCAACTTACTCCAAATATATCGAAGCTTATACTCAAAAAGGTTGCAAATGGCATTTTGAACTCAATGGAAGGGGTCCCGAGTCCTAATTCGACTGTTTGCAAAAAGTAGCTTTTGGACCAAAATCCGACAAACGATAGAATATTTAAATAAAATATTTAAATATACAATTGATAAATATGCGGGTTGTTACAAGAAATATCCAATTTCCACTTTACTTCATGATATATTTCACAAAATATACCTTTCATTTCAAAAACCAATTCACATTTCTTATCCACAAATTTTCAATATCAATTTCATTCAAAACCGTACGATGTACACATATCATCCGTATGCTATATTAATCTGATCGCTCACTCAATCACACAATTTCAATTTCGAACTAGTATTGTTTACCCAATGTTAACCCCGTTTAGTCAACGCGTTAAGGCATGAACGACTTACGACTTAAGGTCACCACGATCTAACAGCTCAAAGTACTCCACGGCTTAACAACTTAAGGATTGCATGACTTAACGAGTTGACAGACTCGGCGACTTACGACATAGAGAAGTCTACGACTTAACGGTTTAAAAGAGAAGGGATGGTTCACGACCTAAGGCCTCCACGACTTAAGATTTCTACGACTTAAGGAAGTATACAGTCTACGACTTAAGGAAGTATACAGTCTACGACTTAAGGAAGTCCACGACTCAAGGACAGGATATGACTTAACGATTTAAGAGATGGCACGACTTAAGAAGGAAATGAGTTAACGACTTAAAGCTATCCGCGACTTACGACCTAGCACGTGTCGTGAGCGACTTAAGCAAATGAAGCGCTGCTTCTTATTTAACACGGTGGCCTCTTAACTCGTACACGATTCAGGACTTGTGTTATTATCTAAAATAAACGAGCTTACTAGTTAAGCCATGACTCATGACCTAGCTTGAGTCGTCCACGGCCTAAAGCTACTGAGTAAAAGTCCGATGCCGCATTACTTATACAAGAGGATGTTAACTCGTGGGCGACTTAGGAATTGTAACATAAATTCTGGTAGATGAGTGAACCTTTGTGAGACCATGGGCTTGGCCAGATAAGTCGGCCACGACCTACCATAAGTCAATCACGACTTATGACCCAAGGGGGAAATTTCCCAATAAATACCAACCTACCTCAAGCATGAAGGGGACTTTTGGACAATCTCTTCAAGCGCCGATACTCTGCCAGTTTCTAGACCAACTTTATACTTGAAGTTTCGACGAACACTACAAGCTACTTTGAAAGACTTTCACACGTCGGACATGGATTCGAAGACTTTGGTCTACATCGAAGCTTAAGCTACTTGCTCAAAGTGTTTTGTAACTAAAGAGATTTGTACTTGAAGAGCATTGTATCGTTTTGTAACAAGATCAGTAATAAAGATACTTAAAGTGGACGTAGGCTACTCCTTAAGCCGAACCACTACAAAATCGTTGTCTCTTACTGTATTTTCTGTTATTTTAGCTGATATTCTGTTCCCGAACCGTCGGGTGGTGCTTTCACATTCACACTTCACACACCAGGGTGTTAGTGTTCGATTTTTAGCGTTAACATATTTGGTGCTTTCACTAAGAATAGAACTCAGGTTGGTCTCACCATTGCTTCTCAAAAAGTTATCGAAAGGAATTCTTTTAAAACCAGAAGTTTATTGGAAATAATGGCTCCTGGGAGAAAACGAAGTTCTGTAAGATCCGACAATGTTCAAGAGAATACCGCTACCTCTCCTCCTTCAAGTCAAGCAGCTCCAACTATTGGAGTTACACGAGTAGAATTGGACGCCGTATTTTTGGGGTTGAATCAACAATTGAATGCCCAGAATGCACAGTTGGAGGCTCAGAATGCCAAGAACGCCCTGATCTTAAGTAAGTTGAATTATCTACTAGGGGCTAAACGTCAACCGGTTAATAATGATGGAAACCCTACTGCGGGAGGTCAAGATGGTGTAGGAGGGAACGTTTCTCAAAGAGCCGTAGACCCTGTGGAAAAGACACCCCTCCAGGCTGGAGGATCAGGGCCGCAGCCGACCCTCCGTGAACGGTTGTCAAGACAGAATTCAGAGAGAATGGCTGTTGTTTGCCCTCCAGAGCCTTTAAATGATGAAGAATATTTCTCCAGCATGGTTCATCAGATCATGAAGGAAAGTATGCGAAGGGATGAAGATGAGAAAAAATGGGGTTTTGCTCCAAGCAAAACTCCATTTACTGAGAAAATCTTGAAGGCAGAATTTCCAAGAAAATTCGTTCCTCCTACTATTCCGGCATACAAAGGGACAAGCGATCCTAATGAGTTTCTGTATAAGTACGATTGGCATATGACGGGAGCCAGAGCGTCTGATGAAATCAAATGTCAATATTTCCTGGTATATCTTGAAGGTGTGGCTCTATTGTGGTTTACAAAGCTGCCGGTCAGGTCCATTGATCAGTTCTCCGATTTGACCAAAAAATTCAAGGAGCAATTTCGATTGTATGCTTCAAAAGCAAAGGATATAATGTCGCTGTCAAGTCTAGAGCAAAATCCAGGAGAATCCATCAGATCATTTTTGAATCGTTTTAACATAGCATTGGCTTAGGCAGATAATGCTGAGCCACGCATGGTCCTAACATACTTGATGAGGGCGATACACAAATCAAGCGAATTTGGAAAATGGTTGCAAATGAAAGAACCAAACTCGCTTAAAAAATTCTATAAGAAAGCGGATGAATTCATGCACTTGGAGAGCCTCCAAACACCGGCTAAGGCGGTATCAGTAGAAGCCGGGAACAATGGTACTTCTTCGAACAAGAAAGAACCTAACACTCAGAAAAGGGGAAATGATGGTGGAAAGAAACAAGGAGATGCTAAGAAAGGCCGTCCTTTCAATTTCACGCCCTTGACCGATACCCCTGAGAACATCTTATTTGCGACCAAGGATGATGTCAATTATCCGACACCACCTAAAATGAGAGTGGGAAGTAAAAGGGAAAAAAGTGGAAGGTTCTGCCGGTTCCCCAACCAACCCGGCCATGACACCAACGAATGCCGTCATTTGAAAGTGGTAATCGAACAACTCTTGAAAGAGAACAAGCTCCAACAGTATGTGAAAAGGAATAGAAATGCCCCAGCCTCGTCGACTAAAGGACAACAAGTTCCCGCTCACCGTCCTGGCTCAAGTGAGAAGGCCGTAGAACATGAATCGGAAAGACCTGTCATCAATATAATAACTGGAGGGCCTCACCCAGCAGGCAAAAGCTGGGGTGAGATGGAAAGGTATGCCCGGGCCTTGAGGCATGTACCGGTTGAAGAGAATGTTTTTGTATTAGAAAATGATGCCCCTTTAAAGCAACAAAAGACTTCCACTTATGATATTGTATTCAGTGCCAGAGATTCTTTGGGTATCGAGGCTCCTACCATAGATCCTTTGGTCATATCCGCTGGTATTGGGCCGGCTACTATGAGAAGAGTTCTAGTTGGTTGTGGAGCTTCATGCAACATTCTCTTCAAGAAAACTTTTGATCAGATGAAAATTCATATGGCTGAGTTCAAGCTTCATCACTTAAGATTGCTGGGTTTGCTGGGGAACCCAAACAGCCGATTGGGACCATTGATTCGTTTGCAGAACTTGGAAAAGGGCTGAGGAAGGTGGCTCGAAAGCAAACCATTATAATCGTTGAAGAATTCCCTGCCTACAATGCCTTTCTAGGCCGACCAACTCCTGCTGCATCCAAAGCTGTTCTTGCCCCATGGTGTCTGACTATAAAATTCCCCACAGATAATGGAGCTGGTGTGATTAAAGGAGACCAAGATGCAGGGCGAGAATGTTATCTTACAGAGTTGCGTGAATCAAGGAAAAGAGAAACAGGAAAAGGTGCGGTGGCTCCAGTCCGCATCAAAGAACCAACCTTGTAGCGATTACAGGGTGGACCCTGCACTGGTGAATATAGTGGCGCACGAAGAGAGATGGATCCAAGGAAATCCGGTGCAGGGGAGGATAGGGTAGTACCGGTGGAGGTAACAGTGACGGTACCCGTTGACCCAAAGGACCCTAACAAAGTGCTGAATGTGGGTTCATAACTCAACACAATAGTTCAGAATGTTCTGATTTCATTTTTGAAGGCAAATTTGGATGTATTCGCTTGGACTCATGCTGACATGTGTGGAATATCCCCAGAGATTTCAGTACACACTTTGAACATTGATCCAAAGTTTACACTCGTGAAACAGAAAAGAAGAACTCAGGCTCCATAAAGGTCAGCAGCATTGAAAGAAGAAGTGGATCGGCTCATGGAGAACGTTTTCATCAAAGAATCTACTTATCCAAATTGGGTATCAACTCCAGTGCTGGTTAAAAAATCTAACGAAAAGTGGAGAGTATGCATTGACTTTTCGGATTTGAAGAAAGCCTGCCCCAAAGACTGCTTCCCGCTGCCCAGGATCGATCAGTTGGTGGATGGGACGACGGGGCATGAATCGTTATCTTTTATGGATGCATACTCCGGATATAACCAAATTATGATGCATGAGCCAGATCAAGAGGACATAAGCTTCATCACAGATGTGGGACTCTACTGCTACAAGGTCATGCCTTTCAGACTCAAGAATGCAGGGGCAACTTACCAAAGGCTTGTTAATGCCATGTTTAAACCACAGATTGGCAAGATAATGGAAGTTTATGTTGATGATATGCTAGTGAAGTCTAAGAAGGCAGTGGACCACATGGATCACTTGGCAGAGATGTTCGCAGTACTCTGAAAGTACAGTATGAAGCTTAATCCCTTGAAATGTACATTTGGAGTGGAGTCCGGAAAGTTTTTGGGTTTCATTGTGAGCGCTAGGGGCATTGAAGCTAATCCTGCTCAGATCACTGCCCTGTGAGAGGTCAAAGCTCCTAGAACGAAGAAGGAATTGCAAAGTCTCAATGGAAAGGATGCTGCCTTGAGTCGGTTCTTTTCAAAAGCTACTGACAAATGCATTCCATTCTTTGATGCTCTGAAGAAAGGAAGAAAAAACTTTGAGTGGACTCCTAAATGTCAGAAAGCATTTGATGAGTTGGTTCGTCATATGGAAGTGCCTCTGATACTTTCAAAGCCTGGCAATGGTGAAGATCTCTTCATATATTTGGCAATTTCATCTCATGCTCTCAGTGCAGTGTTGGTACGGGAAGACGCAAGGATTCAATGCCCAGTCTATTATATCAGCAAAAAATTCACTGGGGCAGAGATGAACTATTCAAGGTTGGAAAAGCTCGCCTACTGTTTATTGATCGCATCAAGAAAATTGAGGCCGTATTTCCAAGCTCATCCCATCAAAGTCCTCACTGATCAACCTCTAAAGAAAGTCTTATTCCATCCTGAGACTTCGGGCCGTCTTTTGAAATGGAATATTGAACTCAGCCAATATGACATCACTTATCATCCCCGAAAAGCAATCAATGGACAAGCTTTAGCAGATTTCATCGCAGAATGTACGGATAAAGGTGATAGTGAGGAAGAAGCCACTGATAACATCCCAATCCAATGGAAATTGTATGTCGATGGCACAAGGAATGATTACTGTTCTAGAGCAGGGGTTGTCCTTGAAACCCCAGAAGGGCGATCGCTATGTTATGCACTGAGACTAGAATTTCCTTCGATAAATAATGAAGCAGAATATGAAGCTCTCATCGCTGGTTTAAGGATCGCTAAAGAACTAAACATCAAGGCATTGCAGATCTTCAGTGATTCTCAGCTTATTGTCTGCCAAGTCAAGAAGGAATTTCAAGCTAAAGGAGGGAATCTACCCGCCTATTTATCAAAAGCCTGGGACCTTCTTGAAGATTTTGACCGTTATTCAATAAGCCATATACCCCGAGAAGAGAACATGAAGGCGGATTCTCTCGCAAAGTATTCAAGTACCGGTGAAGCTCAACTATTGGGATTAGTTCCCGTCGAAGTCTTGTCATCTCCGAGCACAGATGAAATGGATGTTGATTGGATTATGAATGTATCCCAAGAGCAAGAATCATGGATGACTCCGATATTTGAATATTTGCTCAATGGTTCTTTGCCAGAAAGTTCAAAAGAATGACAGAAGCTGTTAAGGAAAGCCTCTAGATATATGACCTAGGATGGCCGATTGTACAGACGGGGATTTTCAATGACACTACTCCGCTGTGTAACTAAAGAAGAAGCCAAGACAATTCTAACTGAAGTATACGGAGGGGAGTGTGGAGATCATACAGGAGGTCAAACTTTAGCAAAGAAAATTCTCTGTTATGGATATTTTTGGCCAGAGATTAATCGAGATGCTGCTGACTATTCCCGAAATTATGATAAATGCCAGAGATTTGCCAAAATACCTAGAGCACCTTCCACTGAGCTAACACAAATGGTCATTCCATGGTCGTTTGCCATCTGGGGAATAGATCTCATTGGGCCTTTGCCGACTGCCAAATCGGGGATTAAATATGCTATCGTTGCTGTTGATTATTTCACTAAATGTGATGAAGCTGAACCATTGGCTACCGTTACCTCTAAGAAAATGATAAGTTTTGTGACTAAAAATATCATTTGCAGGTATGGTGTGCCTCAGAAGATAATCACAGACAATGGTACGCAGTTCGAAAGTGAGGGATTCCAAGATTTCTACAAACGATTCAAGATCCGAAAAAGCTTCTCAGCAGTGGCCCATCCGCAGGCAAACGGGCAAGTGGAAGCAGTAAACAAAATCATCAAATCAACCATCAAAAAGCAGCTGGAAAAAGAAAAAGGTGGTTGGGTCGATAAGTTACCACTTGCACTATGGGCATACAGAACTACCCACAAAACTACGACTGGGCATACTCCATTTTCATTGGCATACGGATTAGAAGCGATGATTCCAGTGGAAACGGAAGTTCCCTCACACAGAAGATCCATTTTGATCAAGATGATAATGAAAAACTGCAATTGGAAGCACTTGACCTCCTTGATGAAAGAAGAGAAGAGGCTAAGCTTAGAATTGCAGCCCATCAGCAAAGGATAGCCAGGCACTTCAATTCCAATGTTTGTCAGCGCAGCTTTGAAGTTGGGGACTTAGTCCTGAAGAGAATTATGACTGCCACAGGTGTGTTTGGGCCAAACTGGGAGGGGCCATATGTCATAGGCACAAAACTTCTTGATGGCACATTCAAACTCACAATTGTCGAAGGAGAACCAATTCCAAGAGCTTGGAACATCAATCATTTGCGTCCATATTTTACTTAAAAGCTTTGCTGAAATGTTGTAAAAGAATTACGAATATATGATTCTTGTATTGAAAGCAATTGTAAAGCAAGTGAATAATGGAAAGCTATAAAGTGGATGTAGGCCCAGCTTTTGGCCGAACCACTATAAATCTTGTGTTCTCTACTACTATAAACTGCTTTGTTTTATTTCGACATATAAAATACGTTAATTGTGTTACTAAAAATGTCGATTTAATAATGCAGGCCATAAAAACAAAGCTTACCCATCGCAAGACCAAGCGATCTCCGACATCATCTAGCAAGAAAACGCTAAACCATTCAAAATTTCCATACTCAAATCCTACGAAAGAAGTGCTTCGAACAAAAGTTAGCGATGTGGATGGAAGTGGACCATTTCTAACTAATTGCGAATGTTTGTACAAATGAGCATCCAGTTAAATAGCTTGAGTCTACTACCACCAACTCGCTTAACTATGAAGTATATTTCATTGGATAAGGAAAATTGTTGGCAACTAAAAAGGGATGATATTTGGAAAAGATAACGGGGATCGCTGATATGAATAGATGGCAAAGAGACATGGGCGAGCAAGCATCAAACAGCAAAAGACCTCTTCGGAGGCACAAGCCCTCTTCAGAGGCACAACTCTTCGGAGGATAAAGACCTCAAACGGGTCTCGCCAGAAAAAGAGAGTTCTTTCTCGACATAAAGTTGTGGACTGATCGGTGATACACTCCCTTGAATCCATCCAACTAAGAGAAAGAAGCTCCAAACTTCCAGGCAAAAGCCTTACTCAGAGGCACACATTTCACCGTGATCGGAAATAAAACTTCACACGAGTCGAAATGTGAAAAGCCCTCTTCGGAGGCCCATTTCACCAAAGTTGAAATGCTAAAAGATCTCGAGCGGGCCTCGCCAGAAAAAGAGAGTTCTTTCTCGACATAAAGTTGTGGACTGACCGGTGATACACTCCCGTGAATCCATCCAACTAAGAGAAAGAAGCTCCAAACTTCCAGGCAAAAGCCCTACTCAGAGGCACACATTTCACCGTGATCTGAAATAAAACTTCACACGAGTCAAAATGTGAAAAGCCCTCTTCGGAGGCCCGCTTCCCAGCGAACAGGGAAAAGATAAAAGTCTCTCCCAAGAGGCAGAAACAAAAAGACCTCTTCCCAGAAGCACAATCAAACAAAAAGACCTCTTCCCAGAGGCACAATCAAAAACTCTCATCAGAGACTCAAGCAGGTTGAAACCCCCTTTTCTTTTCGAAAGGCCCGCTGCACTATGAAGTGAAACTCACTAGCCAAAGCAAAAGTGACTTTTTTCAGAAAAAGAAAAAGAAAAAGAGGAGTGCAAAAACTTTGCAATAAAAAAAAGGAAGCCCTCTTTAAAGGCACACTTTGGCTTTCAAAGGAAGATTGGTTCATCTATTCTTGAAAATACTCTTCCTCAAAAAAGTTAAAGTGCCCTTCGGAGGCCCGCTTTACCACATTGGAGAATTCATTTTGTAAGAATGTACATCTGGAAAAGAAAAAGTGCTATCTTCGAAGGGTGGAGCATGAAAACTCATATGAAACGAGCTATACTTTATTTTGAGCAGAATAATATTCCTCCAAGTATGGAATAATTATTCTCCAGAAAATAAGAGTACAAGTCCCCTCAAAGTTGAAAATATTGCAACGAGCTTATGGTATAGGGGCAACATGGTATAGCTACATCGGTAAAAATAACGCTCGAACAACATACCACAAGCTCACTGCAATATCATATAAAGAAACTTGTACAAAAACGAAGAGTAAATGCATTCTCAAATATAGACAGAAGTTTGTACAAACAGAAAGAATCATTTTATTCAATACCGTCAAAATTTTGTACAGGTACAGGTTTCAAAATAAAAAGAAAAGCGGAGGCCGGTACCCGCACAATCTTCGGTCAGTACATGCAAAAAGCAAAAAGCAAAAATAAGGGGAAGCAGGGCCCGTTACTTCTTCTTGCCACCACCTTTAGAGCCTTCACCTGACCTAATAGGCAGCTTTTCTGGACGGCTTGGGAGAGTCGGGGATGAAGGAGAGAGGGTTACTGCCGGATCAACCTTCGCTTCCTCTTCAGAAACAAGAATGATTTTCCTTTTCTTCTTGGAAGTGGTACGCTTCCTCCTCCTCCTTGAAGAAGACTCACTTCCCGGGGTAACAAGAGCAGCCAGTTTTACGTCATCAGAAATAGTATGCTCCGGGGATTCGTCGCCTCCTTCAAGTCCTTCACCCTTCTGCTCCTGCGAAGCGATTGGGTCATCCGAGCCTTGAAGGGCTCGTATTAATTCTTCCTGTGATCCCGGCAGGGAAATAGGAGTGATTTGAGGGAACGGAGGAGGGACAGCTGGAGGAGGAGAAGTTTGTGTGGCACTTGGCGTTTTTGCTACAGAAGAAGAAAAGCCAAAAATATTAGTATCTCCCGTGAAGAAAGGAGATAGCGGCTCATTGAGATTTAAGAAATAATCAAAAAGTTCGTCAAACTCATGAGGAGCAAACAAGCAGTCCACTTGGGCAAGATTAACAGTAGAGTTACCTGGAGAAGTCAGCTTCCTAACGTCAACTTCATAAGCCTGTGCTTCAGTGCTCTCTTCGCCTTCATTTCCACCCTACGTGCTTGTGATCTCAGTTATAACTTTGACAGGGGACGGAGAATGAAAACCGGAGCATGGAATGTCAACATCGGCCGAAACCGAAGGAGGAATGGGGGCAGTTAATGGTGCTTCTTTCACAAAGTGTTGCTCCCCTGCCTCAGCTTGTGCTTTGGCAAGCTGCTCTTTTCCCCGGGCTAGAGCAGCTATGGCGTCATCATCTAGAAAGTGTTCTGCAAGAGATGCTTCAGCATAGCCGGCGCTTGAACCTCCAAGCATGTCATGAATTGATTCCCAAAACTCGGCCAGGGTAATCTAATACTTCGGTCCTAAGAATGAAAGGCTCCCACGCCCCATAACGCTATGCACGTAGAAGTCAAATAAAGTGGAGTTGACATTGGCTTTAGTCGCCTCGTGCGACTGTTCAGCAGCCTGCCTTCCAGCGATAGCTTCATCACGTTCCTTCTCGGTCTTTAATAATTGGGCCTTTAGCCTCATAATCTCCAAATCCTGGGTGTTGACCTTCTCCCGTAACTCTGCAACGTCAGCACGATACCTTTCCGTTGTTTTCTGCTCAGCCTCAAGTTGGGCCTCGGCATGTCGCTGAGCAGCGTGAGCATCGTGAACTTGCTTTTGAAGTACTTCTTCTTTTTGAGTATATGAGGTAGAAGAAGTAGCAAGCTCTTGTTTAAGTTTTTCAACTTCTGCTTCAAGCTTCTCGTTGTAATCAGCGATGTTCCTCATCTCGGTATCATGCTGGCTTAAAGTTTTCTACCACTCGACCTTATCATTTTCCATGGTCAGCATGGCCTCTAAATTCACGCGGTTGACCCTGATCAACAAGCTTTTGCCACCCTGACATCCGCTCGATATCAAGTCTAACCGCATCAAGATTTTGCAGCATTGCTTGTTTGTCAATAGGGACCGAGTCAAGATCGAACCGCACTCCCTTTAGGCACCAGTGCGGGAACCAGCTTTGCAGAGTAACCGGGCCTAGTCCAATTTGGAATTTAGGCCTGTTGACTATTGTCTGAATGTCTGTCTTCCCGAGAGCAGGAGAGCCGGAAGGGATGTCAAGTGAGACGGGGGCAGCGGCCTTTTCAGAAGCTGTAGATGCAGGCTTTTCACCGTGCCTGGCCTTTCGAGCGGCTCTCTCTTCGTCAGTTTCTCTGTAAACGGGAAGGTAGCGCCTATAGTCATATTGATCATGCCTCCCGTAGTGCTGAAAGTCGTCGTAATAAGAGCCGCTGCGTCCCATCGGAGAATCTGAAATTGAAAAAAGACAAGTCTTAAAAGTCTTCAGAGAAAAGAAGTTAAGTACGAATAAGTGCTGAAAATCCTATGTGTGTGTGGTGTGCAAACTACACGCGTCACGCTACAAACCACTCTTCGGCACAGGGGTGGTAGTGACTTGAGTGGCAGGCGTCAAAATTTGCTGAAAAGTGGATGTCGCCTCGACAACAGGAGAAGTAGCTTTAGGAACATCATCTTTAAAAAGTTCCTGTGAAGTTATGATCAGGTCGCTTAGCCCCTTAAAAGTATCATCACCGCCATGCTCGATGGGAGTTTCTTTTTCGGCTTCCAGATCGGCAACATCCTCGGAGCAACGAAGAGTTTCTCCCTCCTCAATAACTGGGGCAAGTGCCGATTTGCTGGATGGACTCGCAACATCCGTAAGTGTGGGGCACTTCACCAGTGAGGTTTCAGTAGAGGGCTCCTTCGGCATAAGCTTTTCAGCAAGGATTGAGACATCTGGTCCCTCCGCTGGAGAATCGGGGACTTCATGAGGCTGAGTGGAGCGAGAAGGGTGAAGAAGTCCGAACTGGTGAAGGAATTCGTCGTTGAACAAAAATTTCATATCCCGCTCTTCAACTGGTACAGCCACGAGCCTCTCCAGAGTTGGCTTGTGGCTAGGATCTCTAGAAGGAGGGGGGAGCGCTGAAATGAAAAAAAGAAGTTAATACTTGGCAATTCGGACTTCGCAAACTCAGAGAATAGAAGAAGTAAAGGTAGATGATGTCACGATCCAAATTCCAGCGTTCGAAAATCGACATCCGTACTCCACTGTACTTGAATGCCGCAGATTCAAACGTCGAAATTCGAGTCGTGCCGGAGCTTATAACACATTAAGTAAATAACATAGCGGAAGGAAAAGAATAGCATATATCAATATACAACATGTGATACAATATCAGATATCATATGATACAACAGATGATACAATAGATATCAACATACATCAGAGATACAAAGAATAGCAGCAGAAATAAAAAGATAACATAGCAGCGGAACAAAATCTCCAGTATGGTCTTCAAGAAAGAACTCCAGTATCAGCAATCTCCATCTCCAAAGCACCAATCCAGAAATAGCTCAAACTCCAAATCAAGATGAAGAGAAGCAACTCGATCCAAAATGCGATTGCCAAATCCTAAGGCTGAAAGCTATCGAATCTACACCTACCATAGATTATCTGAAAACCCAACTCTAGACTGCCCGTGTGGGAAAATAGTGGGCACCCAGAGTTTAGGAAAGGAACAATAAACTCCAGGTCAGTCATGGGACTGGTATGAGCAAACAAAAACATTTGGTCTTTTAAACAAACAAAAGAATTTAAATTTGAAATCCGCAATGCTTTTTGGAAAATGAAACTACCATAAGGCCTCCCGGCACACACACAATGCAAACGCACACATGGGGGAGATTTCTCCTTATGATAGTCAAACATGCTTTCTACGAGAAAAATTCTTTGATATTATTACTAGTGCATAGTGGAAAATCTTTCGAAAGTATAATATAAACCCTAGCCAGCATAGGTACCATGATGCTATGCCTACTATAGCTGCCATGTTAAATGGCAGGTTCTACAACTAAAACAGTACAAAGAACGTATTGGATGAATGGATTTCCAACAAATGGTCAGGCTAAGGAACTTCCTACTGCCACATGGGATTGCCTCTGGCGGGACGTCCCGAGAACTAACGTTACGGTTAGATCTCTGCCAACACAAGGCCGGGTTACCTCTGTAACTAGGTAACTACTACACGAATATGTCATCCCCCGGTCCTTTGGGACCTTTATCCGAGCGCTCGCAACAACCACAAAGTATCACAAAGTAATAGATCTGCAGTATCCACATGAGTAAGTATCTGGGCTCCATACCATGATACCACCCTTTACCAGAAGGAAATGACATACCCTAAAGGGCGCGACCCTCATAACCTCGCCGCATCTTTCCTGTTTCGACCATTTCCGGGGTGTGAGGTCCTGATGCAGTCTCGTCCACAAAGCTACGCTTTGTGCAACAAAGCCATGCTTTGGGTCAACAGATGACCAAAGCAATGATCACAAAGATAAATGATCAAACAAATGATCATATCACAAATGATCAACCAATGATCATCACACAGCAGCACTCAGCATGCCACATTACCAAATTGGGAATATCACTGATAAATATCAACTACATAACCTCTGAGCTCGTACGTCTCAGAGAAGGGTGTTAAACTAAGAGAATAAATTCTCCGCCACCAAGCAGAAATGTATTTGATAGAGATCAGTTAAATATCTCAAATTGTAATGTCGGACATACAACCATACAAGTCTGTTCCGGGTTCGAACAGAACCGAAGGCACTTCCGAAGAAGCCCTTGCCAACCCGGGTATCCACAATCCCGATCGGACTTCCCATCACTAAGGGAATCTCTATACCGTAGCTACTCGGTGCAGAGACAATCGATAGGTTATCCTAACGTTCTCGAAGACACCCGATCTTCAACACCGGTCTTCAAATGCTATCCATAACGTCGTATCACTATTCGGAATGGGTTATATGACACAAGGTCCTCTCCCGGCTAAACCGAATAATGAGCGCCATATTTTAAAACATATGGATATGGGATTTTAGTCAAGTCACAACTTATAAAATCCATAACTTCCTTCCAAATGGTTAAACAAATTACCATTTTAAATCTTTAAATAAAAAGATCAATCTCACAAAGTTTTACCAAATTTCACAAAGATCTATCCATAGATTTCAAAACAATTCCCATTCATTTGGATTAACCAAATTAAATCTTTAAAATTAAAGATTTATAGCTTTCAAACCCATTTCCAAAGATTTATCTATAACTTGGAAAACAATTTTCCTTTTAGACTTGAAAATCCTTTTAACACAACTTGGAAGTCCATTTCTTATGAGAAGCAAATCAAATTTATACAACTTGAAATCTTGAGTTGAATTTAAATTTCAAAACATCACCTTCAAAAATGGTTTAAAACCCATATAACCCATTTGTAAGTTGAATAACTTTTTAAACAATAGTTTCCAAGTCATAGAATTCAATTTCAAATATTGAATTCAAATTTAAATTAATTTATTTACATTTCAAAACTCAATCAAGTTATTCAAATAACTTTTATTTTTGAAAACTCATTTTCAAAAGCATCAATTCTAATTCCAAAACTATTTTGGAAAAAATTCAATTTTAAAACGATTTTTAAAATCTGTGACTTAACCCATTTCCACGTGCAATCCATATTTGTGTGTGTATAAGTGTAGTCCAGAGGTTCAACACAATAGTGCACAACATCATAATCATATTGATAAGCGGTATAACCCATAACGCTTATCTATATTCACAGATTCATAGGTAAATTAAACTATCAATCACAAAGATTCACTAATACGATTCGATGTGGGTTTCGGATAACAAACTGAAATCCGACTCCCTGTCGCATCGAAATTCAAATGCCGTTTTACGGGTCAAAGGGCTTCATATTCATACGACAGTATATTCATCACAAATATAGCAGATCAGCGCAAAGTATCACATAACATCACATCACATATCAAATATATCAATCCATCACACAACATTCAATAACAATAAGCATCTACAATTAAGATGAATAAACTGGGTGGTTTTAAATTTATTACCTACATGATTACTTTCATTTATTAGTCCTAATTAATTTACTATCCATATTTATTCAATTAATAAATCTTCAATTATTAATTTAAAATCTAATATCATTCAACTAATGATTTCTTAATTACAAATTTATTTTTTCTAAGAAAAAAATTAATCTTAAACTTTAATTAATCAAATTAAAACCCTTAATTACTTTAATTAATTTTCCATTTCATTAATTAATTAATTATATTAATTATCCATTTGTACTACCTTAATAATTAAATGAATTACAAATCATTAAACTTTTCTTTATCTTTAGATAAACATTCCTTATTTAAATTATGCATTTAGAAACAAAAATGTTTTTAAATTTACATTAAATTCCATTTAACATTCTCTTTTAAACTCAAGACTCAAATTTGTCTTAAATAAGAGTTTAAAACAATACACAACTTAATCTTATATGTTTAAAAGAACATATACTTTATTAATAAGCTTAAAACAATTTAGATTTCAATTCAACTTGAATTCAAATAAATTTTAAAAATTGCTTTAAAATCTCAAAACTGAAATATAACTTCCATTTTCAATTTAGTTTAAACTCTTTAAAACTCTTCCTACAATTTCACCTTCAATTCAAATGTAAATCATTTGAAGGCAATTTAAATTTAATTCTTTACTTTAAAACTGAAGTTTAAAAATTTAAATCCAGATTTAAAAACTCAGTTTTCAATTCATTTGAATTCCTAAATTAAATACTTAACCTTCCATTCCAAATACAAATCACATATGCATTTATGCTTGAGATTTTCAAATCAAATTTAAATTTAAAAACACAATATGGTTTCAAAATTCATACAATTAAAATTTGAATTCATTTTCAAATTCAAACTAAAACTCAGTTTAAATCTCCACCCTAAAAAAAGTATTTTGAACTTATCTTCACATTTAAACAGAAAACAGTTTCTGTTTTATTAAAAACTTAAACTTTGAAAATTTCCAAAATTTAAATAATTTCAAAAGAACAGAATTTAAACTTATTTATATTTGAATTCTGGTTATTAAAGCCTAAGTCTAAATCAAGTTTACAATTTAAACTTTCACTTCAAATTTAAAAACTGCAAACAGTTTCCTGTTTCCTTTTTTTTTTTTTTTTTAAACCAAATTTGAATTCTGCATTTAAATTATGATAAATTTAGAATTCAAAATTTTTGAATTCATTTTTAAATTCAGGTTTAACCCTAAGCTCAAATTTCCAGTTTAAATTCAAACTTGATTCTTAAAATTCTAAAAAAAACAGAACAGGTCTGTTAAATAAAACCTAAAACAAAATCACACAAACCCCATTTGACTTCGAGTAAACCACTACCTTGCTTCGAGTTTTCCCCTCCATTTACCCTAGACCAACCCGAGTCAAAAATCCCTGCAACCCAAACAATCTCCTCAACCCTGCACAACATCAACCCCACTGCAGTGACAACCTGTCAACACCAGATTCTCTCAACTCCGACCAACATCATCGACCAAACTCCGGTGATAGCTTCTTCACCTCACCATCCACCATCACTTCCAGAAGCTTCAAACTCGATGCACTGAGGAGTTCAAAATCGACCAAAACTGTAACCCAAAATAAACTAGGGTTCTACACATAAAATCCCCAATCTAAATTCCAAATTTGAATTGCATACCATATCAATAATTTTCCTATGATCATTGCTAGCTACACTCACTCCAGAATAAATTTCACTCAAATTCAATGCAAGGATCCATTGATCTTGATAAAAATGTAAAATACAGTTAACTTAACACTGCATTTTATTTTCTTAACACTGTAAACTTAGTTTTAGTTTTAAATTCTTGAATTTACTAAATGATTCTGTTAGTAATCTCGAAACACCAATTCATGATATCTACATTTCAAATTTATACAGAAATTAGTTTGTGTTTATGTTTCCAAATATCACAGAACTAAACAACCTATACAACAACAACATTTACATTCATGCAACCAATTTTCACTACTTTGCAGAAACAAGCATAACACATCACATAAATTTAAAGATTGGGTCAAAGAAGTTTGCTCACAAGTTTTGTTGCTCAGAGGAGAACAGAGACATAGGAGTGTTGACAGTTTAAATGCTTGAACCCTCTCTTTTTTTTCTCTTTAAATCTTGAAGTTACAACTGCAAAGCTTGTTAAACAAAACTTTGCTTAGTTCCTGTTGTACTTACTTACTTCAACAATAACAACAATTTTAAATTTTTTACTTACAACTTTAAATTTTATTTAAAACTTCAAACTTGTTCTATTTTCCCAGCTGCAGGCTTCATGTCTTTTTCTTTTGATTTGTTCAAGTGCTTTGAAACTTTGGATTTCCTTCTGTTAACTGATCAAACATGATTGTTTAAATCTTTTGTTTTTTTTTTATTATTACTGAATATCAAAACCAAATTTTAAAGAAAAGAACTTGCCTTCATTTTCTTCTTTCCAGAGAAACTTGTTTTCTTTTGCTCGCTCACTATCTCCAGATTTGGTTTGCTTTGCTTCTGATTTGCATTTCAATTTAAACTTTGAATCCAATTTGCCATTTTTGTTTTGTTACAGGTTGAAGATTAAATTGGTTTCCCAGGTTGAAGACTTTGCATTTCTTGAATTTGCTTTGAACTGCAACCTGAGTTTTGAACTTGCATGCTTGAGTTGCTTGTCTCAGGTTGAGGCAGAACAAGCTTTGATTTACATTCGGAAGTGAATTACAGGTTGCATGCAGAGCCCATTTTCCAGATTTAAGAAAAATGTAGTTGCTTTATGTTTGATTTTAAAACTGGTTGCAGGCTTGAAAACTTTCAGATTATCATTTCCAGGCTTCCACTTTTATTTTTATTGAACAATCTGCAAATTTTTCCAAATTTGTTTTTTTGATGTTAAAACTTGATCTTGCAATCATAATTTACTAACTATAAAGTTAAAATTTACCTGAGATTTGATCTTGCACTTGTTCTCAAACTTGTTATTAAATCTGAAATGATTAGCTCCTGTTGCTTCTTTGTTTTGAATTTAAACTTGCTGTTGAACTTTCTTTCTATCTTTTTTTTTTCTACTTTTGTATTTTTGTTTTGAGATGTTCAAATCTTTTTTACTGTTTTCTTTTCAGACCTGGCTGAGATAAAATATGATTGAGCATGGGGAGATGGAAAGTTTCTCTCAATTTTTTTATTTCTATTATTTTTTTTATTCAGTTATAGACATTGGGTGCCATTTGTTAAAAACAATCTTAAGCTTAAGATCTTGTTAATTCTTCTACTCCACCCTCATGTGTATATGTTTACATTTGTATACATGTTTTCTTTGTTTTAACCTTTGTTTTAAGTTAAATACTTATGTTCATCTTTAAACAATTTAAATAGTTTTAAACATAACTTTATATTGTATTTATTTTCAAGTGAAAAAAAAGAAAAGAAAAAGCAATTTGAATTTTTGATTTATGAAACATGATTTATGCTTTTAGCCCTTTATCAATTTATTTACAAGTTACTTACATACACTTGTATTCATTTTATTTTTACAACTTTTGAAATCCATCACATCCTACAACCATAATAAAAATGATTCTTATTTATTAACATATCTTTATTTATTCATACATTAATATTTAAACATACTCAATCACATTTGTGTTTAGATCCTCAGTTCAATAAATTTTAATTTATACATTTTGTTTTTAAACCTTGTTTGATTTTAATTTACAAGATATATCTATCCATTTTATCCCCTTATGTATATATTTATACTTATACAAATTAAAGTAAAATAGTTTGAAATTAAATTATACATTTTTTTATTTATTTTGTTTGTTCAACTTGTTAAAGTTTTTAATCTCTAATTTATTTTTAATACATTTTATTTTGAAATTCTATAAATCCCAAATTCTATTCTGTGATTCATTTATATAAATATACATCTTATTTTTCCTAAATCCAATATTTATTTTTAAGCTACTTATACTTAATTTTCTTATTAAATTTCTGTTTATAATCAAAATTATTTATCTATTCCAAGTATTTTCTAATTAATTCAAAATTTTATTTTCAGAAGTAAATTTAATTGCCAATTTAAACTTAGATAAATTTTTAGGAATGTTACATATTTCCCCCCTTAAAAGAATTTTGTCCTCGAAATTGCAAGGAAGACGAGAAAGAAAAGATAATAGATAAAGAAATGATTGATCAGATCATAATCGAGATATTTATTCTGCATTTGGTCTACCCAAATCAGAATATCAATAATATGAGAACGAACTCATACAATTATTACACAGATATTTGGGTCCACCGGTCTACGAATGTGCAAGGGCATTGATTAGTTCGAAGGGATAACTAATCGTTCGTAGAAATATCGGATCCCAGAGAATAGATAGATAGATTTAATCTTCTATTATTTCTCAAGCACTAGATATGGATTCCAAATTCAGGTCGGAATACCCCAAAGTATATACCGATTTGTCCCTCTTCGGGCTTTGATATACACAAGAAATTACAATAGAATTTCAATTCGGTTTTTAACCGATATCGATTTATTGATTCAATTCAAATTTAGCTTCATATTTGTTAACCAATTTAACTTAATTTAAAATCTCTAACTTATTTAAAATTTTCAATTTCAATTTCAAATTTATTAGAGTTTAGAACGAAAAGCTGATAAGAAATTGGATGAAGATATGGGGTAAGAATTTTCTACAACGATTCGTAGGGCCACCATCGCATCGAAACTTCTTTCTGGAGCTGTCATGAAGCAATCAAAAGAATTTGTGAATCGAATCAAAGGGGATTGATAGAGAAAAGATATTTCCACTGTTGCAGGGTATTGACCATTTGTAGTGGTACTCCCCCGTCCCCTATCTCGTTCTCTTCTCGCACTCATACTTACTATCGGTGAATAGTAAGAGAATTCACTGAGGCATTCGAACGGATATCTTAAGGATATACTCATTCTAGGGTTTACTTCACCCTATCTCTAATGAGTTACTTAATGTGTTATACTCCTGAGCTAAGGTTTTAACCATCAGCTCTGATACCAAAATGTCACGATCCAAATTCCAGCGTTCGAAAATCGACATCCGTACTCCACTATACTTGAATGCCGCAGATTCAAACGTCGAAATTCGAGTCGTGCCGGAGCTTATTACACATTAAGTAAATAATATAGCGGAAGGAAAAGAATAGCATATATCAATATACAACATGTGATACAATATCAGATATCATATGATACAACAGATGATACAATAGATATCAACATACATCAGAGATACAAAGAATAGCAGCGGAAATAAAAAGATAACACAGCAGCGGAACAAAATCTCCAGTATGGTCCTCAAGAAAGAACTCCAGTATCAGTAATCTCCATCTCCAAAGCACCAATCCAGAAATAGCTCAAACTCCAAATCAAGATGAAGAGAAGCAACTCGATCCAAAATGCGATTGCCAAATCCTAAGGCTGAAAGCTATCGAATCTACACCTACCATAGATTATCTGAAAACCCAACTCTAGACTGCCCGTGTGGGAAAATAGTGGGCACCCAGAGTTTAGGAAAGGAACAATAAACTCCAGGTCAGTCATGGGACTGGTATGAGCAAACAAAAACATTTGGTCTTTTAAACAAACAAAAGAATTTAAATTTGAAATCCGCAATGCTTTTTGGAAAATGAAACTACCATAAGGCCTCCCGGCACACACACAATGCAAACGCACACATGGGGGAGATTTCTCCTTATGATAGTCAAACATGCTTTCTACGAGAAAAATTCTTTGATATTATTACTAGTGCATAGTGGAAAATCTTTCGAAAGTATAATATAAACCCTAGCCAGCATAGGTACCATGATGCTATGCCTACTATAGCTGCCATGTTAAATGGCAGGTTCTACAACTAAAACAGTACAAAGCACGTATTGGATGAATGGATTTCCAACAAATGGTCAGGCTAAGGAACTTCCTACTGCCACATGGGATCGCCTCTGGCGGGACGTCCCGAGAACTAACGTTACGGTTAGATCTTTGCCAACACAAGGCCGGGTTACCTCTGTAACTAGGTAACTACTACACGAATATGTCATCCCCCGGTCCTTTGGGACCTTTATCCGAGCGCTCGCAACAACCACAAAGTATCACAAAGTAATAGATCTGCAGTATCCACATGAGTAAGTATCTGGGCTCCATACCATGATACCACCCTTTACCAGAAGGAAATGACATACCCTAAAGGGCGCGACCCTCATAACCTCGCCGCATCTTTCCTGTTTCGACCATTTCCGGGGTGTGAGGTCCTGATGCAGTCTCGTCCACAAAGCTACGCTTTGTGCAACAAAGCCATGCTTTGGGTCAACAGATGACCAAAGCAATGATCACAAAGATAAATGATCAAACAAATGATCATATCACAAATGATCAACCAATGATCATCACACAGCAGCACTCAGCATGCCACGTTACCAAATTGGGAATATCACTGATAAATATCAACTACATAACCTCTGAGCTCGTACGTCTCAGAGAAGGGTGTTAAACTAAGAGAATAAATTCTCCGCCACCAAGCAGAAATGTATTTGATAGAGATCAGTTAAATATCTCAAATTGTAATGTCGGACATACAACCATACAAGTCTGTTCCGGGTTCGAACAGAACCGAAGGCACTTCCGAAGAAGCCCTTGCTAACCCGGGTATCCACAATCCCGATTGGACTTCCCATCACTAAGGGAATCTCTATACCGTAGCTACTCGGTGCAGAGACAATCGATAGGTTATCCTAACGTTCTCGAAGA
Source organism: Allium cepa (assembly GCA_030765085.1). Lineage (NCBI taxonomy): Eukaryota > Viridiplantae > Streptophyta > Magnoliopsida > Asparagales > Amaryllidaceae > Allium > Allium cepa. Next base: position 904,677,355 of record CM060939.1, read on the forward strand.
CACCCGATCTTCAACACCGGTCTTTAAATGCTATCCATAACGTCGTATCACTATTCGGAATGGGTTATATGACACAAGGTCCTCTCCCGGCTAAACCGAATAATGAGCGCCATATTTTAAAACATATGGATATGGGATTTTAGTCAAGTCACAACTTATAAAATCCATAACTTCCTTCCAAATGGTTAAACAAATTACCATTTTAAATCTTTAAATAAAAAGATCAATCTCACAAAGTTTTACCAAATTTCACAAAGATCTATCCATAGATTTCAAAACAATTCCCATTCAATTTGGATTAACCAAATTAAATCTTTAAAATTAAAGATTTATAGCTTTCAAACCCATTTCCAAAGATTTATCTATAACTTGGAAAACAATTTTCCTTTTAGACTTGAAAATCCTTTTAACACAACTTGGAAGTCCATTTCTTATGAGAAGCAAATCAAATTTATACAAGTTGAAATCTTGAGTTGAATTTAAATTTCAAAACATCACCTTCAAAAATGGTTTAAAACCCATATAACCCATTTGTAAGTTGAATAACTTTTTAAACAATAGTTTCCAAGTCATAGAATTCAATTTCAAATATTGAATTCAAATTTAAATTAATTTATTTACATTTCAAAACTCAATCAAGTTATTCAAATAACTTTTATTTTTGAAAACTCATTTTCAAAAGCATCAATTCTAATTCCAAAACTATTTTGGAAAAATTTCAATTTTAAAACGATTTTTAAAATCTGTGACTTAACCCATTTCCACGTGCAATCCATATTTGTGTGTGTATAAGTGTGGTCCAGAGGTTCAACACAATAGTGCACAACATCATAATCATATTGATAAGCGGTATAACCCATAACGCTTATCTATATTCACAGATTCATAGGTAAATTAAACTATCAATCACAAAGATTCACTAATACGATTCGATGTGGGTTTCGGATAACAAACTGAAATCTGACTCCCTGTCGCATCGAAATTCAAATGCCGTTTTACGGGTCAAAGGGCTTCATATTCATACGACAGTATATTCATCACAAATATAGCAGATCAGCGCAAAGTATCACATAGCATCACATCACATATCAAATATATCAATCCATCACACAACATTCAATAACAATCAGCATCTACAATTAAGATGAATAAACTGGGTGGTTTTAAATTTATTACCTACATGATTACTTTCATTTGTTAGTCCTAATTAATTTACTATCCATATTTATTCAATTAATAAATCTTCAATTATTAATTTAAAATCTAATATCATTCAACTAATGATTTCTTAATTACAAATTTATTTTTTCTAAGAAAAAAATTAATCTTAAACTTTAATTAATCAAATTAAAACCCTTAATTACTTTAATTAATTTTCCATTTCATTAATTAATTAATTATATTAATTATCCATTTGTACTACCTTAATAATTAAATGAATTACAAGTCATTAAACTTTTCTTTATCTTTAGATAAACATTCCTTATTTAAATTATGCATTTAGAAACAAAAATGTTTTTAAATTTACATTAAATTCCATTTAACATTCTCTTTTAAACTCAAGACTCAAATTTGTCTTAAATAAGAGTTTAAAACAATACACAACTTAATCTTATATGTTTAAAAGAACATATACTTTATTAATAAGCTTAAAACAATTTAGATTTCAATTCAACTTGAATTCAAATAAATTTTAAAAATTGCTTTAAAATCTCAAAACTGAAATATAACTTCCATTTTCAATTTAGTTTAAACTCTTTAAAACTCTTCCTACAATTTCACCTTCAATTCAAATGTAAATCATTTGAAGGCAATTTAAATTTAATTCTTTACTTTAAAACTGAAGTTTAAAAATTTAAATCCAGATTTAAAAACTCAGTTTTCAATTCATTTGAATTCCTAAATTAAATACTTAACCTTCCATTCCAAATACAAATCACATATGCATTTATGCTTGAGATTTTCAAATCAAATTTAAATTTAAAAACACAATATGGTTTCAAAATTCAGACAATTAAAATTTGAATTCATTTTCAAATTCAAACTAAAACTCAGTTTAAATCTCCACCCTAAAAAAAGTATTTTGAACTTATCTTCACATTTAAACAGAAAACAGTTTCTGTTTTATTAAAAACTTAAACTTTGAAAATTTCCAGAATTTAAATAATTTCAAAAGAATAGAATTTAAACTTATTTATATTTGAATTCTGGTTATTAAAGCCTAAGTCTAAATCAAGTTTACAATTTAAACTTTCACTTCAAATTTGAAAACTGCAAACAGTTTCCTGTTTCCTTTATTTTTTTTTTTTTTTTAAACCAAATTTGAATTCTGCATTTAAATTATGATAAATTTAGAATTCAAAATTTTTGAATTCATTTTTAAATTCAGGTTTAACCCTAAGCTCAAATTTCCAGTTTAAATTCAAACTTGATTCTTAAAATTCTAAAAAAAACAGAATAGGTCTGTTAAATAAAACCTGAAACAAAATCACACAAACCCCATTTGACTTCGAGTAAACCACTACCTTGCTTCGAGTTTTCCCCTCCATTTACCCTAGACCAACCCGAGTCAAAAATCCCTGCAACCCAAACAATCTCCTCAACCCTGCACAACATCAACCCCACTGCAGTGACAACCTGTCAACACCAGATTCTCTCAACTCCGACCAACATCATCGACCAAACTCCGGTGATAGCTTCTTCACCTCACCATCCACCATCACTTCCAGAAGCTTCAAACTCGATGCACTGAGGAGTTCAAAATCGACCAAAACTGTAACCCAAAATAAACTAGGGTTCTACACATAAAATCCCCAATCTAAATTCCAAATTTGAATTGCAGACCATATCAATAATTTTCCTATGATCATTGCTAGCTACACTCACTCCAGAATAAATTTCACTCAAATTCAATGCAAGGATCCATTGATCTTGATAAAAATGTAAAATACAATTAACTTAACACTGCATTTTATTTTCTTAACACTGTAAACTTAGTTTTTGTTTGAAATTCTTGAATTTACTAAATGATTCTGTTAGTAATCTCGAAACACCAATTCATGATATCTACATTTCAAATTTATACAGAAATTAGTTTGTGTTTATGTTTCCAAATATCACAGAACTAAACAACCTATACAACATCAACATTTACATTCATGCAACCAATTTTCACTACTTTGCAGAAACAAGCATAACACATCACATAAATTTAAAGATTGGGTCAAAGAAGTTTGCTCACAAGTTTTGTTGCTCAGAGGAGAACAGAGACATAGGAGTGTTGACAGTTTTAAATGCTTGAACCCTTTCTTTTTTTTCTCTTTAAATCTTGAAGTTACAACTGCAAAGCTTGTTAAACAAAACTTTGCTTAGTTCCTGTTGTACTTACTTACTTCAACAATAACAACAATTTTAAATTTTTTACTTACAACTTTAAATTTTATTTAAAACTTCAAACTTGTTCTATTTTCCCAGCTGCAGGCTTCATGTCGTTTTCTTTTGATTTGTTCAAGTGCTTTGAAACTTTGGATTTCCTTCTGTTAACTGATCAAACATGATTGTTTAAATCTTTTGTTTTTTTTTTATTATTACTGAATATCAAAACCAAATTTTAAAGAAAAGAACTTGCCTTCATTTTCTTCTTTCCAGAGAAACTTGTTTTCTTTTGCTCGCTCACTATCTCCAGATTTGGTTTGCTTTGCTTCTGATTTGCATTTCAGTTTAAACTTTGAATCCAATTTGCCATTTTTGTTTTGTTACAGGTTGAAGATTAAATTGGTTTCCCAGGTTGAAGACTTTGCATTTCTTGAATTTGCTTTGAACTGCAACCTGAGTTTTGAACTTGCATGCTTGAGTTGCTTGTCTCAGGTTGAGGCAGGACAAGCTTTGATTTACATTCTGAAGTGAATTACAGGTTGCATGCAGAGCCCATTTTCCAGATTTAAGAAAAATGTAGTGGCTTTATGTTTGATTTTAAAACTGGTTGCAGGCTTGAAAACTTTCAGATTATCATTTCCAGGCTTCCACTTTTATTTTTATTGAACAATCTGCAAATTTTTCCAAATTTGTTTTTTTGATTTTAAAACTTGATCTTGCAATCATAATTTACTAACTATAAAGTTAAAATTTACCTGAGATTTGATCTTGCACTTGTTCACAAACTTGTTATTAAATCTGAAATGATTAGCTCCTGTTGCTTCTTTGTTTTGAATTTAAACTTGCTGTTGAACTTTCTTTCTATCTTTTTTTTTTCTACTTTTGTATTGTTGTTTTGAGACGTTCAAATCTTTTTTACTGTTTTCTTTTCAGACCTGGCTGAGATAAAATATGATTGAGCATGGGGAGATGGAAAGTTTCTCTCAATTTTTTTATTTCTATTATTTTTTTTATTCAGTTATAGACATTGGGTGCCATTTGTTAAAAACAATCTTAAGTTTAAGATCTTGTTAATTCTTCTACTCCACCCTCATGTGTACATGTTTACATTTGTATACATGTTTTCTTTGTTTTAACCTTTGTTTTAAGTTAAATACTTATGTTCATCTTTAAACAATTTAAATAGTTTTAAACATAACTTTATATTGTATTTATTTTCAAGTGAAAAAAAAGAAAAGAAAAGGCAATTTGAATTTTTGATTTATGAAACATGATTTATGCTTTTAGCCCTTTATCAATTTATTTACAAGTTACTTACATACACTTGTATTCATTTTATTTTTACAACTTTTGAAATCCATCACATCCTACAACCATAATAAAAATGATTCTTATTTATTAACATATCTTTATTTATTCATACATTAATATTTAAACATACTCAATCACATTTGTGTTTAGATCCTCAGTTCAATAAATTTTAATTTATACATTTTGTTTTTAAACCTTGTTTGATTTTAATTTACAAGATATATCTATCCATTTTATCCCCTTATGTATACATTTATACTTATACAAATTAAAGTAAAATAGTTTGAAATTAAATTATACATTTTTTTATTTATTTTGTTTGTTCAACTTGTTAAAGTTTTTAATCTCTAATTTATTTTTAATACATTTTATTTTGAAATTCTATAAATCCCAAATTCTATTCTGTGATTCATTTATATAAATATACATCTTATTTTTCCTAAATCCAATATTTATTTTTAAGCTACTTATACTTAATTTTCTTATTAAATTTCTGTTTATAATCAAAATTATTTATCTATTCCAAGTATTTTCTAATTAATTCAAAATTTTATTTTCAGAAGTAAATTTAATTGCCAATTTAAACTTAGATAAATTTTTAGGAATGTTACAGATGATCTTACTTCCTTCCCTCCATACAGCATAAAACCCCGGGGGGGCAGCGAACAAAGAAGAACTGAGTTAAGAACCCATGAGCAGTGTTGGGAAGGCCAACGATGAATTTGCAATTTTGGGAGCTTCTCACAACGGTAATAGAAGGGTGATCCTTAGTCCTGGTAAAGGAGCATAAGAAGCAAATCTCGTCGAAGCTTGGAAGACGATCAAATGTTCTCCTAAATAGCGCACACAGCCCCATCAGAATGGCGTAGCCATTGGGGTGTAGCTAGAACGGAGAGATGGCTTGTTGACGAAGAAGATTATGGAGAATGTTGTTGAAAGGGGGGATGGCCCCGCTCAGGCACATTTGCCGGTTAACTGCTACAAAGCCGGAGGCGCCACATCAGCAGTGTTAGTTTTCTCAGGAAGAATGGCATCTGCTTCAGCAATGCCAAACTGAATGCATAACTGACGAAAAACTTTGTATGATAGAGTGGTAGAGGCTCTCTCTGGAGGATTTACTAGGGGAGCCGGAATAAGAGTGGCTTCTCCAGTCTGGGATGTTATCTCTTCTTGTTGAGAAGTCATTCTACACAAGCAACTGGATATTCAAATGTGAAGGTGAACGTTTCCTAAAATTGTGAAGTGTTGTGAAGAACTAATAAAAATAACAAGTAAATATAACTGGAATTAAACTAGTCGACAATTGATCGATTACCAAATTTCAGGACTTGTTAATTTAAAGTTCACGTATAGTATTAGTGCAAACTGGCAGTTTCAGTTGACTATTTCAATGTTGCTTTAATACTTTACTTGAATTAGATGATTTAAAAGCACTTCGTTCACACAATCTATTTAATTTGATTATCCGTTGTTAACTAATCTGCCATTTGATGTGGGCAGTCAGTGGCAGTATATTCGTCCCAATTTTCTGTAAATGATGTATTGAACAGATTGTCATCTTGCAAGTCCAAAGTGATCTGTGAAAGAATGAAGCAAAGTTTAAAAGTACAAGTGCTAACTCGGCGACGACTTAAGTGCTAACTCGTCCACGACCTAAGGATTATAAGGCGAGTTAAGTTAGGTCGTTTCAATCTTGAGTCGTTAATGCTGTAAGTCGGCTGTGTTCAAAGTCGTAAACCGTGGAAGATAGAAGAAACTTCAATTCAAAACAACGAGAAATTCTCAAGTCCTAATTCGGCCCCGACTCAAAGCTTAAGTCGTAAAGTTGGTAAGTCGGTCCGGAGTTAAGTCGCGGAGGTTATTGAGTCGCTCAAAATTACTAAGTCGCGTCCAAGCTAATGTCACGCTTCCTTTGACCGGCCGACCTCTTCTTAAATCAGTAACCCGTCGTCCTCCTAACCCATTAATCCGTATAGGACAATATCGTCTCCTCTAAATTCACTGATCAACTGACTCGAAATGTGGTAACCCATCGTCTTCCCCTTGCGAGTCATCTAAAAACACGATCGAACCACTCTAAGTTTGCCGGCAATCAATCGTAACGTGATTTGAAATGAAGCATGGTGTGAGGATCTGGATTGGGGTTAGAAAGTGGGAAGTCCATGTTCGAAAGGAAGCGGTAGTCGTGAAATTGAGTGAGTAATGAGTTTACCTACGCAGTATGATGATGAAGATTGTAGGAACTTGATTGGTGACGAGGTAAACTGATTGGATTCATTTTTGGAAGCTTCGAAGGTCAATAATGGCGGAAGCAAACACAGAAGCAAGTAGGTGAAGAAGAAGCGACCTAAACCTTTTATATCTTAGGGCAGTGGAACCTGAATCGGCACACGAGTTAAGATAAGTCGAAGCACACGACCTACGACCTAGGCGTGTACTTCGAGGGGCAAATGTTAACCCCGTTTAGTCCACGAGTTAAGGCACGAACGACTTACGACTTAAGGTCACCACGATCTAACGGCTCAAAGTACTCCACATCTTAACAACTTAAGGATTGAATGACTTAACGAGTTGAAAGACTCGGCGACTTACGACATAGAGAAGTCTACGACTTAACGATTTAAAAGAGAAGGGATGGTTCACGACCTAAGGCCTCCTCGACTTAAGGTTTCTACGACTTAAGGAAGTATACAGTCTACGACTTAAGGAAGTCCACGACTCAAGGACAGGATGACTTAATGATTTAAGAGATGGCACGACTTAAGAAGGAAATGAGTTAATGACTTAAAGCTATCCGCGACTTACGACCTAGAACGTGTCGTGAGTGACTTAAGCAAATGAAGCGCTTCTTCTTATTTAACACGGTGGCCTCTTAACTCGTACACGATTCAGGACTTGTGTTATTATCTGAAATAAACGAGCTTACCAGTTAAGCCACGACTCACGACCTAGCTTGAGTCGTCCACGACCTAAAGCTACTGAGTAAAAGTCCGATGCCGCATTACTTATACAAGAGGATGTTGACTCGTGGGCGACTTAGGACTTGTAACATAAATTCTGATAGATGAGTGAACCTTTGTGAGACCATGGGCTTGGCCAGATAAGTCGGCCACGACCTACCATAAGTCGATCAAGACTTACGACCCAAGGGGGAAATTTCCCTATAAATACCAACCTACCTCAAGCATGAAGGTGACTTTTGGACAATCTCTTCAAGCGCCGATACTCTGCCAGTTTCTAGACCAACTTTATACTTGAAGTTTCGAAGAACATTACAAGCTACTTTGAAAGACTTTCACACGTCCGACATGGATTCGAAGACTTTCATCTACATCGAAGCTTAAGCTACTTGCTCAAAGTGTTTTGTAACTAAAGAGATTTGTACTTGAAGAGCATTGTATCGTTTTGTAACAAGATCAGTAATAAAGATACTTAAAGTGGACGTAGGCTACTCCTTAAGCCGAACCACTATAAAATCATTGTCTCTTACTGTATTTTCTGTTATTTTAGCTGATATTCTGTTCCCGAACCTTCGGGTGGTGCTTTCACATTCACACTTCACACACCGGGGTGTTAGCGTTCGATTTTTAGCATTAACACCTGACTTCCAAGTGCGGACTCAGATCTGGTTTCTTGATCAGAAACCGTCATTCTCCTTACATAGCCATAACTATGATAGAGAATATCCATAACCAATCAACAATCCATATCCAGATTCGCCATCGAAAATCAAGTGAAAAATCCCAACTCGGATTGATAAACTATCTCGATATTCTGTGCTCAAATCCGAATCAAATCCTATGCGAGTAGAATAATATACGTACGTCCTACGCATTTATCTTCATTGGTTATTAACCAAATAAATCTCTTGTTCTATTCGCATTTACTTTAATTTCTGTTTACCTATTCACAGTTGCTGCAATCCCATTTGGATTATCACCTCAATTCTTATCTCAATTGGGCATTTAATCATGAACAGTTTAAACTCTGTCCAGCTTAAATTTAGAAAATAGCTTGAAAAGTTTAAAAATAGATAAGTAGTTGGAAAATATTCATTAGTTTGTAAAATATATGTAAAATAGTTAATAATGATAAAATAATTATAAAATAGTTAAATAATTGTAAAATAGTTATAAATAGTAATTAGTTATAAAATAGTTAAAAATCAGTAATTAGTTTATAAAATAGTTGAAATATTGTTAAATAGTTCCAAAAATAATTGTGAAATAAGTATAAGATAGTTTTAGGTTTAAAAAGAAAATTTGATAGTAAATAGTTTGGAAAGATAGGTTTATATTAAAAAAAAATTATTTTGAAAATAGTCCAGAGTCAAACTGTCCAATTCGCAATCTCCAATCCCATCAATTCAATTTAAATTTCCACTTCTATTTAAATTGTCTCGATTCCAATTTAAATATATTCAATTTCCATTGAAATTCATTTAATCCCAATTAAAGTTGAATTAATCCTCAATTTCTTTCCTAAATTCAAATCAAATTCCATTTGATTTTACTTATTCAACTTTTAATCACAATTTCAATTAATTCAAATAAATTTCAAATTGAACCAACTTCAATTCATATCAATTCCTGTTTGAACTAATCCCAATTCCCATTTGAATTTGAACTCATTCAACTTCAATTCCATTTTAAATTAATCCAATTTAAATTTTCCATTTGAATTTTAAACATATCCATCTTCAATCATAATTTTAATTAATTCAGATCAAATTCAATTTATCATCAAATTTCAAATTTTGAAACCAAACCTTTGAAGTTTTATCTTAACATTCAAATCTTAAGTCCAAAATGATTCCATTTCATCATAATAATGGATATATTACCACACCCCATTTCTTCATTCATTTAAACAAATCCAATTTCAGCTTAAGGATTATTAACAACAATAGGATGATATCATTCAAATTATTTTTAAACATCCATCCTTTCAAATTTTCAGATCTCAAACCCATTTTGAGATCACACAAACTCCTAATTCAAATTAACCATTTAACTTCCCAAGTTAAATCCCAATTTCATTTTGAAATTTCCAATTCAGGTTGTTTGTTCTATACTTATTTAACTTTCCTAAAGTTAAATTCAATTTACTTAATCCAGTCAACCCTACTCAAATTTGAATTCCCGCTTCCAATTTCGAAATTCTTTCCCACTTATAAGTTCAAAACTTATATCCCTTTGGGTTTTCACATCTCATTCCAAATAAAAATTTAAAACTCAACATTTAAAGTTTATCTCAAACCATCTTTGATATTATGTATATCAACATATATATATTAATTTCCTTTACACACCAAGTTATACTTCAAATTTTAAACCACCCTGGTTTCAATTCAAAACAAATTCCTTTAAATTTTCAAACAACTCTTGTTTGAAATATGACCCTTTTACTCAAATACATTAAATAATATCCTTTAAGTTCTGGACCCAGATTTAAAATTTCACAATTCAGATCATCTTCAATTCCAATTTATAAGTTATACTTACCTAAATCTTTTACTTTCCTAAAACATTTCATTTTGCTTACTCATTAATACACATTTTATTATCAAACACAACAATCATTTATGAAAGTAACCAAGGAAACCAATTCATTATTATCTTATTCTGAAACTCTTCTCCAAATTTAAATTTTTAATTTCAGTTCGAATCCATTTCAAACTTACCTTTATTTAATTTCAATTTGGTTGCATTTCTATTACCACTTAATTTAATTCCAATAATTTAACAACCAATTACCTTAATATTTATTAGAAAGAAATATTGCTTTATATATCAAAATATATTCTTATATAAAACCATTTAAAATCTTTGTATAAGAAAATAACAAGTATGCTCTCACACACACACACACACACACACACTCAACTCATTCTGGGGTACTATTGACCCTATTCTTAATGAGTAATCCCACCAGAGCCAAGGTTCTTGCTTAACCTTTCGCTCTGATACCAAATGTAACGACCCGGAATTTTCGATTCTAAAAATTTCAGATAGTTAGGAAAAGAAGAAAAGAGATAGAAGAAGAAGAAGAACAGAAACACCAAAGCACAATCTCACATTTGTAGCGGATAAAATATAATATCAGTAATATCAGTTTACAAAGAAAAATTATACTTGTCAAATTACACTTTAATACATCAGAGTTACAACTTACACAAACCCTAGACAGATACAATCCACATGTCCCAGATAAACTACAACAATATACTCAGCCGAAAATACTCCATACGTTCTTGCCATCCAGCTCGCCTCCTAAGCTCCAGAACGTCCTTACTTTGAAATCAATTATACTTGGTCTGACCCGAGCATTACATCAAAGTAACACTCGAGTTAGGCTGAAAACCAGCGTGAGTAAACCCATCTAACATGGAATACAAAAGAATACAATTTATATAAATCCGGGGTAACTTGTATCAATTTACAACTTCACAAGTTGTTATAGACATCTCTTATTTCACACATCAATTTCTAAGTACCAAAACTTAGATTAAATGGTGCAATTCACTTAAATCATTCCATACCAGCCTATTTATTTCACATATCAATCTATAAAGAATTGAAATGGTTTCGGGTATTTACTAATACCCGACTCCAGTCTCTTCGAATTCGATACCATCTTATCCCAAATTATTCAAATGAAACACAATTCAAACTTCAAATACAAGGTGTCACCTATACACATTAATTCATCATCGATAGATAACCATATTATCTCAGTTTAAACCCAACATATCATATCACATAGCATCACAAATCACATATCCGAGATATCAATCAATCTAAGGCATGCAATATTATTCAATCATTCATAAGCAAGATAAATTAGTCATACCATTTGTAGTTATTTTAAACAAATTAATTACTTCAATCACCCTTAATCATGCTTACCTAACATTAATTAATTGTAGATAAATAAATTAATTATCTTTTACTTATCCATTTTAATTAATCATCCTTGATTAATTATCTTTAGTTACATAAAGTAATTATCATTTAATTAATTACACAAATTAGTTATCCTTAACCATTTATAGTAATTAATCTTTAATTACTTTCATTAATTACATTGATAAAATACATTGATTAATTACTTCCATTAATCAGCTTTAATCAATCATAACAGTAATTAACCATTCTGTAGTTTCTTACCTTAATTAATTAACTCCTTAATTAATTATATTAATCCTTTAATTAATTACACCAAGTAATTAATCCTTAATTACTTCTCCTAAGTAATTAACCTTTAATTACTTCCCATTAAGTAATTTCCCTTATATTAATTACATTAGTAATTTATCCATCAATTACCTCACTAATTCACTTATAAATCTCATTAAGTAATTATACTTAATCAATTACCAAGTGACAATCTTTAATTAATAAACAAATTAATTAATCACATTCATCTCATTAAATACAACTGGGTAATTCATCCATTAATTACCCTACAAAACCAATTAATTAATCTTTAATTATAGACTAATTGTTCTTTAATTATTAATTAATAAACCTTAATTATCAATTAATCTCCTTCAATATAAAGTAATCAATCCTTAATTACTTTTAAAATCAATTAATTAACCTTTAATTAACTGATTAATTTTCCATCAACTATTGATTAATAACCTTAATTATTAATCAATATCTCTCAATACAAATTATTTAATCCATCATTACTCTAATTAAATTAAGTAATTATACCTAAATTTCTTAATCAACTTAATTAATCTCTAGGCATTAAATGTAACGACCCAATTTTTTCGACGCCCGAAAGTCGACATCAATACGTCCACTAGATCGAATGCCGAACAGTCGAATGCCGGAAAACCGAACAGGTATGGTTTAAAGAAGAAAGTGGTAGAAGAAGAAAAGAAAACAATAACAGAATCTCATATATCGCAGCGGAATAGCATATAATAGATAAATAAATATCTTTAAAACAAAGAACCATGTCAGTTGTAACATTACATGACATTACATTATCAGAGTGTTGCAACAACAAACAACGGAAAAGAGATATTACATATATAAGTGATATGTCACGCCATCTAGCTTCAACTCCTGACCACCACAGCATTTATTTCCTGACTTCGCTCTAGAATAACGATAACATGACTTAAGGCTACCCGTGTGGATAATTGTGGGCACCCAGAGTTTAGAAAGGGAACAATAAACTCCAGGTCAGTCGTGGGACTGGTGTAGGATCTTAAAACAGTTATTTTCACAAAGAAAATAAAAAGAAATCCGCTATGCTATGGAAAATGAAACTACCATAAGGCATCCTGCCACACACACAATGCAAACGAAGAATTGGAGGAGATTTCTCCTTATGATAGTCAAATATGCTTGATATGCAAAAATCCTTTTGATATGATTAGTAGTGCATAGTGCAGAAAACTTTTTGAAAGTGTAATATTAATCTTAGCTAGCATAGGTACCATTATATTATGCCTGTTCTAACTACCTCCTGAGGAGGAAGGTTATGCAATTGCAATCGTAAAGGGCTCGTATTGTTTCTTTGGATTTCCAACAAATGGTCAGCCTAAGGAATTTCTTACTGCCACATGGGTACGCCTCTGGAGGGACGTCCCGAGAACCTACCCGGATCTCCACCAACACAAGGTCGGTTACCCGCTTCCCGGGAAGAAAAACCTAAGATATGCCACCCAAGGCCATTTGCGACCTTTATTCGATGATCCTCTACACCAACAACCACAAAGAAAAGCACTTGCAGTACCCACAAAGGTTAAATATCAGGGCTCCATACCTGACACCACCCTTTTCCAGAAGGAATGGACATACCCTAGAGGAGCTACCCGTGAAACCTTGCCGCATCTTTCCCGTTTCGACCATTACGGGTTTGTGAGGCTCGATGAGGTCTCGTCCATAAAGCTACACTTTTCACAAATTCAGTGCTTTGATCAACAAATGATCAGCAACACTTCATATGCCACATTACCAAATTGGGAATGTATCACTAGTAACCATCAACTACATAACCTCTGAGCTCGTACGTCTCAGAGAAGGGTGTTAAGCTAAGAGAATAAATTCTCCGCCACCAACAGAAATGTGTTTGATAAAAACCAGCTTTACATCTCAAAGTGTAACATCAGACACACATCCATACAAGTCCGTTCCTAGATCGAACGGAACCGAAGGCACTTCCAAAGAGGCCCTTGCAAATCCGGGTATTCACTAATCACGTCCGGAATCCCCATCACAAAGTGTGATAATAATATCTATACCGGAGCAACCCGATGCAGAGACATTCGACAGGTAATCCTTTCATTTCCGAAAATACCCGGTCTTCAACACTGTCTTCAAATGCAATCCCATTTCGTCATATCGTTATTCAGAATTGGTTTTATGACACAAAGTCCTCTCCCGGCTAATCCGAATAATGAGCGCTTATTTTTAAAAATAAGTGTTCAATCAAATTTCAAACAAATCACACAAATTTCTACTTTGATGTTTTAAATAAAAGATCCATCACCATTACAAAGGTTCGATGTGGTTTTCGAATGTCCATTTGCAATCCGAACCCCGGTCGCATCGAAATTCAATTGCCATTATAAGGCCAATATTGATAGTCGGTTAACTATCAATCAACATTCACAACGATTACACGATTCAGATAATTTTCCCAATTATTTATTTTCAAAATATCTATGCAAGATATATATATTTTTAACACTTCAACCATTTGAAAACAAATTTCAAATCACTTTCTACATTTCAATACTTTGAAAACAAATTTCAAATCACTTTTCCTTATGCGGAATACCTTTTCAAATATTTATTTATTTCCACTGAAAATCTGCCGAGTTCAAACGCTTTAAAATAATTTAGATTACTTATCCAAGATATATACTTGGAAACATTTAGATAAATTATTTTAAAACATTTATGTAAATATTAGTTATGAAAATATTACACTAATGTCTCATATAAAAATTCAGGTCTAAAAAATAAAATTAGTAGATAGGATATAACTATTTAAATATCCAATTTCTAAAACAAATATGAATTAAATCTTTACTCATTACTTACATAATTAATTAAATAAATCTTCACTTTAAAGATTTACAAAATAACTTAAGAAACTAATTTCTCCAAAATATTCTTTTATAACCAACCCTAGAGCATTTTAATTTATATTTCAAAAGCTATTTTACAAACATACTCGGCCTTTCACGGAAAATACACCTTTATTTTCAAAATGGATCAATTTTAATCAATTAATAAATACTTCTGGATTTATTTTAATTTACATCCCAAATCTGTAAATTTCTTTTCACATCTTTAAAAATAAAACAATATTTATTTTTAAAACAAATTCCCCTTTCTTTTATAAAATTCCCATTATGAATTTAAACTTCAAAATATCTATTGATATACAATTTTCAAATCGATTTCTAAATATTCATTTTCAACACCGAATTAAATTCTAAATTGCTTTCCTAATTTATTTACAAATACCAAATCAATTTCAAAAATTGATTTCTAAATTTATTTGAACACCAATTTTATTCTCTTTTAAAACAAATTCCCTCTTTTAAATTTATTCAATTTTCTAAGATTAATTTACTATAAATTTTCCACTAAATTTCAAAAATCTAATTTTATTTATTTCTGATATCCTACGATATCAAAAATATATTCGGCTAAATTTTAGCCTTCAACGATTTAAATCACAATATAATCACACACAGATTTTAAATAAATCAAGACACAATATTGAAACAAATTCAAATATATGAGGAATCCAATTGGATCCCTCCAACCTGTTTTCCCTGCATCCACAGACGTTAGCACATCAATTAAATACCAATTCCACTACGACGTGGAGTATCGCAGTAAATGGGATTTATAAAATATCATCCGCTATTATGCGGCGCAATAGGGTCTCATCCACTATATAATGCGGGAAATTAACAACTCCAAATACATATATAATACTAATTCCACTTCGTGGTGGAATATCGCGGTATATGAGTTTAATAAAATAACCTCCACTATTATGCAGCGCATAGAGTCTAAACTAATATAACTAATAATAAAGCAATCATCCAAGCACACAGTCAATCAATTTTAAATTTAACTATTCAAAATTTAAATCAGAAAAATATTTGATTGAGTGAGAAGATCTCACCCTTTTTTTTGTTGTCCATTCTAACTCATTTGCATTCTGATTCCATTCGAGCTTGTTTTCACGTTTTTAACCTTGCACGAAAAAATTATATGATTTTATTAATACACAAACTAATCAAATAATTTATTTCCTTTTTAATAAATTTAATTAATCAATGATTTTTATTTTAAACTAGTATCTTGAATTTTATACCAATAAATTTTCCTTTAAAAATCTTTCAGTAACTAAGAAAATTTAAACAAGTAAATAAATCAAATAAATCACCATAACTTATAAGTTAAAAGTACATATATTTTTATATGGATATAATTCATATTTTATAAAATCCTCCTTGAAATTACCCCTACATTAAACATGCATGTATTATTTCCTTTGAAAATATAACATACTTATAAAAAAAATTAAGTTATAGATTTACAAAAATAAAAATATATATCTCCAACATTATATATATACATACATATTTGCTGTTCCTATATAAAATAAAATAAGTGTTTATTATTATTATTATTATTATTATTTTATTTTCTATTTGTGTCTTCTGCTTAAACTATACACACACATACACATATGTATATATCATTTTTTCCTGTTTTGACCTTTATAATTTTCAGCACAAAACTTCATATATTTCACTGTAAAAATAAATTTAAATTGAATTGATAAACTGCATATACCTTTCTCGAATTCATCCTGAACATTACGATCGAGAACCACTGCTCTGGCGACTTCTACATCACCCAAACGAATCGCTTCCCCTTCCATGCTGTGAAACTGCACCCTACGACGAACGCGACTTGCCCCTTACTTCTATGCGTGCTGGAGATCCTCCATGACGAAGTCAATCACCTCCACCTCCAAACACTCGGCCGTAGCAGCACACGAACGCGACCCATAGGCGATCGAACTCGAGATTCATCAGAACCACTAACCCTAAATCAAATGGACAGCTCCCCTATCGCCTTCAACCGCTCGCGCTTTGACCTCGTTTTGCCACACGAATGTTGACACCACCATCGCCTTGCTCATGGTCTCGAGCAGTTGTCACCTCCCTAATCGAGTTCGTGCACCGTACCGCCTTCTTAATATTCGTGATTGGATTTGAAGTCGAATTGATTTCGATTCGAAATCGATCTCATTGCTTTCTAATTAATTTATTTTATAAAACTGAGGATGTGAGGAACAACCATTATTTCTTTTTGTAAACCGAGAGGGTTAGTAACAGAAGGACGAGAAGAACACTTATTTCTTTTCATTCATTAGCTTACGAATGAAGCCATCTTTATTTTTTTTATTTTTTCTGAATGAAGAATAATACTTAACTTTCTTATTTTTATTTTATTTATCAAACGACGAAGCGTATTAAAGAAGGTAACATGTGCTTTTAAACTTCTATACGTGATGCTAGCTACAGTATTCAATGCAATTTCATTATTCATCTTTAAATTTAAATTTAAATTATTGGGAAAACGAAGCCAAAAATCTCGATCACAAATCGACGCGTGCCGCTAGACGTTTATAATGTTATACCCCCATTCCGAATGCAATGAAAAAGGTTTCGAGCCCTAACTCGATCATATGGAGAAGATAATTTTTTTTAACCAGTTATTAAATTAAATTTCGATATAATTTTCAACGCGTTTGCCTATTGTACGGCTAAACAACAACTCCGAATGCTACGAAAATTGAAATCCGATAATAATACAATATTACGGATCCAATGGAACTAGTTTCGTCAAATTCCAAGACTGTGCCTCGGAAGGCTATTTTTAAACATCGCTTTAAATGATATAATTTCAAAATTGAACAAACTGCTTTTAAATTAACTTTTAAAAGTTTTATTACCTCCAGCGTTATCAATATAAATTTTCTAAGCCTCGAATTTTTTTTAAATCGGCTTGAAATTTCAGATTCAAATTTTTACCCAACATTAATAAATCAAATTCAATAATTTAATTGCTAAATTCATATTTATATTTCAAAATTCAAGAAATTAATCTCCAAATATTTAAAATCAATTAAATATTCCATTTTCAAATGTTCAAAAAAATCTGGGTTGTCACATCGTTCCCCCCTTAAAAGAATTTCGTTTTGAAATTACTAGTTAAGAAGAATGATCCTTAACCCATTTATCATTTTCCCAAAACCAAACAGTTTCAACTTACCAAACAAATCTTTGTTTTAATTAACAACCCGTTATCGCTTCAACTAACTTTTCAAAATTAATCATAGATTCCAAACAACATTGTTTTCTCAATAATTAAAATTTAAATTTAAATTTTAAACCAATAAATTTTCCTTTAAAAATCTTTTAGTAACTAAGAAAATTTAAACAAGTAAATAAAACAAATAAATCAACATAACTTATTATTTTAAAAATTAAACAAATAAGTTAAAAGTACATATATTTTTATATGGATATAATTCATATTTTATAAAATCCTCTATTAACACCTATTTTCTAGCAACCTAAATATAGCGCGACCTAAAGGAATGGACGACTTAACGACCTAAAGGTAGACGACCTAACTGCCTAAAGGAATGGACGACCTAACGACCTAAAGGTAGACGACCTAACTGCCTAAAGGAATGGAGGACCTAACGACCTAAAGGTAGACGACCTAACTGCCTAAAGGAATGGACGACCTAACGACCTAAAGGTAGATGACCTAACTGCCTAAAGGAATGGGACGACCTAACGACCTAAAGGTGAACGACCTAACGGCAAAAGTTCTCTGCGACCTAAGGTGTTAAAGCGGCAGCAACCTAATGCTTTGACAACCTATTTTAAGTCGGTAGCGATCTAATACTTAGTGGAAAAACTATGTATCAACTATGCCGCTTCCCATAGGTCGTTAAGTCGTACCCGTTAGTTCATAAAGAGAGGGGCGCACCACTTACATCGTAGCTCGTGATTCCTTAGCTCGCCAACGACTCAAGAACTATTTTAGGTCGCTCACGACCTAAAACCCGTCCAGATAACCCTATAAATACGGCATATGCTCCAACGTTGAGGGTCTTTTTTTGGGATCATTTCTAAAAAGCATCAAGGCCTTGTCATTTTCTTCAACCCGTGCAATACATTCAACACTCCAATCTCCAAGGACGCTACTACGAATTTGAAGAGAGAATCTACGTCATTCAACATGAATCCGAAAAGATTATTTTTCTTTGAAGTTTGAGCTACTTGTCCGAAGTGTGTTGTAATCGAAGTGCATTGTAAAGAATTGTAATCAAATCATCAATAAAAGAGTTTAAAGTGGACGTAGGCTCGATCTTAAGCCGAACCACTATAAAATTGTTGTCTTTTACTGCTTTTCTGTGATTTCTCTGCTTATACTCTATTCCCGTGCGAGTAGGTGGTGCTTTCATACTTACACTACTTACACCGGGGTGTTAGCGTCAGATTTTTACGTTAACATTTTTGGTGCTTTCACTGAGAACCGAACTCGGGATACTGTCATCATAGCTTCACAGACACTTGTGAAAAGGATCTCTCTAAAAACCAGAAGTTTGTCAGAAATAATGGCTCCCGGAAGAAAGCGCAAGTCTGTTAGATCCGACGATGTTTGCGAGACTACTGCCACTTCTCCTCCTTTAAGTCAAACAACTCCAACTATTGGAGTAACGCGAGCAGAATTGGATGTCACGGTTTCTGGGCTATATCAGCAGATGGAAGCCCAAAACAATCTGATGTTGGAAAGGTTGAACACTTTGCTTAGGGCTAACCGTCAACCGGTGAATAAAGAACCAAACTTTGCTGATAATGTTCATGATGTGGAAGAAAGAGATATTCCTCAAAGGGCAGCTGGCCCGGTTAAAGGCACACCTCCCCAAGTTGGAGGATCGGGACAACAGCCAACTATCCGTGAACGCCTGTCAAGGCAAACTTCTGAAAAGATTGCCGATGCCTGTCCTGTTGAGCCCCTTAATGATGAGGAGTATTTCTCAAGGATGGTTCGACAAATCATGACGGAAAGTATGCAAAGGGAGGAAGACGAAAAAGAATGGGGCTTTGCTCCGAGCAAGACTCCATTCACTGAAAGGATTTTGAAAGCAGAATTTCCTAGGAAGTTTGTTCCTCCTACCATACCGGCTTATAAGGGAACGAGCGATCCTAATGAGTTTCTGTATAAGTATGATTGGCACATGACGGGTGCCAAAGCCTCTGATGAAATCAAATGCCGATATTTTCTGGTATACCTGGAAGGAGTTGCTCTACTTTGGTTCACAAAGCTGCCTGTCCGATTGATAGACCAATTTTCTGATTTGACTCGGAAATTCAAGGAACTGTTTCGATTGTATGCATCAAAGGCAAAGGATATAATGTCGCTCTCCAGCCTAGAAAAAAATCCTGAAGAATCTATCAGATCATTCTGGAATCGCTTTAACATAGCTTTGGCCGAGGTGGATAACGCAGAGCCACGCATGACCTGACAAACTTGATGAGGGCAATTGATAAATCAAGTGAATTTGGAAGGTGGTTGAAAATGAAAGAACCAAATTCGCTTGACAAGTTTTATAAGAAAGCCGATGAATTCATGCGCTTGGAAAGCCTCCAAGCACCGACTAAGATGGTATCGACAGGGGCTGGAAATAGTAATGCGGTTCTGAATAAGAAGGAATCTGGCAATAAGAAGAGGGGGAACGATGGCCAGAAGAAGCAAGGAGATGCAAAGAAAGGTCGTCCCTTCAACTTCACCCCTCTGACTGATACCCCGGAAAACATCTACTTTGCATACAAAGACACGGTCAAATTCCCTGCACCAGCTAAGCAAAGAGTTAATAGGAAAGCTGAGAAGAATGGAAGGTTTTGATGGTCCCATAACCAACCCGGGCATGATACTAACGAGTGCCTTCACTTGAAGGAGGTAATTGAGGAACTATTGAAGGAAAACAAGCTCCAGCAATATGTAAAAAGGAACAAGAATGGCCCAACTTCGTCAACTCAAGGACAACAGGTTCTTGTTCATCGTCCTAGCTCAAGTGAAAAGGCGGCAGCTCACGAATCAGAGAGGCTTGTTATTAATGTGGTTACAGGGGGCCCTCACCCAGCTGGCAGGAGTTGGGGTGAGATGGAAAGATACGCCCGTGCTTTGAAGTATGCACCGGCAGATGAAAGTGTTTTTGTGTTAGAAGATGCTGCACCCCTGAAGCAGCAGAAAACTTTTAATTATGACATTATATTCAGTTCTAGGGATTCGATGGGTGCTGAAGCTACTACCATTGATCCTTTGGTCATCTCCGCTGGCATTGGGCCAGCTACTGTGAAAAGAGTTCTGGTTGAATGTGGAGCTTCGTGCAACATTCTCTTCAAAAAGACTTTTGATCAGATGAAGATTCCAATGGCTGACGTTCAAGCTTCATCACTAAAGATTGCTGGTTTTACTGGGGAGCCGAAATAGCCAATTGGGACTATCGATTTGTTCGTAGAGCTTTTAGAGGGGCAGAGAAAAGTGGATCGAAAACAGACCTTTGTTATTATTGAAGAATTTTCTGCCTACAATGCCTTCCTAGGTCGACTAACTCTGGCAGCATTCAAAGCTATTCTTGCCCCATGGTGTCTGACCATAAAATTCCCCACAAATAATGTAGTCGGTGTGGTGAAAGGGGATCAGAATGCCGGGCGAGAATGTTATCTTACAGAGTTGCGTGAAACGAGGAAGAGAGAAATGGGAAAAGATGCGGCAGCCCCAGTCCGCATCAAAGAATCAACCTTGTAGCAATTACAGGGTGGACCCTACACAGGCAAACATAGCGGTGCACGAAGAGAGATGGATCCCAGGAAAGCCAGTGCAGGGGAGAACAGAGTCGTACCAGTTGAAGTGACAGTACCGATGCCTGTTGACCCGAAAGACCCGAACAAAGTGTTGAATGTGGGTTCGCAGCTTAATGCAACGGTTCAAAATGTTTTGCTATCATTTTTGAAAGCAAATCTGGATGTATTCGCTTGGACTCATGCTGATATGTGTGGAATATCTCCAGAAATTGCAATGCATAGCTTGAATATTGATCCAAAGTTTACACCGGTAAAGCAAAAAAGAAGAACTCAAGTTCCTGAAAGGTCAGCAGCATTGAAAGAAGAAGATGATCGGCTCATGGAGAGTGGTTTTATCAGGGAATCTACTTACCCGAATTGGGTCTCAAATCCTGTATTGGTTAAAAAAGCTAATGGAAAATGGAGAGCGTGCATTGATTTTCAGATCTAAACAAAGCCTGGCCCAAAGACTGCTTCCCGTTACCTAGGATTGACCAGTTGGTGGATGGAACGGTGGGGCATGAATTGTTATCTTTTATGGATGCCTACTCCGGATATAACCAGATCATGATGCATGAGACAGATCAGGAGGACATGAGCTTTATCACCGATGTTGGTCTTTACTACTACAGAGTCATGCCTTTCGGACTTAAGAATGCGGGGGCAACTTACCAAAGAATTGTTAATGCCATGTTTAAACCTGCAGATTGGCAAGACTATGGAAGTTTATGTCGATGATATGCTGGTAAAATCAAAGAAAGCAGTGGACCACATGGATCACTTGGCAGAGATGTTCTCAATCCTCCGAAAGTATGGTATGAAGCTTAATCCTTTGAAGTGTTCATTTGGGGTAGAATCTGGAAAGTTTTTGGGTTTCATTGTGAGTGCAAGGGGTATTAAAGCTAATCCTGATCAGATAACTGCCTTAAGAGAAGTCAAAGCTCCTAGAACGAAGAAGGAATTGCAAAGTCTCAATGGAAAAGTTGCTGCCTTGAGTCGGTTCATTTCCAAAGCTACTGATAAATGCATTCCATTCTTTGATGCTTTAAAGAAAGGAAGAAAAAACTTTGACTGGACTCCTGAATGCCAGAAAGCTTTCGATGAGCTGATTCGTCATATGGAAACGCCTCCTATACTTTCTAAGCCTGACAATGGTGAAGATCTTTTTTTATATTTGGCAATCTCGTCTCATGCCCTCGGTGCAGCTTTGGTACGGGAGGATGCGAAAATTCAGCGCCCGGTCTACTACATCAGCAAGAGATTCCCTGGGGCAGAATTGAACTATTCAAAGTTGGAAAAGCTTGCATATTTTCTACTGATTGCATCAAGAAAATTGAGGCCATATTTCCAAGCTCATCCCATCAAGGTCCTCACCGATCAGCCCTTGAAGCAAGTCCTATTTCGTCCCGAGACTTCGGGTCGTCGTTTGAAGTGGAATATTGAGCTCAGTCAATATGACATCACTTATCATCCCCGGAAAGCAATCAATGGACAAGCTTTGGCAGACTTCATCGCAGAATGTACAGACAAAGGTGATAGCGAGGAGGTGGTAACCGATAATTCCCCAATTCGATGGAAATTGTATGTCGATGGCGCAAGAAACGATTACTGTTCCGGGGCTGGGGTTGTGCTTGAAACCTCTGAAGGACGGTCACTGTGTTATGCATTAAGATTAGAATTTTCTTCGACTAATAATGAGGCAGAATATGAAGCTCTCATTGCTGTCCTGAAGATTGCTAAAGAACTGAACATCAAAGCATTGCAGATCTTCAGTGATTCACAACTTATTGTGTGTCAAGTCAGGAAAGAGTTTCAAACCAAAGGAGGAAATCTGCCCGCTTACTTGTCAAGAGCCTGGGAGCTTCTCGAGGACCTGGACCATTATACGATAAACCATATACCTCGGGAAGAAAACATGAAGGCAGATTCCCTCGCAAAGTATGCAAGCACTGGTGAAGCTCAATTATTGGGATTAGTTCCTGTGGAAGTCCTGTCAACTCCAGGCATTGATGAAATGGATATTGACTGGATCATGACTATATCACAGGAGCGAGAATCGATGACTCCGATATTGGAATACCTGCACGACGGTTCTCTACCAGAAAGCTCAAGAGAATGGCAAAAGTTGTTAAGAAAAGCATCCAGATTTGTAATTCAAGATGGCCGATTGTATGGGCAGGGATTCTCAATGCCATTACTCCGATGTGTGACCAAGGAAGAAGCTGAGACAATTCTAACTACGGTACATGGAGGAGAGTGTGGAGACCATTTAGGAGGTCAAACTTTAGGAAAGAAAATTCTCCGTTATGGATATTTTTGGCCAGATATCAATCGTGATGCCGCGAGTTACGCCCGAAAATGTGGCCGATGCCAGAGATTTGCAAAAATCCCAAGAGCACCTTCCACTGAGATAACATAGATGGTCAGTCCGTGGCCATTTGCTATTTGGGGAATAGATCTCATCGGGCCTTTGCCAACTGCAAAATCCGAAATCAGATATGCTATAGTTGCTGTTGATTATTTTACTAAATGGGCTGAATCTGAACCCTTAGCTACTATTACCTCTAAGAAAATGATAAACTTTTTAACTAAGTGTACCATTTGCAGGTATGGTGTGCCTCAAAAGATAATCACAGACAATGGAACCCAATTTGAAAGTAAAGAGTTCCGAGTTTTTGCAAGAAATTCAAGATCCAAAAAAGTTTCTCAGTAGTGGCTCATCCGTAGGCAAACGGGCAAGTGGAAGCAGTGAATAAAATTATCAAGTCAACCATCAAAAAGCAGCTAGAAAAAGCAAAAGGTGGTTGGGTTGATAAGCTGCCACTAGCACTATGGGCATACAGAACTACCCACAAAACTGCGACTGGGCACACACCATTTTCATTGGCATATGGATCGGAAGCAATGATTCCAGTGGAAACAGAAGTCCCTTCGCAAAGAAGAATCCATTTCAATCAAACCGAAAATAAAAAGCTGCAACTTGAAGCCCTTTACTTCCTTGATGAAAAAAGGGAAGAAGCTGAGCTCAGAATTGCGGCTAGTCAACAAAGAATAGCCAGGCACTTTAATTCCAAAGTTCGCTGACGCAGCTTCGAAGTGGGGGATCTAATCTTAAAAATAATTATGACACCTACAGGTGTGCTTGGACCAAACTGCAAACTGGGAGTGGCCGTGTGTTATAGGCCAAAAACTTCTTTGTGGCACATTCAAACTTATAACTTTCGAAGGAGACCCAATTCCAAGAGCTTGGAAGAGCAATCATTAGCGCCCATATTTTACTTAAAGGCTTTAATGAAATATTGCGAAAGAATGATGAATGTATGATACTTGTATTGAAAGCCGTTGTAAAGCCAATGCAAGTGAATAATAAGAACTATAAAGTGGATGTAGGTCCAGTTCTTGGCCGAACCATTATAAATCTTGTGTTCTTTACTATTATAAACTTCTTTGTTTTATTCCGACATATAAAATACCTCAATTGTGTTACTAAAATGTCGATTTAATAATGCAGGCCATAAAAACAAAGCTTACCCATCACAAGACCAGGCAATCCCGACATCACCCAACAAGCAAACGCTAAGCCGTTCAAAATTTCCGTACTCAAATCCTACGGAAGAAGTGCTTCAAACAAAAAGTTAGAGATTTTGCTAGAAGTGGGCCCTTGCTAACCAACTGTGGATGTTTGTACAAGCGAGCATCCAGTTAAATAGCATGTGTCTGCCACCACCAACTCGCTTAACTATGAAGTATATTTCTTTGGATAAAGGAAATTGTTGGCAACTAAAAGGCGAGTGTATTTGGAAAAGATAACGGGGATCGCCGATATGAATGGATGCCAAAGAGACATGGGCGAGCAAGCATTAGACAACAAAAGACCTCTTCGGAGGCACAAGCCCTCTTCGGAGGCACAAGCCCTCTTCGGAGGCACAACTCTTCGGAGGATAAAGACCACAAACGGGGCATGCCAGAAGACTTTCTCAATAAAAAAGATTGGTATGGAATGACCGGGAGCACCTTCCCGACTGAAAGGCAAGGCGCTTGTTCACTAGCTGAGACAGTTTGCACAGACAAGCGTCCAAGTAACTTGCGTCCGCCCCGTGAATCCAAACGATGATCGGGGGCACCTTCCCAAGTGGAAGGCAAGGCGCTTGTTCACTAGTTTAGACAATCTGTGCAAATAAGCATCCATGTAACTTGCGTCCGCCCCGTGAATCCGGCCAACCATGAGGAAGAAACTTCCAGGTATACTCGGAGGCACGCATTCCACCGAGATTTGAAATAAAACTTCACAAGTGCTGGAATGTGAAAATCCCTCTTCGGAGGCCCATTTCACCATAGTTGAAATGCTAAAAGACCTCGAGCGGACCTCGCCAGAAAAAGAGAGTTCTTTCTCGACAGAAAGTTGCAGACTGATCGGTTGCATAGTACACTTGTGTCTGCCCCGTGAATCCGTCCAACTAAGAGAAAGAAGCTCCAAACTTCCAGGAAAAAGCCCTACTCAAAGGCATACATTTCACCGTGATCTGAAATAAAACTTCACACGAGTCGAAATGTGAAAAGCCCTCTTCGGAGGCCCGCTTCCTAGCGAACAGGGAAAAGATAAAAGCACAGCCAAACAAAAAGACCTCTCCCCAAAGGCGCAACCAAACAAAAAGACCTCTTCCCAGAGGCACAATCAAACAAAAAACTCTCTTCGTAGGCTCAAGCAGGTTCAAGCCCTTTTTCGGAAGGCCCACTGTACTACGAAGTAAAATTCACTTGCCAAGGCAAAAGTGACTTTTTTCAAAAAGTGAAGTGTAAAAACTTCGCAACAAAAAAAAGGAAAAAATACTCCTCCAACATGAAGTGCATTCTACTAAATTAGAAAGATATTTCCTTCAAACGGAAATATTATCCTATAAAGTACAAATACAAACTTCCTTCAAAATGGAAGAGTTGTTCTCTAAAGAAAGAGCACAAGTCTTCTCGAAACAGAAGAGTTGTTCTCCAAAACTTTGCCAATGTGAAAGAGATTGTAATAAACCATGGTATGGCGGCAATACAATATAGTCATCATTAAAATGAAAACAATGCTCAAGAAACATACCATAGGTTTACTGCAACTTCACATGAAGAGGATAAAGAAACTTGCATGAAAACAGAAAATAAAAGTGTTCTCAAATACAGATAGAAATTTGTATAAGTAAAAGAACCATTTTATTCCATACTATGAGAGTTTTATACATATGCAGGTTTCAAAGTAAAAGAAAGCGGGGACTGGTACCCGCACAATCTCCAGTCAACACAAGCTTATATACAAGCAAAAAGCAAAGAGCGAGATAAAAAGCAAAGGACCAAAGCCATCATCTCTTGTTCCCTCCACCTTTTGAGCCTGCACCTGACCGGATGACCAACTTCTTGCGCCGGCTTGAAAGAGTAGGGGAAGAAGGAGAAAGGGGAACAATCGGACTTGTCTCTGCTTTTTCCTCACCAGCTGAAGCTTCTTTCTTCTTTGAGACTCCACGTTTCCCCTTTTCTTAGGAGAAGACCCGTTTCCTAGAGTAAAAAGTGTGGCCAACGGAGTATCATCGGAACCAGTTAGTTCCGTAGTCTTTTCGCTCTCTTCAGTTTCTTCTCCCCTATGTTCTTGTAAAGCACCGGGATCGTCCAAGTCTTGGAGGGCTTCTATTTGCTCCTCTTGTGATCCCGGTTGAGAGGCAGAAGGAGGAGTGACTTGCAGAGATGGGGGAGGGATAACCGGCGGAGGGGAAGTCTGAACAATGCTCAGTACTTGTTAACGTAAAAAGTCAAACGCTAACACCCCGATGCAAATAGGGATTGAATGAAAGCACCACCCGTTAACACGGGAATCAGAAAAAGCAGTAATTCACTGAAAAAGCAGTAAGAGACACAGAGTTTATAGTGGTTCGGCTTATAATCAAGCCTACGTCCACTTCAATCCTTTTTTATTGCTTATATGATTATAATCCTTTACAATTTCCTTCAATTACAATTCACTTCAAAAGACAAGTAGCTAGAAAAACTTCGATGCAAGAGAGTTCTCCGAGTTCATGGTTGAATATGTTGAATCCCTGTTTGAAGTTGACTGAAGCTTCTTGTGAGTTTCGAATGTTGGAGTAAGGCTCGGCTTGAAGATGGCAGAGTCTCGATGCTTTTGAAGAAAATGATCGGAAAAAGTCCCCTCCAAGTTGGAGATAGCGCTGTATTTATTGAGGAATTTCCATGCCAGGTCGTAAGTAGTAACCGACCTAAAATAGGTCGTGGATCGTAGCCGACCTAAGATAGGTCGTAGGTCGCGCTCAATCTCTCATGCATGGCATACGGCTTAACTAGGATAAGCATGTTCTTCTGGATTCATATCACAAGTCCCAAGTCGCGGACGAGTTAACAGGCCGCGGCTTAAGTGACGCTGTATTGGATTTGTCTTCATTTGCCTAGGTCGCTTACGAACTAACAAGGTCGTAAGTCGGTCGCGACCTAAGTGTGGCTGCTTTTAGTTTTTCCTGTCTTGAGTTGCTAGGTTGTTATTCTTCTTAGACCCCTGGGTCGGTAACACTTTAAGTTGTTAGGTCGGTAACCTTTTAAGTCGTTAGGTCGCTAAACTTTTAAGTCGTTAGGTCGCTAACCTTTTAAGTCGTTACCTTTTAAGTCGTTACCTTTTAATTCGTTAGGTCGGTAACCTTTTAAGTCGTTAGGTCGCTAACCTTTTAAGTGGTTAGGTCGGTAAACTTTTAAGTCGTTACCTTTTAAGTCGTTAGGTCGGTAACCTTTTAAGTCGTTAGATCGTAACCTTTTAAGTCGTTAGGTCGGTACCCCTTTTAGGTCGCTGAGTCATTATCAAAGCAGAGTTAACATTTGCCCCTCGAAGTACACGCCTAATGGTTAGGTCGTGTGCTTCGATATCTTTTAACCCGTCCCCCTCTAGGTCGCTAGGTCGTGTGCGACCTAAAGGTTAGGTCGTATGTGCCGCTTCAGGTTTCTCCACTGTAATGTATAAGTCATCCATCCTCTTCTTTCTTCTCATTACCTACTTCCTCATTTGATTCTGCCATTAACATTTTCCCGAGCCCCCAAAGGCGATCTCAATCCGATCAATCACCGATTATCCTTGATATTACATCGCGTAAGTGAACCTGCTTCTTTCTCGATCCTTTATCATCATTGATTAATGAATTATATTTTTTCAATCTTAACCCACATCCTTACGCAATGTTTCATCGCGAATCTCTTTACATTGATAGTTGATGAACTTTAGTTAGCTCGATTTGGCTTTGAACGATTGATGAGACAATGGCGATGGGTTGCAATGCTTCAGGCTAACTGATTTTTGATTTGCGTTAGAATGGCAGGGCATTGAATTTGTGGTGATTTCGAATTAATTTTTTGGATGATTCGATAGCATGAGAAAATGAGGGCTTCTGTTGATGGAGGGGCTAACGGGTTAACGGGTTAAAAGGATAACGAGTTACCGATTAGATTGGAGGTTTGTTGGTTGAGTGTAGTGAGACATTAGCTTGGACACGACCCAGCTATTTTGGGCGACCTATAAACCTTCGCGACTTAATTTTTGACCGACTTAACTAGATGCGACATAAGCCTTGAGTCGCGGTCGAGCTAGGACTTAGAGAAATTCATGTCAGTTTGAACTGAAGCCTTTTCTCCTTACTATGCCTTACGATTTAAAGGACCAATGATTCAAAGAACCAACGACTTAACTTAACTCGCAAGTAATCTTTTAGGTCATGGACGATTTAGTACTTGGATGCTCAACTCGAATTCACATTTAGAAGCATAATCTCAACTTGAGTGCTTAACTTGAACTGCAGGACAGAATTGCCTAACTCTGAATTGCTTGAACTTTGAATTGTTTGAACGTTGTTGCACTTTTGATTTGAACTTTGAACTGCCGAGACAACTTGCATGACTTTGCTATGCTTTCTTAACAGATTATACCAAATTCAATGCTAATAACCTGTTAAATATAACATTTGCAGAAAACTAGGGCGAATATACTGCCACTAATTTCCCACATCAAATGACAGATTAGTCGATAAAATATAATCAACTTCAAGAAATCGTATGAAATGTTGCGAATCAACGAATTCAAGTGAAGTAGTAAAGCGATATTAATCAACTAGAGCTGATTTTTTGCATCAAAACTGCACTTGTATTCGGACAAGTCCTGAAATTTTTCATGTTTATTAATTTAATTTCAGCCATATTTGCTTGTCACTCTACTAGTTTTGCACAATACTTCACACATTTAGGAAACGTGCACCTTCATATTTGAATATCCGGCTGCTTATGTAGAATGGCTTCTCATCAACAAGAAGGAGCGGTACCAACTAGAGAGGCCCTCCCGATGGCTGGTCCACTGGTCAACCCACCAGAAAGAATTCCAACTACCCTGAGTTACCGGGTGTTTAACCAGTTACGCACCCAATTTAGGATTGTAGAAGCAGATGCTATTCTCCCTGGGCCAAATGATTTTGCTGACAGTCCTCCCTTTGGGTTTGTTGCCGTCAACCGCCAAATGTGCCTTTGTGGAGCCATTCCTCCTTTCAACAGTTTTCTCCAACAAATCCTTCGCCGATTGGCTATTTCTCCTTTTCAATTGCACCCCAACGGCTATGCCATTTTGATGGGATTATGTGTTCTCTTCAGAAGGACGCTCGATCGACTCCCAAGCTTTGAAGAAATCTGCTATTTATGCACATTTACGAGAAACAAAGACCATCCTTCCATTATATATGTGAGGAGCGCCAGGAAACGCAAGCTTATCACCGATCTCTCTGATAGCGCTCATGGTTTCCTAAACCAGTTCTTCTTTGTCCGTTGCCTCCAGGGATTTTACGCTATCTGGAGAGTAGGGGGTAAGCTTACTTATCCCCATTCTTTCCTCTTTTGAGCTTTGCGAGATCCAAATTGCTAAATGTTAACCTCGCTTTCTAATTTTGCAGTCCTTCCTCCTCTTTGTAGAGATCCAAGCCACGAGCAGACTTTTGAGAGGCTAAACGCTGCGACGGCTGAGGAAAGAAGTATCAAGTTTTTGCTAAGAGACGAGTTCCTTCATCAGTTCGGACTCTTACACCCTTCCCGCTCTACTCAGCCTTGCGAAGTTCCTGACTCTCCGGCCGAGGCACCGGATGCCCCAGTTTCTGTTCAGGAGCCTACATTGAAAGATCCTGCTCCTGAGGCTTCTCTGGTGAAGTGCTCTACTTCTACTAATGTCGCGGGGTCATCAGGAAAATTTGCACTTGCCCCGGTCATTGAAGAAGAAGAGCCTCGAGAATCTCCCCAACATTCAGGGAAGTCCGGTGACGGAGGAGCCAGGAAAACAAGTCCTGCGAAGCAGAGCGGGGATGACACTTTTGAAGGGTTGAGCGACCTGTTTATCACCTCGCAGGAACTATTTAAAGACGATCCTGTTGCTGCTAGGGTTTCCTCTTCAGTGGTTGAAGCAACTTCTGTTTTGCAACAGATCCCGTCGACTCAAGAGTTGATGTTAGCTACTACCCCCATCATTCCTTCACAACCGAGGAGTGGTTCGTAGTTCAACGCGCGTAGTCTGCACGTTGCACACACTTAGGATTTTTCAGCACTTATATGCACTTAACTCCTTGGAATTTGAAGATTCTCAAGTTATGCTTTTTTTTTCAATTTCAGGTTCTCCAATGGGGCGAAGTGGCTCGTATTATGATGACTTTAAGCAGTATGGAAGGCGCAGTCAATATGATTACAGGCGCTATCTTCCCCTCATAGGGAAACTGATGAAGAGAGGGCTGCTCGAAAAGCTCAGGAGAGAAGAACATACGAAGAACGGTACGGGAGAGGGGATGAACGTCACCACTCTTCCCACAGAGAGGGCGATTCCCTCAAACGAAAATCCCATGATGACAAAGGAAAGAGCCACGCTGCCGAAGATTCGAGCAAACGGACCAAGCAAGGTGAAAAGTCATCATCTGACATTCTTAAAGAGCCCGTTGCTTCGGTGTCTTCTCAATCTCCCGCTCTCGCTCGTACCGACATTCAGACGATCATTGGCAGGCCCTCATAACAGGTTGGACCAGGCCCAGCTACTCTTCAAAGCCGATTTCCAAACTTGTGCTTGAAGGGAGTTCGCTTTGATCTTGATCTGGTTCCAATCGACAAACCAGCCATGTTGCGAAATCTTGATGCCGTCAAACTTGATATTGAGAGAATGTCGAGTTGGCAGAAACTTGTTGACGAACTCCAGAGAGTGAATCGCGCGAACCTTGAGGCTATGTTGACCATGGAGAACGATAAATCTGAATGGCAAAAGACTGTCGAGCAACATGATGCAGAGATGAGGAGCATCGCCGCTTATAATGAAAAGCTTGAAGCGGAAGTTGGAAAACTTAAAGAGAAGCTTGCTGCTTCCTCCACTTCCTACTCTCAAAGGGAAAGTGTGCTTCAGCAACAAGTGCGGGATGCTCATGCTAGCCAACGATAGGCCGAAGATAAACTCAAGTGGCAGGAAAAGGTTGTAGAAGATTATCGCGTTGAAGTTGCACAGTTGCGACAACAGACCAGCTCGCAGAACCTCGAAATTGAGACATTTAAAAACTCGACTTGCTGCAGTTGAGAAAGAGCGCGATGAGGCTGTTGCCGGTAAAATTGCAGCTGAAAAAGCTCATCAAGCCACTAAAGCCGATGTCAGTTCGATATTATTTGACTTCTACTTGCAAAGTATCCTAGGGCGTGGCAGTCTCGCAGTTTTGGGCCCCAAATATGAAATCACTTTGGCTGAAGTATGGGATGCTGCGCTTGATATGCTTAAAGATGCTGGATATGCCGAAGAAGAACTCGAGGCACATTATCTAGATGACGGAGCTCGTGCAGCCCTTGCCAGAGGAAAAGAGCAGCTCACTAGAGAGCGTGCTGGGATGATGAGAGAGGAGCATCCAGAGAAAGAAGCACCATTAATTGCCCCTGTCCCTCCTCCAACTTCGGCCGACGTTGATATCACAGGCTCCGGTTCCCATTCTCCGTCCCCTGCTAAAGTCATAACTGAGATTACAAGTGCACAGGGTGGAGATGAAGGCGAAGAAAGCACTGAAGCACAAGCTTATGAAGTTGACATTAGGAAGCCCACTTCTCCAGGTAATATTAACGTCGAACCAGGTCAAGCGGATTACTCATTTGCTTCGGCCGAGCTTGATGAATTTCTTGCTTATTACTAAAGACTCGATGAGCCGTTATCTCTTCTCTGCGCGGGAGATGCTAATATTTTTTGCTTTTCTTCTGTAGCGAAAACGCCTAGTGCCATAGAAACTTCTCCTCCTCCAGCTGTTCCTCCTCCATCCCTTCAAATCACTCCTACTTCCCAGCCGGGATCGCGGGAAGAATTAATAGGAGCCCTTCAAGACTTGGACGATCCAACCGCTTCGCAGGAGCAGAAGGCCGAACGACTTGAAGGAGGCGAAGTATCTCCGGAGCGAACCCTTTCTGATGACATAAAATTGTCTGCTCTTGTCACTCCGGGGAGCGAGTCTTCTTCAAAGAGGAGGAGGAAGCGTACAACTTCAAAGAAGAAAGGGAGAAGCATTTCTGTTACCGAAAAGGAAACGGAAGTTGATGCAGCACTAGCTCTCACTCCTTCTCCCCCAACTCTCCCAAGCCGGCCAGAAAAATTGCCTATTAAGCCAGGTGAAGGCTCTAAAGGTTGTGGGAGAAAGAAGTGATGAGTCCCGCTTTTCCTTCTTTGCTTTACTTTTTGCTTTTTTGCATGTATATAAGCTTGTGTTGACTGGAGATTGTGCGGGTACCAGTCCCCGCTTTCTTTTACTTTGAAACCTGCATATGTATAAAATTCTCATAGTATGGAATAAAATGGTTCTTTTACTTATACAAATTTATGTCTGTATTTGAGAACGCTTTTACTTTCTGTTTTTATGCAGGTTTCTTTATCCTCTTTATGTGAGGTTGCAGTAAACCTTTGGTATGTTTATTGAGCATTGTCTTCATTTTTGTGATGACTATACTGTATTGCCCCCATACCATAGGTTTATTACAATCTCTTTCACATTGGCAAAGTTTCGGAGAACAACTCTTCTGTTTCAAGAAGACTTGTACTCTTCCTTTAGAGAACAACTCATCCATTTGAAGGAAGTTTGCATTTGTATTTTATAGGATAATATTTCCGTTCCAAGAAAATATTTTTCTAGCTTAGTAGAATGCACTTCATATTGGAGGAGTCTTCTCCTTTTTTTTGCAAAGTTTTTACACTTCACTTTTTGAAAAAAGTCACTTTTGCTTTGGCAAGTAAATTTCACTTCATAGTGCAGTGGGCCTTCCGAAAAAGGGGCTTTAACCTGCTTGAGCCTCTGAAGAGAGTTTTTAATTGTGCCCCTGGGAAGAGGTCTTTTAGTTTGGTTGCGCCTCTGGGAAGAGGTCTTTTTGTTTGATTGTGCCTCTGGGAAGAGGTCTTTTTGTTTCTGCCTCTTGGGAGAGGCTTTTATCTTTTCCCTGTTTGCTGGGAAGCAGGCCTCCAAAGAGGGCTTTTCACATTTCGACTCGTGTGAAGTTTTATTTCAGATCACGGTGAAATGTGTGCCTCTGAGCAGGGCTTTTGCCTGGAAGTATGGTGCTTCTTTCTCTTAGTTGGATGGATTCACGGGGCGGACAAAAGTGTTCTGTGCCACCGATCAGTCCGCAACTTTATGTCGAGAAAGAACTCTCTTTTTCTGGCGAGGCCCGCTCGAGGTCTTTTAGCATTTCAACTATGGTGAAATGGGCTTCCGAAGAGGGCTTTTCACATTCCAGCACTTGTGAAGTTTTATTTCAAATCTCGGTGGAATGCGTGCCTCCGAGTATACCTGGAAGTTTCTTCCTCATGGATGGTCGGATTGACGGGGCGGACGCAATTTACTTGGACGCTTATTTGCGCAGATTGTCTCAACTAGTGAACAAGCGCCTTGCCTTCCACTTGGGAAGGTGCCTCCGATCATCGTATAGATTCACGGGGCGGACGCAAGTTACTTGGACGCTTGTCTGCGCAAACTGTCTCAGCTAGTAAACAAGCGCCTTGCCTTCCAGTCGGGAAGGTGCTCCCAGTCATTCCATACCAAACTTTTTTGTTGAGAAAGTCTTCTGGCATGCCCCGTTTGAGGTCTTTATCCTCCGAAGAGTTATGCCTCCGAAGAGGGCTTGTGCCTCCGAAGAGGTCTTTTGATGTTTGATGCTTGCTCGCCCATGTCTCTTTGCCATCTATTCATATCGACGATCCCCGTTATCTTTTCCAAATACACTTCCCTTTTAGTTGCCAACAGTTTCCCTTATCCAAAGAAATACACTTCATAGTTAAGCGAGTTGGTGGTGGCAGACACGTGCTATTTAACTGGATGCTCGTTTGTACAAACATTCACAGTTAGTTAGCAATGGTCCACTCCCAGCCGAATCACTAACTTTTGTTCGAAGCACTTCTTTCATAGGATTTGAGTATGGAAATTTTGAACGGCTTAGCGTTTGCTTGTTGGGTGATGCCAAGGATTTCTTGATCTTGTGATGGGTAAGCTTTGTTTTTATGGCCTATATTATTAAATCGACATTTTAGTAATACAATTGACGTATTTTATATATCGAAATAAAGCAAAGCAATCTATAATAGTAAAGAACACATGATATATAGTGGTTCGGCCAAGAACTGGGCCTACATCCACTTTATAGTTCTTATTATTCACTTGCACTGGCTTTACAACGGCTTTCAAAACAAGAATCATACATTCGTCATTCTTTTACAATATTTCATTAAAGCCTTTAAGTAAAATATGGGCGCAAATGATTGCTATTCCAAGCTCTTGGAATTGGGTCTCCTTCGACAGTTACAAGTTTGAATGTGCCATCAAGAAGTTTTTGGCCTATAACATACGACCCTTCCCAGTTTGATCCAAGCACGCCTGTAGGTGTCATAATTCTTTTTAAGATTAGATCCCCAACTTCAAAGCTGCGTCGGCGAACTTTGAAATTGAAGTGCCTGGATATTCTTTGCTGATGAGCCGGAATTTTGAGCTCAGCATCTTCCCTTTTTTCATTAAGGAAGTCAAGGGCTTCAAGTTGTAGCTTTTCATTTTCGGCTTAATTGAAATGGAATCTTCTATGTGAAGGGACCTCTATTTCTACCGGAATCATTGCCTCTGATCCATATGCCAATGAAAATGGAGTGTGCCCCGTCGCAGTTTTATGTGTAGTTCTATATGCCTATAGTGCTAGCGGAAGTTTATCGACCCAACCACCTTTTGATTTTTCCAGTTGTTTTTTGATGGTTGATTTGATAATTTTGTTTACTGCTTCCACTTTCCCGTTTGCCTGCGGATGAGCCACTGCTGAGAAACTTTTCTTGATCTTGAATTTTTTGCAAAAATCTTGGAACTCTTTACTTTCAAATTGGGTTCCAATGTCTGTGATTATCTTTTGAGGCACTCCATACCTGCAAATGATATTCTTAGTTACAAAGTTTATCATTTTCTTAGACGTAATAGTAGCTAAGGGTTCAGATTCAGCCCATTTAGTAAAATAATCAGCAGCAACAATAGCATATCTGATTCCGGATTTTGCAGTTGGCAGAGGCCCGATGAGATCGATTCCCCAAATAGCAAATGGCCACGAACTGACCATCTGTGTTATCTCAGTGGAAGGTACTCTTGGGAATTTTGCAAATCTCTGGCATCGGTCACATTTTCGGGCGTAACTTGCAGCATCACGATTAATATCCGGCCAAAAATATCCATAACGGAGAATTTTCTTTGCTAAAGTTTGACCTCGTGAATGGTCTCCACACTATCCTCCGTGTACCTCAGTTAGAATTTCAGCTTCTTCCTTGGTCACACATCGGAGTAATGGCATTGAGAATCCCCGCCTATACAATCGGCCATCTTGAATTACAAATCTGGATGCTTTTCTTAACAACTTCTGCAGTTCTCTTGGGTTTTCTGGTAGAGAGCCGTCGCGCAGGTATTCCAATATCGGAGTCATCCATGATTCTCACTCCAGTGATACAGTCATGATCCAGTCAATATCCATTTCATCAATACTTGGAGTTGACAGGACTTCCACAGGAACTAATCCCAATAATTGAGCATCACCAGTGCTTGCATACTTTGAGAGGGAATCTGCCTTCATGTTTTCTTCCCGAGGTATATGGTTTATCGTATAATGGTCCAGGTCCTCGAGAAGCTCCCAGGCTCTTGACAAGTAAGCGGGCATATTTCCTCCTTTGGTTTGAAAGTCTTTCCTGAATTGACACAAAATAAGTTGTGAATTACTGAAGATTTGCAATGCGTTGATGTTCAGTTCTTTAGCAAACTTCAGGCCAGCAATGCGAGCTTCATATTCTGCCTCAGTATTAGTCGAAGGAAATTCTTATCTTAATCCATAACAAAGTGACCGTCCTTCAGGGGTTTCAAGCACAACCCCAGCCCCGGAACAGTAATCGTTTCTTGCGCCATCGACATACAATTTCCATAGAATTGGGGAATTATCGGTTACCACATCCTCGCTATCACCTTTGTCTGTACATTCTGCGATGAAGTCTGCCAAAGCTTGTCCATTGATTGCTTTCCGGGGATGATACGTGATGTCATATTGACTGAGCTCAATATTCCACTTCAAAAGACGACCAGAGGTCTCAGGACGAAACAGGACTTGCTTCAAGGGCTGATCGGTGAGGACCTTGATGGGATGAGCTTGGAAATATGGCCTCAATTTTCTTGATGAAATCAGTAGACAATAAGCGAGCTTTTCCAACATTGAATAGTTCAATTCTGCCCTAGTGAGTCTCTTGTTGATGTAGTAGATCGGGCGCTGAATTTTCGCATCCTCCCGTACCAAAGCTGCACTGAGGGCATGAGACGAGATTGCCAAATATACAAAAATATGTTCACCATTGTCAGGCTTAGAAAGTATAGGAGGCGTTTCCATATGACGAATCAGCTCATCGAAAGCTTTTTGGCACTCAGGAGTCCAGTCAAAGTTTTTTCTTCCTTTCTTTAGAGCATCAAATAATGGAATGCATTTATCAGTAGCTTTGGAAATGAACCGACTCAAGGCAGCAACTTTTCCATTGAGACTTTGCAATTCCTTCTTCGTTCTAGGAGCTTTGACTTCTCTTAAGGCAGTTATCTGAGCATGATTAGCTTCAATGCCCCTTGCACTTACAATGAAACCCAGAAACTTTCCAAATTCTACCCCAAATGAACACTTCAAAGGATTCAGCTTCATACCATACTTTCGGAGGATTGAGAACATCTCTGCCAAGTGATCCATGTGGTCCACTGCTTTCTTTGACTTTACCAGCATATCATCGACATAAACTTCCATAGTCTTGCCAATTTGTGGTTTAAACATGGCATTAACAAGTCTTTGGTAAGTTGCCCCCGCATTCTTAAGTCTGAAAGGCATGACTCTGTAGCAGTAGAGACCAACATCGGTGATAAAGCTTGTGTCCTCCTGGTCTGGGTGATGCATCATGATCTGGTTATATCCGGAGTAGGCATCCATAAAAGATAGCAATTCATGCCCTGTCGTTCCATCCACCAACTGGTCAATCCTGGGTAACGGGAAGCAGTCTTTGGGCAGGCTTTGTTTAGATCTGAAAAGTCAATGCACACTGTCCATTTTCCATTAGCTTTTTTAACCAGTACTGGATTTGAAACCCAATTCGGATAAGTGGATTCCCTGATAAAACCATTCTCCATGAGCTGATCAACATCTTCTTTCAATGCTGCTGACCTTTCAGACATTGAGTTCTTCTTTTCTGCTTTACCGGTGCAAACTTTGGATCAATATTCAAGGTATGTACTGCAATTTCTGGAGATATTCCACACATATAGGCATGGGTCCAAGCGAATACATCCAGATTTGCTTTCAAAAATGATATCAAAACATTTTGAACCGTTGCATGAAGCCGCGAACCCACATTCAACACTTTGTTCGGGTCTTTCGGGTCAACAGGTACTGACACTGTCACTGTCACTTTAACTGGTACCACTATATTCTCCCCTGCACTGGCTTTTCTGGGATCCATCTCTCTTCGTGCACCGCTATGTTTGCATGTGCAGGGTCCACCCTGTAATTGCTACAAGGTTGATTCTTTGATGCGGACCGGGGCCGCCGCATCTTTTCCCATTTCTCTCTTCCTCGTTTCACGCAACTCTGTAAGATAACGTTCTCGTCCAGCATTCTGAT
Organism: Allium cepa; assembly: GCA_030765085.1. Classification (NCBI taxonomy): domain Eukaryota; kingdom Viridiplantae; phylum Streptophyta; class Magnoliopsida; order Asparagales; family Amaryllidaceae; genus Allium; species Allium cepa. Next base: position 904,716,176 of record CM060939.1, read on the forward strand.
CCCCTTTCACCACACCGACTCCATTATCTATGGGGAATTTTATATTCAGACACCATGGGGCAAGAATAGCTTTAAATGCTACCAGAGTTGGTCGGCCTAGGAAGGCATTTTAGGCAGAATATTCTTCAACAATAACAAAGGTCTATTTTCGAGCCACTTTTCTCTGCCCCCCTCCAAGCTCTACGAGCAAATCAATAGCCCAATTGGCTGTTTCGGCTCCCCAGTAAAACCAGCAATCTTTAGTGATGAAGCTTGAACGTCAGCCATTGGAATCTTGATCTGATCAAAAGTCTTCTTGAAGAGAATGTTGCACGAAGCTCCACAGTCAACCAGAACTCTTTTCACAGTAGCTGGCCCAATGCCAGCGGAGATGACCAAAGGATCAATGGTAGGAGCTTCAACACCCATCGAATCCATAGCACTGAATATAATGTCATCATTAAAAGTTTTCTACTGCTTCAGGGGTGCAGCATCTTCTAACACAAAAATACTTTCATCTGCCAGTGCGTACTTCAAAGCACGGGCGTATCTTTCCATCTCACCCCAACGCCTGCCAGCTGGGTGAGGGCCCCCTGTAACCACATTTATAACAGGCCTCTCTGATTCATGAGCTGTCGCCTTTTCACTTGAGCTAGGACGATGAACAGGAACCTGTTGTCCTTGAGTTGACGAAGTTGGGCCATTCTTGTTCCTTTTTACATATTGCTGGAGCTTGTTTTCCTTCAATAGTTCCTCAATTACCTCCTTCAAGTGACGGCACTCGTTAGTATCATGCCCGGGTTGGTTATGGAACAGGCAAAACCTTCCATTCTTCTCAGCTTTCCTATTAACTCTTTGCTTAGCTGGTGCGGGGAATTCGACCGTGTCTTTGTTCGCAAAGTAGATGTTCTCCGGGGTATCAGTCATAGGGGTGAAGTTGAAGGGACGACCTTTCTTTGAATCTCCTTGCCTCTTCTGACCATCATTCCCCCTCTGCTGATTGCCCGATTCTTTCTTATTTGGAACAGCATTACTATTTTCAGCCCCTATGGATGCCACCTTAGCCGGTGCTTGGAGGCTTTCCAGGCACATGAATTCATCGGCTTTCTTATAAAATTTGTCAAGTGTTTGGTTCTTTCATTTTCAACCACCTCCCGAACTCACTTGTCTTATCAATAGCCTTCATCAGGTACGTCAAAATCATTCTCGGCTCTGCGTTGTCCACTTCAGCCAGAGCTATATTGAAGCGATTCAAGAAAGCTCTAATAGATTCTCCAGGATTCTGCTCCAAGCTGGATAACGACATTATATCCTTTGCCTTTGACGCATACAATCGAAACTATTCCTTGAATTTCCGAGTCAAATCAGAAAATTGGTCTATCGATCGGACCGGCAGCTTTGTGAACCAAAGTAAAGCAACTCCTTCCAGGTATACTGGAAAATACTGGCATTTGATCTCATCAGAGGCTCTGGCACCCGTCATGTGCCAATCACACTTATACAGAAACTCATTAGGATCGCTCGTTCCCTTGTAAGCTGGAATAGTTGGAGGACAAACTTCCTTGGGGATTCTGCTTTCAAGATCTTTTCAGTGAATGGAGTTTTGCTCGAAGCGAAACCCCATTCTTTCTCATCTTCATTTCTTTGCATACTTTCCTTCATAATCTGACGAACCATGCCTGAGAAATACTCTTCATCATTTTTAGGCTCAGAGGGAAAAACACCAGCCATTCTCTCCGAATTTTTTCTTGACAACCGTTCACGGAGGGTTGGTTGCGGCCCCGATCCTCCGGCTTGGGGAGGTGTCCTTTCCACTGGGTCAGCTGGCCTTTGAGGGATATTTCTTCCTTCCACATTTTGCACTTCATCGGCAAGGTTTCCCTCTTTAGTTGCAGGCTGGCGGTTTGCCTCAAATAAAGCATTCAACCTTTCCATCATTAGGTTATTCCGAGCTTCCATTTGTCGATGTAGCCAGATACGACGGCATCCAGCTCTGCCCGTGTAACTCCGATAGTTGGAGTTGTTTGACTTAAAGGAGGAGAAGTGGCAGCAGTCTCGCGAACATCGTCGGATCTAACAGACTTGCGTTTTCTTCCGGGGGCCATTATTTCTGATAAACTCCTGGTTTTTAGAGAGATCCTTTCTACAAATTTCTATGAAGCTATGATGACAGTATCCTGAGTTGGGTTTCTCAGTGAAAGCACCAAAAATGTTAACGTAAAAAGTCAGACTCTAACACCCCGATGCAAATAGAGATTGAATGAAAGCACCACCTGTTAACACGGGAATCAGAAAAAGCAGTAATTCACTGAAAAAGCAGTCAGAGACACAGAGTTTATACTGGTTCGGCTTATAATCAAGCCTACGTCCACTTCAATCCTTTTTTATTGCTAAAATGATTACAATCCTTTACAATTTCCTTCAATTACAATTCACTTCAAAAGACAAGTAGCTAGAAAAACTTCGATGCAAGAGTGTTCTCCTAATTCATGGTTGAATATGTTTAATCCCTGTTTGAAGTTGACTGAAGCTTCTTGTGAGTTTCGAATGTTGGAGTAAGGCTCGGCTTGAAGATGGAAGAGTCTCGATGCTTTGAAGAAAATGATCGGAAACAGTCCCTTCCAAGTTGGAGATAGCGCTGTATTTATAGAGGAATTTTCATGCCAGGCCGTAAGTAGTAACCGACCTAAAATAGGTCGTGGATCGTAGCCAACCTAAGATAGGTCATAGGTCGCGCTCAATCTCTCATGCATGGCTCACGGCATAACTGGGATAAGCATGTTCTTCTGGATTCATATCACAAGTCCCAAGTCGCGGACGAGTTAACAGGCCGCGGCTTAAGTGACGTTGTATTGGATTTGTCTTCGTTTTCCTAGGTCGCTTACGACCTAACATAGGTCGTAAGTCGGTCGCGATTTAAGTGTGGTTGCTTTGAGTTTTTCCTGTCTTGAGTTGCTAGGTTGTTATTCTTCTTAGACCCCTAGGTCGGTAACCCTTTAAGTTGTTAGGTCGGTAACCTTTTAAGTCGTTAGGTCGCTAACCTTTTAAGTCGTTACCTTTTAAGTCGTTAGGTCGGTAACCTTTTAAGTCGTTAGGTCGCTAACCTTTTAAGTCGTTAGGTCGGTAACCTTTTAAGTCGTTACCTTTTAAGTTGTTAGGTCGGTAACCTTTTAAGTCGTTAGGTCGTAACCCTTTAAGTCGTTAGGTCGGTACCCTTTTTAGGTCGCTGAGTCATTATCAAAGCGGAGTTAACAGTACTTTCTCTACAGAAGAAAAGAAGTTAAAATCAGTAAAGAGAGGAGATAAAGGCTCGTTGAGATTCAGGAAATAATCAAGAAGCTCATCAAACTCATATGAAGCAAATGAGCAGTCTACTTGAGCAAGATCAGCATTAAAGTTACCTGGAGAAGTTGGCTTTCTAATGTCAATTTCATAAGCTTGTGCTTCAATGCTTTCTCCGCCTTCGTCTCCGCCTTGTGCGCTTTTAATCTCAGTTACGACTTTAGTCGTGGGCGAAGAATTGGAACCGGAGCCCATGATATCAATGTCGGCCGAAGTCGAAGGAGGGGCAGGGAGAATTAAAGGTGCTTCTTTCACTGAATGCTCCCCCTCCCATCATTTCGGCTCGTACTTTAACAAGATGCTCCTTTCCTCTGGCAAGAGCAGCACGAGTTTCGTCATCAAAGTAGTGTGCCTCAAGTTCATCTTCGGAATAACCGGCACCTTTGAGCATATCCATTACAGCCTCCCACACTTCAGCCAAAGTAATTTCGTATTTAGGCCCTAAAAATGCAAGACTGCCACGCCCTAGAACGCTTTGGATGTAAAAATAAAACAAAGTAGAGCTGATGTTGGCTTTTGTCTCTTCATGAGATTGTTCAACGGCTCTCTTTCCAGCCATGGCCTCATCACGTTCCTTTTCAGTCTTTGATAATTGAGCTTTCGACCTCATGATTTCTAAGTCCTGGGAGTTAGCTTTCTCCCGTAACTCTGCAAAGTCAGCATGATATTTTTCCACCGTCTTCTGTGTAGCTTCATGACGGGTTTCAACATACCGTTGAGCGCCATGAGCATCTCGAACTTGCTTCTGAAGCACTTCTTCCTTTTGAGTGTAAGAGGTGGAAGAAGTAGCAAGCTCGTGCTTAAGTTTCTCGACCTCCGCCTCAAGCTTTTCGTTGTACTCAGCGATGTTTTTCATTTCGGTGTTGTGTTGATCAAGAATTTTCCGCCATTCAGACTTGTCGTTCTCCATCGTCAGCATAGCTTCAAGGTTGGCCCGATTCACCCTCTGAAGCTCATCGACAAGCTTTTGCCACGCCGACATTCTCTCAATATCAAGTTTAACACTGTCAAGATTACGTAGCATGGCCTCTTTGTCGTTGGGAACCAAGTCATGGTCAAAGCGGACTCCCTTTAAGCACTAATGCGGGAACCGACTTTGAAGGGTTGGTGGACCTCTCTCAACTTGGTACGAGGTTCTGCCGAGAAGTGTCTGAATGTCAGCTCCTTCAAAGGCAGGAGACTTTGAAGGAATTTTAAGAGAAGTGAGAGCAGCGGCCTTTTCTAAAGTTGTAGATGCAGTGTTTTCATCAAGCCTGGCCCTCTTGCTTGGGTCTCCGATGTCATGACTCTTTCCTCTATCGTCATAAGTTTTTCTTTTATGAGAGTCATCGCCTCTGCGGGAAGAGTCATGTTGCACACCCCTTCTTCCTACCTTTCTTCATACGCTCTTCTCTCTTGAGCCTTTCAAGCAGCTCTCTCTTCATCAGTTTCCCCATCGGTGGGAAGATAGCGCCAGTAATCATACTGACCACGCCTTCCGTACTATTGAAAGTCGTCATAATAGGAACCGCTACGCCCCAATGGAGAACCTGAAAATGAGAAAGAGGAAAAACCTGAAAATCCTGGAAGTAAAAGCGCATATAGGTACATATAATTGCTGAAAAATCCTAAGTGTGTGTAACGTGCAGACTACGCGCGTTAAACTACGAACCACTCCTCGGTTGCGAAGAAATGATGGGTGTAGTAGCTAACGTCAACTCTTGAGTCGACGGAATCTGTTGCAAAATAGAAGTTGCCTCAACTACTGAAGAAGAAACCCTAGTGGTAACAGGATCATCTTAAAAGAGCTCCTGTGAGGTGATAAACAGGCCGCTCAACCCTTCAAAAGTGTCATCCCCGCTCTGCTTGGCAGGACTTGTTTTCCCGGTTTCTCCATCACCAGACTTCCCTGAGTGTTGGGGAGATTCTCGAGGCTCTTCTTCTTCAATGACCGGGGCAAGTGAAAATTTACCAGATGACCCCGCGACATTAATAGAAGTAGAGCACTTCACCAGAGAAGCCTCAGGAGCAGGATCTTTCAGTGTAGGCTCCTCAACAGAAACTGGGGCATACCGTGCCTAGGCCGGAGAATCAGGAACTTCGTAAGGGTGAGTAGAGCGGGAAGGGTGTAAGAGTACGAACTGATGAAGGAACTCGTCTCTTAGCAAAAACTTGATACTTCTCTCCTCAGCCGCTATAGCATTAAGCCTCTCAAAAGTATGCTTGTGGCTTGGATCTCTACAAGGAGGAGGAAGGACTGCAAAAGTAGAGAGCGAGGTTAACATTTAGCAATTTGGATCTCGCAAAGCTTAGAAAATGAAAGAATGGGGATAAGTAAGCTTACCCCCTACTCTCCAGATAGCGTAAAATCCCTGGAGGCAACGGACAAAGAAGAACTGGTTTAGGAAACCATGAGCGCTATCAGAGAGATCAGGATAAGCTTGCGTTTTCTGGCGCTCCTCACATATATAATGGGAGGATGGCCTTTGTTTCTTGCAAATGTGCATAAATAGCAGATTTCTTCAAAGCTTGGGAGGCGGTCAAGTGTCCTTTTGAAGAGGACGCATAATCCCATCAAAATGGCATAGCCGTTGGGGTGCAATTGAGAAGGAGAAATAGCCAATCGGCGAAGGAGTTGTTGGAGAAAATTGTTGAAAGGAGGAATGGGTCCACAAAGGCACATTTCACGGTTAACGGCAACAAACCCAAAGGGAGGACTGTCAGCAAAATCATTTGGCCCAGGGAGAATAGCATCTGCTTCTATAATCCCAAATTGGGCGCGTAACTGGTTGAACACCCGGTAACTCAGGGTAGTTGGAGTTCTTTCTGGTGGGTTGACCAGTGGACCAGCCATCGGGAGGGCCTCTCCAGTTTGTACTGCTTCTCCCTCTTGACGAGAAGACATTCTACACAAGGAATTGGAATTCAAATATGAAGGTGCACGTTTCCTTAATGTGTGAAGTGTTGTGCAAAACTAGTAAAGTGACAAGCAAACATGACTGAAATTAAGTTAATAAACATGAAAATTTTCAGAGCTTGTCCGAATTCAGGTGTAGTATTGTTGCAAAAAAAAAATCAGCTCTAGTTGATTAATATCGTTTTACTACTTCACTTGAATTCGTTGATTCGCAGCATTTCAAACGATTTCTTTAAGTTGATTATAATTTATCGACTAATCTGTCATTTCATGTGGGCAATCAGTGGCAGTATATTCGCCGTAGTTTTCTGCAAATGTTATATTTAACAGGTTATTAGCATTAAAGTTTTGCATAATCTGATTAAGTAAACATAGCAAAGTCATGCAAGTTATCTCGGCAGTTCAAAGTTCGAGTTGGAAGTGCAATCAAATTCCATAGAAATTTTGAAGCTCCCGGCTTGTCCAAGTCCTAAGTTGTTCACGACCTAACAGGAAGGTCAAAGTGGGTCTAGGTCACAAGAAATGGTTTGACAGTGAAAAGTTGTCCAAATCCTAAGTCGTTGCACGACCTAAAGCTTAGGTCGTCACACGACCTAAAAGTTAAGTCGTCAAGCTTCAAATCAAGACCATTTTGAATCTGGCTAAGCCCTAAGTCGTCAGGAAGCTGATACGGCCTAAAGAGTTAAGCCGTGTGCAATTAAGGCCGCAAGAGTTCTTAGGTTGGTCAAGTCATAAGTCATGCAAATTTGTTAGGTCGCAAGGATTTTAAGGTCGTTTAGAACCCCTAGGTCGCCTCTGGTGTTACTTAGCAATTTCAGATTATCTCCTTAACCCACTAACTCTTCTCCAACCCGGTAACCCGTTATCATCCATTAGCGACAAAGTCCACCATCTTCTCAGCAAAAACCCAAACCCTGATCCAAGTTACACCAAATCACCCAAAAAATTGATCTAAATCATCACAGAGCTACCATAAATCTAGCACGATGCTATAATCTTATGAATCGCAATGACTATATAGCCAATAATGATTAAAATCAATCGCAACTTGACTTGAAAGTTAGGCAAGGCGTACGAAGTTGATTTGTGGTCGGGGGTAAAGATTCGTGTTTCAGCAACAGTCGCGGTTGGATTAGGGACCAAGTTCACTTACATGATGTAATAGTAAGGTTGAATTGTTGATCGATTAGCTTGAATTCGCCTTTGGAAACTCGAAAAGTCGCTAATGGCACAAAAAGATATGGAAGCAGTTAGTGAGGAGGAGGAAGCGAGCTAATGGTTATATAGGGCAGAAGAAAATGGATGTGCGGGTTGAGCTATCTTTTAGGTCGCCCGCGACTTAACAAAGTTAGGTCGAAGCACACGACCTACGATCTAGGCGTGTACTTCAAGGGGCAAGTGTCAACACCGCTTTTCTAGCAACCTAAATATAGCGCGACCTATAGGAATGGACGACCTAACGACCTAAAGGTAGACAACCTAACTGCCTAAAGGAATGGATGACCTAACGACCTAAAGGTAGACGACCTAACTGCCTAAAGGAATGGACGACCTAATGACCTAAAGGTATACGACCTAACTGCCTAAAGGAATGGATGACCTAACGACCTAAAGGTAGACGACCTAACTGCCTAAAGGAATGGGACGACCTAACGACCTAAAGGTGAACGACCTAACGGCTAAAGTTCTCTGCGACCTAAGGTGTTAAAGCGGCAGTGGCCTAATGCTTTGACAACCTATTTTAAGTCGGCAGCGATCTAATACTTAGTGGGAAAACTATGTATCAACTATGCTGCCTCCCATAGGTCGTTAAGTCGTACCTGTTAGTTCATATAGAGAGGGGCGCACCACTTAGGTCGTAGCTCGTGATTCCTTAGCTCGCCAACGACTCAAGACCTATTTTAGGTCGCTCACGACCTAAAACCCATCCAGATAACCCTATAAATACGGCATATTCTCCAACATTGAGGGGACTTTTTTTTGGGATCATTTCTATAAAGCATCAAGGCCTTGTCATTTTCTTCAACCCTTGCAATACATTCAACATTCCAACCTCCAAGGACGCTACTACGAATTTCAAGAGAGAATCTACGTCATTCAACATGAATCCGAAAGGATTATTCTTCTTTGAAGTTTGAGCTACTTGTCCGAAGTCTGTTGTAATCGAAGTGCATTGTAAAGAATTGTAATCAAATCATCAATAAAAGAGTTTGAAGTGGACGTAGGCTCGATCTTAAGCCAAACCACTATAAAATTGTTGTCTTTTACTGCTTTTCTGTGATTTCTCTGCTTATACTCCAATTCCCGTGCGAGCGGGTGGTGCTTTCATACTTACACTACTTACACCGGGGTGTTAGCGTCAGATTTTTACGTTAACACCCTCCTTGAAATTACCCCTACATTAAACATGCATGTATTATTTTCTTTTGAAAATATATCACACTTATGAAAAAAAATAAGTTATAGATTTACAAAAATAAACTTATATATCTCCAAGACTATATATATACATACATATTTGCTGTTCCTATATAAAATAAAATAAGTGTGTTTATTATTATTATTATTATTGTTGTTGTTGTTGTTGTTGTTGTTATTTTCTTTTCCATTTCTGTCTTCTGCTTAAACTATACACATACACACACACACACATATGTATATATATCATTTTTTTCTGTTTTGACCTTTATAATTTTCAGGACAAAACTTCATATATTTCACTATAAAAATAAATTTAAATTGAATTGATAAATTGCATATACCTTTCTCGAGTTCATCATGAACATTACGATCGAGAACCATTGCTATGGCCACTTCTACATCACCCAAACGAATCACGTCCCCTTCCATCGCTGCGAAACTTCACCCCACGACGAACGTGACCTGCCCCTTACTTCTATGCGTGCTGGAGATCCTCCATGACGAAGTCGATCGCCTCCACCTCCAAACACTCGGCCGTAGCAGCACACGAATGCGACCCATAGGCGATCGAACTCGAGATTCTTCAGAATCATTAACCCTAAATCAAATGGCCAGCTCCCATATCGCCTTTAACTGCTCGCGCTTTGACCTCGTTTCGCCACATGAATGTTGACACCACCATCGCCGCGCTCAAGGTCTCGAGCAGTTGCCACCTCCCTAATCGAGTTCGTGTGCCATACCACCTTCCTCATATTCACGATTGGATTTGAAGTCGAATTGATTTCGATTCGAAATCAATCTCGTTGCTTTCTAATTAATTTTTTTAATAAAAATGAGGATATGAGGAATGGCCATTATTTCTTTTTGTAAATCGAGAGGGTTAGTAACAGAAGGACGAGAAGAACGCTTATTTCTTTTCATTCATTAGCTTACGAACGAAGCCATCTTTCTTTTTTTTTCTTTTTTCTGAACGAAGAATAGTACTTAACTTTTTTATTTTCTTTATCAAACGACGAAGCGTATTAAAGAAGGTAACACGTGCTTTTAAACTTCTATACGTGATGCTAGTTACAGTATTCAATGCAATTTCATTATTCATCTTTAAATTTAAATATAAATTATTGAGAAAACGAAGCCAAAAATCCCAATCACAAATCGAGGCGTGCCGCTAGATGTTTATAACGTTATACCCCCATTCCGAACGCAATGAAAAACGTTTCGAGCCCTAACTCGATCATATTGAGAAGATAACCTTTTAAACCAGTTATTAAATTAAATTTCGATATAATTTTCAGCGCGTTTGCCTTTCGTACGGCTAAACGACAACTCCGAATGCTACGAAAATTGAAATCTGATAATAATACAATATTACGGATCAAATGCAATTGGTTTCGTCAAATTTCGAGACTGTGCCACGGAAGGCTATTTTTAAACATCGCTTTAAATGATATAATTTCAAAATCAAACAAACTGCTTTTAAATTAACTTTTAAAAGTTTTATTACCTCCAGTGTTATCAATATAAATTTTCTAAGCCTTGAAAATATTTTAAATCAGCTTGAAATTTCAGATTCAAATTTTTACCCAACATTACTAAATAAAATTCAATAATTTAATTGCCAAATTCATATTTATATTTCGAACTTCAAGAAACTAATCTCCAAATATTTAAAATCAATTAAATATTCCATTTTCAAATGTTCAAAAAAATCTGGGTCGTCACATCCTTCCCCCTTAAAAGAATTTCGTCTTGAAATTACTAGTTAAGAAGAATGATCCTTAACCCGTTTATCATTTTCCCAAAACCAAACAGTTCAACTTACCAAACAAATCTTTTTTTAATTAACAACCCATTATCGCTTCAACTAACTTTTCAAAATTAATCATAGATTCCAAACAACATTGTTTTCTCAATAATTCAAATTTAAATTTAAATTCAAATTTCAAATTCCAAAATTTTCTCAAAATTTTTCTAACTCCCTAAATTTCCGAAAAATTTCGCCGGCGTCCCCTTTGCGCGGCCAGCTCGGTACGACTACAAAATGGCACCACAGGCCCTCAGTTTCTAAAGGAAAACAAAAGGCCAAGTGGCTAGAGAAGAAAATAATCAAATTTCGTATAAAAATTTAAATACATACCTTTTGTCGAGCAATTCAATTTTATCTTCGAAATCAAAATCACAATTCCATTTCCTTTAATACACCTCTATATCATGCTAGCCATAATATCCAATTACAACATTCAAATATCATATTTGCACATTCCTTTACGGAATTTTAATATATACTACTTATACCAATTTTACTTCAGTATTGAATTTATATATCCATTTCCATTCAATCTTACATTTCCAATTTTATTTGAATTCAGTTTACACTTTCATTTTAATTTGGATTCAATTTACCTTCCGAATATTGAATTTTTATCAATCATCTTTCATTCCCAACTGATTCATATCACTATTTTAAATCAGTTTCATTTACTAATTCATTACAAATTCCAATTCATGTAATCTCAAACCATTTCTTTATATTTCCACCTTTATTATCTTTAGTTCACTTCGAACTAATTTTACAATTTTACACAATTTGAATTGGTTTTCAATATTCAGTTTCAATTCCAGTTTTATTCTTTTGTTCATTCCCAAAAATTTATTTTCAATTCACCATTTTGGTTTACAACCACTTTTATCTAAAATGTATTTGAAATTCCATATGAATTTAATTTACCTTTCATTTGTAATTATTGAATTCGATTCATTTCAAATCATATTCAATTTCGTCATTCCTTTAATTGGTTTTATTTAGTAATGTTATTTCAGTATTTCACTTTATTTAATACAAATCAAATTCAATTCCAATTCCAGTTCTATTTATTTACAAATCGAAAAGAATTTTAACATTAAATTCACTTTCATGTACTTGAAATTGCAAATTTATTCATTCATTCACAATTTATTTTCCATCGTAATAATTTTATTCCAATCATTTTAGTTTATTAGACTTCTAAAATTCACCTTCATTTAAATTAACTCAAGTTAATTGTGACGACCCGGAATTTTTAATCATTTGAAATTGGAATATTTAATTGATTTTAAATATATAAAAGTTAATTTTAACTTGAATTCAAATATCATTATTTATTTTATAATCAAATTATTGAATTAAATAATTTAAAGTTGGGTAAAATGTTGAATCCAGGGTTTTAAGCCTGTTAAAAATAACTTGAGGGCTCGTAAAATTTATATTGATAGTGCTGAGGATAATAGAATTTTTAAAATTGAATTTAACAGTGATTTGTTCAGTTTTGAAATTTCATCGTTTAAATTGAATTTAAAAATAGCCATCCGAGGCACAGTCTTGGAATTCAACGAAACCAGCTCCATTGGATCCGTAATATTGGATTATTATCGGATTTCAAATTTCTTATTGATTAGAGTTGTTGTGTGGGCGTACGATATATAAACGCGCTGAAAATTTAATTGATAATAGTCGATATGAAAAGCTACCTTCCCTATACGATCGAATTAGGACTCGAAACCTTTTCCATTGCGTTCGAAATAGGGATATAACATTAGGAATGCCTAGCGAAGCGCCTCGATCGGAGATCAAAATTTTAAGCTACTTAAACGAGATATTTTCAATACTAAAATTTATATTATTCATGTCAGAAAATCAAGTCCAGTCGCCTTCCATCTTTTCAAAACATAAATTGTCTCCTCACGCATGGCAATTCAATTCGTTTTCTCCTTTATAAAATCAATCTCTTCTCCTTCTCTTGTTTGAACAACCGAAAGGAAAAAAAACAACAATTCTAAATCGAAAAAAAAGGCGGCCTTTGGTAATAATCACGAAGTATCAATTCTAAACTAAAAGCTTTGTTCCTAAATTAGATCATCGCACACTTCGTCTTCATGAAATCGATTCAAGTCAGAGAAAAAAATGGAGGTCAACGAGGCGAGGGCTTCACGAGTTCGAAAGGGATTTCAATCTGGAATCTTGAGGCAAGGCGCGAGGGGTTTCGGCGAGCGTCGACATGGAGGCCACGTCGTTCAGGTGGAGGTCGCGCGAGTAGATTCGCATTAGGGCAGAGGCCTGAGGCTTCAACGTCGAGTGGCGGTTTTCATACGGGCTTGAGCTTGGAATTTCTGGTGGCCGAATTAGGGTTTTCGTGTGCAGAGGGTTCGTTTTAGGGGAAGAGGTGGAAGGAGGACCAGATTTGCATGAGGTATCGTCTTCTGTCTATTATAAATTTTATGTGCAGTAATCATATTTTAATCAAAGTAAAATATTGTATGTTGGTTAGTAGGAAATAAATTAACAAATAGTTAATAAAACAATTTAATTCTTTAATTTATAAATCTATTTATGTGTATACAGTAATGTATAAATACAATTTTTATTCTTTTCGTTTACAGGAAACAGGTTTTAAAAATATTTATATTTTTTTACACTTATTTTAAATTTTAAAATTTTATAGGTTAAACAGAAATTATTATAGATTTGAAAGATATAAGGATTTAAATTTAATGTGCGACGACCCGAAATTTTTGAGCAATTGAAATTGGAATATTCAATTGATTTTGAATATTTAAATGTTAATTTTTAACTTGAATTCAAATATCATTAATTATTGATAATTAAATTATTGAATTAAATAAGTTGAAATTGGGTAAAACGTGGAATCTTGAGTTTTAAGCCTGTTAAAAATAATTTGAAGGCTTGTAAAATTTCTATTGATAGTACAGTGGATAATAGAAGTTGTAAAATTGAAATTAGCGGTGGTTTGATCAGTTTTGAAATTTTATATTGTTTAAATTGAATTTAAAAATAGCCTTCAGAGGCACGGTCTCGGAATTCGACGAAACCAGCTCCATTGGATCCGTGATATTGAATTATTTTCGGATTTCAAATTTCGTAGTAATTAGAGTTGTTGTATGATCGTATAAGATAAAAACGCTAGACAATAATTATCGATTTAAATTTAAATAATATATTCACATGTACCAATCATCTTTCAGTCATCTATTCACCATCACTGCAACTCCCCTCAAATCTTGTCCCCCTTTCTCAGCTTTAAGTACGATAGCGTCTATTCTTGTTCCCTCCTTCCTTCTTTTGGAAGCCAAAATCGAGCCCTTCTAAGTAAATTCGCGCACCCTTATCCTCAGTAATTCGAACGAATATCAAAACAAATAACGGCCGCTTGCCATTTCTTTCAGATCGAATCGAGATTTCCTTCCCTTTTTCAGTTTTCATTTAAATCGCAACGATTTCGTTCATCTAAAAAAAAGAAGAGAAAAGGACGCGAGCAATCAAAGGCAACTTCGTGGATTCGAAATCAAGTCTTCTCGTTCGTTGAAATCGACTTTGATTCTTAGTTGAATCTGTGTCATTCGCAAGCATGGAAGGCCCTATCTTCGTTCGAAGCGAAATAGGCTAGGGTTTACGAGGCTCGAAGAAGGCACGCGAGACCGTAGATGGTTAGGTTCGATTCCAGGAAATCATACGCATGAGCAAGGGAGGAAAAAGGTGGCGATCTCGAGCGGCACGACAGGGATTTCGAGTGCGGTGCTCGGGGATGCTCGTTTGCCAGAGCTGAAGTGCCGAAAGGCAGGATCTTGGTGGCAGGTATTAACTGTGTTATTTTCTCTTAGTTTATATATATGTATACATATGCAAAACAAAAGAATATAATTATAGTAGGGTATAAGATAATTCCATTTTTATTTAGTAAATATATGCATAGTTAAATTTAAATTTGATAATATAGGCAAACAGTATATACATACATACAAAGAGCAGTTAATTAAGATGTTGATTAAAGTTTAAAAGAGAAATTTAGAGGAAAATCTGTTTGATTGAATTATTAGTTTAATCAAATAAATAAATGATGATTGATGGCTTGATTTGCGCAAATATTAATAAAATCGTATGATGTTTATACAAGGATCAACACTATGAAGAAAACAAGTCGAGATTTGGATTGGGTTTGCAAATATCAAAGGTGAGTTAATCTCACTCGGTTGACTTTAATATAAATTTAAATGGATAAATTTAAATAAATTGGTTGAATGGTTGAATGGATTGATGTGCTATATTTAGTATATATCACATCTTGGAATGATTGATTTTCCGGCATTATATAGCGGATAAGACCCTATGCGCCGCATAATAGCGGATAATATTATATTTAATCCCATATACCGCGATATTCCACTTGAAGTGGAATTGGTATTTAATATTGTGCTAACATTTGTGGATGCAGGGAGAGCAGGTTGGAGGGATCCAACTGGATTCCTCAAAATATTTAATTTTTTTTTAAGTATTATGTGATATGATTTTTGTTATCCTATGATGAACTATGTGAATAATTGGATGTTATGGTATGGTTGGACCTATTTGGATATATTCTGAGTTATCAAAATCTCGAGGATGGAATTTTTGAAAAGAAATAAAAGAGTAAATTTTTGAGTAAAATAATTCAAGTGGATTAGAATAAATTAATAATGAATTGAAAATAAAATAAAATAAAATAAAAGCGATTGCAAAATTCTAACAAATTTGGGATAAGAGGATTTTGAATTAATAATGAGAATAATAATTTGTAAAGCTTAAGTGGTATTATTTGAAAAAAATAAAGAATTTATTTTTAAATTAAGGACTAAATTTAATTAAGTGATAAAGAAGGACATCTGAAAATTGGTATCTTCAGTTAAAAATGGTTTTTACTCAAAATAAGGAAATAAAATCTGAAAGTTAGTGAAATTTGAATAAATGAAGTAAGAGAAGGAATTTATTTTAAAGTGAAGTAAAATTGGGAATCAATTGCAAATTAATTAAGTGTTTGGGTTTTGGAAATATAAAAAGAAGAAGTGAGATTTGGGAATTTATAAACTGGGTTTATAAAGTGAAATAAAATGTCTGCGGATAATTTAAAATATAAATTCAAAGTAAGAATTTATTAATGGAATGAGAATTTGTTTAAAAATAAATGGTGATTTATTCTTAAGAGATGTGAAAGAGAAGAGTATTTCTCTGGATAGCCAAGTAGGGTTTTCAAAGAAATTTTAAAATAAAATTTAAGGTTTTAGTAATGTTTTAAAAAGCTAATTTTGGAAGATTTATTATTTCTAAATGTTAATCTTTAAAGTAAGTATATGTTGTTCAAAGTTATTATTGTAATAACTATATAAAAGTGACTTGGTATTATGATTAAAAGAGGAAATTTAGTTTATTTTATAAAGTGTTTTTATTTAAAATATTCTTAAAGTATATATATATATTTTTAAAGTATTAAAGTAGATTTCATTTTTATGTTATAAAGTATTTTATAATAAAGTTATTTAGAGTTTCTTTAAATCTTAAGTGTTTTGTACTTGGTGTTCCAGTGGAAATAATTAATTGGGAATGTATTCTGTGAGAGGAAACTGGTTCGAAACTGTTTCCAAAGGGGTTTGAAAAGTGGAAATTTATCTTATGAAGATATTTTGGGATTAATAAATATTTTGGAAAATTATTTATTAGTTGATGGTTGTTTGTGAATATTAACTGACAGGTAAATAACCGACTATCAATATTGGCCAAATGCGCCGATCGTTTCGAAGAGACCGGGATCGAGATTTATTTCTCGAAAACCACTTCGATCCGGTTTGTACGTTTCATGAAAAATATTTTGGTTTCGAAGATGGAGCAGTGAAGTGCAAGGGCTAATCGCTACTAATCCTGAGGATATTTCCAAAATGGATGTAGTAGGAATAGTGCCTTCGGTTCTGTTCGAATCCGGGACGGACTTGTATGGATGAATGCTTGTGAAACATCGTCAGGTGGACGATGGGCATTCTAAGGAATTTGTTCTATAAAGGTAACGCTTAGCCTCAAGCCTCAGCAAATGGGAATGACTGAAAATCAGCGGATATGCAGCAAGGCTAGGTGGGTAGCCCCCAAGCAGGGTGAGGTCATTCCAGTCTAGATGTCCCTTTGTATTTCGGGTTAGTGGGCGGTTGCTGATCCCAACCGCGGGGTGATCTCACTCGGGATTATCCAGCAAGGGATAGTCCCGGCCATGTGTTGTAGGGGAGCAGGCGTACTCCTGGGTACGGTGATCTAGGCCCCGTACTGTGACAGGTGGTACCCCAGTGCCTAGTCATTGGTTGGAAACCCATTCTCCTTACGAGCCTTGTACGAGTTTTGTTTGTATTACCCACTTTTGTGGCTAGTAGCTGGAATTTAATAGATGTAACAATTTCGGGTATTTTATAAGTATTTGTAAATTGACCCTATTATAATATCAGAGGATTTCTATAAAAATTGTTTTAGCTATCGTAAGGTAAAAACCCGACATGTTTATTTGTGGCGTGGTCTTACGAGATGCTTTTGTTTCCAAGAGATTTTTGAAAACTTTAATAATCAATTGGGTGTGATTTTCTAAAGTTGGTAATCCAGACTGACTCAGGTGTTATTTAACTGTAATGCTCGGGTCAGACCGAGTATTATAGGATACAGGATATGATGCTTTGGAGCTCAGGAGACGAGCTGGATGACGATACGTATTTACGTACTTGTTTATGTATATATTCCGCTGTGTTGAGTTGTTGTGTATCCATTGTATGATATTGATTTTGAGTTGTGATTGATGTACTATGATGATGTAATATATGTAAACAGAAATATTTCACTTTTGAGCAAAGATTATTTATTATCTATTATATTTTATTCCACTTCGATGGTTATATTCTGTTGTTGTTTTCTCTACTTTCTTCTTCTATCTCTTCTTCTTTAATCCAAATGGTTCGTGTTTCTGTACAACTTGAGTTGATTGTTGTAGAATAGTGTTGACTCAAGGGGTACGGATTTGCGGGTCGTTACACTTTGTATCAGAGCTTAGGTTGGAGATAACCTCGGCTCTGGTGGGAATTACTCATAGAATAGAGTCAATCGTACTCTAAAATGAGTGAGCGTATTAATAGATATGAGCGCGTATTTGTTAGTTGATATAGAAATGGTTTTATATTGTGTTGATTGGTTTATTGAGTGGCGTGTGAACCTTCGTCGACACAGCCTAGTCAACTGTATCGTAGGGGTTTCTAAACGCTTGAGTAGAACATTTCGACACAATATTGTTTTCGAATGTGGGTGAATGAAATAATTTTACCCAAAAATATATTTTGATATAAAGTAAAGTTTTTGTAAACTATTTTAGCTAATATATGGTTGCTTGGATGTTAGGAATGATAATATTAAATTATTATCATTATTGTGTAAAAAACAATTAACTAGAAATTGAAAATATAACCAAAGGTTAAGGAAATAAATTCATTATAAAATGAAATTTATAAATGTGGATTATAAATGTGATCTATAAATTGAAATATAATCAAATGTTAATTTGTATGAGCTTAAGTTATGTAGATGAATTATAGTTAATATTTGATTTAAGCCAGAATTTGAAAATTTAAAATCCCGGAGATTTTGGAAGTGTTTTCGAAGTGGTTTGAAGACAAATAATAACATTATTATTTTAAAGGTACTTCTGGAAGCATATTGTTTCAAATAAAATTTTGGGAAGGGATATAACATTGAATTCACTTCAGTAGCTGGAAAATAACTTCGGTGATGACTGCAGCATCATCGATGTTCATTTTCGAGTTTCTAAGTGATGGATTGCTGCCAAATTGATTTGTTTAGAAGAGTTAATTTGCTTTTGAAATTTCAAAGGAAATTGTTGGGAATAAAAACCAGGATTGGTTTAAAATTTTGAGAAGTATGATTTGGGATATTGGAGATTTCAAAATGATTTGAAACCAAAAGCCCGGTGTTTAAAAATCCTGATGAGATAGGTTGTAAGCTTATAAATTGAGATGAGTTTTAAATCGGGAAGGAAATATAAGCTTTGAATGTTGGAATTTAAATTTAAAGGGAAAAGTTAAAAATGAAATTAACTTGGATTGGGAAATAAAATTTAACTGGATTGAATTAATTGAGTAGGCTGAAAATAATATCCAGTTGTATTCGAACTACGTTGAAATCGAATTGAGATGAAATAAATCCGAGTTATAATAAAAGTGAATTGGAATAAGAATTCAATTGAGTTATTGAATGGAATTATATTTTTACCTGAATAAATGGAAATAAATTGGATAAGGAATTGGATTGGATTAAATAAATTAGAATAACTTGTGATAACTTGTGATAGAATTAAAAATGCATGGAATAAAATATGTTTGAGATATAAATAAGCATAAGGCTTGAGTTAACAATAAAGGGAGAATATATTCAAGCCTATAATGAATGGAGTTGTGAAAATAATAAGTGGTGACTTCTAAAATTTGAAAAGTGTGATAGAAAACCCAAGGTAAATATTTTTGATGAATTGGAAAATAAAACTTGAATTATAAAATAGATTAAGCTTTAAGGAAATTAAATAAAGTGATATTTGGAATTAAAAATCAAGTATTGAACTATAAATGGGGGAGAACTAATTTGATAATAAATTAGTTACTGAAATGTGTAAATGGAGTTCAATGTAGTTAAATAGAAGCTGAATGGCAAGCTAATAATGAAGATTGGAAATAAAACTCAAGTTAGAAATCCAATTCGACTTGGATCAATAGTGAAGTAAATGAAATTGAATTGTAAGTTAATAAATTGGATGGTAAATTAAAAGTAAATGGTAGAATCAGAACTTGAGTTATAAATAAAAATTTAACTTGAAGTGTTAACACATTAAATATAATTGGAAATGTGTCGAATAAAGGAAAATGAAATTGGATTAAAATAGTAATGGTTTGTATTGCAAATAAAATCCAATTCGAGTATAATGAGTTAAGTATGTGCTTGGACATTGTTTGATAAATTGGGAAGGTGAATTAAAATCAAATAGAATTTGATTAGATGAGAATCAAAAAGGGAGGTGAACTTAAGTTGAAGTGGAAGAAATTGAGTAAATTAACTTAAGTTAAGAATAATTAGAAGCTCGGCTACGAGTAGAAATGGAAGACCATTAAATTAAAGCTTGGGTTGAATTGATTCGGGCATGGTTAGTAATATACTAGATTGGAATGTGTCGAGCTAAATAAATGGTCGTGAATGAATTAAAATAGAAAGAAAATTTATTTGGTAATGAAGATGAGCCTAAGTTGTTGATGGTTTCGAATGAACTAGTTTGGTTAGTAAAATGAAATGCGAGTGAATGGATTCAAATTTAAAATGAAACGAAAATGGGGATATATGAATGTGAATAAATTTGAAAATGAAATAGAATTATGTATCAATTGAGTCGAAATCAATTTAAATTGGTTATAAAACATAAGTATTTATTTATTTACATCGATCTCGTCAAATTGCATAGAATAAGTTGTCATTGAATGTAATGGAAGTAATTAAAATTCTATGAATTGATAGGAGTAAAATAAATTGATTTTGAGAGCAATTGAATTAAATATGAGTTCGGTTTGCATAAAAATAAATTGAACGTAAGTGATTAAATTTGAAACCATTCAAATTGATGAAGGTGTATAGGAATTGATTGAAAACCATTCAAATTGAATGAAAATGATTAGTAAATAAGTTGAAATAGTTGAATTAGCACGGGAACTATATAAATTGCTTACGGAAAAATGTTTGGTATGAGTTTCTTTTAGAATTCATATGTTTTAACTATTGCAAATAAGTGATATGCTGTTAAACTTCATATATATCGTACTTACATGTTTAAATTGAGTAAGTACAGGTACCGGGAAGCCGTTTGGCTGGACTTTGGGCACGCTAACTACTAATAAATAAGACGCTTGCTTAAAAATGCTAAATAAGGTACGCCTACGCAATAAAATAGGAAATATGAACTGTTTTTGGTTTTTCCGACCGTGTGGGTCGATGTATATATATTTATGTCTTTTGTCAAATTGCAAAAGCTCCTCCGTACAAAGGAGACTCTGCCAAAATTTTCCAGAAATTTTGGGAGTTAGAAAATTTTTGAAAATTTTTGAAAAATTTTTGTTAACGACAAACGGTTTCAAATTGGGAATTGAAATTAATTAGTAAATGAAACTAACTAAAATAATGACATGAATTAGTTATAAATGGAAAAGAAAATTCAATATTTAAAGTTAAAGATAAATTGAATTCATATAGAAATGTAAGAATCAATTTGAATAAAATTAGATATAAACTAAAGAGGTAAAATGGGAATAAATACAAGAAGCATATAAAATGCTTATACTAACTTAAGAGTGAATGATAAATTCTTAAATGAAAGATTGATACTACAAATATAATCTGAGATAATATTAGAATGAATAGATATTAGCATTTTGTGAAAAAGTCGATAAAATGTTTTTGGAATATTATGATTGGATATTAGTGCTAAGCAGGATATGCAGGTAATATAAAGGGAAAGAGAA
Source organism: Allium cepa (assembly GCA_030765085.1). NCBI lineage: Eukaryota > Viridiplantae > Streptophyta > Magnoliopsida > Asparagales > Amaryllidaceae > Allium > Allium cepa. The sequence goes on from CM060939.1 coordinate 904,737,213, forward strand.
TTGATTTTGGATTTCAGAAGATAAATGTGAAATGCTCGGAAAAAGAAAAGTTATGTGTTTAAATTTTTGTGAAATTTGATTGAGTTTTCGGATCTAGCCACTTGGCCTTTTATTCTCTTTTGAGATTTGGGGGCCGTAGAGCCATTTTGTAGTTGTACCGAGCTAGCCGCGCAAAGGAAACGCTGGCAAAAATTTTCAAAAATTTACGGAGTTAGAAAAATTTTGAGAAAGTTTTGATAATTCAAATTTGGTTTTAACTTTAAAATTTGAATTGTCAAGTAGTGATATAGTTTGAGGCTTATGGATAAGTTTGAAAGGTTAGAAAAAGGGTTAGTCAGTCTTTGATAAAAAGATTTGTTTGGTAAGTTGTTAAAAAACTATTTGGGTTGAGGGATTAGTTAATGGGTTATGGATCATTCTTCCTAATTAGCAATTTCGGGGATGAATTTCTTTTAAGGGGGGAGGAATGTGACGACCCGAAATTTTTGAGCAATTGAAATTGGAATATTCAATTGATTTTGAATATTTAAATGTTAATTTAAAACTTGAATTCAAATATCATTAATTATTGATAATTAAATTATTTAATTACATAAGTTGAAATTGGGTAAAATGTGGAATCTTGAGTTTTAAGCCCGTTAAAAATAATTTGAAGGCTTGTAAAATTTATATTGATAGTACAGAGGATAATAGAAGTTGTAAAATTGAAATTAGCGGTGGTTTGATCAGTTTTGAAATTTTATATTGTTTAAATTGAATTTAAAAATAGCCTTCCGAGGCACGGTCTCGGAATTCGACGAAACATGCTCCATTGGATCCGTAATATTGAATTATTTTCGGATTTCAAATTTCGTAGTAATCAGAGTTTCTGTATGATCATACGAGATAAAAACGCTAGTCAATAATTATCGATTTAAATTTAAATAATATATTCACATGTACCAATCATCTTTCAGTCGAATTCTATTCACCATCACTGCAACTCCCCTTAAATCTAGTCCCCCTTTTCTCAGCTTTAAGTATGATAGCGTCTATTCTTATTCCCTCCTTCCTTCTTTTGGAAGCCAAAATCGAGCCCTTCTAAGTAAATTCGCGCACCCTTATCCTCAGTAATTCGAACGAATATCAAAACAAATAATGGCCGCTTGCCATTTCTTTCAGATCAAACCGAGATTTCCTTCCCTCTTTCAATTTTCATTTAAATCGCAACGATTTCGTTCATCTAAAAAAAGAAAGAGAAAAGGATGCGAGCAATCAAAGGCGACTTTGTGGATTCGAAATCAAGTCTTCTCGTTCGTCGAAATCGACTTCGATTCTTAGTTGAATCTGTGTCGTTCGCAAGCATGGAAGTCCCTGTCTTCGTTCGAAGCGAAATAGGCTAGGGTTTACGAGGCTCGAAGAAGGCATGCGAGACCGTAGATGGTTTGGTTCGATTCCAGGAAATCATACGCGTGAGCAAGGGAGGAAATTGGTGGCGATCTCGAGCGGCACTACAGGAATTTCGAGTGCGGTGCTCGGGGATGCTCGTTTGCCAGAGCTGAAGTGTCGAAAGGCAGGATCTTGGTGGCAGGTATTAACTGTGTTATTTTCTCTTAGTTTATATATATATATACACATATGCAGAACAAAAGAATATAATTGTAGTAGGGTATAAGATAATTCCATTTTTATTTAGTAAATATATGCATAGTTAAATTTAAATTTGATAATATAGGCAAACAGTATATACATACATACATAGAGCAGTTAATTAAGATGTTGATTAAAATTTAAAAGAGAAATTTAGAGGAAAATATGTTTAATTGAATTATTAGTTAAATCAAATAAATAAATGATAATTGATGGCTTGATTTGCGCAAATATTAATAAAATCGTATGATGTTTATACAAGGATCAAAAGTATTAAGAAAACAAGTCGGGATTTGGATTGGGTTTGCAAACATCAAAGGTGAGTTAATCTCACTCGGTTGACTTTAATTTAAATTTAAATGGATAAATTTCAGTAAATTGGTTGAATGGATTAATGTGCTATATTTAGTATATATGACATCTTGGAATGATTGATTTTCCCGCATTGTATAGTGTATGGACCCTATGCGCCGCATAATAGCGGATAATATTATATTTAATCCCATATACCGCGATATTCCACTTGAAGCGGAATTGGTATTTTATATTGTGCTAACATCTGTGGTTGCAGGGAGAGCAAGTTGGAGGGATCGAACTGGATTCCTCAAAATATTTAATTTTTTTTTAAATATTTTGTGATATGATTTTTGTTATCCTGTGATGCACTATATGAATAATTGGATGTTATGGTTTGGTTGGACCTATTTGGATATATTCTGAGTTATAAAATCTCGAGGATGGAATTTTTAAAAAGAAATAAAAGATTAAATTTTTGAGTAAAATAATTCTAGTGGATTAGAATAAATTAATAATGAATTGAAAATAAAATAAAATAAAATAAAAGCGATTGCAAAATTCTAACAAATTTGGGATAAGAGGATTTTGAATTAATAATGAGAATAATAATTTGTGAAGCTTAAGTGGTAGTATTTGAAAAAAATAAAGAATTTATTTTTAAATTAAGGGCTAAATTTAATTAAGTGATAAAGAAGGAAATTTGGAAATCTGAAAATTGTTATCTTCAGTTAAAAAGGATTTTTACTCAAAATAAGGAAATAAAATCTGAAAGTTAGTGAAATTTGAATAAATGAAGTAAGAGAAGGAATTTATTTCAAAGTGAAGTAAAATTGGGAATCAATTGCAAATTAATTAAGTGTTTGGGGTTTGGAAATTTAAAAAAAAAGAAGTGAGATTTGGGAATTTATAAAGTGGGTTTATAAAGTGAAATAAAATGTCGGTGGATAATTTAAAATATAAATTCAAAGTAAGAATTTATTAATGGAATGAGAATTTGTTTAGAAATAAATGGTGATTTATTCTTAAAAGATGTGAAAGAGAAGAGTATTTCTCTAGATAGCAAAGTAGGGTTTTCAAAGAAATTTTAAAATAAAATTTAAGGTTTTAATAATGTTTTAAAAAGCTAATTTTGGAAGATTTATTATTTCTAAATGTTAATATTTAAAGTAAGTATATGTTGTTCAAACTTAATATTGTAATAACTATATAAAAGTGACTTGGTATTATGATTAAAAGAGGAAATTTAGTTTATTTTATAAAGTGTTTTTATTTAAAATATTCTTAAAGTACATATATATTTTTAAAGTATTAAAGTAGATTTCATTTGTATGTTATAAAGTATTTTATAATAAAGTGATTTAGAGTTTCTTTAAATCTTAAGTGTTTTGTACTTGGTGTTCCAGTGGAAATAATTAATTGGGAATGTATTCTGTGAGAGGAAACTGGTCTGAAACTGTTTCCAAAGGAGTTTGAAAAGTGGAAATTTATCTTGTGAAGATATTTTGGGATTAATAAATAATTTGGAAAATTATTTATTGGTTGATGGTTGTTTGTGAATATTAACTGATAGTTAAATAACCGACTATCAATATTGGCCAAATGCGCTGATCGTTTCGAAGAGACCGGGATCGAGATTTATTTCTCGAAAACCACTTCGATCCAGTTTGTACGTTTCGTGAAAACGACTTTGGTTTCGAAGATGGTGCAGTGAAGTGCAAGGGCTAATCGCTACTAATCCTGAGGATATTTCCAAAATGGATGTAGTAGAAATAGTGCCTTCGGTTCCGTTCGTACACGGGACAGACTTGTATGGATGAATTCTTGCGAAACATCGCCAGGTGGACGATGGGCATTCTAAGGAATTTGTTCTATAAAGGTAACGCTTAGCCTCAAGCCTCATCAAATGGGAATGACTGAAAATCAGGGGATATGCAGCAAGGCTATGTGGGTAGCACCCAAGCAGGGTGAGGTCATTCCAGTCTAGATGTCCCTTTTTATTTCGGCTTAGTGGGCGATTGCTGATCCCAACCGCGGGGAGATCTCACTCGGGATTATCCAGTAAGGGATAGTCTCGGCCTTATGTTGCAGGGGAGCGGGCGTACTCCTCGGTACGGTGATCTAGGCCCCGTAGTGTAATAGGTGCTACCCCAGTGCCTAGTCACTGGTTGGAAACCCATTCTCCCTACGAGCCTTGTACGAGTTTTGTTTGTATTACCCACTTTTATGCTAGTAGCTGGAATTTAATAGATGTAACAATTTCGGCTATTTTATAAGTATTTGTAAATAGACCCTATTAAATATCAGTGGATTTCTATAAAAATTGTTTTAGCTATCGTAATGTAAGAACCCGACATGTTTATTTGTGGCGTGGTCTTACGAGCAGCTTTTGTTTCCAAAAGATTTTTGAAAACTTTAATAATCAATTGGCTGTGATTTTCTCACGCTGGTATTCCAGACTGACTCGGGTGTTATTTAACTGTAATGCTCTGGTCAGACCGAGTATTATAGGATACAGGATATGATGCTTTGGAGCTCAGGAGACGAGCTGGATGACGATACGTATTTACGTACTTGTTTATGTATATATTCCGCTGTGTTGAGTTGTTGTGTATCCATTGTATGATATTGATGTTGAGTTGTGATTGATGTACTCTGATGATGTAATATATGTAAACAGAAATATTTGACTTTTGAGTAAAGATTATTTATTATCTATTATATTTTATTCCGCTGCGATGGTTAGATTCTGTTGTTGTTTTCTCTACTTTCTTCTTCTATCTCTTCTTCTTTAACCCAAACGGTTCGTGTTTCTGTACAACTTGAGTTGATTGTTGTAGGATAGTGTTGACTCAAGGGGTACGGATTTGCGGGTCCTTACATAATATTAGATTTAAAAACCTATATAGATTATTTTTACAAATTATATATATACACACACTTTGAAAAAGGGAGATAAATTTGTTTAATTATTTTAAAGATGGTTAAAGAGAAATTAGTTTAAAACTAAGCATTAATTAGTTGAGTTATTTAAAGGAAAGTGATTTTTCAATTAGTTCAAATATTTTACTTAAAAAGAAAATCTATTTATAACCAAATTAATAGTTAAAAAAAAGTATTGGGAATAAATTGATCGATTAATTCAAATATTAATAAATCTGTGTAATTGTTTATACAAGGTCCAAAATCGGAAACCAAATATAGTCAAGATGTAAATGGGTTGCAAACAGTAATAAAAGGTGAGTTAATCTCACTTATCTGGTTATAATTTAAATGATTAAATTTGAATAATTGATTGATTGATTGATTTGATTAGATGTGCCATATTATATATAGTAGTATATAATATATCTTGGAATGATTGATTTCCCGCATTATATAGCAGATGAGACCCTATGCGCCGCATAATAGGGGATGATATTTTATATTAATCCCATATACCGCGATATTCCACCTCGAAGTGGAATTGGTATTGTGCTAACGTCTGTGGATGCGGAAAAAACAGGTTGGAGGGATCCAACTGGATTCCTCAACATTTATTTAAATTATTTAATATTTTTTGTTGCGATTATTTGATATTCTATGATGGATTATATTGGAATATTGAATGCTGTGGTTTACTTGAATATATTTCGGTACACTGAGTTATCAAAATATATAGAATTGAATTTTTGAAAATAAAAGGAAGCGAATTTGAAGGTGAAGTAATTATAGAGAATTTAAAAAAATTAAAATGAACTGGGTAAGAATATTAGTGGTTTAAAATTTTAATAAATAAATTCCATATATGAAAAGGAAATTTTGAATAAACAAAAGGTTAATGAATTTTAAACTTCAGTTTTATTATTTAAAAGAACAAAGCATTTATTTTAAATTTGAGATTTAAATTTTGAAAGGAATAAAGAAGAAATTGGGAAAAATATAAAATTTGTATATTTCAGTTAAAAGATTTAAAATCAAACAGAAAATAATAATAGTAATAATAAAGTCCATAATTAACGAATTTTGAAATGAATTGAGTAAGTAAAGAAATTTATTTCAAATGGAGTAAATTGGAAATCAACTTGGAAAATTGATTTAAGTGATTGAAATTGGAAATTCTCCCTGGATAACCAAGTATATTTTCAAAGTAAATTTTTAAATATAAATTAATGGTTTTAAAGTTGTTTTAAAAAAAAGCAAGTTTTGCAAAATTTATTATTTCTAAAATATTTGAATTCTAAAGTAAGTATTTTCTTTTAATCTATTATAGCAGTACTTATTTAAAAGTGACTTGGTATTTGTTTTACAGAGAAAATCTAGTTTTATATTTTATAAAAGTAACCTCATTATAAATATACCTAAAGTGTATATTTTTAATAAAGTATTGAAGTGGTTCTCAATCTAAATGTTAAAATATATATCTTATTTATAAAGTGTTTTAAATTATTTTAAAAAAATCTAAGGCTTTGTACTTGGTGTTTTCAGTGGAAATAATTATTTGGAAATTCATTCCATGAGAAGAGTATGGTTTGAAACTATTTTTGAAGGGCTGAAAAGTGGAAATATATCTTGTGAAGATAATTTGAGTTTAATAAATAATTTGGTGAAATTATTTATGTTGGATGGTTGTTGTGAATGTTAATTGATAGTTAAATAACCAACTATCAATATTGGCCAAATGCGCTGATCGTTTCGCAGAGACCGGGATCAAGATTAATTTGTCGAAAACCACTTCGATCCAGTTTGTACGTTTTCGGGGGAAAAACGAGTTTGGATTCGAAGATGGAGCAGTGAAGTGCAAGGGCTATTCGCTACAAATTCTGAGGATATTTCCAAAATGGATGTAGTGGGAATAGTGCCTTCGGTTCTGTTCGAACCCGGACGGACTTGTATGGATGAATGCTTTCAGAACATCGTCAGGTGGACGATGAGCATTCTAAGTTAAACGATCTAAAAGGTAACGCTTAGCCTCAAGCCACATCAACTGGGAATGACTGAAAATCAGGGGCTATGCAGCAAGGCTAGGTGGGTAGCACCCATTTCAGGGTGAGGTCATCCCTGTCTAGATGTCCCTTTTATTTCGGCTTATTGGTGCGTTTGCTGATCCCAACCTTAGGGTGATCTTACTCGGGTTTATCCAGTAAGGGATAGTCCCGGTCTTGTGTTGTGGGGGTCGGGAGTGATCCTCGGCACAGTGATCTAGACCACGTACCGTGACAGGTGGTACCCCAGTGCCTAGTCATTTGTTGGAAATCCATTCTCCCTACGCGCCTTTTATGAGTTTTGTTTGTATTACCCTCTTTGTGGCTAGTAGCTGGAATTTAATCATGTAACAATTTCGGCTATTTTAATAAGTATTTGTGTATAGACCCTATTATAATATCAGAGGATTTTAATAAAAAGTGTTTTAGCTATCGTAAGTTAAAAACCCGGCATGTTTATTTGTGGCGCGGTCTTACGAGATGCTTTTGTTTTCAAAAGGATTTTGAACTTTAATAATCAATTGGAGTGTGATTTCTCACGCTGGTATTCCAGATTGACTAGGGTGTTATTTAACTGTAATGCTCGGGTCAGACCGAGTATTCAATACAAGTAAAGGATGCTGTGGAGCACAGGAGATGAGTTGGATGGCGATACGTACTTTTGTATTTGATTATTATTCCGCTGTGTATACAGTTGTATGTTATTGATGTGGAACTCTGATGATGTACTCTGATGATGTATGTATAGACGGATATAGTATTTGTTTTTGGTGTAAAGATCTATGATTATCTATTAAATTTTATTCCGCTGGTTAGATTCTGATGTTATTTTCTATTTTCTTCTATCTCTTCTTCTTTAGCCCTAATGGTTCGTATTTCTGTTCAACTTGAGTTGATTGATGTAGAATAGTGTTGACTTAAGGGGTACGGATTTACGTGTCGTTACAGTTGGTATCAGAGCTTAGGTTGGTAATAACCTTGGCTCTGGTGGGAATTACTCATTGAAAATAGAGTCCGTAGTAGTCTAGAATGAGTTTGAGCTTATTAGTAGATATGACCGCGTATTTGTTAGTGGTATAAAAATTGGTTTTATATTGTGTTGATTGATTTATTGAGTGGCATATGAACCTTTGTCGACACAGTCTGGACAACTGTATCAAAGGGGTTTCTAAACAATTGAATAGAGCAATTCGAAACGGTATTGTTTTAAATGTGGGTAAATGAAATAATTTTACCCAAAAATGTATTTTGATAAAAAAGAAAAGTTTTTGTAAAGTATATTAGCTAATATGTGGTTTCTTGGATGTTAGAATTGATAATATTAAATTATTATCATTATTGTGTGGAAATTTAACTAGAAATTGGAAATATAACTAAAGGTTAAGGAAATAAATTCATTTATAACATGAAATTTATAAATATGAGTTATAACGTGATTTATAAATTGAAATATAATCAGAAAAGGAATTTATATGAGCATAAATTATAAAATGAATTATAGTTAAAATTTAATTTAAGGCAAAATTTGAAAATTTTATAATCCCGGAGATTTTGGAAGTGTTTTGAAGACAAATAATAACATAATTATTTTAAGAATATCTCTGAAAGGAAATTTGTTTCAAATAAATTTTGGGAAGGAAAATAGCATTAAACTCACTTCAGTCGCTGGAAAATAATTTCGGTGATGACTGCAGCATCATCAATGTTTATTTTCGAGTTTCTAAGTGACGGATTGCTGCCAAATTGATTTGTTCAGAAGAACCTTTTTTTTTTAAAATTTCAGAGGAAATTTGTTGGGGATAAAAACCAGGATTGGTTTAAAAATTTCAGAAGTGTGATTTTGAGATAATGGTGATTTCAAATGATTTGAAACCAAAAGCCGGGTGTTTAAAATTTTTGATGAGATAGGTTATACGCTTATAAATTGAGATGATTTTAAATCAGGAAGGAAATATGAGCTTTGAAAGTTGGAATTTAAAAATGTTAAAGTGAAGTTAAAAATAAATTTAACTTGGATTGATGAAGAAAATTGAATCTAATTGAATAAAATAAGTCCGATTTAAAATGAAATTGAATTGGAATAAAATTTAGTTGAGTTATGAGTGATATTGAACGGAATTATATCCTTACTTAAATAAATGGAAATAAATTGGATTGGAATAAATGAGTTAGAATAACTTATAAAAGAATTAAGAATCCATGGAATAAAAATATGTTTGGGTTATAAATAAGCGTGAATCTCGAGTTACAAATAAATGATGAATATATTCAAGTCTAGAATGAATGGAAATGTGTAAAAAAATAGGTTGTGACTGATAAAAATTTAAAATTGGAATAGAAAACCCAAAATAAATATTGTTTGATGTTTTGGAAAATGAAACAAAAATCCAGACTTGAATTATAAAATAAATTGAACTTAAGAAAATTAAATGAAGTGATTTTTAGATTAAAAAAATAATAATAATAATAAATTAAGTATTGAATTATAAATATGGGGAGAACAAATTGGATAATAAATTAGTTAATGAAATTTATAAATGGAACATAATGTAGTTAAATAGAAGATGAATTTGTTAGTTAATATTGAAGTTTGGAAATAAAACTCGAGTTATAAATCAAATTCGACATGAATCGTCAGTGAAGTAAATAAATTTGGAAATGGCCCTATAATCAATTAAATGAATTGAGAATGAATTGAATCTGGAAATTTTAATTTTATACCAAACTGATGAACTAATCAAGTAAATTTGTAGTTTGAAATGAGATTTGATTGAAATAGAATCAAGTTAAATTGAAAAGGTAGATTTATTTGTAAAATGAATATGAGGTTAAGTATGAAATTTGAATAATTTGAAGCAAATTAATTTAAGTTTAAAATTAGTGGAAGCTTGGCTTCAAGTAAGGGTAAAAGTCCATTAAATAAAAGCTTGGGTAAATTTAAATTGTGGAATGGTTATCAATATATAAGCATGGAATGGTTCAAGCCTAATAAAATGGTCTCAAATGAACTGAACGCAAATATGGAATGAATCGTAAATGAATGGATTGCGAATAAAACTGAAAAGAAATTTATTGAAATAAAACGTGCCGAGCTAAATAAAATGGTTGTGAATGAATTAAAATAGAAGGAATTAAATAATAAATTGAGTTGGAACAAATTTAAAATGATTATAAGCATAAGTAATTTTTATTTTCACGAATAACATCAAACTTGTACAGAAAATTAGTCATTTTATCGTAAACAAAACTAAATGTATTAACAAAGGTGAATAGAATTGATTTTTAAAATCAATTGGAATAATATGGGTTAGTTTATAATTAATAATGAATTGAATGTAAGCAAGTGGGTTGTAAACCATTCAAATTTAATGGAAATGGTATATGAATTAATTGAAAACGGTAGAATTAGTATTCAAACTATTTAAATTGCTTACGGAAAGTGTTTAGCGTGCATTGCTGTTGGAATTTATATGTTTAACTTCTGCAAATAAGCGAAATGTTGTTAAACTTCATATATATGGCACTTACATGTTTAAATTGAGTAAGAATAGATACCGGGAAGCCGTTTGGCTGGATTTTGGGCGCGCTAACTGCTAAATAAATATGCCGCTTGCTTATAAATGCTAAATAAGAAATGCCTACACAATAAAAATAGGAAACATGAACTGTTTTGTTTTTTCGACCGGGTGGATCGATGTATATGTATTTGTATCTTTTGTCAAATTGCAAAAGCTCCTCCGTACAAAGGAGACTCTGCCAAAAAATTTCGGAAATTTTGGGAGTTAGAAAATTTTTGAAAATTTTTGGAAAATTTTATTAACAACAAAATCATTTCAAAATGGAAATTGAAACGAATTTAAAATAATACTATGAATTAGTTATAAGTGGAAAATAAAATTCAAATATTCAGAGTTGAAGATAAATTGAATTCATATGAAAATGGAAGAATCAATTTGAATAGAAACAGATATAAACTAAAGTGGTAAGGTGAAAATAAATATAAGAATCATATAAAATGCTTATACTAAACTTAAGAAAGGAATGGTGAATTCGTAAATGGGAAATTGATATTACAAATATATTCTAAGTTAATATTTGAATGAATAAATATTGACATTTTGTAAGAAAGTCGATAAAATGTTTTTGGAATATTGTGATTGGATATTATTGCTATTTTAGGATATGCAGGTATTATAAAGGAAAAGGAAAATTGGTTTTGATTTCAGATGATAAATTTGAATTGCCCGACCAAAAAGGTATGTGTTTAAATTTTAGTATGAAATTTGATTGGGTTTTTGATATAGCCACTTGGCTTTTTGTTTTCTTTTGGAATTTGAGAGCCCGTAGAGGCCTTTTGTAGTTGTACCGAGCTAGCCGCGCAAAGGAGGCGCTGGCGAAATTTTTCAGAAATTTAGAGAGTTAGAAAATTTTTAAGAAAATTTTGATAATTTATATTTGGATTTGAGTTTAAATTTGAATGGTTGAATAAGTAAAGTTATTTGAAATCTGTGGAAGGTTTAGGCAAGTTGTATGAAGTAATAGAGGGTCTTTAATAAAAGATATGTTATGGCAAGTTGATAAAACTGTTTGGTTTTGGAAAATAGTAACGGGTATTGGACCATTTTTCCTAACTAGTAATTTTGGGGACGAAATTCTTTTAAGGGGGGAGGAATGTGACGACCCGGAATTTTTGAGCATTTGAAATTAGAATATGTAATTGATTTTAAATATTTAAAAGTTAATTTTAACTTGAATTCAAATATCACTATTTATTTGATAATCAAACTATTGAATTAAATAATTTGAAGTTGGGTAAAATGTTGAATCTATGGTTTTAAGCCTGTTAAAAATAATTTAAGGGCTCGTAAAATTTATATAGATAGTGCTGAGAATAATAGAAGTTTTAAAATTGAATTTAACAGTGATTTGTTCAGTTTTGAAATTTCATCGTTTAAATTGAATTTAAAAAATAGCCTTCGGCACAGTCTCAGAATTCAACGAAACCAGTTCCATTGGATCCGTAATATTGTATTATTATCGGATTTCAAATTTCGTATTGATCGGAGTTGTTGTGTGAGCGTCCGATATATAAACGCACTAAAAATTTAATTGATAATAATCGATTCGGAAAGCTATCTTCCCCATACGATCGAATTAGGACTCGAAACCCTTTCCATTGCGTTCAGAATAGGGATATATCATAAGGAACGCCTAGCGGAGCGCCTCGATAGGAGATCAAAATTTTAAGCTACTTAAACGAGATATTTTCAATATTAAAATTTATACTATTCAAGTCAGAAATCAAGTCCACCCGCCTTCCATCTTTTCAAAACGTAAATTGTCTTCTCACGCAAGGCAATTCAATTTGTTTTCTCCTTTATAAAATCAATCTCTCCTCCTTCTCTTGTTTGAATAGCCAAAAGAAAAAAAACAACAATTCTATATCGAAAAAAAGCGGCCTTTGGTAATAATCGCGAAGTATCAATTCGAAACTAAAAGTTTCGTTCCTAAAATTAGATCAACGTGCACTTCGTCTTCCCGAAATCGATATGGAGGTCTGCGAGGCAGGGGCTTCACGAGTTCGAAAGGGATTTTGATCTGGAAGCTTAATGCAAGGAGCGAGGGATTTCGACGAGCGTCAACGTGGGGGCCGCGTCGTTCAGGTGGAGGTCGCGCGATTGGGTTCGCATTAAGGCAGAGGCCAGAGGCTTCAACGTCGAGTCGCGGTTGTCATATGGGATTGAGCTTGGATTTTCTGGTGACCGAGTTAGGGTTTTCGTGTGCAGAGGGTTCGTTTTAGGGGAAGAGGTGGATGAGGACCAGATTTGCGTGAGTTATCATCTTCTGTCTGTTATAAATTTTATGTGCAGTAATCATATTTTAATCAAAGTAAAATATTGTATGTTGGTTAGTAGGAAATAAATTAACAGTTAGTTGATAAAACAATTTAATTCTTCAATTTATAAATCTATCTATGTATATACAGTAATGTATAAATACAATTTTTATTCTTTTCGTTTACAGGAAACAGGTTTTAAAAATATTTATATTAGTACACTTATTTTAAATTTTAAAATTTTATAGGTTAAACAGAAATTATTAAAGATTTGAAAGATATAAGTATTTAAATTAAATATTAGATTTAAAAACCTACATAGGTTATTTTTACAAGTTATATATATATATATATATATACACACTTTTAAAAAGGGAGATAAATTTGTTTAATTATTTTAGAGATGGTTAAAGAGAAATTAGTTTAAAACTAAAGCATTAGTTAATTAAGTTATTTAATGGTAAGTGATTTTTCAATTAGTTCAAATATTTTATTTAAAAAGAAAATTTATTTATAACCAAATTAATAGTTAAAACCAAAGTATTGGGAATAAATTGATCGATTAACTCAAATATTAATAAATCTGTGTAATTGTTTATGTTAACTCCTATTTCTGAAGCGACCTAAGACTTACGTGAGTTAACGACCTAAGGGCGCTAACGACCTAACTGCAGCAGCGACCTAAGGTATTTAGCGGCCTATAGGAAGTTCCAACCTGGCGACCTAAAGGCCAGATCGACCTATAGGATGGAGCGACCTAACGAGTTAACAGGCTACGACCTAACAGGCGAGCGATCTAACTATGGAACAGTTCTAGCGACCTAACTACCTAGCGACCTATAGGAAGTTCCGACCTGGCGACCTAAAGGCCAGAGCGACCTAAAGGATGGAGCGACCTAACGAGTTAACAGGCTACGACCTAACAGGCGAGCGACCTAACTATGGAACAGTTCTAGCGACCTAACTACCTAGCGACCTATAGGAAGTTCCGACCTAACACACTCAATGACCTAACGACCTAAAGACTCCAGCGATCTAACGACCCAAAGGCCAGAGCGACCTAAAGCATATGCGACCTAAGCAATGCCACAGTCTAACGACCTAAGAACAAAGTGGTCTCAGAGACCTAAATCTCAGTTGACTTACGACCTATGATGAGTCGTACACGACCTATTAACTCGCTCAGAAAAGAACCAAATGCAATCAAGATAGGTCATATCCCATCTCTTAGGTCGCTGCCGACCTGGTGACTTATTCAGGGCAAGTTCCAATATAGCTAATACAAGTGATTTCTTATGTTGTGGACGACCTATGGCCTACGACCTACCTTAGGTCGTGCGCGACCTAGGACTTGGAGATTGAATTTCGCCCAGAACCACTCCTATAAATACAGCCCTAACTCCAACTAGCAAGGGACTTTTGGCCGATCATTTCAAGCACCGATACTCTGCTGAATTCTCGACTCATTCAACACTTCAAGTACTTCCAACACCAAGGACTCTACTACGATCTTCAAGAGAAAATCTACATCATTCAATATGAATTCGAAAGATTATTCTCCATCAAAGTTTGATCTACTGATCTAAAGTGTGTTGTAATTGAAGATTGTTGTAAAGTTGTAACCAAATTCAGTAATAAAGAGATTTAAAGTGGACGTAGGCTTACCCTAAGCCGAACCACTATAAAAACTGTTGTCTTTTCCGTTTTTTCTGTGATTTCTCTACTTGTTCGTAATTCCCGTATACACGGGTGGTGCTTTCACTCAACTTCCATTTACACCGGGGTGTTAGCGTCTGATTTTTACATTAACATTTTTGGTGCTTTCACTGAGAATTGAACTCAGGAAACTTCCACTATTTCTCCGCGAAGGATTGTTGAAAGGATTTCTTTTAAAACCAGAAGTTTATTGGAAATAATGGCTCCTGGGAGAAAACGAAGTTCTGTAAGATCCGACAATGTTCTAGAGAACACCGCTACCTCTCCTCCTTCAAGTCAAGCAGCTCCAACTGTTGGAGTTACACGAGCAGAATTGGACGCCGTAGTTTTGGGATTGAATCAGCAATTGAATGCTCAGAATTCGCAGTTGGAAGCCCAGAATGCCCAACATGCCCTGATCTTGAGTAAGTTGAATGATCTACTAGGGGCAAATCGTCAACCGCTTAACAATGATGGGAACCATACTGCGGGAGTTCATGATGTTGAAGGGAACATTTCTCAAAGAGCCGCAGACCCTGTAGAAAGGACACCTCTTCAAGCTGGAGGATCAGGGCCGCAGCCGACCCTCCCTGAACGATTGTCAAGGCAGAATTTAGAGAGAGTAGCTGATGTGTGTCCTCCAGAGCCTCTAAATGATGAAGAGTATTTTTCGGGTATGGTTCGTCAAATCATGAAAGAAAGTATGCGAAGAGATGAAGACGAGAAAGAGTGGGGTTTTGCTCCAAGCAAAACTCCATTTACTGAAAAGATCTTGAAGGCGGAGTTCCCAAGGAAATTCGTTCCTCCTACTATTCCGGCTTACAAGGGGACGAGTGATCCTAATGAGTTTTTGTATAAGTACGGCTGGCATATGACTGGTGCCAGGGCGTCTTATGAAATTAAATGCCGATACTTCCCGGTTTATCTAGAAGGTGTAGCTCTATTGTGGTTTACGAAGCTGCCGGTCAGGTCCATCGATCAATTCTCCGATTTGACCAGAAAGTTCAAGGAGCAATTTCGATTGTACGCTTCTAAACCAAAGGATATAATGTCGCTATCAAGTCTAGAGCAAAATCCGGGAGAATCTATCAGGTCGTTCTTGAATCGCTTTAACATAGCATTGGCAGAGGTAGATAATGCAGAGCCATGCATGGTCCTGACATACTTGATGAGGGCAATTGACAAATCGAGTGAATTTGGAAAATGGTTGAAAATGAAAGAACCAAACTCACTTGACAAATTCTACAAGAAAGCGGATGAATTCATGCGCTTGGAGAGCCTCCAAACACCGGCTAAGGTGGTATCAGCGGAAGCCGAGAACAATGGCACTGCTTCGAATAAGAAAGAACCTAGAACTCAGAAAAGGGGAAATGATGGTGGGAAGAAACAGGGAGACTCTAAGAGAGGCCGTTCTTTCAATTTCACACCCTTGACCGATACCCCTGAAAACATCTTCTTAGCGACCAAAGATGATATCAATTATCCGGCACCACCTAAAATGAGAGTTGCGATTAAGATGGAAAAAAAGTGGAAGGTTCTGTCGGTTCCACAACCAGCCCAGCCATGACACCAACGAGTGCCGTCAGTTGAAAGAGGTAATTGAACAACTCTTGAAGGAAAACAAACTCCAGCAGTATATGAAAAGGAACAGAAATGCCCCAGCTTCGTCAACTCAAGGACAACAAGTTCCCGCTCACCGTCCTGCCTCAAGTGAGAAGGCCGTGGAGCATGAATCAGAAAGGCCCGTCATCAATATAATAACTGGAGGACCTCACCTAGCAGGCAAAAGCTGGGGCGAGATGGAAAGGTATGCCCGGGCCTGAGGCATGTACCAGCTGAAGAGAATGTTGACTTAGAGAATGATGTGCCTTTAAAGCAACAAAAGACTTCCACAGATGATATCGTGTTCAGTGCCAGGGATTCTTTGGGTATTGAGGCTCCGACCATAGATCCTTTGGTCATATCCGCTGGTATTGGGCCGGCAACTGTGAGAAGAATTCTAGTTGATTGTGGAGCTTCATGCAACATCCTCTTCAAGAAGACCTTCGATCAAATGAAAATCCCGATGGCTGACGTTCAAGCTTCATCACTTAAGATCGCTGGGTTTGCTGGAGAACCCAAACAGCCGATTGGGACCATAGATTTGTTCGTGGAACTCGAAAAGGGACTGAGAAAGGTGGCTCGAAAGCAAACCTTTATAATTGTTGAAGAATTTTCTGCCTACAACGCCTTTTTAGGTCGACCAACTCTTGCTGCATTCAAAGCTGTTCTTGCCCCATGGTGCTTGACTCTAAAATTCCCCACAGATAACGGAGTTGGTGTATTAAGGGAGACAAAGATGCGGGGCGAGAATGTTATTTTGCAGAACTGCGAGAATCCAGGAAGAGAGAGATGGGAAAAGGTGCGGTGATTCCAGTCCGCATCAAAGAACCAACCTTGTAGCAATTACAGGGTGGACCCTGCACTGGTGAATGTAGTGGGGCACGAAAAGTGATGGATCCAAGGAAAGCCAGTGCAGGGGAGAATAGAGTGGTATCAGTAGAGGTAGCAGTACCGGTGCCCGTAGATCCAAAGGATCCAAACAAAGTGCTTAATGTGGGTTCACAACTCAGTACAACAATTCAGAATGTTCTTATTTCGTTTTTGAAGGCTAATTTGGATGTATTCGCTTAGACTCATGCTGACATGTGAGGAATATCCCCAGAGATTGCAGTACATACTCTGAACATTGATCCAAAGTTTACACCTGTGAAACAGAAGAGAAGGACTCAGGGTCCTGAAAGAACGGCAGCGTTAAAAGAAGAAGTCGATCGGCTCATGGAGAACGGGTTCATTAGAGAATCTACTTATCCAAATTGGGTCTCAAATCCAGTACTGGTTAAGAAAGCTAACGAAAAGTGGAGAGTGTGCATTGATTTTTCAGATCTGAACAAAGCCTGCCCCAAAGACTGTTTCCCGCTGCCCAGGATCGATCAGTTGGTGGATGGGACGACAGGGCATGAATTTTTATCTTTTATGGATGCATACTCCGGATATAACCAGATTATGATGCATGAGCAGGATCAAGAGGATACAAGCTTCATCACAGATGTTGGACTCTACTGCTACAAGGTCATGCCTTTCGGACTCAAGAATGCAGGGGCAACTTACCAGAGGCTTGTTAACACCATGTTTAAACCAAAGATTGGCAAGACAATGGAAGTTTATGTTGATGATATGCTAGTAAAGTCTAAGAAAGCAGTGGACCACATGATTCACTTGGAAGAGATGTTTGCAGTACTCCGAAAGTATAGAATGGTGCTTAATCCCCTGAAATGTTCATTTGGAGTGGAGTCCGGAAAGTTTTTGGGTTTCATTGTGAGCGCTAGGGGCATTGAAGCCAATCCAGCTCAAATCACTGCCTTGAGAGAGGTCAAGGCTCCTAGAACGAAGAAGGAATTGCAAAGTCTCAATGGAAAGGTTGCTGCTCTGAGTCGGTTCATTTCCAAAGCCATTGACAAATGCATTCCATTCTTTTATGCTCTGAAGAAAGGAAAGAAAAACTTTGAGTGGACTCCTAAATGTCAGAAAGCATTTGATGAGTTGATTCGTCATATGGAAGTGCCTCCTATACTTTCAAAGCCTGATAGTGGTGAAGATCTCTTCATATATTTGGCAATTTCGTCTCATGCTCTCAGTGCAGTGTTGGTACGGGAAGACGCAAGGATTCAATGCCCAGTCTATTACATCGGTAAAAGATTCACTGGGGCAGAGATGAACTATTCAAGGTTGGAGAAGCTCGCCTATGGTTTGTTGATTGCGTCAAGAAAATTGAGGCCATATTTCCAAGCTCATCCCATCAAAGTCCTCACTGATCAGCCTCTAAAGCAAGTCCTATTCCGTCCTGAGACTTCGGGCCGTCTTTTGAAATGGAATATCGAACTCAGTCAATATGACATCACATACCACCCCCGAAAAGCAATCAATGGACAAGCTTTGGCGGATTTCATCGCAGAATGTACGGATAAGGGTGATAGTGAGGAAGAAGTCACTGATAGCGTCCCAATCCAATGGAAATTGTATGTTGATGGCGCAAGAAATGATTACAGTTCCATAGCAGGGGTTATCCTTGAAACCCCAAAAGGGCGATCGCTATGTTATGCGCTGAGACTAGAATTCCCTTCGACAAACAATGAAGCTGAATATGAAGCACTCATCGCTGGTTTAAGGATCGTTAAAGAATTAAACATCAAGGCATTGCAGATCTTCAGTGATTCTCAACTTATTGTTTGCCAAGTCAGGAAGGAATTTCAAGCTAAAGGAGGGAATCTACCCGCCTATTTATAAAAAGCCTGGGAGCTCCTTCAAGATTTTGACCGCTATTCAATAAACCATATCCCCCGAGAAGAAAAGATGAAGGCGGATTCTCTCGCGAAGTATTCAAGTACTGGTGAAGCTCAACTATTGGGTTTAGTTCCCGTCGAAGTCTTATCTGCTCCAAGCACAGATGAAATGGAAGTTGATTGGATTATGAATGTATCCCAAGAGCAAAAATCATGGATGACTCCGATACTTGAATATCTACTCAATGGTTCTCTGCCAGAAAATTCAAAAGAGAGACAAAAGTTGATGAGGAAAGCCTCCAGATATATAGTTCAAGATGGTCGTTTGTACAGACGAGGATTTTCGATGCCATTACTCCGATGTGTGACAAAGGAAGAAGCTAAGACAATTCTAACTGAAGTACACGGAGGGGAATGTGTGGATCATACAGGTGGTCAAACTTTAGCAAAGAAAATCCTCCGTTATGGGTACTTTTGGCCAGAAATTAATCAGGATGCTGCTGACTATTCCCGAAAGTGTGATAAATGCCAGAGATTCACTAAAATCCCTAGAGCACCTGCCACTGAGCTAACACAAATGGTCAGTCCATGGCCATTTGCCATCTGGGGAATAGATCTCATTGGGCCTTTGCCGACTGCCAAATCAGGGATTAAATATGCTATCGTTGCTGTTGATTATTTTACTAAATGGGCTGAGGCCGAACCATTGGCCACTATTACCTCCAAGAAAATGATAAGTTTTGTGACTAAAAATATCATTTGCAGGTATGGTGTGCCTCAGATGATAATCATAGACAATGGTACTCAGTTTGAAAGTGAGGAGTTTCAAGATTTTTGCAAACGATTCAAGATTCGAAAAAGCTTCTCAGCAGTGGCTCATCCGCAGGCAAACGGGCAAGTGGAAGCAGTAAACAAAATCATCAAATCAACCATCAAAAAGCAGCTGGAAAAAGCAAAAGGTGGTTGGGTCGATAAGTTACCGCTTGCACTATGGGCATACAGGACCACTCACAAAACTACGACTGGGCATACTCCATTTTCATTGGCATACGGATCAGAAGCAATGATTCCAGTGGAAACTGAAGTCCCCTCACACAGAAGGATCCATTTTGATCAAAGTGAGAATGAAAAATTGCAACCGGAAGCACTTGACCTTCTTGATGAAAGAAGAGAAGAGGCAAGGCTTAGAATTGCGGCTCACCAGCAAAGAATAGCCAGGCACTTCAACTCCAAAGTCCGTCAGCGCAACTTTGAAGTTGGAGACTTAGTCCTGAAGAGAATTATGACGGCCATAGGTGTGTTTGGGATAAACTGGGAAGGACCTTATGTTATTGGCGCAAAGCTTCTTGATGGCACATTCAAACTCACGACCGTCGAAGGAGAACCAATCCCAAGAGCTTGGAACAGCAATCATTTGCGTCCCTATTTTACTTGAAAGCTTTGCTGAAATATTGTAAAAGAATTGCAAATATATGATTCTTGTATTGAAAGCAATTGTAAAGAAAGTGAATAATGAAAAGCTATAAAGTGGATGTAGGCCCAGTTTTTGGCCGAACCACTATAAATCTTGTGTTCTCTACTATTATAAACTGCTTTGTTTTATTTCGACATATAAAATACATTAATTGTGTCATTAAAATGTCGATTTAATAATGCAGGTCATAAAAGCAAAGCTTACCCATCGCAAGACCAAGCAATCCCCGACGTCACTCAGCAAAAAAACACTAAGCCATTCAAAATTTCCACACTAAAATCCTACAACAGAAGTGCTTCGAACAAAAGTTAGCAATGTGGATGGAAGTGGACCATTTCTAACTAACTACAAATGTTTGAACAAACAAACGACCAGTTAAATAGCCTGTGTCTACCACCACCAACTTGCTTAACTATGAAGTATATTTCTTCGGATAAGGGAAATTATTGGAAACAAAAAAGTGAAGACACTTCCAAACGACAACGGGGATCGCCAACATGAATCGATGGCAAAGAGACATGGGCGAGCAAGCATCAATCAGCAAAAGACCTCTTCAGAGGCACAAGCCCTCTTCGGAGGCACAACTCTTCGGAGGATAAAGACCTCGAGCGGGCCTACCCAGAAAAAGAGAGATCTTTCTCGATACAAAGTTGCGGAAAGATCGGTCGATACACTCCCGTGAATCCGTCCAACCGAGAGAAAGAAACTCCAAACTTCCAGGCAAAAGCCCTACTCAGAGGCACACGTTTCACCGAGATTGAAATAAAACTTCCAGGTGTTGAAACGTGAAAAGCCCTCTCCGGAGGCCCATTTCACCACAGTTCAAATGCTAAAAGGCCTCGAGCGGGCCAACAAGAAAAAGAGAGATCTTTCTCGATACAAAGTTGCGGAATGATCGGTCGATACACTCCCGTGAATCCGTCCAACCGAGAGAAAGGAACTCCAAACTTCCAGGCAGTAACCCTACTCAGAGGCACACATTTCATCATCGGTCGATACACTCCCGTGAAATGAAATCTGAAAAGCCCTCTTCGGAGGCCCGCTTCCCAGCGAACAGGGAAAAATAAAAGCCTCTCCCAAGAGGCAGAAACAAAAAATACCTCTTCCCAGAGGCACAACAAAACAAAAAGACCTCTTCCCAGAGGCAGAAACAAAAAAGACCTCTTCCCAAAGGCAGAAATGAAAAGACCTCCTCCCGTAGGCACAATCGAACAGAAAGACCTCTCCGGAGGCACACGTTTCGCCAAGATTGAAATAAAACTTCCAGTTGTTGAAACGTGAAAAATCCCTCCTCGGAGGCACAACTCTTCGGAGGAACACGTTTCACCGAGATTGAAATAAAACTTTCAAGTGTTGAAACGTGAAAAAGCCCTCCTCAGAGGTGCAACTTTTCAAAGAAGCAAAAATCAAAAAGCCCTTTACTGTGGCGTAACAAAAAAAGAAGCCCTCTTCAAAGGCACACTTTAATTCTCAAAGGAAGAATGATCCACCTATTCTGGAAAATACTCTTCCTCAAAAAGAAGTTAAAGTACCCTTCAGAGGCCCGCTTTACCACATAGAAGAATTCACTTGGTAAAATGTGTATATGCACAAAAGAAAAGTGATAGCTTCGAAGGATGAAGCGTAAAAACTTATATGGAGGGAGTTGTACTCTATTTTTAATGAAATAATATTCCTCCTTGTATGGAATAATTATTCTCCAGAAAATAAAAGTACAAGTCCCCTCAAAATATAAAAAATATTGCAACAAGCTTATGGTATAGGGGCAACATGGTATAACTACATACAACATGGTATAACTATATTGGTAAAATTACGCTCGAACAACATACCACAAGCTCGCTGCAATATCATGTAAAGAAACTTGTACGACAATGAATAATAAATGCATTCTCAGATACAGACAGAAGTTTGTACAAAGGAAATGAATCATTTTATTCAACACTGTTAAAATTTTGTACAGGTACAGGTTTCAAAGTAAAAAGTAAAAGAGAAGCGGGGGCCGGTACCCGCACAATCTCCGGTCAGTACATGCAAAAAGCAAAAAGCGAAATGAAGGCCACTGAACCAGATCCATCATTTCTTCTTCCGTCCAACTTTTGAGCCCGCACCCGGCCGGATGACCAACTTCTTAGGCCGGCTTGTAAGAGTAGGAGACGAAGGAGAAAGGGGCACAGTCAGACTTTCTTCTGTTTTTTCTTCGCTAGTTGAAGATTCTTTCTTCTTCTTAGAGGCTCCCTGCTTTCCTCTCTTCTTGGAGGAAGACCCGCTCCCTGGAGAGAGAAGTTTAGCTAACGGTTCATCATCGGAGCCAGTTGGTTCTGGAGTCTTCTCGCTTCCTTCAGTTTCATCTCCTTTCGGATCTTGTGAAGCAATGGGATCGTCCAAGTCTTGGAGAGCTTCTATTTTCTCCTCTTGTGATCCTGGTTGTGAGGCAGAAGGAGGAGTGGCCTGAAGAGATGGAGGAGGAATAATTGGAGGAGGAGAAGTTTGAACAATGCTCGATGCTTTCTCTACAGAAGGAAAAAAGTTAAAGTCAGTAAAGAGAGGAGATAAAGGCTCGCTGAGGTTCAGGAAATAGTCAAGAAGTTCATCAAGCTCGTAAGAAACAGATGAGCGATCTACTTGGGCAAGATTAACAGTAGAGTTACCTGGAGAAGTCGGTTTCCTGACATCAACCTCATAAGCCTGTGCCTCGGCACTCTCGTCACCTTCGTCTCCACCATGTATGGTTGTGATTTCAGTGGTAACTTTAGTAGGGGATGGAGAATGAGAACTGGAACAGGTAATGTCGATTTCGGCCGAAGGAGAAGGCTGAATTGGAGCAGTTAAGATAGTTTTTCCCGAATGTTCCCCTATCGCCATTTCGGCCCTTAATTTTGCAAGTTGTTCCTTTCCCTTGGCGAGAGCGGCGCGAGCATCGTCATCAAAATAATGCTCCTCAAGAGCTGGTTCGACATAGCCAGCACCTTTAGCACCAAGCATATCAAGTGCGGCCTCCCATACCTCAGCCAGAGTAATTTCGTACTTGGGGCCTAGAAAGGCGAGACTACCGCGCCCTAAAACGCTATGCCGGTAGAAGTCAAATAATGTTGAGCTGATGTTAGCCTTCGTTGCCTCATGAGATTCTTCAGCTGCAATTTTGCCGGCAACGACCTCATCACGCTCTCTTTCAGCTTTGGAAAGTTGAAGCTTTAGCATTTGAATTTCCGCCTCCTGAGAGTTGACTTTCTCCTGTAATTCTGTAACCTCATCACGATAGCTTCCTGCTGTTTTTTGCTCAGCTTCAAGTTGTGCCTCGGCATGTCGCTGAGCTGCGTGAGCATCGCGAACTTGCTTCTGAAATACTTCTTCTTTTTGAGTATACGTGGTAGAAGAAGTAGCAAGCTCTTGTTTAAGTTCCTCAACTTTCTCTTCAAGCTCTTCATTGTAAATAGCAATGCTCCTCATTTCGGTATCATGCTGCTCAAGAACCTTCTGCCATTCGGCCTTATGATTCTCCATAGTAAGCATGGCCTCTATATTCGCACGGTTGACCCTTTGAAGCTCGTCTACAGGCTTTTGCCAGTTCGACATCCTTTCAATATCAAGCTTGACGACATCGAGATTTCGCAGCATGGCAGGCTTGTCGATAGGAACCAAGTCAAGATCAAACCGCACTCCCTTCAGGCACCAATGTGGAAACCGACTTTGCAAAGTGGCCGGGCCTGGTCCAACTTGGAATTTAGGCCTGCTAATTATTGTTTGAATGTCTTTCTTCCCGAGAGCGGGAGAGCCAGAAGGAATGTCACGTGAGACGGGGACAGTGCCTTTTCAGGAGTTGTAGAAGTATGCTTCTCACCGTGTCGAGCACACTTACTTGGGTCCTCAACCATATGACTTTTTCCCTGGTCATCATGGGATTTTCTCTTGTGGGAATCGTCACCTTTATGGGAAGATTCATGGTGCTCCTCCCTTTCTTTCCTCTCGTAACGCTCTTCTTGAGCCCTTCTCTCCTGAGCCTTTCGAGCGGCTCTCTCTTCATCGGTTTCTCTGTGGGCGGGAAGGTAGCGCCTATAATCATATTGACTACGCCTCCCGTAGCGCTGAAAATCGTCATAATAGGAGCTGCTACGTCCTATCGGAGAGTCTGAAATAAAAAGAAGAGACAAGTCTTAAAAGTTTTCAAAGGAAAGAAGTGTAATTTTAGAATCTTCAAAGTACAGAGAGTTAGAAGTAAAAGTGCCGAAAGATTCTAAGTGTGTGTGATGTGTGAACTACGCGCGTCAAACTACGAACCACTCTTCAATTGCGGAGTAGTTGTGGGGGTAGTAGTTAACGTCAACTCTTGGGTCGACGGAGCTTGTTGCAGGAAAGAGGTCGCTTCCACTACTAAAGAGGAAACCCCAGTAGTGATAGGATCATCTTTAAAGATCTCTTGTAAGGTGGAAAAGAGGTCACTCAGCCCTTCGAAAGTATCGTCACTGCTCTGCTTGACAGGGCTGGTTTTCTCAGCTTCTTCGCCAGATTTCTGTGAACATTGGGGAGATCCCTGAGGCTCTTCTTCCTCAATAACCGGGGCAAGTGCAAGTGCGCCAGATGACCCCGCAACATCAATAGAAGTAGAGCACTTCACTAGTGAAGCCTCGGGAGCAGGTCCTTTTGGCATGGATGTGTCGGTAGAAACTGGGGCATCCGACGCTCTAGCCGGGGAGTCTGGGACTTCATGAGGGTGTGTAGAGTGAGAGGTATGCAAAAGTCCGTATTGATGCAAAAATTCGTCTTTCAACAGAAATTGAATGCTTCTCTCCTCAACTGGCACGGCTGTAAGCCTCTCAAAAGTTGGTTTATGACTAGAATCCCTTGAAGGAGGAGGAAGCGCTGAAAAGTAAAAGGCGAAGTTAACGTTTGACAACTCAGGCTATGAAAAGCTCAGAAAAATACATCAGGAACAAAGAAAAATGCTCTTACTTCCGACTCTCCAGGTAGCATAGAATCCCGGAGGGCAGCGAACGAAGAAAAATTGGCTTAGAAAACCGTGGGCACTTTCGGGAAGGCCGATTACTAGTTTACGGTTCCTAGCGCTTCTCACAAGAATGATGGAAGGATGGTCTTTATTTTTGGCAAATGTGCACAAATAGCAAACTTCATCAAAACTCGGAAGGCGATCCAGCGTCCTTCTGAATAGCACACATAACCCCATCAGAACCATTGGGGTGTAGCTGGAAAGGGGAGATAGCTAGTCGGAGAAGAAGCCGTTGAAGAAAGTCGTTAAAAGGAGGGATAGCTCCACTCGTGCACATTTGACGATTAACTGCTACAAAACCATGAGGTGGTATATCGGCAGTATCGCTTCTCTCAGGAAGAATGGCATCTGCTTCAGCAATGCCAAACAGAGCGCACAGTTGGCGGAAAACTTTGTATGTTAGTGTGGTTGAAATTATCTCTGGAGGATTAACCAATGGAGTAGCAATTGGGAAAGTCTCTTCAGCCGATTCTGTTTCTCCTTGTTGAGAAGTCATTCTATACAAGGAACTAGACATTCAAATAAGAAGGTGCACATTTTCTAAAAAGTGTGAAGTGTTGTGCAGAACTAACAAAAACAGAAAGCAAACATAACTGAAATTAAGCCAGTTGACAATTCGTCAATTATGAGATTTAAGGACTTGTTAATATAAAATTCAAGTGTAGTGTTAATGCAAACGAATCGGTTTTAATTGAACGTTTTATTTTTGCTTTAATACTTCACTTGAATTCTTTAGTTCGTAGCATTTCGTTCACACAGTTCATTTAAGTTGATTATTCTTTGTCGACTAATCTGTCATTCGATGTGGGCGGTCAATGACAGTATATTCGTCCCATTTTTCTGCAAATGTTGTATTTAACAGGTTGACAGCTTTAAAAGTTAAAATAATCTGCAAAGAAGTACAACAAAATTCAAGTTCAAACAATTCAGCCAAGTCTTCTCAGAATTTGACAAAGTCTTAGGTCGTCCAGCGACCTAGCATAGGTCAGGGCTTCTTTAGGTCGCACTGTGTAGGTTAAAAGGTTCCAGGCAATTCATTAGTCCTAACTCGGCCGTGACCTACAGCCTATGCCGTAAAAAAGATTAGGTCGCTCATTTGTTAAGTCATCCTGCTTGGAATTCATGTGCAAATTAGTTAAGTCTTAGGTCGTTTAAATCCCAGCGCGACCTAAAAGTTAAGTCGCAGATTCGAAGGATCCTTTGGTCACGAGAATTTGTTAGGTCGGCCAGGTTCCTTAGGTCGCGGAGGTTTTTACGTCGCTCAGATTTGCTAAATCGCTAGCTTCCTCCCCATGCAATCCATCTCGTCAAACTGCAACCCGATAACCCATTACCAACTGCACATAGAAATTCATCCTCCTTCTCATGAAATTCACCATCCCTTCATACCACCTGATCACTTCAAAAACAATGCAAAACATCCCCGATCCATCATAGATTCAACGCATCTCCGTGCCTTCCTAAATCAGTCAAATGACAATCAACAGTCGACCATAACAGTCACTCAAAACGAAGCACGACACGAGGAATTGAACTACGATTGGAAAATGGGGATTCATAATTCAATGGTGATTATGGTTGGATGGAGATCAGATTCACTTACGAGATATAATGATAAAGATGAATCAGTGACTGAACGAGTTGAATTTGCTCTTGGAAGCTTGAAAATTCGTCAATGGCAGTGGGAGATTGGAGCAGTAGAGTGAGGAGGAGTTCACGACCTAGCAAATTTATATGGGACAAAAAGGGGAAGACGAATAGGCACGCGACCTAATACAAGTCTTAGGTCGCTCACGACCTAACTCGGACAGATCGAAGCACACGACCTATGGCATAGGCCTGTACTTCGAGGGGCAACTGTTAACCCCTATTTCTGAAGCGACCTAAGACTTACGCGAGTTAACGACCTAAGGGCGCTAACGACCTAACTACAGCAGCGACCTAAGGCATTTAGCGACCTATAAGAAGTTCCAAACTGGCGACCTAAAGGCCAGAGCGACCTAAAGGATGGAGCAACCTAACGAGTTAACAGGCTACGACCTAACAGACGAGCGACCTAACTATGGAACGGTTCTAGCGACCAAACTACCTAGCGACCTATAGGAAGTTCCGACCTGGCGACCTAAAGGCCAGAGAGATCTAAAGGATGGAGCGACCTAACGAGTTAACAGGCTACGACCTAACAGGCGAGCGACCTAACTATGGAACGGTTCTAGCGACCTAACTACCAAGCGACCTATAGGAAGTTCCGACCTAACACACTCAGTGACCTAACGACCTAAAGACTCCAGCGATCTAACGACCCAAAGGCCAGAGCGACCTAAAGCATATGCGACCTAAGCAATGCCACGGTCTAACGACCTAAGAACGAAGTGGTCTCAGCGACCTAAATCTCAGTTGACTTACGACCTACGATGAGTCGTACACGACCTATTAACTCGCTCAGAAAAGAACAAATGCAATCAAGATAGGTCAGATCCCATCTCTTAGGTCGCTGCCGACCTAGTGACTTATTCAGGGCAAGTTCCAATATAGCTAATACAAGTGATTTCTTATGTTATGGACGACCTATGGCCTACGACCTACCTTAGGTCGTGCGTGACCTAGGACTTGGAGATTGAATTTCGCCCAGAACCACTCCTATAAATACAGCCCTAACACCAACTAGCAAGGGACTTTTGGCCGATCATTACAAGCGTCGATACTCTGCTGAATTCTCGACTCATTCAACACTTCAAGTACTTCAAACACCAAGGACTCTACTATGATCTTCAAGAGAAAATCTACATCATTCAGTATGAATTCGGAAGATTATTCTCCATTAAAGTTTGATCTACTAATCTAAAGTGTGTTGTTATTGAAGATTGTTGTAAAGTTGTAATCAAATTCAGTAATAAAGAGATTTAAAGTGGACGTAGGCTTACCCTAAGCCGAACCACTATAAAAACTGTTGTCTTTTCCGTTTTTTCTGTGATTTCTCTACTTGTTTTTAATTCCCGTATACACGGGTGGTGCTTTCACTCAACTTCCATTTACACCGGGGTGTTAGCGTCTGATTTTTACGTTAACAGTTTATACAAGGTCCAAAATCGAAAACAAAATATAGTCGAGATGGAAATGGGTTGCAAACAGCAATAAAAGTTGAGTTAATATCACTCATCTAGTTATAATTTAAATGATTAAATTTAAATAATTGATTGATTGATTGATTTGATTGGATGTGCAATATTATATATAGTAGTATATAATATATCTTGGAATGATTGATTTGCCGCATTATATAGCGGATGAGACCATATGCGTCGCATAATAGCGGATGATATTTTATATTAATCCCATATACCGCGATATTCCACCTCGAAGTGGAATCGGTATTGTGCTAACGTCTATGGATGCAGGGAAAACAGGTTGGAGGGCTCCAACTGGATTCCTCAACATTTATTTAAATTATTTAATATTCTTTGTTGTGATTATTTGATATTCTATGATGGATTATATTGGAATATTGAATGTTATAGTTTACTTGATTATATTTCTCTACACTGATTTATCAAAATATATAGAATTAAATTTTTGAAAATAAAAGGAAGCGAATTTTAAGTTGAAGTAATTATAGAGAATTTAAATAAATTAAAATGAACTGGATAGGAATATTAGTGGTTTTAAAATTCTAATAAATTAATTCCATATATGAAAAGGAAATTTTGAATAAACAGAAGGTTAATGTATTTTAACCTTCAGTGTTATTATATAAAAGAACAGAGCATTTATTTTAAATTTAAGATTTAAATTTTGAAAGGAATAAAGAAGAAACTGGAAAAAATCTAAAATTTGTATATTTCGGTTAAATGATTTAAAATCAAACAGGAAATAATAATAATAATAAAGTCCATAATTAACGAATTTTGAAATGAATTGAGTAAGTAAAGAAATTTATTTCAAATGAAGTAAGTTGGAAATCAATTTGAAAAATTGATTTAAGTGATTGAAATTGGAAATTCTCTCTGGATAACCAAGTACGTTTTCAAAGTAAATTTTTAAATATAAATTAAAGGTTTTAAAGTTGTTTTTAAAAAGCAAGTTTTGGAAAAATTTATTATTTCTAAAATATTTAAATTCTAAAGTAAGTATTTTCTTTTAATCTATTATAGCAGTAATTATTTAAAAGTGACTGGGTATTTGTTTTAAAGAGGAAATCTAGTTTTATATTTTATCTAAATAACCTCATTTTAAATATTCCTAAAGTGTATATTTTTAATAAAGTATTGAAGTGGTTCTTAATCTAAATGTTAAAATATATATTTTATTTATAAAGTGTTTTAAATTATTTTAAAAAAATCTGAAGCTTTGTACTTGGTGTTTTCAGTGGAAATAATTATTTGGAAATTCATTCCATGAGAAGAGTATGGTTTGAAACTATTTTTGAAGGTTGATGTTATCCCATTTTTGGTCAAAACTGGAATATCAACAAATTGGTAAGGAATGTTGAATATCGGGGTTGGAGATCGATTGGGATCAAGGCTGCGATCGATATCGCTAAAATCTGGTTGAGCTCCGATCCAGACGAAATTGATTGGAAATGATGATAAGGACTAGGAAAGGCTGTGTTTCAAATTTCAGGTTAATCGGAGTTCGTATGAAGGAGATATAACCGAGCCAAATGAAAGGAAGTACTGCCGAACCATCCATCCTCCACTCCCAAGCACTGCCGGTCCAAACTTCACCGCCAAGCATGGCCGGACCATATTGCTACCGAACCAGCTACCTCCTCCCACTACCGAACCAACCATCTTTCCATGCACTACCGAACCGGCATACCACCGAGCCAACATACTACCGAACCAACTACCGCTCCAGCCCTCACCGGACCAACTCGCCACCGAGTCAACCTCCATCGGTCCAAGGCCTCACCGGACCATCCCCTCCAACCATCTACCACCCGACCAAGGCGTACTGAACCAACACTTCCAGGCCAAATTGCATCAGCCCAGGCCCACCGGCAGCTATATACATCCAAGACCCCTTCCCCCCAGCCTCACTCTATAAATTGAGGGGCAGGGGTACAACAATGGGGGACAAGTTTGAGAGCTCAAGCACGGATAAAACTTTCAAACAACTTTCGGTTACTTGTAATCAAAGCTTTGTACTTGTAATCTGAATAGAAAAGGAGAATAACATATAAAGTAGACGTAGGTACGTTCTGGCCGAACCACTATAAATCTGTGTGTCTTTTACAGTTTAGTCTTTGCTTTTTACATATTTGCATAAATCATCCAAATAACTAAGAACAACTCAAAATCGATTAAATCATACGACTTGGAGGTGTTTGCCCATTTGGTGCTTTCACTGAGAATTGAACTCAGGACCGCTTTAATCATTGCCTCGCAAAGATTTGTTGAGAGACTCTTTTTAAGAGCCAGAAGTCTATCCGAGATTATGGCTCTTGGAAGGAAAACAAGTAGAAGACAGAGACCAGAAAGAAGTCAGCATGAAGGGAGTCAAGGGGCTTCCTCAGGAGAGAACCAAACTTCAGTCTTCATCACCAGGGATGAGATGGTGACAATAATGAAAAGACAAGAGGAGTTGATTAAGAATTTGTTTCAGCAGATTGGGCAACTTGGAGCAAAGAATAAGGAAGCGGATGGAGTTCGGAACGGAGCAGGACCATCCGGCATAGCACCTGAATTAGGAGGCACACCCATGGAGAACATAGATCCAATTTCAGAGAGAGAAAGAGGAGCATCTGCACAACCTGGGAGCAGCAGAGGAGTGAACGCTCAGTCAAGGGGGCAGATCCTAGAATTCCCTCGTGGACTCGGGGTGCAGGTCGAAAGTAATGAACAAAGATTGCATCTCGGAGACAATGACAGGTTGGCAGAGATGGTTAGAAAAGCTATGAGAGGCGGTTTGGTAAACAAAGATTTGGAGGATGTTAATAGGATTCCTTTTACTCCGGCAATCAGAGGAGCTAGAAACCCACCGGATTTCAAGTTACCATCGCTGGACATGTATGACGGGAGAACGGACCCCACGGTTCATCTAACGAAGTATATGAGGCATATGGAAGTGCTGGGGGGCATCAGAGTAGGTTATGGCCCGGTGCTTTCCATTGTACTTGGCGGATATTGCAGCATTGTGGTTTAGACAATTGGAGAATGGATCCATCGGAATGTGGAATGATTTAATTGAGAGATTTATGAGGCAATTCAGGGTCCACATTGCAAGACCCAAGAATGTGATGACTTTGGCAACCCTAAAGCAGAAAACCGGAGAGACTTTGAGGAGTTACCTAACGCGATTCAATGCGGCAGTAGCTTCGGTGGATCGACCAGATCCATCCATGGTTATGATAGCGGCTGTGTCCGGGATAGCTGATGGAACAGAGTTCAAAAATTCATTAACTAAGGATCCACCCGTGGATCTAGGAGAATTCTATCATGAGGCGGAAAAGTTTCTACGATTGGAGGATGTGAACGCCGAAAGAGAAGAAGGAGAAGGAATTGATATTTATGCGATCAAAGGAGGAAATCCCCCTGAGAAAGGCGCGGAAACTAGTAGAGGTAAAAGAAAGACTGAGAATGACGGGGACAGGTCAAAGCGGCAACGGAGGGATCCGCGATTCACCACTTACTCTGGGCTGAATGAGAGTCTGGAACGAATTTATCAGGATACTAAAGAGTAGGTTCCGTATCGTAGACCGATGCAAAGGGATCCAACTTCTGACGAAAGAAAATCAGACAAGTTTTGTGTATTTCATGAATTGAACGGTCATAACACTAACGATTGTAGGCATTTGAAGGACGAGGTGGATGGGCATATCAGGAACGGTATGCTCCTTCAGTATGTGAGGAGGCGAACTCCAACAGTGGAGCCAGAGCGACCACCGTCTACCTCGGCTAGAGGTGACCCTGGATCGGTGCACCGTTTGATTATCCATTGATTGCTTGATTAAAATAACGATGAACAAGTTGTAAACCTCTCACTAACGCGGTTAAATCATTTACACATGTGAGCGATTGTGCACGATCCATAGGCATACTCTGAATGACTACCAACCGCGTTATAGTAAGAGTTTACATATTAACATCTTCATTTCGGTTTTTGCTTTGATTTTGATTTGAACATTTAAATTATGCCTGTTTGGACTTTTCTGCTGTAAGGTTCATATGATTATTGCTTTAATATTTACAATTCTATATAAAAAAAATCTACTTGTATGCCCGTTGGATCGCGAACGGTCCACGAGCACCTCTTGCATGGCAGTGAACTGCCGAAGTCTTTGATTCGGAAACTCCCCCAAACAATAACTCTGGCACTGATAATATTAAGTCCCCCCCGAGCACACTCATTCACCTCGAACGGCACCCGACCTCGAACGGTCACAACTCGCCTCGAATGACATCCGACCTCGAACGGTCACAACTCGCCTCGAACGGCACCCGACCTCGAATGGTCACAACTCGCCTCGAACGGCACCCGACCTCGAACGATCACAACTCGCCCCGAACGGCACAACTCACCTCACCTCAAATGGCTCGATCACGAACGGTCGTCATTTGAGGTCCGCCACTTGACCACGCACGGTCGAACTTCACCTCAAATGGCTCGATCCCGAACGATCGTCATTTGAAGTTAGGCGCTTGACAATGAACGATCGCACATCATCTCAAATATCTCGATCCCGAACGATCGTCATTTGAGGTCACATAAAACTGTAAATTCCTTTGCAGGACATCAACATGATATGAACATCCAGCTCATGGCATTACAAAACACGCCTTCCTACCGCAAGGCATATTTTGGGGGGCAAAGTGTTATCCCATTTTTGGTCAAAACTGGAATATCAACAAATTGGCAAGGAATGTTGAATATCGAGGTTGGAGATCGATTGGGATCAAGGCTGCGATCGATATCGCTAAAATCTGGTTTAGCTCCGATCCAGATGAAATTGATTGGAAATGATGATAAGGACTAGGAAAGGCTATGTTTCAAATTTCAGGTTAATCGGAGTTCGTATGAAGGAGATATAACCGAGCCAAATGAAAGGAAGTACTGCCGAACCATCCATCCTCCACTCCCAAGCACTGTCGGTCCAAACTTCACCGCCAAGCATGGCCGGACCATATTGCTACCGAACCAGCTACCTCCTCCCACTACCGAACCAACCATCTTTCCATGCACTACCGAACCGGCATACCACCGAGCCAACGTACTACCGCACCAACTGCCGCTCCATCCCTCACCGGACCAACTCACCACCGAGTCAACCTCCACCGGTCCAAGGCCTCACCGGACCAACCCCTCCAACCATCTACCACCGGACCAAGGCGTACCGAACCAACACTTCCAGGCCAAATTACATCAGACCAGGCCCACCGGCAGCTATATACATCCAAGACCACTGCCCCCTAGCCTCACTCTATAAAACAGAGGGGCAGGGGTACAACAATGGGGGACAAGTTTGAGAGCTCAAGCACGGATAGAACTTTCAAACAACTTTCAGTTACTTGCAATCAAGGCTTTGTACTTGTAATGTGACGACCCGCCCTTCTACTACCAGAAAGACGCATCATCATTAAGAAAAAAAGGGATAGAAATAGAAAGAATAGAAAAGAAAGAAACAAAACATCAGAATCTCACAGCGGAACAGAACAAAATATAATATATGTGATATCTATTACATAGATTTACATATATCAGAGTTATACAATATCAATACACATGACAATCATACATACATCTGTCGGAACATACACCTCAAATATCATAAACTAACACAGAGGAACTATATAGATATATATATATCTACAACGCTGAAGTCTCCTGCTCCATTGCTCCTCCATAATTTTACAAAGCCAACCTGAATCCCTTGGCTACCCGTAAAAATTTGGGTACCCGAAAGTTTATGAAAAACAAAATATAAACTCCGGGTCAGGCATAGGTCTGGTATGAGTAAACGGTTTAAATTGTTTAAATTTGAAAATCTTTTAAAACAAAGGTATCACGTAAGACTCCCCACAAATAAATACGCGAAAGTTTTTACCTTACGCTAACCAAAACATTTTATAGGAAATCCAGTGATATTATAATAGTGTCTAGGGTTTTCAAGTAAAATACAGAAATAGTTGAAATGCTTACTCTCACATTCCAACGTAGTTGGGCACAATCAAAACGTACGGCGCCTATTGGAAATTGGATCCCATACAAGGCAGGGCTACTGGGGTACCTCCCGTCACAGTACGTGGTCTAGATCACAGTACAGAGGAGCCACCCTAACTCCCCTGCAACACAAGGCCGGAGCCATTCCTTACTGAACAGTCCCGAACAAGATAACCCCGCAGTTGGTGCTCCATTCCCGGTTGATGAGGGTTGAGGCTGCGATTACCTTTACAGGACATATTTCTTAGAATGCTCATCGTCCGCCTGACGATGTGCTGAAAGCATTCAATCCATACAATTTCGTTCCGGGTTCGAACAAAACCGAAGGCAATATCTCGTCACACTCATTTTGGAATCACCCTCAGAGTCAACGACGATAACCGTTGCATTCTGAAAGCACCATCTCGATCTTTACTTGAGAATTCGCGACCTAACGTTTAATTTGGATCGATGTGGTTTTCGGAATATCAATTGGATACCCGATCCCGGTCTCATCGAAGTCCAAACGCCATTTTAAAGGCCAAGTTGTCTAATTAACTTAACAGTTTAATTCAATGATTAAATTCAACAATTGAATTAATATAACACTTATCACAGATAATTCATACACCACTGCCATGGATATATTAAAGCATATCAGAGAGCATCACAGAATATCATCAATAAACAACACAAACAAATATACAACACATACAACATCCATAAGCAATCATCTTGAATTCTAAATTTAGTCAATTCAATTAAACCAATTACTTGAGGATTAACTTCTTAAACCTGTTAGATTAATCATTAATTAATAATTCATTACTTATTCCATTTCAAATTATTTAATTAATAGTCAACTTTTAATTAATAATTATATCTTAATTAAATACTCCTAATTATTAATTAATAACTTTAATTATTAACTTATAGAACTTAATTATCCATCAGTTACATAATTACTTGAGAGTTAACCTCTTAACCTTGTTTAATCACTTATTTCCCTTCAAATTATTTAATCAACAAATCATTTCTTAATTAGTGTATATATGTCTTAATTGATTAATTACTTAATCACTTTATTCACATTATTTAACTAATTACTTCCTTAATCAAGTTATCCAACTTTAATTACTTAAGTAAATATTTCTTAATTACTATTCTTCGACCTAAATAGAACTTAATCACCTGTTTATTTATTGCTAATTACTTCATTAATCATTTTTCAATTTTTAATTAAATCACTTGATTAATTAACTGTTACTCGTTTATTAATTAATTAAGTAGTTAATTACAATTACCTTTATTTCTTATAATACACTACTAATTATAATTACAAAGTAATTACTCTTAATTACTTCTGCATTCAATCAATTAATATTGACCATTCATATAATTAACATTCAAGTCTTCTTAAAATTTGATATTAATTATATCACTAACTGAAAACATTATTTGTTAATTTACTTAATTTATTATCAAGATTTTAAAAACATGGTTAAGCTTAAAATAATTTGTTAATTTAAATAGTTAATCACGAGTTAACCCGTTAATAAACCTTAAAGATGATAATCAAGCTTGAATTAAACTGTTCTTTAAATCTTGAACAGTAGTTACTTTATTATGAAACTTGCTGAAACATTTGATCATTAACAAATTTCATAAAATGTTACGTGCAGATATTAGAACCCGAGACGTCCCCTGTTCCACGCAACTGCTACTTCGAGTCACATGTTGGATTTCCCCCAATCATCTCTCCATTCCCACGCAACTGCATCTTCTCCTCTCTTTTTTTATACTTTAAACACGAGTTAACACTATAGCGAACTCACGCAATCACCCCCCAGGTAAGACTCAAAGCGCAAACCCATAAACCCCGAGAAGAACTCGCGACAGTGCCACCCCTTCCCATCCTTCAGCCACTGATACACAGCCGTGTCGTGCACGTGTACGACGCCGCTCGTGGCTCTGGCAAGCTTCCATGATTTCGAGCAATTCCCAATTAGCACGAATACGAGAAAAACAAAGACACGGTACCATCAAAAATTCGCATTCGAAAAATTACTGTTCGAACGAAAGAAAGCATTCAACCCCACGGCAAACAAACGCCTCGCCACGAAAACGCAGACCACCAGAAATGATGCAAACTCGTCTACACCTCGTCAACATCCCCAGCAACCTTCCCACTAAGCCTTGATTCACTCGATCATAGGTATGACACGAATTTCATATTTTACAGACAGGTATAAAAACACACTGAAAACCCTATTTTAACCTCGTATTCAATTCCTAAGCAATGGAAAAATAAATGAATATTTTTCCTGAGACCACTATCCCTTGCACTTGCTTCAGTAAGAATTGCAGCACTTTATATTGGATCAAATTCGTGAATTTGATAAAATTCCAATTTTCATTCAACATCGAAATGCTCGTGAAATACTTTAGTAAAAGACTTCGTTTTTGTTTCAAAAATCATGAATTCTAGTAATATTTCAAATTATAAACTTGAATTAATTTATTTCATCAGTCGAATTTATAACATTTTCTTACTAGTTTGCTGTAGACATGTTTTCAGGGTTACTGTGTTTGCAATATGCTTAGAACAAAATTTAACAACCTTGGTTTAGATTTAAACATCTTGTTTGAAACAATAAAACTCTAAGCTTTACATAATTAAATGAGAATAATTTGAGTTTGATGAGACTGTAACACACAGATAAGTACAGAGCATCACATAATACACACAGACTTATATTCCAGTCCAAAAAAACAAAAAATGCAATCCCACATAATAAATGAATTATCTTTACTACTTTTAATTAAACTTAAACTTAAACTTGATGTTTACTCACCTCGAATAATGGTTGAATAGAAAACCCTTTTGATATCTTGAACACTGCAGTTTCAAAACTGTCTGTAACTATGTTTATGAATCTGCTTTCCTTTAGATTTGAATATGTCTCCTTTTCTTGTTTTTAGTTTCTTCAGGTTTCATTTTTTTCTTCTTTTTTTGTTTCACGAATTTGCAGTAACATGAGATACATATTAGTAGAGAACAGGATGGGGAGGCTTTAATTGGTCAGTAGTTTCTAGATTGAACAGATTTACAAATATGTTGACTTAACAAAGATTGGCTGAGAAGATTTGCAATTTAATGCCTTGTTTGCCTAATTAGTTTACATATTTATTATGTCTGGCTGCTAATAGATATTGTATATAATTGTTTTGTACCCTGCATAAGTATATTAATTTGTACTCTTTCACTTTGCAGGCTTACACAAGAAGCTTTTCATTTATACATATTTT
Source organism: Allium cepa (assembly GCA_030765085.1). Taxonomy (NCBI): domain Eukaryota; kingdom Viridiplantae; phylum Streptophyta; class Magnoliopsida; order Asparagales; family Amaryllidaceae; genus Allium; species Allium cepa. The sequence continues at coordinate 904,774,879 of CM060939.1, forward strand.
CTTTGTACCTTAATTAGCTTGTATAGTTATTAAAATATTTGCATAGTTATCATGTTTTGTTATGTAAAAGAATATGTATGTAAGTATACTTATATTACATATTTATAAGTTTATTTTATTTAATTCTATACATTGTTGTTTAGAAACACTATTTAAATCTTCTTTTTATTATTCCAAAAGTTTAATCTTTCCAATATTTAATTTGTAATGTATTTTTATTTAATATGAATATAATTGTATTATTGTTCTTATTATTATTAACTGCATTTATATAACTGGTATTAAGTGTCATATCTCACTTTACTTTGCTTACTAATTTTAAGGTTATGTTGTATGCCTGTTTGTCTATTTTAATTCTATTTATGTTATTTATTTTATATTATATTATTATTATTATTATTTTCTTCTACTCTATACTCTGTTCTTAATTTAGTTATATTCATGTGTTATCCTTAAAATACTTTATTTATATTTTAACTGTCAATATTGAAATTAGAATTGAGAGTTTACTCCTTCTTTATATTTATTTTATTTGTATTGAACTATAAATATTTCAATTATGAATAATATGATTTATTTACATTTATACTTATTTATATTTATCTCCATTTGTATTTTATTTAAATTATAAGCATAAGTTAACTTATATTTCACATTTATATTTTATATTGATTCCATTTCAAACATCATCATTCATATGTATACTTACTAAATATAAACAAAGTAAGATATTTTGATTTAATCATAAAAGACAAATTTTATTATGAATATTTTTGGAGATAATTTATTAAACTTCCAAATCAACTTCCTTTTAAAAATACCATTTATATAAACAATGGCAATTATCTCAAACTTATATCCATTTCAAATGAATAAGTATACATTTTATTTACATAGATTTAAATATTTATTAACATAAATGGTGCTAAAATCCTGGGTCGTTACATTCCTCCCCCCTTAAAAGAATTTCGTCCCCGATATTTAAAACAAAGATAATTTAAAAGTTGTCATATCAACCATTCAAACATATATATCATTCATATATTAACAAACAACCAACAATCTATCCTAACAAACATCGCTAGCCATCCGGACACAGATCCAGATAAGCTTTCTTAAACTATACAGAATTTCCTGCATGAAATCCCTGGGATTCTCGCTCCACTATACTATGACAAGCTACACTACTATACTCCTGAGTAGCCTCTTATCTTAACTAACAATCGGAGCTGAATTTCTATCCACAGTCACATTCGGCTCATCTTTCAAATCTTCCTGTACTATTGATTCTACAACTAATACTGAATCAAGAACAAATTTCTTTAGATGAGTCACACGGAATACACTATGAATTCCAAACATCTTTTCTGACAATTCGACTCTGCAAGCTACAGTTCCAATCTTTTCAATATCCGAAATAGTCCAGTATAACTCAGGTCAAGTTTTCCGCCTTCCAAATCTAATAGTTCCTTTTTAATCGGAAAACTTTGGCCAATCACACATTACCAAACTCAAATTCCAATTGTCTCCTTCTTATCTGCGTACTTCTTCTAACGGTCTTGAGAAGCTCTCATCTTATCCTTTGATAAGCCTAATCTTAGTAGAAACTTCACAAAACAAAACTGGTCCGAACACAAGATAGTCTTTCCATAATTCACCAGAATCCAAAACACAAACTTACCGCATATCCTCTAAAATACGGTTCAGTCTCTCTGTTCGTCCATCTGAGGATGATAGGCTATACTAAATTTCAAACTCAATCCCAAAGTCAATTGTAGAACCTTCCAGAATTTTGCTGATGAAAAATAGGGTCACGATCACTTACTATACTAACAGGAACACCAAGCAAATTTACTATTTTCTGCAAGAAAATTTTGGCCAGAAACTGTAGTCCGAGTTACCTTAACTGGTATATAATGAGCATTCTTAGTTAACCCATCCACAATAATCCATATTCCATCGCTTCTTTTCGTTTGTTGGCAAACCGTCGATGAAATCCGTCGGAATCATCTCCCACATCCATCTGAGATTTCTAAAGATTGCAATAATCTTGGACAACTTCTATTGATCACCTTAACTTGCTGATAGAAAGTACAACTATAAATGAAAACAGCTACAATCCTCTTCATGCTCGGTCTCCAGAAAATTCTTCTCATATCTTTATACATCTTAAAGATTCCGGGTGAATATTCAGTCTGGAGTGATGTCATTTAGCTAAAACTTATTGCCTCAATTCATCTAGATCAAGCACACAAACGGCCACTATTCTTTTAAGCACTTTGATCATCTACCTTAAAATCTGAACATCTTCCATCCTTAGTTTAAGAATCCATTCCTCAAAAGATCTATCTTCCCTTAGCTTACTTATGATTCTGCCTTGGAGAGAAGAAACAATTTCTAAAAGAACAATACTGCACTTCTATTAAGAGCATCAACCACAACATTCGCTTATCCTGGGTATACAGCATATCCATATCGTATGAGGTCAGAAATTCGACTCGCCATGGCTGCCACAAATTAACATCCTCTTAGAGAGAGAAAATTTCCAATGGTTTGTGGTCCGTTAATACCTCAAATTCTCTCCCAACAGATAGTGCCTCCCAAACTCAAAACAAACACAATGGCTAACAACTCAAGGTCATGCGTAGCGTAGATCCCTTCATGTTGCTTTAATTGCTATCACGCATACGTAGTTACTCTTCTATCTTGCATCAACACTGCTTCCCAAATCATGATATCTCAGGGTGTAGTAGCTGCGTAATGAAACTCAGTGAGTTTGGATATCTCCGAAGATGTTTCTTTGGAACTAGTTAAGGAAGTATGTCCGTTTCGGAATTGTGACTAAGTTCAGTAGGGTATTTTTGTTTGGATGAGGCCCGAGTTTCTCGAAGAGCTTTGAATAGAAGCCTTTGGACATCGAGGTTAGCCATATAGCTTGAAGTGTTATGTGTGCTGTCAAGAAGGTTTGTTGATTTGATTTCAGGATAGTGCTAGTAATTCAGTTAGTAATACAATTGATATCATTATTTGGTCATGTCCATTCGACTAATCCAAACTCAAGCTCATCCCAAAAATTACATTCCATCAATGAAATCCTCACATCACCCAAAGCTCACTCGAGACGGTAATAGGTCTACAGTCTCAACGGATACACTCCAACTACAAATATTCAAAACTCCAGCCATCGGTAGTCGTGTTTCACACACCACTATCTTGTCTACCTTTATACTTATATTGGAAAATCCGAACGGGTAACCCAATAAATAGGTAGAAATAAATAAATAAAACTATATATATATATATATATATATCAAAATTACAAATATGCTCTCTCAAGAAAGAAATCACTCAACAGCCTAGGTATTCACTCAACCTAGCGCTCTGATACCAAGTGTGACGACCCGCCCTTCTACTACCAGAAAGACGCATCATCATTAAGAAAGAAAGGGATAGAAATAGATAGAATAGAAAAGAAAGAAACAAAACATCAGAATCTCACAGCGGAACGGAACAAAATATAATATATCACATATCTATTACATAGATTTACATATATCAGAGTTGTACAATATCAATACACATGACAATCATACATACATCTGTTAGAACATACACCTCAAATATCATAAACTAACCAACACAGCGGAACTATATAGATATATATATCTACAACGCTGAAGTCTCCTGCTCCATTGCTCCTCCAGAATTTTACAAAGCCAACCTGAATCCCTTGGCTACCCGTAAAAATTTGGGTACCCGAAAGTTTATGAAAAAAAAAATATAAACTCCGAGTCAGACATGGGTCTGGTATGAGTAAACGGTTTAAATTGTTTAAATTTGCAAAATCTTTTAAAACAAAGGTATCATGTAAGACTCCCCACAAATAAATACGGGAAAGTTTTTACCTTACGCTAACCAAAACATTTTATAGGAAATCTAGTGATATTATAATAGTGTCTAGGGTTTTCAAGTAAAATACAGAAATAGCTGAAATGCTTACATCTCACATTCCAACGTAGTTGGGCACAATCAAAACGTACGGCGCTTATTGGAAATTGGATCCCATACAATGGCAGGGCTACTGGGGTACCGCCCGTCACAGTACGTGGTCTAGATCACAGTACCGAGGAGCCACCCTAACTCCCCTGCAACACAAGGCTGGAACCATTCCTTACTGAACAGTCCCGAACAAGATAACCCCGCAGTTGGTGCGCATATCCAACCGCCCACACGGCCGAAATAAAGGGACATCTAGATAGGGGTATATCTCGTCCTGCTTGGGCATGACCCACCTAACCTTGCTGCACCTCCCCTGTTTTAGCCATTCCCGGTTGATGAGGGTTGAGACTGCGATTACCTTTACAGGACATATTTCTTAGAATGCTCATCGTCCGCCTGACGATGTGCTGAAAGCATTCAATCCATACAATTTCGTTCCGGGTTCGAACGAAACCGAAGGCAATATCTCGTCACACTCATTTTGGAATCACCCTCAGAGTCAACGACGATAACCCTTGCATTCTGAAAGCACCATCTCGATCTTTACTTGAGAATTCGCGACCTAACATTTAATTTGGATCGATGTGGTTTTCGGAATATCAATTGGATACCCGATCCCGGTCTCATCGAAGTCCAAACGCCATTTTAAAGGCCAAGTTGTCTAATTTACTTAACAGTTTAATTCAATGATTAAATTCAACAATTGAATTAATATAACACTTATCACAGATAATTCATACACAACTGCCATGGATATATTAAAGCATATCAGAGAGCATCACATAATATCATCAATAAACAACACAAACGAATATACAACACATACAACATCCATAAGCAATCATCTTGAATTCTAAATTTAGTCAATTCAATTAAACCAATTACTTGAGGATTAACTTCTTAAACCTGCTAGATTAATCATTAATTAATAATTCATTACTTATTCCATTTCAAATTATTAAATTAATAGTCAACTTTTAATTAATAATTATATCTTAATTAAATACTCCTAATTATTAATTAATAACTTTAATTATTAACTTATAGAACTTAATTATCCATTAGTTACATAATTACTTGAGAGTTAATCTCTTAACCCTGTTTAATCACTTATTTCCCTTCAAATTATTTAATCAACAATTCATTTCTTAATTTGTATATATATGTCTTAATTGCTTAATTACTTAATCACTTTATTCACATTATTTAACTAATTACTTTCTTAATCAAGTTATCCAACTTTAATTACTTAAGTAAATATTTCTTAATTACTATTCTTCGACCTAAATAGAACTTAATCACTTGTTTATTTATTGCTAATTACTTCATTAATAATTTTTCAATTTTTAATTAAATCACTTGATTAATTAACTGTTACTCGTTTATTAATTAATTAAGTAGTTAATTACAATTACCTTTATTTCTTATAATACACTACTAATTATAATTACAAAGTAATTACTCTTAATTACTTCTGCATTCAATCAATTAATATTGATCATTCATATAATTAACATTCAAGTCTTCTTAAAATTTGATATTAATTATATCACTAACTGAAAACATTATTTGTTAATTTACTTAATTTATTATCAAGATTTTAAAAACATGGTTAAGCTTAAAATAATTTGTTAATTTAAATAGTTAATCACAAGTTAACCCGTTAATAAACCTTAAAGATGATAATCAAGCTTGAATTAAACTATTCTTTAAATCTTGAACAGTAGTTACTTTATTATGAAACTTGCTGAAACATTTGATCATTAACAAATTTCATAAAATGTTACGCGCAGATATAAGAACCCGAGACCTCCCCTGTTCCACGCAACTGCAACTTCGAGTCACATGTTGGATTTCCCCAAGTCATCTCTCCATTCCCATGCAACTGCATCTTCTCCTCTCTTTTTTTTATACTTTAAACACGAGTTAACACTACAGTGAACTCACGCAATCACCCCCCAGGTAAGACTCGAAGCGCAAACCCATAAACCCCGAGAAGAACTCGCGACAGTGCCACCCCTTCCCATCCTTCAGCCACTGATACACAGCCGTGTCGTGCACGTGTACGACGCCGCTCGTGGCTCCGGCAAGCTTCCATGATTTCGAGCAAATCCCAATTAGCACGAATACGAGAAAAACAAAGACACAATACCATCAAAAATTCGCATTCGAAAAATTACTGTTCGAACGAAAGAAAGCATTCAACCCCACGGCAAACAAACGCCTCGCCACCAAAACGCAGACCACCAGAAATGATGCAAACTCGTCTACACCTCGTCAACATCCCCAGCAACCTTCCCACTAAGCCTTGATTCACTCGGTCATAGGTATGACACGAATTTCATATTTTACAAACAGGTATAAAAACACACTGAAAACCCTATTTTGACCTCGTATTCAATTCCTAAGCAATGGAAAAATAAATGAATATTTTTCCTGAGACCACTATCCTCTGCACTTGCTTCAGTAAGAATTACAGCACTTTATATTGGATCAAATTCGTGAATTTGATAAAATTCCAATTTTCATTCAACGTCGAAATGCTCGTGAAATACTTAAGTAAAAGACTTCGTTTTTGTTTCAAAAATCATGATAGCTCTGATTTTATGAACAAGTTTTATAATTTAATCTAGTTATGCTTGTCTAAAAATTTTGTTGCCTAGAAAAAATAATAATAAATATAATAAATTGACCACAAATGCATTGTGTAAGTATTGATATGTATGCAAGATGGAACACACACATGCACATATTTCTCTGGAAAAAAAAAAGCAGAAATTAATTTATAAGCTAGAATAATTACAAATACATGGATATGATATGATTATTACAGATAGGAATGTGTCATTGAAACAAGTCTAGAATAAGGAAAATAAAGGCTTAGGCAAGGATAGAAATATAGGTATTATACAGGCATTTTAAACAAATGCTGGCTGAACGAAAAATTAGAAATTGCATGGAATGGTATGAGTTGTTGAATAAATACTTTATCTACTTTTAGCAATTTCCTTAGCTTTAAAAAAAAACAAAGATCATGCAAATAAGATGACTGGGGTAATAAGGTGTAATTTCTGTTAATAGAAATAGGGACCACTTACCCATTTTCTCTTGAAATAGAATGAGAGGATGATCATAAGTGACAGGGTAAAATTGACATTGGGTAAATTCTAAAAACCCTAGAGGCAGCCAAGTTCTTTTATAAGAAGGCTTAAGGGTAGAAGGATCTGTCACATTTTCTTAAAAACAGAAAGAAAAAAAAAATATACAGTAAGCAAAAGAAAGAGAAGCATTGGCCATTAGAGATAAGTAGGAAATAACAGATCAAAAGAAAAGGATTAAGGTGAGTAACCTCACTGAAAATTGGCATTAAGTCTTGAATATTGAGGCAGCCTAAATGATTTTATATTTTTATTCAATCTGTGTTTGTTTTATGATTTTGGTGTGTTAATGATCTGTTAAATGTTTAACTCTTCCTATGTTAATATACCCAGAAAATATGTTTATGGTTTTCATGTCTAAATGTTTACTATGTTATGAATTATCTTTGAGATGAGATGCTTTCTTTTATGTGACTTTTACATACAGATCAATTCATGGAAATTTCAAGGATATATGTTATAGATCTATGGTCAAAGGAAAAAAAATGAATGAAAAAAATGGGACTGCAGTATAAAGTGGTTGCTGCTTATGTCTCATGATTAAATAAATGGTAACATAGAAGTGCAATGTCATACATGTGCTGAACTTTTATGTTTACAAATAAACCCAGATGAGAATAAAGACTTGTGGTTTAGTCAGATCTTATGAATTCGTGAGTACCTAATTAAATCAGAGGTAATGGATGCATCAGAGCAAACTATATATATATGACCATATATTTATAAGCATGACTCCTGAAAAGCCCATGATGTAAATAACATGTATACTGGGAAACCAGACTAGCTTGTATGAATAAATTTATGTTATGGAAACATGATATGTTATTCCTTGAATATATGCATGATGGTTGAGTTGTTTATTTTTCTCTGATTAATTATGAGATGCAGAAGGGATTAGCACAATTGGGGGAAAAGGGAAAATAAACACTTAGTAATTTAACTAAGGATTTGGGATCTTAGGGCTACAAAGTACGGCTTGGCAAGGTGAATATTGCAAGCTCACACATGGTATGATTATACCCAGGGGCCTGAGTGTGCTGGGTTAACAGTGAATATGCCCCAGACAATGTGTGATTTAATAGAAGGAAATAGCTAAAGTCCATTACAAAACACCTAACATTGAATTCTGAAAATAAGTTCACAGGTAGGATTGGGGAAAATCCCTGATAGCCAGAAAGTTATAGATAAGGAAAATAATTAAATGATGATTATATTGGTTGGTTAGAGTATTCCATTGGGGGAATTATATGTTTGTACTCCATGATACAATTCATGGAATTATTTATGATTCTGTTATGCATAAATGAACATGCACAGGTGATACATGAGAGTATCCAAGAGAAATGTTGCTTTACCTTACCTGTTTTAAAAGTTACTTGAAAATAAGAAAAGTTATCTAAATTTAGATTTTCAGTAAGATTACTCATACCAGACAATGTAGTCTGACCCTTTGTGTGTTTGAACACCATTGGGTGTCTCATATTTTTATGAGGCAGCTCATGGTGATTGTGCTGGTAATTAGGCATTTCCTTGATCAAGAATTGGATGAATTAGCTGCTAAGGAATTGGATATAATAGTACAGACTCACTAATATTATGATAGAAGTTACTTTGAATTTAGGCTATGAAATGTTGGTTAAGTTGTTTGGGAGGAAACTGATGTAGTGTTATCTTCTGTTTGTAAGTATTGAACTAACTATGATATTTCTGTTGAAAGTTGTGAGTTTCTTTTGAGAATGTTTCATTAAGTAATACAGTTTTTATTAAACTTCTGGAATGCTTAACAAAATGCGCAGTACTAAGATAAATCTGAAATGATTTGTAGATTGGAATTAAAAAAAAATAACCTAATATCTATTGTAAGAACTGTGAGACACATAGAGAAACCCAGATTAATGGGTATGCTGCTTGAGTAAAGTAGCAAAAGAATTCAGGCTAACTTGACCAATTTTGTCAAGCCTGGGTTCAACCAGTCTAAATGACCTGAGCTCTTTAGTTTGGAAAGATAATAAATAAATAAAACTAGTAAATCAGGTTAGTTGTATTGAAAAAGAATGGTTACCTGAAATCATCCAGAGACACACATGAACACAGAATACATGTACACACTTGCACATGTGACAATTATAGTCTCAGTAAATCTGAGGTCATAGAAGTGCAAACAAACCTTAAAACTAGAAAAAAATAACATATAGAACTTGCAAAAATGAAAACTTAAATAAGACAGAAAAGCTACTATGGAAATTATTTTGCTATGAGGAAATCCTATGGTGAATTCCAAAAATGAATTTTCTGCCTACAAAACTCTTATGCTCTGATTGAAAGAGAAAGAGAAAAGGAAAAACTCAAAATATTATCTATATATGTTTCCATATAAGTAAGTTAAGATGATTTGTTTATAACAATATTTTTATATTGGTTGAAAGATCCTGGACAGGAGTGAAAAGAGAAAAGATGTTCTCTTGAGTAGATGACCACTGAAAAAAAAACCTATACAACACTAAAAAAAAAAAAATGGGGTAAGAAAGTGGGTCATCTCACCTTAAGAACCTGATTCAAGAGTTACAAGTCATCATTAACCAACTGCAAGATGAAGGAATGACTCTAAGTGAATCCTTTCAGGTTGCCACTGCAATTGAAAAGCTTCCTCTATCATGGAAAAATTTCAAAAACTACCTTAAGCACAAGCGCAAGGAGATGGCAATGGAGGAACTTGTAGTTCAATTGATGATTGAGAAAGATAACAGGAAATCTGAGAAGAAGACTTCACATACCATGATTGCCAAGGCAAGTGTAGTCGAGTCGGAGAAACCCAACAAAAGGAAACGTGATCATGCTATTAAGAAATCAAAGAAATTTCAGGGTCTGTGCCATAATTATGGAAATAAAGGACACAAAGCCATCAATGTCGTGCATCCAAAAAAAAGAAATCAGAAGCAAACATGGCTGACATCTCAGAATGCGTATCTAATATGGACTTATGTGTAGTAGTGTCCGAATGCAACCTTTTTGGTGACTCGAAGTAATGCTTTGTAGACATAGGAGCCGAAATGACACATTTGTGCAAATAAGTGGATGTTTATAACCTACAAAAATTCTACTGAGGACGAACAATTTTTTATGGGTAATTCATCGCATCAAAAGTTGAAGGTAAGGGAAAGATCATACTGAAAATGACTTCCAGAAAAGAATTAACATTGATAATTGTTCTTCATGTTCTGGAGATCCGCAAGAAACTGATTTCTGGATCGCTGCTTACTAAGCTTAGCTTCAAATTTACCTTTATGTCAGATGTAACGACCCAGAATTTTTGAACATTTGAAAATGAAATATTTAATTAATTTTAAATATTTGAATGATGGTTTGGATTGAATTTTCAATATAACTTTGAAATAGGCGATTTAAATTATAGAATTTAATCTATTGAGAGTTGAATAAAAATTTGAATCTTTAATTTTAAGCCGATTAAAAATATTTCAAAGGCTTGTAAAATTCATATTGATAATATTGAAGATTATAGAAGCTTCAGAATTGAATTTGAAACTGCTTTGTTCAGTTTTGAAATTTTAATCGTTTGAATCAATATTTAAAAATAGCCGTCCGAGGCACAGTCTCGGAATTCGACGAAACCAGTTCCATTGGGTCCGTAATATTGAATTATTTTCGGATTTCAAGTTTCGTATTTTTCGGAGTTGGTATGTGAGCACACGGTGAGTAAACGCGTTGCAATTGAATCGGATTCAATTTAAATTTAAATTTAAAACTTAGTCAAACAGAACACGTTATCTTCCCTAAACTCACGCCTAGTATCGCGCCTAAAAATCGCGATACAAGATCGTGCTTGCACGACTCTTCCCTGAAACATCACGTACCCCTGTCTCCCTCCTTCCCATTTTAAATATCCTTCTTCGGTTTTAAAAATCTCAAACTTCTCTCTGTTAAAACGATAATGGCCGAGCACCTTCCCCCTTCTTCAATTAGTTCGCGTAAATAAAAAAAAATGCCGAACAAAAACGAAATCATTTTTCGTTCGTTCCCAATTCAAACATTCTTCCCCTTTCTTCCTCTAATAGCCGATTTTCGTATCTCCCTCCCCTCTTTTCGAAACCTATTCACGAAAATAAACAATGGCCGAAGCCCTAAATCGAACTCGCGAGTCAGTGGGGGAAACGAGCGGCACGGCGGCGTGGGGACGAGCTCGATTTCGAGCATTCAAAATGAAGGCAAGCGGCGGCTGCGACTTGGAAGCGACGACGTCAGGATGGGTGTGGATTGAAGGGACTGGAAGTTGGTGATCGCGAGCTAGGCACGGCGGCGACCTAGGGGATGGCGGCGACTCCTCTGTGGGTCGCGACTTTAAGGGAGGTCCTAGGGCACGTTCAAGCTTTCGTTTGAAATTGGGCACGTAATTCTCAATCGCTTTAGTTGTAGGGTTTTATTTTAATTTGAAAGATAGATATTACAGTAAGTTTTATAATCGAAATCTTTAAAGTTTGGATGTTTATAAGTATGCAGTAAAACAAAAACTTCTGTTATAAAAAAATAAAAATAAATAAATAAAAAGAAGTTAGATTTTTAAAGTGAATATAGATCATCTCTCAGTTTATACAGTTTGAAAAAAATGGAAGATAAAGATAAAATACAATTTTCCAATTTATTTTAGTAATTAATTTGTTTAGTTAATTTATGTAATAATTTTTAATTGCTAAAGTATTTAATTGAAACAAAAAAAGAAAAAATATTCCTAAACAATTATGTAAACATTTTGGTTTAATAGTTTGTTTTAAAATTGTTTTGAAAGTCAAATTTTAGTTAAATAAATTATTATAGAAAAAAGGAATTTAGTTTTAAAATTTTAACCTTTAGTTAAACAAATTTAATAAAAGAAAATCAGTTTGAATTTTTAATTTTTAGTTTAAAATAAAAATCATTAACTTGAGATTGAAATAATTAGTTGAATAAATTAATTTAAGGGTAAGTTAATTAAATCTATTTAAGAAGAAAATTTAGTTTTAAAATTAAATTGTAGTTGAATAAAATTATTAAAGGAATTGGTTTAGAACAAAACCATTGAATAATTAAAACAATCAAAAATTTATTATTCGACCGTTTCAAATATTAATAAATTGTGTAAATATTTATACAAGGTATAAATCGAGAAAAATCAAGTCAAGAAGGGAAATGGATTGCTAATAAAAGCAAAGGTGAGAACTTCTCACTCTAAAGGATTTATTTAAATTTTTAAATAGTTAGATTTAAAATTGTTAGTTGTGTTGATTGAATGCTTGAATGATGATTGTTATATATATATATATATATATATATATATATATATATATATATTGGATGTGAATAGACCCTATACGCCGTTAGTAAGCGGAGGTTATTTATTACACACATATACCGTGATATTCCACCTTGAAGTGGAATTGGTATTATATTAGTATGTAGCAATATATATATATTGGCATATCTATATATTGCAGTTGATTGATTTCCCGCATTGTATAGCGGATGAGACCCTATTGCGTCGCCTATTAAGCGGATAATATTTTCTAAAATCCTATATACCGCGATATTCCTCCTTGAAGTGGAATGGGTATTGTGCTAATGTCTGTGGATGCAGGGAAACAGGTTGGAGGAATCCAACTGGATTCCTCACAAATATTTAATTTATCTAGATATTGTGATATTTGATTGTTTATCATATCGATATATGATGTCGGAAAGTCGTGATTGACTATTTAATGTGTTGCATCATCAGATCCAATTTTTGAAGTTTAAAAATAACGATTTTTATTTTAAGGGATTTCTAAAGTGATTTTTGAAAGTATACGTTTTATAAATATTTTTGGAATTAATCCATCTTAAATAAATAAACGATATAATTTTAATGTTATAAAATTATAATTTTTGAGAAATAAAGTTAAAAGTTGATTTTTGAAAATATGGGATTAATGATTTTATAAAATAGTTTAATTTGGGATTTTTGAATTTATTATAAAAAGATTAAAAATAGGATTTATAGAATTTGATTATTTTATAAATCAAAATGATGAAATTATAAAGGAGTTTAAAAATCTTTTAAAACAATAATATAAATTGATCCATATAAAAGATTTATAAATTGATATTTATAAATCAAAAATATTAGAATTGTAAAACGAGCTTTTATAAGTGTTAGAATGAATTGTGAATGAATTTCATAAATGAATGAAATTTATAGAATTATAACGGTGAAGTTATAAATGGAATTTTATAAACAGTAGGTTTATAAAATTTGTCAAGTTATTTAAAAGAATAGATTTTGGATAAATAAATGAATCTTACAAGTTATAAGATTTATAATTTGGGAAGTTAAAAGAACGTTTTTGCAAACAAATAAATTATAAGTATTTAACTTATAATATGAACCTTTAGTTTATAATTGAGTTATAAATTGAATAGATTAATAAAGGAAATTTATAAAAGGAAGTTGTTATAAAATAAATAGAAATGGAATTTATAAACATCGTTTTATAAATTCGCAAACGACTTATTTTGATAAGTAAATTGTTATAACTTATTTATGGAGTTATATTCACATTTTAGACAGTGAATAATTCTTTTAAAAGAAAATGTATAGAAATGATGAAATTGATTAACGTAGTATATTCACGTTTTTGAATAGTGAATAATATGTTAAAGAAAATGTTTTGGAAGTGATGTTTTAAATAAAATTAAAACGATCTAACGATGTTTTCAGTGTTAAGATTCGAAACCATAGATTTCAACATTCATTGTTGAAATAGACGTTTTCGAGAAATAGAAGGAAATGGTAAATTATAACACTGTTGTTATAATAAATGATTTCCAAAAGGAAATGTTTTATTTAGTATTGAGATTTATATATCTATCTTAAATTCGAATCCCTATACTAGTGATTTTGGGACGTTGTAACGATGTTTTACGTAACATTCGTTTTGGCCCAAATAAATATGTTTAAGAGAATGATTTCCTTAAAGAATGAAATATATACTTAATTTTGATTTAAGTATATTGAATATTTTCCAAGTATAGAAAATAAATAAAATTTGTGAATTACTTATGAATAAATAAGTATGGAAATGTTTTCCAAAGGTGAAATAAAACGTTTTGAGAATTTATCCTTTTGAAGATAAATTGAAAATGAATAATTGAAATCGTTTATTCATAGATACTTTGGGAATATAAATTCATTATGGAATTTATAAATGAAAAGGGGAATTTGTTTGAAAATAAATGTTGATTTATTTTTGAAGTGTGAAAACTATATATCTAGTAAAGATATTTTTGGGAAATAAATAATTTGGAAAATTATTTGGAATCTGGTGATGTTGTGCATATCCATTGATAGTTCAATAACCGACTATCAATATTTACCTTTAAATAGGTATTTGTTGTGATTTGCTTGAATTTGAATGCACACTTATTCTAATATTATTGCGCTAGTTATTCGGATTACCCATTCCGAATAGTGACACGACGTAATGGATAGCATTGATGACCAGTGTTGAAGACCGGATATTTTTGAAAGCGAAAGGACAACTCGTCGAATGTCTTTGCATCGACTGGTCCCCAGTGTAGAGACTCCATATGTGATGGGAAGTCCGAACGTGATTAGTGAATATCTGGATTGCAAGGACTTCTTTGTAAGTGCCTTCGGTTCTGTTCGATCCCGGAACAGACTTGTATGGATTGTATGTCTGACATTACAAATTGAGATATAAAGCCGATTTCTTTCAAATATATTTCTGTTGGTGGCGTAGAATTTATTCTCTTAGCTTAACACCCTTCTCTGAGACGTACGAGCTCAGAGGTTATGTAGCTGAAGGTTATTAGCAATATATTCCCAATTTGGTAATGTGACATGCTGAGTGTTGGTGTGAAATGATCATTGTGTTGATTATTTGAGATAGGATCATTTGTTTGATCGTCTATCTTGGTGATCATTTCTATGATCATTTGTTGACCCAAAGCACGGCTTTTGTACAAAGTGTGTTTTTGTGGACGAGACTTCGTCGAGCCTTACACCCCGGAATGGTCAAAACAGGAAAGATGCGGCAAGGTTATGAGGGGTAGCGCCCTTTAGGGTATGTGCATTTCCTTCTGGAAAAGGGTGGTATCATGGTATGGAGCCCAGATGCTTACTCATGTTGAAACACTTATTATTATGGTGTGATGTTGGTGACGAGCGCTCGGTTAAAGGTCCCAAAGGACCGGGGGATGGCATACTCGTGTCAGTTGTTACCCAGTTAGGGGTAACCCGGCCTTGTGTTGGCAGAGATCCGGTTTGGTTCTCGAGGACGTCCATCAAGAGGCGTTCACATGTGGCAATGGGAAGTTCCTTGGCCTGACCATTTGTTGGAAATCCAATTCCCAATACGAAACCCTGTACGGTTTTAGTTGTAGAACCTGCCATCTAATATGGTAGCTATAATAAGCATACTATAATGGTACCTATGCTGGCTAAGATTTATATTCTGCTTTCGAAATATTTCTACACTATGCACTAGTAATAATATCAAATGTTTCTTTTTAATGCGTATCAAGCATCTTTGACTATCATAAGGAGAAATCTCCTCCAAGTCTGTGTTTGCATTGTGTGTGTGGTGGGAGGTCTTATGGTAGTCTCATTTTTTAAAAGCATTGCGAATTGACTTTAAAAATATTCCTCTATTTTGATTTTAAAGATAAATAAACTGTTTTGAGTTCTCACACCAGTCACATGACTGACTCGGAGTTTATTGTTTTCTTTCCTAAACTCTGGGTGCCCACAAATTTCCACACGGGCAGTTAAGAGTTAGGTTTATCAGGATATTCTGGATATTCTGGAGTTGCTGGAGGCAAGATGGATGGCATGGCGTATTACTTGTTTATATATTATTTCTTTTCCGCGGTTTGTTGTTGTTGTACACTCTGATGATATGATGAAATGAAATGTAATGTAATGTAATAACTGATATAGTTCTTTGTTTAAAGATTATTCATTTACCTATTATATGTTGTTCCGCTGTGAATTGTGAGATTCTGATGTTGTTCTGTTGTTGTTCTTTCTGTTCCGTTCTATTTTCTATTTTCTTTTCTCTCTATTTTCTACCTTCTTATCTCTTCTTCTACCTCTTTCTTCTTTCTTAAAACCCTAATGGTTCGGTTATTCGACATCGAAAAATCGTTATCGTTACATCAGATAAGTTTGTGTTGTCAAAGAATGGAGTGTATGTAGGAAGAGGATATGTTTGTGATGGTTTATTTAAAGAAAATGTAACCACTATTGTACAAACAATGATATGAATAAAATTGAATCTTTTGCTTATATTGTTGACTCTTCTAACATATATGGTATTCTAGACTAGGTCATGTAAATTTTGACACCGTGCGAAAATTGATTAATCTAGATTTTATACCAAATTACAAAATAGATTTCAACTATAAATTTCAAGTTTGTTCAGTAGCGAAATTGACAAGAATGTCGTTTCACCATGTTGAACGAGAAACTGAATCTCTAGACCTAATACACACAGATGTTTATGACTTAAAAATGTGTCAAACTAGAGATGCAAAAAGGTACTTCATTACCTTCATTGATGATTGTACAAAGTACTGTTACGTGTATCTCCTTATAAGCAAGGACGAAGCATTCGACATGTTTAACCAATATGCAGTAGAAGTTGAAAATCAACTCAACAAGAAAATAAAAGCTTTAAGAATGATAGAGGAGGAGAATATGAATTTCCCTTCGAGGAATTCTACACCGAACATGGTATTATACACAAACTACAGCCTCGTATACTAGGCAGCATTATGTATATAATGAACTGCACTAGACCTGATATAGCATATGTTGTAAGTAAACTCAGCAGATATACTAGCAACCCAGGAAAGAATCACTGGAAAATTATAATTCAAGTACTAGGATACCTAAGGTATACACAAAGTTATGGTCTACAGTATGATAGGTACCCATCTGTAATAGAGGGTATTGTGATGCAAACTGGATAACTGGTACATCAGATACAAAATCCACTGGTGGATATGTGTTTACCTTAACTGGTGGGGCAGTATCTTGTGGATCCTTTAAAAAAACTTCTATAGCAAGATCGACCAAGGATTAAGAATTTATTGCCTTAGACAAAATAGTAGAAGAAGCAGATTGGCTTCGAGATTTCTTAGAAGATATTCCAAATTAAGAAAAACCTATACCCCCGATAAGCATACATTGCGATAGCCAATCAGCTATTGAAAGAGCCAGTAGCAAGCTTTATAATGGCAAGTCTAGACATACTCGTCGTAGAGATTAAACTGTTAGAAAACTTCTCTCCAATGAGGTTATCACAATTGACTACGTAACGTCAAATAAGAACATTGTGGATCCACTACAAATGGTTTACCTAGAGAGAAGGTTATTATCTAATCGATGAGAATGAGATTAAGGCCCATAAACTAAAAAGTTTCTTTAAATGGAAAATCCACAGCTGACTGGAGATCCTAAGATGTAGGTTCAAGGGGACAACTAAGTTTAGATAAACTTGGTAGCACTGTAAATATTCTTACCATTTCTATGTTAAGACAGTGCACTGGTCACTAGAGAATAGGATAAGTTATGATACTTCTGATGATGCCTACACTTGGTAATGTTAAAGAACCAAGTAGATTATTGGAAAAATACCCATTATAGAATCACCTACGTGAGTACAAAGGCGCCGCTTGAAGAAGAATTGTAAGGCCAAATTCTCCAAAGCACTCATGAGACCCAGCTGGTGTTGATGACAAAAACGAACACAAACAGAGAACCAATGTGGATTAGAAACACTGATTGCGTGTTGTCTGTTTTAGATTTATACAAAAGGCTCACAGTTCAAAGACAACATTAGTCCATTGATTCACCGGTAAGATAAAAGGATAAACACTAGGAAAGTTCAAGACCAATGTACTACTTTAACGGATACGATATGTTTTGCAAAATTTTAAGAAAAAATTGAGCAATTTCTCATTCATGTGGGGGACTGTTAGAATTGAATGAGCACCGGGGAATATGAAGGCATTAATGCCTTAGGAATTGAATAGTCCCACATTTTCGAATAAAATAAACTATTTGTGTTTATATACTAAGATGTGGACACTATTATAAGTCTTATGAGACAAAGAGAGACACAAGTCATGACGGATGGTGCAACGCACCACCACGCACGTCCAAGCCTAAGCCCGCACCCGCATCCGCATCCATGGTGCAGATGAATGGGCATTTGAGGCGTGTTAGAGGAACTTAGCACGTTACAGTTAACAGTTGGCTTGACGTGGTTGTTCAGACCGAACTGTTTCTTGTTTTTTGTCCGTTCAAATTCAAACGGTCGCATCGCCTGAGAAATGGTTGCAACCTTTCCAACAGCCACAAAAGTTCAAACAAGCACCTATTATCGAGTAGGTGCAACTCGCCGCACCTATATATATAGGCAGAAGAAAAAACATAATGCATAACTTAAGTTTTTTTTTACATTCTCTTTCTCTGCACAACACTCTGTTCTAAAAATAAACTCTCCACAACATATCCTTAAGCGACGTAGATAGAGCAATATTGTTTGAAAGAAACAGTTTTTTACTAGTCTCGGGCAATTTAATCGGTATTATATTTACTACGTTATTTCTTAACTGCACAGTTCTATCCGTAACAATTTTGCAATATAGTTGTGATGGTTTTGTTGTTGTTGCAATTTTGCAATATTATTGTAACAGTTTCGTAACACCTTTGTAAAACTAGCAATCATTGCAAACAATTTCGTAACATCTTTGTAGTGTTACCGAATAACATTGGGCACGGATCGATTTGGTGCGGTTGGGAGCCTAAGCCGCTTCCGCACTGCATCAAATGGTTAGTCAAAAATATAAACCATTATACTAATTTTTTAAACGGTTCGGTTTCGGTTCGTTTTGGTCCGGTCCAGTTTAAACCCATATTAAATATGAAATAAGAGAATTACTTATATCAACAATCAATTTACGAAGGCTGCTATGTGAAACTTTTACAGTTAAAGATTAAAACACACAATGTTATACTGAAATGGTAGATTAGTTATTAATTGTATGAATATTTTAATTTAACATTTTGCTACAAGTGAGCTTTTTTTAATAGATTAACCAAACATTAACGTTAATCAATGCATAATTATTAAGTAAAATGACTAGAATAAGATTATAATCAGCATTTAACCAAAAAATGAGATGAACAATATTATACTAAAACTATAACTTCTTTCTTTATGGCAACGATTAGTATTAATTAATATAACAACATATACTGAGAATACAATGTATATCGTTAGAATTTAAAATGATATCATAAGATAATTATTAGTATAAATTTTCGGTTCGTCCAGTTTAATATGGTCGGTTCAATCGTTTAAATCACAACCGAATCGTATTGTTGCAGATTCCGGTTTGGTGTTTTTGCTTCGGTTAGAAGATTAGGTACGAGTTTCACATCGTTTTTAGGTTCGTTACGAACGGTTTCCGTATAACGGTGCGGTTTTTGTCCAACCCTAATTTCAGTCCTATGGCACTTGAACTTTTAGAGAAAAGGTCGAAGTATGCATGTAGATAAGTTATGCAAAAAGATACAGAATCCATGGATTAAGGCATGTCAAGCTACTGACAAAAGGTGGTGAGTTTGAAGAAATGCAACAGCGTCGAACTTATGTAAGGGGCGGATGTCGAACTTGTATGATATCACTTTGTTGTTAAATTTGTAGACATCGAATGCCCAGGCACAACACATATCGTGTACGAAGAGCTGCAGCATTCTGGAGATGACTAAGCCTGTCAAATCGAAATGCAGTAATCATTGTGTAACATAGAGTAATTCGTTATGTTATAAATGACATGCAAAAGCTCCTTGTTTTAAGTATACGCCAACTTTTCTCTCTAGTACACGGCCCATGATCTTTACTGTTATTAAAGTAGGAAAAAGGCATTTGTAGGCATGATTTTTAATCTAATATTCTGTAGTACACTACTTAAAACATTTAATAGTTTTTCGCGGTTGAGTTTTTTATTAATGAATGTCGCCCTGCCTTGAATATTAGTTTCGAGTTTATAAGAAATAAACCGCTCAGATATATAATAGTTTTTTTGTAGCGTCAGCCGATCAGGTATATTCTGCAAATGGAAGATATAAATAGCAGTCTCGAGTTTAGAAGGTGGCGTGGATGTATCAAATGCGGATGTCGAAACTTATGTCAAATAAGGGTATAAAATAATGCGGTTACCGAGCTTTACAGCATTGGTGTCGAATGTCTCAAATGAATTATTCATTAACCATAGTAGCACATTGCTATCAAGGAATAGTGCACCCAAGAGTTGTTTAATGTTGGGATGGATGCGAATCGGTTTTGTGTGGATTTAAGCTCAAACCACTTCCGTAACGAATCAAATGGTTAATCAAAAATACAAACATTATATTAATTTTTTAAATGGTTCGGTTTTGATTTAGTTTAATGTAATATGATCCGGTTTTTCTCCTGTTTGAACTCATAATAAATATAAATAAAAAAATTACTTTAATTAGTAATCAATTTATTAAAGTAACCGTGTGAAACTTTTAGACTTAAAAGTTAAAATACAATGTTATACTGAAATGAAACATAAGTTCTTAATTGTATGAATATTTCAATTTCACATTTAGCTACAACTGAGAATTTTTTAGTAGATTAACCAACAATACAAGGAAAAATGCATTTTCCAATGGCCGAAAACTGCCGACGGCCGTCGGAGGCCGCCGGAAAATGCCGTAGGAAAATAAGGCATCGGGGTGCAGTTTTCCGACGACTTCCGATACATCTCGCCGTTCGTATTTCCGACGGCTTCCGACGGATTCCAACACTTGTCGGAAACATTCGAAAACCGTTGGAAAAATTGATCTGAAAACGGTCAGAAGCCGTTGGAAAAATATAATCTGAAAGCCGTCGGAAGCTGTCGGAAATCTGCTGTAATTTTTTTTTTACTTCTGCTGCAATATAGCCTTCTATCCACATTTCCCATACAAATACTATTCCACCAATAATGCAGAATGCAATATATAATATTCCAACCAAATATCAGAAACCAAACTATACACAATTCACCAAACAAAAAAATACATAAAATTAAGTCAAAACACATAATTTTACAACAAACAGCTAAGTGTATCATAACATAGTACATAAATCAACAACTACCTCCATCATCTACCAAATCTTACAAAACAGAAAAAAAAACATACCGACCAAAGCAATCAATCAATCTCCTCTTGAACCAGAGCCAGCAGAGGAAGGGAAGCGGCCACCATACTTCTGCATGTACTCGACGATACGTCGGTCTAGCAACTGTGTGGTCTCTATGGCCTGCCGACGGTTCTTCTCCTCCAACTGCGCCACTCTAGCCCGCAAATCTTCGATCTCTGCTAGATCGATCTGAGCACTAGTCTGCCTACCCCGTCTCTGACTGCTAGTGTGTACTAAATATTTAATTTAGCTGTGTGATCTCTATAAGTGTATGTGCAGGTATGTGAATGATTAACAGTATGATAATATTATTTAATTTAGTTTATGTAAGTGTATATGCATGTTGATAACATCTTAGATTGTGGTAACACCAAATAACTATAGTGACAATATTGTTAATTTATATTTTAAAATACTATAACTTAGGAAATTTTTAGCATAAGTAAAGTAATTATAGGGCAGGATGTGAGCAATAAATTCGAAATTACTCTATTTTCTATCTCTCAAATGAGAGGGAGGTTGGCCAATTTATAGATACGAACAGTTGTGTCACCCAGCAAAGTGATAACTATTTTGAAATGAAATGATTAATTTCAAAAAATGGTCTGTAAATTGGTTAAGAAAGGCCATGCGACTAAATCATGAAACTGTAGACTAAATGAGGCTGACAATTTATTGGACAAATATCAACCATTACAAAACATTGTTTTGTATTTTAACAAATTACTCATCATTTGAACTTAGAATTTACACATATTAGATGATGGAAAAAAAATTAATTGATGTAGTTCCCATAGCATAAACCGCCATTTTGATACTTGAAACACTAAAGGCCTTTATTTACAAATTATTGCAGCCATATGTAATCTACTATAGTAAAGTATTTGTATTTCATATTCGTATGTTCATTTATACTTGTTAATCAAGATACTAGTCCTAAAATGAAGAAAAATTAGCAATAAAATAATTTATGTCGATGCAAAATAATTTTATCCTTGTATTATTTTATTTCAAAACAAATGTACAAGTAATCATTCAGTTTATATATTTCCATTCAATAATCATATGTTACTCGAGTATTTTCAAAAATGTATCCACATGTTACATTAGTCGCTAATAAATGAATATAAATATGTCATTAGAAGCACCTAGGCTTTTATGGCAAAGTCACTCTATTTCAAAACTCTGTCCATTACCATTTTGCCGCATTGAATTTCTTCCTATTATTTAATGAAATAAAATCGAAGCTACAATAATTTACTCATTAATGAAGTTCTAACCATTACTTATGTATAATGTATACATTTGAATATATGTTCTTTCGGCTGTTTTTAAATTGTAGTTCAATCATTTATTAACAAAAATAATAGCATGTTACATTACCAGATGTTACTGCTTTTGATCTCTTTAATAGTAAACGTGACAAATTTATGCATGTGTACAGCATATATCAGGCAAACTAAATTAAATAACATGTCTTTTTCGTTATTTTTTTTGAAATGACATTCAAGTAACGAATTAATATATTTTGGTAATGCATAATGTTTTCATAACGGAGTGACTCAAAACCAATGTATTAAATTTGAAAACTTATATGTTACCCAATATATTATTTACTTACCACTTGATTGCCAAATCCATATCATCTGCCATGCTCCGATGGATCCATAACTGACTCAAAAATAGTATCCTCCTCATCCGTCGCTAGCTGTTCTCGACCCGTATCAGCAAGCAGTTTCTAGCGCTGCTCCATAAACTTTTCCTTCATTAACAAATTAATATCATCATATCTTATTTCATTATATTTTAACAAGTAGAAAAATAACAAATACTGCATAAAATATAATATGCTTACATGACTCTTGCTGGATCTATCGTCGTGCCATGTAGACGAAACCGTCCCGTCTGGATTTACATGCTCGACAGTATGCGTACGAGTAAACACGTCCATATAGCCCACGGGACCATGCGCCGCAGCTTCCTGAAATTGATTTTTACATACCCATATTGTAGATTTAAAATTATATAGTACAAACTATTTACAGTTTGCATTCAGTAAATTTACCAACTCCTGCCGATACTGCTGAAATGACTTCGACCCTCCACGATGAGTGTCGGGATTTTTATTTCTATTTGCAAAGTTTCTTTCCGACTCTGCCTGTACATTCAAAATTTGATATATTATTTATCGATCATGTATTATTTGATATTTACTACCAATCAAATAATTTAAAAAAATTGTATATTGCTGTGACGCCCCACCTCTATACCCACGCTAGCCAAGAACATTACGGTGAATGCTGTCGACTAGCACGGAGAATAAGGCTGTTGAGGAGCGACCATCCATGTAATTTCTTTGCGCAAGCACCGATATGTCAGATAATATAACATGCATTCTATTTCAAGAGGAAATCCGACATACCGACACAAACTCAAAGCTACTACACGGTGGCTATATAAATCCTTCGGAAAACAAATATAGAAATAAGCATAACACAAATCAGTCACAGACAATTCATATCACAAAGGCGGAAAATAGATATGAATATTACACTTGAAAGTGTACATCAGAGTAGTGGTCTAAAAAGATCCACAATATCACAAAAGAATAGTTACATGAGCTACACAAAAGAATAAGTATACATTAAGGAGTCTATATCTCAAATGTATACAACAAAAACTACTAATCCAAGTAGTTAACCAAAAGCAAGAGAAATCAATCCTAAGAGAGAAGTCAAGCAGAAGCACCTGCAACATCTCGGTCTGACCCGAGTATTATTTAATAAGAAAATAATAAACGGATCAGTCTAACTATAGATATCAGATGAAACGATATAGAATCAGAGTTTGACTAAACACATAATAATCACAAGGCCAAGCTGTGATATACATAAGTAGTTGATAATCAACAAGAGATTAACCAATATCACAAAATCTACACAAGAATCCAAGAAGTGTCATACTCTTTATTTCGTTCATCAAACCACAAATATTGACGATAATATCAAGGTCAATCACAAAAGTCAATGACGCACAAATTCCAGAAGACTATACAAGAAATCCAGAAATCACAAAAGTCAATGACACACAAATTCACCAATGCACAAATATCAATAAGACTTATCAATGGAAATAACGAAAAATTGGTGAAACACAAATTCTAGAAATCTACACAAGAAATCCAGAAATCACAAAAAAAGGGGGGGAGGCCTATCACAAACGGGAGTATAAAGCTCACCAACACGTGTATCACAAATGGAACGCTAATTCCATGGTTGCTAACCATCACAAATTGAGCCGAAGCTCCACAAACGGCCTGAAGACCATGGGTTGCTACCCCATCACAAATTGAGTCGAAACTCCACAAAACAGGGTTTAGTCTCCCTCGCAGACAAAGAGACATCGCACATTGCTAGTCTAAATCACAAAGATGATCGTCATGATCAGCGAGAAGTGTCGATTACACTAAGCTAGTAAATATATGAGTTTAGCTTCATGTCCCATAACCACTTGCTTAACTTAAATATTTACGAACAAACTGTAAATCCCCACTAGAAAATTGTCACAAGAGGTTCAATCGAACAAGTCCAAGAATTAACCGACAAAGTAAACGCAAGCGTTTCATACCACTTGTTTTACTAAGCCGTTTAATTAGATTTCTCATACGAGTGAGGTAAAGGTTTGTTTATACTAATAGATTGGAAAACGGTTTTATAAACGAATTTGGTATTAAAATAGTATTGAAATCGTTTGAGGAAAGAGTTTTGATATTTACTACTAGTATAGAAAACCTTTATATTTTTAAAGTGACAAATCACGAAGAAGATTGTAAGAACAATCAATCACAAAAATTCACATACGAAGACGTGAATAAAATCCAACGAAATCGATAAAGGATCCATCGAAATGGATATTCAAAAATCCCTAAAAAGAGTCATCAAAGTCATAATAGATGATAACAACAAATAGGATTATCACGAATCGATTTAAATTGGAATTTAAATCCAAAAAGGCAAATTAGACTCAAACAGCAGGTTCAGTCGACTGAACAGAGTTTTCAGTCGACTGACCCTGTACCTGGAAATTTTCCAGGTTCAGGAAACTTTCTATTACCAGTTTCAGTCGACTGTGCAGAGTTTTTCAGTCGACTGAATCATGCCTGGAAACTCTCGGGTTTCAGGTTCAGTCGACTGAACAGAGTTTTCAGTCGACTGAATCATGCCTGGGCTGTTTTTCAGCCTTATTCAAATGAAGAGCAAACTCTTCCAAAATGCAAACGGACGAACATTGGCTCTAAGGGTTTATGCCAATCGGCAACCCGGCCCTATATGCTCCTCGATGCATCACCAAAAGCATGATCAAACATCCATAAAAGGATTTCACACAAATTTGACTTAAAAAACCCAAAAATTGGTATATTCACAAAACCAATCCAAGTCAAGAGCAAATGCACATGAAGAAGTGTTAGGAATTCATACCTAACATTCGAAGATAAATATAAGCATAGATGTGAGATAAAAATCTCACCTTTTCTCAAAATCAAACAAGAAGAAGCTTGAAAGCAAATGGAGAATCAACCTCTCTTCAACACAGCCCAAATGAGCTTGAATCTATGCTAAAAACAAGAACATTCCCAAAATTAGGTTTAGGAATTTCTGAAATTGGTAAGAGAACAAGTTGGAGAAGAAGAAGAGAAGCTTACCAATGGGTTCTTCTTGAGTTTGGAGCTAGGAATTTGATTTGCAAGGGAAACTAGGGTTTTGGAGTTTTAATTTCCAATCTCTCCCACCATTAATACTCTAAAAACTGAAATGGGAAGAGAATGAGGGTGAGTGGGGAAGAGTGGCTCAGATTTGAGCATAAGTTAACATAGGGCTGAGCCCAAACCAAACCCAAAGTGAAAAGTAGCAAAAATCAACTTTCCCCAAACATATCGAAGCTTATACTCAAAAAGGTCGCAAACGACATTTTAAACTCAATGGGAGTGGTCCCGAGTCCTAATTCGACCGTATGCAAAAAGTGGCTTTTCGGACTAAAATCCGACTAACGATAAAATATTTAAATAAAATATTTAAATACAAAATCGATAAATATGCGGTTTGTTACAGACTCCCCTCCTTAAAGAAATTGCATCCTCGCAATATTACGAGAAGAAGATATATAGTAACAACCATAAAAGCATATTCGACACAAAAGAAGTTTGAAATAAGAAGTTCACCTCATAGAGCACGAGAAAGTAAGTCCGGATGTGTACGCTCGATGTACTCTCTAGATTTCCAAGAACAATCCTTAGGATTTGAAGACCATTGAACTTTAACAAGCAGAACATCTTTATTTCGAAGTCGTTTGACTTCCGAAGCAACGATACGAATAGGATGTTGCTCATAAGTTAAATTAGGCGAAACTTCAATCTCTTCCACAACACCGGGCTCAAGAATAGAATCGGAATCTCGAAGACATTTCCGAAGTTGAGAAACGTGAAACACGTCATGCATAGCAGAAAATTGAGCCGGTAATAAAAGGCGATAAGCCATGGAACCAATACGTTCGGTGATAGGAAATGGCCCAATATATCGAGGCGCAAGTTTTCCCGATCGACTGAAACGTACAACACCTTTCATAGGTGAAACACGAATGAACACAAGATCTCCCACAGAAAATTCTAACTTCCTTCTCCGGTTATCGGCATAGGATTTTTGTCTACTCTGGGCTTCTTTCATCCTATGACGAATAAGATCAATCTTTTCTGTGGAATCACGAATAAAATCTGGACCTAAAGCCAGCTTCTCACCGGCCTCAAGCCAACAAGAAGGAGATTGGCATGGACTTCCGTAGAGTGCCTCGAAAGGTGCCATACCAATACTAGATTGGAAGCTATTATTATAGGAAAATTCAACAAGTGAAATATGATCTTCCCAACTTCCACCAAAATCAAGAACACAAGCACGAAGAAGATCTTCAAGAGTTTGATTCACACGCTCAGTTTGTCCATCGGACTGGGGGTGATAAGCGGTGCTAAAATTAAGCCTCGTTCCTAAAGCTTTTTGAAGACTCTTCCAAAATCCACTAGTAAACAATGGATCACGATCACTAACAATTGAAGTAGGAACCCCATGCAATTTAACAATTTCTTTGATAAATATTTTGGCCAAAAGAAGAACGGTTCGGTTAGACCGAACGGGAATAAAATGGGCGGATTTAGTAAGTCTATCAACAATTACCCATAAGCTATCATATCCCGATCGAGAACGGGGAAGGCCATCTATAAAATCCATGGAAATTTGATCCCACTTCCAAACTGGAATTTCTAAAGGTTGCAATAACCCTCCGGGCCTTTGATGTTCGGCCTTAACGAGTTGGCAAGTCATGCAACGTTTAACGAAGTTAGCGATGTCAAGTTTCATTCCCTCCCAATAATAAAGTCGCTTCATATCCGCGTACATTTTACTACTACCGGGATGAATGGTAAATTTAGAGTGATGAGAATATTCTAAAATATCTTTACGAAGATCCCTAACATTTGGCACGATAAGTCTACCAAATTTCCGAATGCCGCCACGAGAATCGATATCAAAGTCTTTCAAACCTTCAATATCAATTTTATCCTTAATATTTTGGCCAAGAAGAACCAATTCAGTATCTAGCCTTTGAGCTTCAAGAATGCGGTCTAAAAGAGATGGATGAGCCTCAAGGCTACATAAAACAAATGATGAGCATAAATCGGAAACACGGTCTCGAATTTCGCAAGTGGATAAAATCTCGAGATCGTTCCATTCGGATATCATCATAGAAACAACAGCTTGTTGTTTACGGCTAAGAGCATCGGCGACAAGATTACCCTTACCGGGAGTACAAAGAATATCAAGATCATATGGTGCAAGAAATTCGAGTCAACGCTGTTGACGCAAATTAAGTTCCTTTTGAGAGAATAAATATTTCAAAGACTTATGATCTGTGTAAAGAACAAATTTCTCTCCTAAGAGATAGTGACGCCAAATCCGAAGAGCAAAAACAATAGTCGCGAGTTCTAAATCATGAGTGGCATATCTAGTCTCAGCAGGCTTTAATTGCCTAGAAGCATAAGCAATAACACGTTCCTTTTGCATAAGAACGGCACCCAAACCAATGCGACTAGCATCGGTATAAACAACGAAATCTTGATTCCCAGCGGGAATAACAAGAATAGGAGCATCAGAAAGAAGTTATTTTAATTTCTGAAAAGAAGCTTCACATTTGTCCGACCAAATGTATTTAACACCTTTCTTCGTCAAGCTAGTGAGAGGCACGGAAATCTTAGAAAATTCTTTGACAAAACGACGGTAATAGCCTGCCAATCCGAGAAAACTACGAATCTTTGTCACACTCTCCGGTCTCATCCAATCTTGAATCGCTTCAATCTTTGAAGGATCCACGGAAATCCCGGATTCAGAAATAATGTGACCGAGAAACTTCACACGAGATTGCCAAAAGTGGCACTTAGAAAATTTTGCCTTTAATTGATTACTCCTAAGAGTTTCCAACACAATCCGAAGATGTTTTTCATGCTCCTCCTCGGTTTTAGAATAAACAAGAATATCATCGATAAAGTTGAGAACAAACCGGTCGAGAAAGTCTTTAAAAACTCGATTCATCAAGTCAACGAAATAAGCCGGGGCATTAGTTAACCCAAATGGCATAACAAGCCATTCATAAGATCCATACCGAGTACGGAACGATGTCAAAGGAATGCTATCCTCTGCAATACGAAGCTGATGAAAACCGATAGCCAAGTCCAATTGTGAAAAGACTCTAGCACCACTAAGTTGATCGAATAGATCATTAATCCGAGGTAAAGGATATTTATTTTTGATAGTAAGATCATTAGGCTTGCGGTAGTCAACGCAAAGCCTAAGTGTACCATTGGATTTCTTCACAAAAATAGCTGAAGCTCCCCAAGGCGAGGAACTAGAGCGAATAAATTGCTTCGTTTCCAATTCAGATAATTGTTTACGCATCTCCTCGTTTTCTTTATTGGACATACGATAAGAAGGACGAGTGATAGGTTGAGCTTCCGGAATAAGATTAATTCTGAACTCAATTGCTCGCTTAGGTGGTAATCCTAAAACGGGCTCGAATATGTCGGAAAATTCACAAACGACGTGAATAAGAGAAATAATATCACCCTTATCATCATCATCGTCATCACGAGGATTTAAAGAATATAAAGATGCAACCAAAGCAGAATCTGAATCTTTAAGAATAACAGAAACCTGATTAACAGATTGAGGATGTCGAAGATGAATAGTCCGCTCAGGACATAGGATATGAGCTTCATAATGGTTAAGCCAATCCATTCCCAAAATCATTCCAAAGCCTAAATAACGCATGACATGCAAATCGGCTCGGAAAGAAAAATCACACAAAATAATCTCGACATCTTTACACAATAAACTGATTGTTGCGGATCCACCAACCGGATTCGCAATTCTCAAAGAAGTCATTAAACACAAAACATCCAAAGAAAAAGTACCAACAAGTTCTTTTGATATAAAAGAATGGGACGCACCCGTATCAAAAAGAACTCGTATAGGATGATCACGAAACAAAATAATTCCATCTAGAATAGAATGAGAAATACCTTGGCCACGAGATGTGTTGCCAGGGGCTTGAGCAACATTTAACTTTCCCTCCTTCTTGCCCTGAAGCTTGGGGCATGAAGATATAACATGTCCGGGAACTTTGCAGTAGCGACAAGAAAGAGACTTTGGGCACTTGTTCGCATAATGGTCCTTCGAACCACAATTATAGCATTCCCCATGACCAAAGGAAGAAGTCTTTGCCACGGAGGTTGCTTTCTTCCCTTTCTTATTGGGATAAGGGCCTTTGAATTTGCTTGGCCTCTTCTTGTTGTTGAAGTTTGGTTTGGGACCCACCACTTCAACATCATTCTCTCTATCCGCCTCTTCAAGACGAAGAGCGATATCAACGAGTTGGTCGAAAGAAACTTCTAACTTTAGAAGTAATGGCTTCTTGAGACTTTTGTTTAAGCCATAGACGAATCTCTGATTCTTCTTAAGAGGGGTGTTGATGTATTCAACCCCATATTTGGTAAGCGACTCAAAGGAGGCGACGTAATCAGTCACGGATGACTCACCTTGAACAAGGTCTATAAATCGTCGAGCCAATGTCACTTTTTCTGCTTCCGGTACAAATTTCAACTCGAAGCGTTCTCGGAATTTCTCCCAGGTGAGATCCGCTTCATTAATCTAAGAAATAAGAAGTTCGTACCAGTCCAATGCTCTTTCTCGGAGCATACTAGAGGCCACCTGAACTCGGTGAAGGTCAATAAGATTCATGCGCGAAAAGATGCGATCGCATGTTCTTAGCCAAGCCTGTACTTCAATAACAGTTTCGGAACCTTTGAATGGCTCCCCACCCAAATTAGTGTAATCGCTACACAAGCGTGCAAATCCCGACTTTGGGTGAGTAGGTTCCGGGTTAGCTCCAGCTGCTAGAGCATTTGTCACTAAATCAAGAAGCTGTTGAGCAGTCATAAAAACTCCATCCTGGGGCGGAGTGCTAGATGGCACGGATCTGGGGCGGCCAGGTCTAGACATTTCTCTTCCTTTAGAAAGAAAGAAGAGGAATAAAAAGTCATTCTCCAAATTGAATATCAAGCAATCTTGATAGACAAAACAAGAAATCATAAAAGAAAATAGGATAGAACGGTACGTAGACCCGAATTAAATCCTAAAGCACGACTCCTAAGAAAGACTTAGGACGATGATCCTTGTTATAATATTCCATATTGTTCCGAAGTTTGGCTCTGATACCAAGCTGTGACGCCCCACCTCTATACCCACGCTAGCCAAGAACATTACGGTGAATGCTGTCGACTAGCACGGAGAATAAGGCTGTTGAGGAGCTACCATCCATGTAATTTCTTTGCGCGAGCACCGATATGTCAGATAATATAACATGCATTCTATTTCAAGAGGAAATCCGACATACCGACACAAACTCAAAGCTACTACATGGTGGCAATATAAATCCTTCGGAAAACAAATATAGAAATAAGCATAACACAAATCAGTCACAGACAATTCATATCACAAAGGCGGAAAATAGATATGAATATTACACCTGAAAGTGTACATCAGAGTAGTGGTCTAAAAAGATCCACAATATCACAAAAGAATAGTTACATGAGCTACACAAAAGAATAAGTATACATTAAGGAGTCTATATCTCAAATGCATACAACAAAAACTACTAATCCAAGTAGTTAACCAAAAGCAAGAGAAATCAATCCCAAGAGAGAAGTCAAGCAGAAGCACCTACAACATCTCGGTCTGACCCGAGTATTATTTAATAAGAAAATAATAAACGGATCAGTCTAACTATAGATATCAGATGAAACGATATAGAATCAGAGTTATGACTAAACACATAATAATCACAAGGCCAAGCTGTGATATACATAAGTAGTTGATAATCAACAAGAGATTAACCAATATCACAAAATCTACACAAGAATCCAAGAAGTGTCATACTCTTTATTTCGTTCATCAAACCACAAATATTGACGATAATATCAAGGTCAATCGCAAAAGTCAATGACGCACAAATTCCAAAAGACTACACAAGAAATCCAGAAATCACAAAAGTCAATGACACACAAATTCACCAATGCACAAATATCGATAAGACTTATCAATGGAAATCACGAAAAATTGGTGAAACACAAATTCTAGAAATCTACACAAGAAATCCAGAAATCACAAAAAAAGGGAGGGGGAGGCCTATCACAAACGGGAGCATAAAGCTAACCAACACGTGTATCACAAATGGAACGCTAATTCCATGGTCGCTAACCATCACAAATTGAGCCGAAGCTCCACAAACGGCCCGAAGACCATGGGTTGCTACCCCATCACAAATTGAGTCAAAACTCCACAAAACGGGGTTTAGTCTCCCTCGCAGACAAAGAGACATCGCACATTGCTAGTCTAAATCACAAAGATGATCGTCATGATCAGCGAGAAGTGTCGATTACACTAAGCTAGTAAATATATGAGTTTAGCTTCATGTCCCATAACCACTTGCTTAACTTAAATATTTACGAACAAACTGTAAATCTCCACTAGAAAATTGTCACAAGAGGTTCAATCGAACAAGTCCAAGAATTAACCGACAAAGTAAACGCAAGCGTTTCATACCACTTGTTTTACTAAGCCGTTTAATTAGATTTCTCATACGAGTGAGGTAAAGGTTTGTATATACTAATAGATTGGAAAACGGTTTTATAAACGAATTTGGTATTAAAATAGTATTGAAATAGTTTGAGGAAAGAGTTTTGATATTTACTACTAGTATAGAAAACCTTTATATTTTTAAAGTGACTAATCACGAAGAAGATTGTAAGAACAATCAATCACAAAAATTCACATACGAGGACGTGAATAAAATCCAACGAAATCGATAAAGGATCCATCAAAATAGATATTCAAAAATCGCTAAAAAGAGTCATCAAAGTCGTAATAAATGATAACAACAAATAGGATTATCACGAATCGATTTAAATTGGAATTTCAATCCAAAAAGGCAAATTGGACTCAAACAGCAGGTTCAGTCGACTGAACAGAGTTTTCAGTCGACTGACCCTGTACCTGGAAATTTTCCAGGTTCAGGAAACTTTCTGTTTCCAGTTTCAGTCGACTGTGCAGAGTTTTTCAGTCGACTGAATCATGCCTGGAAACTCTCGGGTTTCAGGTTCAGTCGACTGAACAGAGTTTTCAGTCGACTGAATCATGCCTGGGCTGTTTTTCAGCCTTATTCAAATGAAGAGCAAACTCTTCCAAAATGCAAACGGACGAACATTGGCTCTAAGGGTTTATGCCAATCGGCAACCCGGCCCTATATGCTCCTCGATGCATCACCAAAAGCATGATCAAACATCCATAAAAGGATTTCACACAAATTTGACTTAAAAAACCCAAAAATTGGTATATTCACAAAACCAATCCAAGTCAAGAGCAAATGCACATGAAGAAGTGTTAGGAATTCATACCTAACATTCGAAGATAAATATAAGCATAGATGTGAGATAAAAATCTCACCTTTTCTCAAAATCAAACAAGAAGAAGCTTGAAAGCAAATGGAGAATCAACCTCTCTTCAACACAGCCCAAATGAGCTTGAATCTATGCTAAAAACAAGAACATTCCCAAAATTAGGTTTAGGAATTTCTGAAATTGGTAAGAGAACAAGTTGGAGAAGAAGAAGAGAAGCTTACCAATGGGTTCTTCTTGAGTTTGGAGCTAGGAATTTGATTTGCAAGGGAAACTAGGGTTTTGGAGTTTTAATTTCCAATCTCTCCCACCATTAATACTCTAAAAACTGAAATGAGAAGAGAATGAGGGTGAGTGGGGAAGAGTGGCTCAGATTTGAGCATAAGTTAACATAGGGCTGAGCCCAAACCAAACCCAAAGTGAAAAGTAGCAAAAATCAACTTTCCCCAAACATATCGAAGCTTATACTCAAAAAGGTCGCAAACGACATTTTAAACTCAATGGGAGTGGTCCCGAGTCCTAATTCGACCGTATGCAAAAAGTGGCTTTTCGGACTAAAATCCGACTAACGATAAAATATTTAAATAAAATATTTAAATACAAAATCGATAAATATGCGGTTTGTTACAGACTCCCCTCCTTAAAGAAATTGCGTCCTCGCAATATTACGAGAAGAAGATATATAGTAACAACCATAAAAGCATATTCGACACAAAAGAAGTTTGAAATAAGAAGTTCACCTCAAAGAGCACGAGAAAGTAAGTCCGTATGTGTACGCTCGATGTACTCTCTAGATTTCCAAGAACAATCCTTAGGATTTGAAGACCATTGAACTTTAACAAGCGGAACATCTTTATTTCGAAGTCGTTTGACTTCCGAAGCAACGATACGAATAGGATGTTGCTCATAAGTTAAATTAGGCGAAACTTCAATCTCTTCCACAACACCGGGCTCAAGAATAGAATCGGAATCTCGAAGACATTTCCGAAGTTGAGAAACGTGAAACACGTCATGCATAGCAGAAAATTGAGCCGGTAATAAAAGGCGATAAGCCATGGAACCAATACGTTCGGTGATAGGAAATGGCCCAATATATCGAGGCGCAAGTTTTCCCGATCGACTGAAACGTACAACACCTTTCATAGGTGAAACACGAATGAACACAAGATCTCCCACAGAAAATTCTAACTTCCTTCTCCGGTTATCGGCATAGGATTTTTGTCTACTCTGGGCTTCTTTCATCCTATGACGAATAAGATCAATCTTTTCTGTGGAATCACGAATAAAATCTGGACCTAAAGCCAGCTTCTCACCGGCCTCAAGCCAACAAGAAGGAGATTGGCATGGCCTTCCGTAGAGTGCCTCGAAAGGTGCCATACCAATACTAGATTGGAAGCTATTATTATAGGAAAATTCAACAAGTGAAATATGATCTTCCCAACTTCCACCAAAATCAAGAACACAAGCACGAAGAAGATCTTCAAGAGTTTGATTCACACGCTCAGTTTGTCCATCGGACTGGGGGTGATAAGCGGTGCTAAAATTAAGCCTCGTTCCTAAATCTTTTTGAAGACTCTTCCAAAATCCACTAGTAAACAATGGATCACGATCACTAACAATTGAAGTAGGAACCCCATGCAATTTAACAATTTCTTTGATAAATATTTTGGCCAAAAGAAGAACGGTTCGGTTAGACCGAACGAGAATAAAATGGGCGGATTTAGTAAGTCTATCAACAATTACCCATAAGCTATCATATCCCGATCGAGAACGGGGAAGGCCATCTATAAAATCCATGGAAATTTGATCCCACTTCCAAACTGGAATTTCTAAAGGTTGCAATAACCCTCCGGGCCTTTGATGTTCGGCCTTAACGAGTTGGCAAGTCATGCAACGTTTAACGAAGTTAGCGATGTCAAGTTTCATTCCCTCCCAATAATAAAGTCGCTTCATATCCGCGTACATTTTACTACTACCGGGATGAATGGTAAATTTAGAGTGATGAGAATATTCTAAAATATCTTTACGAAGATCCCTAACATTTGGCACAAAAGTCTACCAAATTTCCGAATGCCGCCACGAGAATCGATATCAAAGTCTTTCAAACCTTCAATATCAATTTTATCCTTAATATTTTGGCCAAGAAGAACCAATTCAGTATCTAGCCTTTGAGCTTCAAGAATGCGGTCTAAAAGAGATGGATGAGCCTCAAGGCTACATAAAACAAATGATGAGCATAAATTGGAAACACGGTCTCGAATTTCGCAAGTGGATAAAATCTCGAGATCGTTCCATTCGGATATCATCATAGAAACAACAGCTTGTTGTTTACGGCTAAGAGCATCGGCGACAAGATTACCCTTACCGGGAGTACAAAGAATATCAAGATCATATGGTGCAAGAAATTCGAGTCAACGCTGTTGACGCAAATTAAGTTCCTTTTGAGAGAATAAATATTTCAAAGACTTATGATCTGTGTAAAGAACAAATTTCTCTCCTAAGAGATAGTGACGCCAAATCCGAAGAGCAAAAACAATAGTCGCGAGTTCTAAATCATGAGTGGCATATCTAGTCTCAGCAGGCTTTAATTGCCTAGAAGCATAAGCAATAACACATTCCTTTTGCATAAGAACGGCACCCAAACCAATGCGACTAGCATCGGTATAAACAACGAAATCTTGATTCCCAGCGGGAATAACAAGAATAGGAGCATCAGAAAGAAGTTATTTTAATTTCTGAAAAGAAGCTTCACATTTGTCCGACCAAATGTATTTAACACCTTTCTTCGTCAAGCTAGTGAGAGGCACGGAAATCTTAGAAAATTCTTTGACAAAACGACGGTAATAGCCTGCCAATCCGAGAAAACTACGAATCTTTGTCACACTCTCCGGTCTCATCCAATCTTGAATCGCTTCAATCTTTGAAGGATCCACGGAAATCCCGGATTCAGAAATAATGTGACCGAGAAACTTCACATGAGATTGCCAAAAGTGGCACTTAGAAAATTTTGCCTTTAATTGATTACTCCTAAGAGTTTCCAACACAATCCAAAGATGTTTTTCATGCTCCTCCTCGGTTTTAGAATAAACAAGAATATCATCGATAAAGTTGAGAACAAACCGGTCGAGAAAGTCTTTAAAAACTCGATTCATCAAGTCAACGAAATAAGCCGGGGCATTAGTTAACCCAAATGGCATAACAAGCCATTCATAAGATCCATACCGAGTACGGAACGATGTCAAAGGAATGCTATCCTCTGCAATACGAAGCTGATGAAAACCGATAGCCAAGTCCAATTGTGAAAAGACTCTAGCACCACTAAGTTGATCGAATAGATCATTAATCCGAGGTAAAGGATATTTATTTTTGATAGTAAGATCATTAGGCTTGCGGTAGTCAACGCAAAGCCTAAGTGTACCATTGGATTTCTTCACAAAAATAGCTGAAGCTCCCCAAGGCGAGGAACTAGAGCGAATAAATTGCTTCGTTTTCAATTCAGATAATTGTTTACGCATCTCCTCGTTTTCTTTATTGGACATACGATAAGAAGGACGAGTGATAGGTTGAGCTTCCGGAATAAGATTAATTCTGAACTCAATTGCTCGCTTAGGTGGTAATCCTAAAACGGGCTCGAATATGTCGGAAAATTCACAAACGACGTGAATAAGAGAAATAATATCACCCTTATCATCATCATCGTCATCACGAGGATTTAAAGAATATAAAGATGCAACCAAAGCAGAATCTGAATCTTTAAGAATAACAGAAACCTGATTAACAGATTGAGGATGTCGAAGATGAATAGTCCGCTCAGGACATAGGATATGAGCTTCATAATGGTTAAGCCAATCCATTCCCAAAATCATTCCAAAGCCTAAATAACGCATGACATGCAAATCGGCTCGGAAAGAAAAATCACACAAAATAATCTCGACATCTTTACACAATAAACTGATTGTTGCGGATCCACCAACCGGATTCGCAATTCTCAAAGAAGTCATTAAACACAAAACATCCAAAGAAAAAGTACCAACAAGTTCTTTTGATATAAAAGAATGGGACGCACCCGTATCAAAAAGAACTCGTATAGGATGATCACGAAACAAAATAATTCCATCTAGAATAGAATGAGAAATACCTTGGCCACGAGATGTGTTGCCAGGGGCTTGAGCAACATTTAACTTTCCCTCCTTCTTGCCCTGAAGCTTGGGGCATGAAGATATAACATGTCCGGGAACTTTGCAGTAGCGACAAGAAAGAGACTTTGGGCACTTGTTCGCATAATGGTCCTTCGAACCACAATTATAGCATTCCCCATGACCAAAGGAAGAAGTCTTTGCCACGGAGGTTGCTTTCTTCCCTTTCTTATTGGGATAAGGGCCTTTGAATTTGCTTGGCCTCTTCTTGTTGTTGAAGTTTGGTTTGGGACCCACCACTTCAACATCATTCTCTCTATCCGCCTCTTCAAGACGAAGAGCGATATCAACGAGTTGGTCGAAAGAAACTTCTAACTTTAGAAGTAATGGCTTCTTGAGACTTTTGTTTAAGCCATAGACGAATCTCTGATTCTTCTTAAGAGGGGTGTTGATGTATTCAACCCCATATTTGGTAAGCGACTCAAAGGAGGCGACGTAATCAGTCACGGATGACTCACCTTGAACAAGGTCTATAAATCGTCGAGCCAATGTCACTTTTTCTGCTTCCGGTACAAATTTCAACTCGAAGCGTTCTCGGAATTTCTCCCAGGTGAGATCCGCTTCATTAATCTAAGAAATAAGAAGTTCGTAGCAGTCCAATGCTCTTTCTCGGAGCATACTAGAGGCCACCTGAACTCGGTGAAGGTCAATAAGATTCATGCGCGAAAAGATGCGATCGCATGTTCTTAGCCAAGCCTGTACTTCAATAACAGTTTCGGAACCTTTGAATGGCTCCCCACCCAAATTAGTGTAATCGCTACACAAGCGTGCAAATCCCGACTTTGGGTGAGTAGGTTCCGGGTTAGCTCCAGCTGCTAGAGCATTTGTCACTAAATCTAGAAGCTGTTGAGCAGTCATAAAAACTCCATCCTGGGGCGGAGTGCTAGATGGCACGGATCTGGGGCGGCCAGGTCTAGACATTTCTCTTCCTTTAGAAAGAAAGAAGAGGAATAAAAAGTCATTCTCCAAATTGAATATCAAGCAATCTTGATAGACAAAACAAGGAATCATAAAAGAAAATAGGATAGAACGGTACGTAGACCCGAATTAAATCCTAAAGCACGACTCCTAAGAAAGACTTAGGACGATGATCCTTGTTATAATATTCCATATTGTTCCGAAGTTTGGCTCTGATACCAAGCTGTGACGCCCCACCTCTATACCCACGCTAGCCAAGAACATTACGGTGAATGCTGTCGACTAGCACGGAGAATAAGGCTGTTGAGGAGCTACCATCCATGTAATTTCTTTGCGCGAGCACCGATATGTCAGATAATATAACATGCATTCTATTTCAAGAGGAAATCCGACATACCGACACAAACTCAAAGCTACTACATGGTGGCAATATAAATCCTTCGGAAAACAAATATAGAAATAAGCATAACACAAATCAGTCACAGACAATTCATATCACAAAGGCGGAAAATAGATATGAATATTACACCTGAAAGTGTACATCAGAGTAGTGGTCTAAAAAGATCCACAATATCACAAAAGAATAGTTACATGAGCTACACAAAAGAATAAGTATACATTAAGGAGTCTATATCTCAAATGTATACAACAAAAACTACTAATCCAAGTAGTTAACCAAAAGCAAGAGAAATCAATCCCAAGAGAGAAGTCAAGCAGAAGCACCTACAACATCTCGGTCTGACCCGAGTATTATTTAATAAGAAAATAATAAACGGATCAGTCTAACTATAGATATCAGATGAAACGATATAGAATCAGAGTTATGACTAAACACATAATAATCACAAGGCCAAGCTGTGATATACATAAGTAGTTGATAATCAACAAGAGATTAACCAATATCACAAAATCTACACAAGAATCCAAGAAGTGTCATACTCTTTATTTCGTTCATCAAACCACAAATATTGACGATAATATCAAGGTCAATCGCAAAAGTCAATGACGCACAAATTCCAAAAGACTACACAAGAAATCCAGAAATCACAAAAGTCAATGACACACAAATTCACCAATGCACAAATATCGATAAGACTTATCAATGGAAATCACGAAAAATTGGTGAAACACAAATTCTAGAAATCTACACAAGAAATCCAGAAATCACAAAAAAAGGGAGGGGGAGGCCTATCACAAACGGGAGCATAAAGCTAACCAACACGTGTATCACAAATGGAACGCTAATTCCATGGTCGCTAACCATCACAAATTGAGCCGAAGCTCCACAAACGGCCCGAAGACCATGGGTTGCTACCCCATCACAAATTGAGTCAAAACTCCACAAAACGGGGTTTAGTCTCCCTCGCAGACAAAGAGACATCGCACATTGCTAGTCTAAATCACAAAGATGATCGTCATGATCAGCGAGAAGTGTCGATTACACTAAGCTAGTAAATATATGAGTTTAGCTTCATGTCCCATAACCACTTGCTTAACTTAAATATTTACGAACAAACTGTAAATCTCCACTAGAAAATTGTCACAAGAGGTTCAATCGAACAAGTCCAAGAATTAACCGACAAAGTAAACGCAAGCGTTTCATACCACTTGTTTTACTAAGCCGTTTAATTAGATTTCTCATACGAGTGAGGTAAAGGTTTGTATATACTAATAGATTGGAAAACGGTTTTATAAACGAATTTGGTATTAAAATAGTATTGAAATAGTTTGAGGAAAGAGTTTTGATATTTACTACTAGTATAGAAAACCTTTATATTTTTAAAGTGACTAATCACGAAGAAGATTGTAAGAACAATCAATCACAAAAATTCACATACGAGGAAGTGAATAAAATCCAACGAAATCGATAAAGGATCCATCAAAATAGATAATCAAAAATCGCTAAAAAGAGTCATCAAAGTCGTAATAGATGATAACAACAAATAGGATTATCACGAATCGATTTAAATTGGAATTTCAATCCAAAAAGGCAAATTGGACTCAAACAGCAGGTTCAGTCGACTGAACAGAGTTTTCAGTCGACTGACCCTGTACCTGGAAATTTTTCAGGTTTAGGAACTTTCTGTTTCCAGTTTCAGTCGACTGTGCAGAGTTTTTCAGTCGACTGAATCATGCCTGGAAACTCTCGGGTTTCAGGTTCAGTCGACTGAACAGAGTTTTCAGTCGACTGAATCATGTCTGGGCTATTTTTCAGCCTTATTCAAATGAAGAGCAAACTCTTCCAAAATGCAACCGGACGAACATTGGCTCTAAGGGTTTATGCCAATCGGCAACCCGACCCTATATGCTCCTCGATGCATCACCAAAAGCATGATCAAACATCCATAAAAGGATTTCACTCAAATTTGACTTAAAAATCCCAAAAATTGGAATATTCACAAAACCAATCCAAGTCAAGAGCAAATGCACATGAAGAAGTGTTAGGAATTCATACCTAACATTCGAAGATAAATATAAGCATAGATGTGAGATAAAAATCTCACCTTTTCTCAAAATCAAACAAGAAGAAGCTTGAAAGCAAATGGAGAA
Source organism: Allium cepa (assembly GCA_030765085.1). NCBI lineage: Eukaryota > Viridiplantae > Streptophyta > Magnoliopsida > Asparagales > Amaryllidaceae > Allium > Allium cepa. Next base: position 904,816,022 of record CM060939.1, read on the forward strand.
TCAACCTCTCTTCAACACAACCCAAATGAGCTTGAATCTATGCTAAAAACAAGAACATTCCCAAAATTAGGTTTAGGAATTTCTGAAATTGGTAAGAGAACAAGTTGGAGAAGAAGAAGAGAAGCTTACCAATGGGTTCTTCTTGAGTTTGGAGCTAGGAATTTGATTTGCAAGGGAAACTAGGGTTTTGGAGTTTTAATTTCCAATCTCTCCCACCATTAATACTCTAAAAACTGAAATGAGAAGAGAATGAGGGTGAGTGGGGAAGAGTGGCTCAGATTTGAGCATAAGTTAACATAGGGCTGAGCCCAAACCAAACCCAAAGTGAAAAGTAGCAAAAATCAACTTTCTCCAAACATATCAAAGCTTATACTCAAAAAGGTCGCAAACGACATTTTAAACTCAATGGGAGTGGTCCCGAGTCCTAATTCGACCGTATGCAAAAAGTGGCTTTTCGGACTAAAATCCGACTAACGATAAAATATTTAAATAAAATATTTAAATACAAAATCGATAAATATGCAGGTTGTTACAATTGCCTTTGCCTCGTCAGTTTTCCAGTATCCTAACCATGCTTGTCATAAGCTCTCCCCCGTCCAACGTGGTTTCTTACCTGATTTCTTAATTTCGAATATCGAGTCAGTATAGCTTTTACGCATCTTCTTCATCCAATATTCTCGTGCCAACTGCATATCGTCTGTAACGACCCATGAAATTCGTTAATTAAATTTGTCATATTAATAAGATTTTGGAATTAAATTTATAAAGAAATATAATTGTTATAATTTGTAATGAAGTAAATGTTAAGAATTAACATATGAAATATTATATTGATTAAAATAGACTTAATTAAAAAGGTTGAATTGAATAAACCCTATTTATTGCAACCTAATTTATTGGTATGCAAATTCATAATAAATGAGTTATTGCAAGAAATTGAAAATTGAATAGAATTCTAATGAATGAAAGTAGTGAAAAGATTATACCTGGATGTAATTGTATACGAGAAATAAAGGAAAGTATTAAATTGATTTAATGTAATAAAACATTGCTAACAGTATTTGATTGTAAATTTAGAAAACGTGTTAATGCAAGTTAATATTTAATGAACTTGAATTAACGTTACAGTTTAATTAAAATTCAAATATTATGACTTAGCTATAAATGGAATATAATAAGAACAAATGCAATTATTGTATTTATGGGTGAAATAATATATTGATTTATTTGTAACCGAATGTAAATTAATGCAATTATGTTAATGTAAGTTTATAAATAATTAATTTAGCACAATCCCAATTAATTGAAATAACTGCAAGGTCATAGTTTGTTGTATCTAGAAAATTTGGAAATTTAATTACAATAAATGGAATAAAGTATTAGAAATGTATATTGTTTCATAAGATATTATAAAGAAATGTAAACTTGTGATCTACATATGAAATAATAACCAAAATAAAGGAAATCGCGTTAATGTAAGTAAAGTTGTAACAAATTGGTTTACTAAATCAAAATTTGGATATCAATAATGTAATGTTTATGAGAATTAATGCAAGGGCTGAAGGTAGGTATGTAATAAATAAATAAATAGAAATGAATTTTTTTCCATAAGTAATAAATTGGAAAAAAAAAGAATGAAACTAAGGTTTGGTTTTAAAACCTTAATTTATGCATGTAATTAATAAGATTTCACATTTGATCCATAGCCATTAATACAAATAAAGAAAAAGGGGGCAATAGTGTAAAACTTTAATCATTTACCCAGTCATGTAATGCATTCAATGGTCTAAATCAAATTTCAACATTTGGTTGTTAATAATAGCTTATGAGTGAAATAAACGTTAAAGGGTAACAGGTATTGTAAGTTAACCTTTTAGACAAGTATATTAAATTATAACTCGTAATCAATTGCAATAAATATAAACAAATTTTTACGTTAACGTTAATTTAAGTAATTTTTGAAAATAATGACAATTCCATTTATAATATGACTATTGGTTGAGATAAAGATTGTAAATCAAGATTTATTGATTTATTTGAATGAATTTAAAGTATAAAACCAAGTAAATAATTAATGGAGAATATAAATAATAATTAATGTATGTATTTGGCAAATACAATAAAATTGGAATAAAATTTTATGCAATTGAAATAAAGATGAAAATAGAAATGGAATAAAGAGTTATTAATTTATTGGAATTTAAAATTTAAAAAAAGGATTTAATTGCAATTAAATGGATTTAATATTTAAAATGGGAATTTAGATGACATGTGAGGATATTAATGTAAATAGTTTTGAATCCAATGTTAAATCCATCTATTTGACAATAATGAATGGAAAAATGATTTATTAATTTAATTTAATAGAAATTTTGGAAATTAAATTTATAACTTCTGAATTTGAATGGAACTGAGGAAATTACTGAAATCGATAAGATAATCAACTTTAAATTGACTTTTAATTTGTTTAAAACATTGAAATTGATTGAGAAATATAAAAGTGACAAAATTTGTCAATTTTAAGATTGAAATTTAAAATTGGATTTAATTAATTAATTATTAATTTATTTAATTAATGGAAAAATAGACATTTTGGCCACTGAATCGGATTTCAACGAAACTAGTTTCATCGGATCCATAACGGTGAATAATTGTAGGATTTAAAGTTTCATAGCGATCGGACTTGTCGTTTGATCGTACGGACTCGAAACGCCTTGAAATTTATGCAATTCAAAACAATTGAAACCAATTTGAGAATATTGTTTTTAGCATAACTTTTTCATACGATGGAATTTGGGCTTGAAACTTTTTCCATTGCGTCTAAAATAATTTTAAACATCTATTTTGACATACGAGTTGACCCAATTTCGTTCCGGAGTCAGAACGGGCTTTTTAGGCCACTTTGTCGTTAGCACGTACATCTATCTTATCTGATCCATCCTATTTCGACTTTGCCTATATATATCCAGCTATAAACCCTATGTAACAACCCGAGGTTTTTCACAATTTATAATCATCATTAAACGATTAATTGATTGTTAATTGCTATTGAGTATTTTAATCAGTTGAAATTCTTTCGAAAAAAAATGTTAAAGGTGCCTGGGCTTTAAAATTTATTTTGGGCCACGTTTTCATTGGGGTTGTGATATGTAGCAAGGCCGATGCCCATTATTTTTCCCCATTCATTATTTTGTTCGAAACTCTAAATCAATCGAAAAAAAAGAAAGAAAAACAGCGGCCGTGCTTTTCGTTCCCAAAAAAACTATGGTTTCGAGCAAATTCGAAGACGCCGACTTGTTTAACGTTCCTTTCGTTCAATCGATGGTCTTCGGCTGCTTCGATTTGGCAACAAAGGTGAGTAACACTCACATTTAATTTAATCTCGTTTATTCGTGAACATAATTCGAGATCCTTGATGTTTCAGCCATTCGATTTGTTTCGATGTTGGTGTTTTTATGTTTTAATTAAATTCGTATACATTGATACTTACTATTTCTGTTATATGGCTTTGGTGAATCTTTAAACCGTTCGATTTTGATAACCTCGTATCTGACTTGATTTTTGTTCACTGAATTTTTGGCTTTCACTGATCATTATGGCTTTGATTTTTGGGCGACCCCTGTGTACTTCGACTCTGACCATCTTTGCGTTCACTCCTGACCATTGCACTGGGGTGAGTCTTGTGGTCTTTGTCATCTTTACATTCAGTTTGCCTGTTTATTGTTGGTTTGATTTACATGTGTTCGAGCCTTTTTCACATTGTTGGTTCATGTTGCATCCATTTGACTCATTACTGTCGTGTGATATGGTGCCATTCTTTTGGTGCTCTCACCTTCACTCAGCTATGCTTGCACTGCCCACTTCGTTACGGTTGCATATAGTTGAGTTCATGTTGATGGCATTGATTTGTTGTCACTGTCTTGTATTTTGTTGTCACTGCCATGTATATCTGTTAATTGCTGGGCCTTGCTCTTTTGCCTTATCCTTGGTGCACTGTCCAATTCATGTTGTTGGCATTGATTTGTGTCAATTAATTCACTTCCACTTGAGTTCGTGCCTTAATGCTCCAGTCTGATACTTGCATTTATCCAATTTCACGGTTTCATACTGCATGTCGCCATTCCGGCTGTCACAGTTCCTTTTGGTTCTATTGAGTTGAGTTACATTTCATTTGTTGCCACTTACTTGTTACAGTAGTTGCACTGTGCATTTATGTGCACCTCGTCCACTTGCTTTTGCTTATTATGAACTTGTGCGCACCCTGCCATTTCACTTGCCTAAACCGGTTACTTTCCTCCTTATTTTGCTGTGCATATCATCTTATATTTGTTGCATAATTTTTTGAGTTGCTTTGCATTCGGTGAGTTTCTTTTGTTCCAAGCTTTGGTATACATGGACGCATTTAACTTGCCTGGATTTCCTCTGGTCTTTGTAGTTTGATTTGAGTTGTATTGTACCACTTTTGGCAGGTTGAATTTAGTGGTATTATGGCCTTGCCCTCGGGTATGATATTTTCACTGTCCAGTTTACAGTCCATACATGTTGTTGTCATTTGTCTTTGTTGGATACTGATTGCCCTTGCACTCTTATGTGCACCGTTCTAGCTTGTAGTGTGACATTGCCAGTTCATGGTGATATTTACACTGCTTGTATATAAGTATTCTTGTTCTTTTGGCACCACTGCACTGTTTTGTTGTTGCAGTTGAGTTGAGTCAGGGACTTGACCTCTGCATTTTGTAAGTGATTTGGCTTCGCAGTTACGACTTGCTGTTAATATTTGGAGTTGTGATGGCTCATATACTGTGGTGGCAAGGCAGTGCACGCGAGCGTGTACTGCAGCCACACAATATTGATTTGTATGGATATTTCTTTTGCATTTTGATTCATTGAGCTTTTTGGTACATCATCACTGCAGTGGCAAGGCAGTGCACGCAAGCGTGTACTGCAGCCACACGGTACGACTTTTATGATATTCTATTTTGTTTTGATTTATTGATCTTTTGCATATTCCATATGCCGCAGTGGCGAGGCAGTACACGCGTGCGTGTACTGCAGCCCTACTCGAATGACGTTTTAATTGATATTTCAACTGTTTGAACTGTTTCGTTTATTCAATTCAATATGTTTTGAATCATATTTTGATTTGGTTTAATTTAATGATTTTGTTGATATCTAATTGTCTTTTTGATAATTAGATTATGAGTTTCTAATTATTTACTTAATAATTGAATTTTGTCGTTAATTGTCGTTATGGCAATTCTGTTGTTTTCTAAATTATCTTCTTTGATAATCTTTTTAATTTATCTTCGTTGATAATTTGGATTTGCTGATTTGTTGTTTAACACTGTTACGTGTTATATTTATCGTTATCCGATCTCTTTATTTAAGGATCAGATAGACGAGATTTATTGTGACTGTCGTCTATTTGTTACTTAATTATTATTGCTTCTGTGCACTAATAACTGAGTTTAAATTAGACTGACCTGTGTATTATTTTCTTTGAATTTAATACTCGGGTCAGACCAAGTTATTACAGGTTGTAGATAGCTTTGGGTTGCTGCTTGAGCTATGAAGTCTTTTCTTGTCTTTTGGAGTAGTTTCTATCATTTTCAGTAGTCATTATATCTATATAGGTTGTTATGTATTCATGTATATTAATCACGATAATGTACTTGTGTATATAACTTCCTGAGTCGACAGTTGTAGTTGTATCATATGTACTGTATCACATGTATTGTAACTGACATCAGTTATATATATATATATATATATATATATATATATATATATATATATATATATATATATATTGAGACTTTTGTTATCTGTGTTTCGCATTTATAGTATCTGTGTTATTATTATATTTATTGTCCTAAACTATTATGAACCAGCGTAGTTCGTTTTATACTAGAATTGGGTATGTCGATAGGGGTAAATAGATAAGAGATGAAAAAAATATATACCACTCCTATCGAAATAACCAATACTGATGTAAGGCCTAACTACGGATGGCCGCTCCTGTCCAGCCTTATTCTTCGTGATAACATACAGTATTTCCTTTAATACTCTTTGTTATTACGAGCATAGTGTTAGGGCGTCACAGTTGGTATCAGAGCTTGAGGTTTATGGACATAATATAAAACATAACTTAGATGGAACATGTGTTACAACTATTTGTCGATGTTTTATTGTGCTTCGAGTCAAAACTAAAGTTTTGAAATTATGATCAAATTTTTAAATATCTTTATTTAAAAATAAAAGTGAAAACTGTGTTCTGATGATTAAGTTATTTATGTCGGCTTATCAGAGCGCGCAGCGGAAATAGTGAGACTGTCGTCGCTGAGTACAGTTGATAACCTTTTTGATTTAAAATTCAAAATATGAAATTGAAATAAATTTCATTTGTTGCTTACATAGCTGTGTTTATTTTGTTTTCTTTGAAAATTTCGAATCCGATTTGAGGATCCGAAGCGAATGCAGTTATGTGATTTTGTTGAGATTTTTGCTGTTTTGAATTATCTTCGTTGAAGATATATTTGAATGATTTCTTTGTTCATTTCGTAGTATACGTGCAAATTTGAGTTGCACGTTACTGCATTAATTTTACATTGAACCGGTGTTTGGTTTTAAAACGTATTTTGTTGCCGTTATTTTTATAACGGGGTTTTCACACTGGTGCTAAGTTTTTGAAGCACGGTGTTTTGTTGACCATTTTAATGAATGAAATTCACTAATATTATATTTTGATGCAAATTATTTTGATGAGACTTTGACATATGAATATTACTGTAGCTATGGCTTCAGTAACCGTCAAGTTTTAAAGTGGATTTTCAAGCGGTTATTCCGCAATGCTGATTTTGTTGTCCGTTTTTACGGTATTTTGAGAAGTGCAATTTCCTTGTCGAAGTTGCTGCTGATGTTGCTGTTTTAATCACGTCTTTTAAAAATTGTTTCAAAATAAAAAATGTTTTCAGAAGTTTTGCAGTTGCGTTTTCAAAAGAATGAGAAAGCGATTTAAACGTTTCAGCAAAGTTGAGGACTATGACCCCTTTCTTTTACTGATTCATTTAATTCCGGACTTGTTCCTTTGAGAATGTAAATTATTACTTTTATAAAATAAATGAAATTGTTTTCAAAAGTTTTGCAGTTTGCGTTTTCAAAAGAATGAGAAAGCGATTTAAACGTTTCAGCAAAATCGAGGACTATGACCCCTTTCTTTTACTGATTCGCTTAATTCCGGACTTGTCCATTTGAGAATGTGAAATGTTATTTTTGAAATACATAATTTTTCACTTTCAAGGAAACGATGAAGATAATTAAACGATTTAGTAAAACTCGTGGTTATGGGACATGTGCGTTTGCTAATTCGGTTAATTCCGGACTCGTTAATTGAAATATTTGCTGTTTTGATGATTTTTATGATTTTCGTGTGCTTTCGAGCCACTATGTTGGACCTTCGGGTCATATGTTGGACCTTCGGGTCAATACCAGTACCAGACCTTCGGGTCATTTGTTGGACCTCCGGGTCATTTGTTGGGCGCCAAAATTATGTTGATAGTACTTGGTAGGCTTCGGCCATTTGTTGATGCACGTGCGGTGTAGCTTAAAAACTCGCCATCTGATGGGATCGATCCAACCTTTTATGTTGATTTTCTAGATTATCTTAATTGATTTCTAGATATTTGTTGTTTCCAATTATCTGTAGGTAATTGGATATTTGTTGGTATGAGTTCTGATCATCGTTTTCGATAATCGGATATTTGTTGATTCTGATTATCGTTTTTGATAATTAGATATTTGTTGATTCTGATTATCGTTTTTGATAATCAGATATTTGTTGATTCAGATTATCATTTTCGATAATCGGATATTTGTTGATTTTGATTATCGTTTTCGATAATCGGATATTTGTTGATTCTGATTATCGTTTTCGATAATCGGATATTTGTTGATTCTGATTATCGTTTTGGATAATTAGATATTTGTTGATTCTGATTATCGTTTTTGTTAATTAGATATTTGTTGATTCTGATTATCGTTTTCGATAATCGGGTATTTGTTGATTCTGATTATCGTTTTCGATAATCGGATATTTGTTGATTCTGATTATCGTTTTCGATAATTAGATATTTGTTGATTCTGATTATCATTTTTGATACTTAGATATTTGTTGATTCTGATTATCGTTTTTGATAGTCGGATATTTGTTGATTCTGATTATCGTTTTTGATAGTCGGATATTTGTTGATTATGATTATCGTTTTTGATAATTAGATATTTGTTGATTTGAGATTTGATTATCGTTTCTGATAATTAAATATTTTTGATTTGAGATTTGATTATCGTTTGTGATAATTAAATATTTTTGATTTGAGATTTGATTATCGTTTGTGATAATTAAATATTTTTGATTTCAGATTTGATTACCGTTTGTGATAATTAAATATTTTTGATTTCAAATTTGATTATCATTTGTGATAATTAAATATTTTTGATTTGAGATTTGATTATCGTTTGTGATAATTAAATATTTTTGATTTGAGATTTGATTATCGTTTGCGATAATTAAATATTTGTTGATTATGAGATTTTCTAGTCCCTAGTTGATTCTAGATTATGTTGATTATATTGAATTGTTGTTTTCTATCTATCTCTGTTGATAGTTAGAGTTTGCTAATTATAGAGTTCGTGTTTTTCTGATTTTCTGGTTGACAACTAGATGATTGCAGTTTTGCGAATTGTGATTTATGTTTTCTAATTGTCTTTGTTGCTAACTAGATTTTGCTGTTTTCTAATTGTCGTATCGATAATTAGATATTGCTGTTTTGTTATTTCTGTATCCTAATTATCTAATTGATAATTGAATATTGCTGATAATTGCATTTATTCAGTTTTGTTGTTTTCTATTTATCTACTTGATAATTAGATTTTGTTGAAAATTTGTGTATTTCTTTTGTGAAATTAAAAGATTTCTTTAGCGCTTGTATTCTCGACTTTATTTTTCTAGTTTAACCAGTTTATGTTAGAAAAATAATTGCTATTGACGCCTTTAATTATGAAAATTGCGGGGACGCAATTTTTATAAGGAGGGGAGTCTGTAACAACCCGGGGTTTTGCCCAATTTATAATCATCATTAAACGATTAATTGATTGTTAATTGTTGTTGAGTATTTTAATCAGTTGAAATTTTTGAAAAAAAAATGTTAAGGGTGCCTGGGCTTTAAAATTTGTTTTGGGCCACGTTTTCATTGGGGTTGTAATATGTAGCAAGGCTGATGCCCATTCTTTTTCCCCGTTCACTATTTTGTTAAAAACCCTAAATCAATCGAAAAAAAAGAAAGAAAAATGGCGGCCGTGCTTTTCGTTCCAAAAAAAAACTCGGGTTTCAAGCAAATTCGAAGACGCCGACTCGTTTAGCGTTACTTTCGTTCAATCGATGGTCTTCGGCTACTTCGATTTGGCGACAAAGATGAGTAACACTCACATCTAATTTAATCTCATTTATTCGTGAATATAATTCAAGATCCTTGATGTTTCAGCCATTCGATTTGTTTCGATGTTGGTTTTTTTATGTTTTAATTAAATTCGTATACATTGATGCTAACTGTTTCAGTTATATGGCTTTGGTGAATCTTTAAACTGTTCGATTTTGATAACCTCGTCTCTGACTTGATTTTTGTTCACTGAATTTTTGGCTTTCACTGATCATTATGGCTTTGATTTTTGGGCGGCCCCTGTGTACTTCGACTCTGACCATCTTTGCGTTCATCCCTGACCATTGCATTGGGGTGAATCTTGTGGTCTTTGTCATCTTTACATTCAGTTTGCCTGTTTATTGTTGTTTGATTTACATGTGTTCGAGCCTCTTTCACATTGTTGGTTCTTGTTGCATCCATTTGACTCATTACTGTCGTGTGCTGTGGTGCCATACTTTTGGTGCTCTCGCCTTCACTCGGCTATGCTTGCACTCCGAACATCGTTACGGTTGCATACAGTTGAGTTCATGTTGATGGCATTGATTTGTTGTCACTGTCTTGTATTATGTTGTCACTGCCATGTATATCTGTTAATTGCTGGGCCTTGCTCGGTTGCCTTATCCTTGGTGCACTGTCCAGTTCATGTTGTTGGCATTGATTTGTTTTAATTAATTCACTTCCACTTGAGTTCGTGCCTTAATGCTCGAGTCTGATACTTGCATTTATCCAATTTCACAGTTTCATACTGCATGTCGCCATTCCGGCTGTCATGGTTCCTTTTGGTTCTATTGAGTTGAGTTACATTTCATTTGTTGCCACTTACTTGTTACAGTAGTTGCACTATGCATTTATGTGCACCTCGTCCACTTGCTTTTGCTTATTATGAACTCGTGCGCACCCTGCCATTTCACTTGCCTAAACTGGTTACTTTCCTCCTTATTTTGCTGTGCATAGCATCTTATATTTGTTGCATAAATTTTTGAGTTGCTTTGCATTCGGGTTGAGTTGATTTTGTTCCAAGCTTTGGTATACATGGATGCATTTTAACTTTCATGGATTTCCTCTGGTCTTTGTAGTTTGATTTGAGTTGTATTGTACCACTTTTGGCAGGTTGAATTTAGTGGTATTATGGCCTTGCCCTCGGGTATGATATTTGCACTGTCCAATTTACAGTGCATACATGTTGTTGTCAGTTGTCTTTGTTGGATATTGATTGCCCTTGCACTCCTATGTGCACTGTTCTAGCTTGTAGTGTGACATTGCCAGTTCATGGTGATATTTACACTGCTTGTATATAAGTATTCTTGTTCTTTTGGCACCACTGCACTGTTTTGTTGCTGCAGTCGAGTTGAGTCAGTGACTTGACCTCTACATTTTGTAAGTGATTTGGCTTCGTAGTTACGACTTGCTGTTAATATTTGGAGTTGTGATGGCATCATATACTGTGGTGGCAAGGCAGTGCACGCAAGCGTGTACTGCAGCCACACAATATTGATTTGTATGGATATTTCTTTTGCATTTTGATTCATTAAGCTTTTGGGTACATCATCACTGTAGTGGCAAGGCAGTGCAAGCAAGCGTGTACTGCAGCCACACGGTATGGCTTTTATGATATTCTATTTTGTTTTTATTTATTGATCTTTTGCATATTCCATATGCCGTAGTGGCGAGGCAGTACGCGCGTGCGTGTACTGCAGCCCTACTCGAATTGACGTTTTAATTGATATTTCGATTGTTTGAACTGTTTCGTTTATTAAATTCAATATGTTTTGAATCATATTTTGATTTAGTTTAATCTAATGATTTTGTTGATATCTAATTATCTTTTTGATAATTAGATTATGAGTTTCTAATTATTTACTTAATAATTGAGTTTTTTCGTTAATTGCCGTTCAGGCAATTCTGTTGTTTTCTAAATTGTCTTATTTGATAATCTTTTTAATTTATCTTCGTTGATAATTTGGATTTGCTGATTTGTTGTTTAACACTGTTACGTGGTATTTTTATCGTTATCCGATCTCTTTATTTAAGGATCGGATAGACGAGATTTATTGTGACTGTCGTCTATTTGTTACTTAATTATTATTGCTTCTGTGCACCAACAACCGAGTTTAAATTAGATTGACCCGTGTATTGTTTTCTTTGAATTTAATACTCGGGTCAGACCGAGTTATTACAGGTTGTAGATATCTTTATTTGGGTTGCTGCTTGAGCTATGAAGTATTTTCTTATCTTTTGAGTAGTTGCTGTCATTTTCAGTAGTCAGTATATTTATATAGGTTGTTATGTATTCATGTATATTAATCACGATAATATACTTGTGTATATAACTTCCAGAGTCGATAGTTGTAGTTGTATCATATGTACTGTATCACATGTATTGTAACTTGTGATGACCCGAAATTTTTAAGCCTTTTAAATCGGAATATTTAATTGATTTTAAATATTCAATAGAGTAATCTTAAATTGAATTACAAATATCGCTATTTATTTGATAATTAAATAATAGAATTTTTTTTTTGGCAAAGCCAGCGGGGTTAAATGGCCCCTACCATATATTAGAAAAAAGAATTACATCGGTCCATGGAAAACCATAAGATCAGAAGAAAGAAAATACAACAACAAAAATACTACTGACTAAAATTACAAAAGACGGAGTTGACAAGTAAATGCTTCGAAGTAGAAGCACTTGAAAACACCCTACTATTCCTCTCCATCCAAATAACAGTCAGACACTTTTTCAAAACACGCAGCAGCATTGAACTTTTATGAGATTTCCATCTGGAAGCCTTGAAGATGCTAAACCATTCCATTTTAGAGTCTCTGATCGGGTTAGGAAAATTTATCATCTGCATACAAGAATCCCAAATGAAGAAGGTAAATTCACATTCAAAAAATAGGTGGTGGACAGTCTCCTTGAAGTTATGGTAGAGGAGGCAAGTATCAACCAGAATAGTACCCAACACCTTAACTTTATCAAGCGTGTGTAACCCATTATTAATAATCTTCCAAAGCAGTAAATTCTCTTCAGGAATAGAACCATGATTCCACACTCTAGAGTGCCAAGGAAAGATAGCATATTGAGAGGGAGGTTGCATATTGAAGTAGACTAAACTAATTTGATGAGGCTTATGACACCACTTAGCATGAAAATCATTACATGAATAGGATTTACCTTGTATATTTTCCCAGCAGGCCCTGACAGAGGTTAAACTAGATGAAGGCAGAAGCAACGCACCTTCAGACCAAATAGAAGAAACACTAGCTTGCTCAGAAATACCAGTCATGGTTATGATGTTGTAGCAAATCAAATCAGCAAGAATGAGACCCTGATCAGACCAAGGATCAAACCAGAAAGATATTTTATTCATATGAAGAAGACCAGCTTGAAAAATATGAATAAAAACCCTTCTTAACCTAAGAATGTTCCTCCAAGACCAACTACAATCCACAGGAATAGGCATAGTCCAAAAATGATTGTTTTTGATTAAATTCATCCTCACCCAAGAAGCCCATAAATTACTATCAAAAGTATAAATCCTATCTATACGCCTCGAGATAGCAGCTCTATTCCATTGCTTAATGTTCATGATACCAAGACCACCATATATAAGAGGAGTGCAAATCTTATTGAATGCAATAGGAATAGCCTTTTTGGAAAAAGGATTACCATGACAAAGAAAGTGGTTAAGGGCAGAGTTAATCATGGAGATTAATTTGGCAGGCAAAATGAAGATTCTAGCATAGTAAAGGCACATGGAAGTGGCTATAGATTTGACAATAACTAGCCTACCATCCATAGAGCACTTAGAGATAGGCCACGAAGAAATTTTAGCAGTTATTTTTTCATAAAGTTTAAGACATTGGCTGGTCTTGACTTTAGATGAAAACATAGGAGCACCTAAGTAGTCATCATTGTGATGTATTGGATTGAGCCCAGACAAACTGTAAATATGCCATTTTTCAGAGTTAGTGATTCCAGCAATCCTAATTTTGGATTTGTTGCTGTTAGTACTAAGACCAGTAAGAGACTTGAAATCATCCAAAATAAGAAGAACTCCATGAATTGATTTGTAGGTAGGTTTGGTGAAAAGTAGGTCATCATCAAACAACAATGAGGAGATTCCCGTATTTTTGCATAAGGGGTGATATTCAATAATCTTCATAGCCAAGTACTTCTTCATGAGGGATGTGAATAATTCCATGATACAAACAAATATGTAAGGAGAGAAGGGGTCACCTTGTCTAATTCCCCTAGTACCTTGGAAGTAGCCAAATAAATTGCCATTAAAACTTTAAGAGTATTTAACAATGGAAACATATGTGTATATCCATAAAAGGAATGGGATTGGGAAGTTCATCTTGTGAAGGATGTAAATAATAGACTTCCATTGGAGTGTATGATAAGCTTTTTGAATGTCAAGTTTGAGCACACATCTTTTTGAAATATTTAGCCTATCATAACCATTCAACAATTCAGCAGCAAAAAGAATGTTATCAGTAATGTCTCTGGATGGAAGAAAACCACTCTGATTGGAAGATATAATTTCTGGGAGAACAAACTTCATCCTAGTGTCCATAATCTTTGAGATGCACTTATAAATAACGTTGCAGCAGGCAATGGATCTGAATTGAGAAACAGAAGAAGGCTGGTCAGATTTTGGAATAAGAGTAATCTTGGTGGAATTAATTCCAGAAATCATTTTACTGTGCATGAAGAAGTTCTTAATTACCTTAATTACATCAGAGCCAATAATAGACCAAGCAACTTTGTAAAAATGGGCATTAAAGCCATCTGGTCCAGGAGAACTAGTATCATTCATAGCAAATATATTCTCTTTTATTTCTTCATCACTAATTTCATGTATAAGAAAATTGGAAGCCTGATGAGATATGGTAGGAATGGAGATGTTATCAAATAAATGACTGTTAATATGAGGGTTGATGGGGGAAGCAAGAATATCTTGAAAATAATCCAAAAAACCATTTTGCATATCATCAGGAGAAGAACACAGCACATCATTCTTATCAAGGAGGTTGGCAAAATTTGTTGCAGTACGGTTGGTTCTTAAAGATTCATGAAAAACTGCAGTGTTTTTGTCACCATGGATGCTCCACTTGATTTTTTCTTTTTGGTAAGCCATCTTATTTTCTTCCACAAGGGTATTCGCAAGGAGAATGTTTAAAGACTGCTCCTGAGATACAAGGTTAGCAAGCAAAGACTGGTCCAAACATACCAGAATATCCTTTTGAACTTTAAGTAAATTAGCTCGAAGAGAATGAGATAGATTGTTACCATTTCCAAATTTGTCTTTAGCCCAAGGTTTGAGAATATCTTTCAAATGCCTGAGCTTAGCCTGCAAAATGTACATAGGATTACCATAGACTTTAGTAGACCAACTGTTAGTAACAATTTTCATAAAGTCCTGATGCCTTGTCCAATTATTAAAAAATGAAAATGAGGGAAGTCTTCTCTCATAAGCTTTTCCCCAGTCTAAGATAAGAGGAGAGTGGTCAGAAAGAGAAGGAGGAGAAATGATGCAGTTAAGTTTAGGCCAGACAAGAACAGAAGAAAAGTTTTGATAAGATCTATCAAGTTTACAAAAAGTGAGCTTGCCAGTTTTGCTAGAGTTATTCCAAGTATAGGGACAACCACTGGCAGCAATAGGAAGGAGATTTGAAAAAAAAATAGCCTTGTTGAGGGGTCTAGTCTATTGATATGTAAGTGGAGAACCACCAAACTTGTCAGTAGAATACTGCATACAGTTCCAATCTCCAATACATAACCAAGGAATAGTAGAAGTTTGAAATGAGGGAAGAGAGTCAAGAAAGGATTGTCTTTGCATACAATTGTTTTCCGCACATATAAATGTCATGTGGAAACTGGTGGAAGAAGGAATGTGGGAGATCATAGAGTGAATATATTGTCTCTGAACACAGAGGGGAGTAATAGAGAAAATGGCAGGATTCCAAACAATTAACAATCTGCCATAAGGAGCTTGAGAAAGATTGTGAATAGAATTCCAACCACTATTAATGATTTGAGAGGCTTTGAGGGTTTTGATATGATTTAATTTTGTTTCAACAATTGCCATTATTTGAATTTTGAACGAAGATATGAAGTTTTTAATTTCCAGTTGTTTTGACAAGGAGTGAGCACCCCTTATGTTTCATAATGCTATTCTATCAATCATAAAACAGATTGAGATTTGGCTCTGGTTCTAACACCAGATGAAGAAATGTTAAGATCTGATGAGATTGGCATTGAATGGGAAATTTGGTCAATGGAGTACTGAATTCCCTTATCAAGGTCAGTAGTATTATTTTTGGAAGACTTTCTAGGCCTTTCCCTTTTATTTTGAATGGAAGAGACTGAGCATTCCTGTAATGATTGCAAGGAAGAAGGAGATTGAGGTGAATTGCTTGTTTGGATAGAGATAATGTCAGAAAAGACTTGATTTGGAAGAGATAATGATGAATAAGGAGAATTGAAAGGAGCTTGAGGAAGAATGACAGGAGGTTGGACAGGAAGATGAGCAGTATTGTGCACAGCACTTTGCATATCATTGTGCACGTTCAAGTTGCTAGTATTGATATTAACAGAGGATGTAGGAATTTGATTGCTTTTTGAGATGATACTATGATCAATATGAGTTATGATGACCTCAGTATCCTCATCAAACTCTTCAGATAAGGTCTGAAGTATAGAAAAGTTATTATGAGTAGATACACCATCAGAAGTCTGAAGGTTATCCACTACAGGCTTTGAAACAGATTGAAAAGAAGAAATAGGATTAGATAAAGGAGGAGTTTCATTGACTACCGCATTTGATCCAACATTACAAGCAACTACACCAGGATCGCTCAGGTGAGAAGGGGGAACCATCAATATCAATTCAGGTTGAGAATTATCATCAACAAGAACTGCAGAGAGATTCATTTTCACCGACTTCACCTTGGGGGATGTCACAACTAGATCCACAACAGCCTGTTGCACCAAATCAACAGAATGAATTATAGTATTCTCACTACCATTCTTATTCACCCTTTTCCATAATTTCTGAAGAGGTTTTAATTTCCTTTTAACCTTGACCTGCACGCTTCTTTTATGTAAAATTGTTGGTCCAGTCTTGTCCAAATTCTTGTCACCATTCTCAACTTGATCAAACGATCTCTTACTAGCCATTTCATCAGATTTACCAGAGGCAATAAGTTTTTCACAGTCAATTGTAGCATGTCCAAATATTTTACAATGAGAACAAATAAGAGGCCTCCAGGCATAATCAAGAACATCAGGGCAATAGCCATCATCGACAGATAAACTATCAGGAAGCTCTCTCTCAGGAGAAATCTCAATTAGGCATTTCGCATTCTCAAATCTTTTCAGTTTCTCTGTATTTTCATCAAAGCATATTAATCTTCCTATATGACACGCCAACCAATTGATGCCAAGAAGAGTCCACGATAATATCGGGATTCTATGTAGATGAACCCAAACAGGAACAGTTCTAACCGCTGCTTGAGCAGAAGCAAAGGTAGGGTTCCATTTCGAAATGATAAACATTTGTCCACGAATGAAGAACCCAAACAGGAACAGTTCTAACAGCTGCTTGAGCAGAAACAAAGGTAGGATTCCATTTCGAAATGATAAACGTTTGTCCACGAATGAAGAGAGGATCTTTCTTTAGGATAGTCAGCTTGTCTTCTTCATTAGAGAATTTGAAGTAGTAATTAATCTTATCAAAATATATCTCATAAGAGCCCTTAAGTTTACAAACCTTATCAAGGAAGGCTTTAACTGCCATAAAATTAACAGTTCCAGCAAGGAAAAAACCTACTAAACAGTCAGACCAAGACTGAACTCCCTCATTAATAATCTCCACAAGGGGAGAAAGAGGAGTACCCGAATAATGAAGATCAAAATGAATAGGGACATATGTCCCTGCATTCCCGGGCTTTGCTGTGAAAAGTGAGGACCAAGAAGAAGAAGGGATAGCTGATGGAGGAGGAGGAATGGATGAACGTGGTTGAGGACAAGGAAGCAGAGGAGGAAAATGATCATCAGGAGGAAGAGAATAGGAAGAGGAGGGCAAGGTAGATGCCAAGTCAGGGGGAGGAGGAATAGGAGGAAGAGGCCGGTCAGAATAGGGGGACGAAGAAAGGACAGTAGGGATGTTGACAGGAAGGACGTGAACAGTTGAAGGTAAGGGAGGGGGATGGGAAGGGTTGACGGGAGAGAAGACATGTGTTGAAAACTTTTTGAAGTAAATTAGTGTAAACTTTGGAGCCATGGAAACTATGTTTGCCCTGGCCTTCGGTTAGCTGGTTTTATAACTGGCCGTGCACTATGTCTCATTATTGTGGAGGCTGGGATTCGAATCGGTGCCACTACAACCATATGTAGCAACTCCACTATGTCTTAACCACTGGACCACTAGAACTTGACAAAACTTTTAGGCCAAGGAAACTATGTTTGACCTAGCCTTCGGTTAGCCGGTTTTATAAGTGGCCCTGCACTATGTCTCATTATTGTGGCCGCTGGGATTCGAACCGGTGCCACTACAACCATATGTAGCAACTCCACTATGTCTTAACCATTGGACCACTAGAACTTGACTAAACTTTGGGGCCAAGGAAACTATGTTTGCCCTGGCCTTCGGTTGCCGGTTTTACAAGTGGCCGTGCACTATGTCTCATTATTGTGGCCGCTGGGATTCGAACCTGTGCCACTACAACCATATGTAGCAACTCCACTATGTCTTAATTTAATAATTAAAAGTTGAGTAAATTGTTGAATCTTGAAGTTTAAGTCTGTTAAAAATAATTTGAAGGATTATAAAATTTATATTGATAATATTGAAGATAATAGAAGTTTAAAAATTTAAATTTAATAGTGATTTATTTAGTTTTAAATTTATACCGTTTAAATTGAATTTAAAAATAGCCTTCCGAGGCGCAGTCTCGGAATTCGACGAAACCAGTTCCATTGAGTCCGTAATGTTGAATTATTATCGGATTTCAAATTTCGTTTTGATCGGAGTTAGCATGTGGGTGTATGATATGTAAACGCGCTGGACATTTAATTGATAATAATCTAATGGAATTTAATTTAATAAATCAAGCTTCTTGTATACGGCATCCTTTATTCATTCCTTAACACGCTACTCTTATCTTCCATCGCACACTTCTCGTTCCTTCTAAAATTTGCTAGTTTCTTCCTCGTTTCTTCAATTCAGTTCCTGTCATTAACAAACGAAAAGAGGGAAAAAAATCAAGACAGTTCGTTGTAAATTAATGGCCGAGCTTATTGCAAACAAAGAACCACTCTACCCTTTCCCTTTAACTCGTTCACAAGTTCCCTTCTTCTTTCAGTTCATAATCGAATCATTTGAAAAAAGAAAAAAAAACATTGCATCGAGGACGCGATCTAGGAAGGGGTCAATGACTTCAACCACATCAGAGCTAGGTGTGGCGCTTGGAGGTTTGGGGAGGTCGCAGCATAGTTAGGGGTCGGCGGTCGGTTCGATCTTGTAAAGAATGGAGGAGGAGTGAATATCGCATCTGAACACGCGATTTGAAATCGCGTTCAGGCGCACGTGGATCTGGAATAGGGTTTCGCGAGTAGCTCGCGATGATGATCCAGTGGCTCGACGAAGGAGGCAAGGGAGGAGCTAGAGGCGTTTGCAAGGTAGGGCATGGTTTTGGGAAGGATTCAGGTGGAGGTGACTGGAGTTCGGTGGTCTCGAGCCTGGTAGAGAGGTAAGGTATAATTTTCATTTTGTTTTAATTTAAATTAATTTATGTATATATGTATTTGCTCAGTAAAGCTTAAGTAAAGAAAAATTAAAATAATAATAAATATTTATATTTGTACAGAGAAAAAAAGAAGAAGTTAGGTGAATATCAGAAAAGGAAATAAATTTACGGTAAATTCATAAATGATTTATTTTCTTTAATTTATAAATATATGTATACATGTTACTTACTGTAGATTTCTAAAAATATATATAGCAAATACAGAAATTTTGAAATGATTAGAGGTTTATATGAAATTAGATTTTAAATATGTATAAATGAATTTTTATAAAGGAATGGGTTTGATACTTAAGCTGTTGTAATTAACTTGTTTGATTTTTGGGTTGCTAAATTTTTTTTTATATAATTTGTCAAATGAAGCTATTAATTTAAAAATTTTAAATCAAAGAAGTTAAAAAGTTAATAAGTGAATGGTGATCAATTATTTGATTTATTCAAATAGTAATAAATCATGAATATGTATATACATACTTCAGAAGTACTGGGTTAATAAATTACTAGTTAATTAAATTATTAAATGCTTATGGACTGTTCGATTAGTTTAAATGTTAATAAATTCAGGAATTTCATTTAAACAAGGTTTAAATCATGGAAACAAGCTAGAGTGAAATAGGCTGCCAATTTTAAATCAAAGGTGAGTTAATCTCACTCAGTTGAATTTAAATTTAAATTTTAAATGATAAAATTTAAATAATTGTTGGATGGTCGAATTGATTTATGTGATATAGTATGATATTTGGAATTGGCATATTATGTTGTGCAAACATCTATGGATGCAGGGAAAAAGGTTGGAGGGATCCAACTGGATCCCTCAACATTTATATAAATTATTTAATACCGTCGGTTGTGATTATTTTATATTCTGTGATGAATATCATTGACAATTGGAATATTGGATGTTATGGTTTACCTAAATATGTTCCAGTGCACTAAATTATCAAGAGATATAGAATGGGATTTTGGAAATAAACTGAAGAGAAATTGGTAAGTGAAATAATTATAGAAAATTTAAAGAAATTAGGAATGAATTGGATAAGAATAATAATGGTTTTAAATTCTAATAAATAAATTCCTTATATGGAAGGGAAATTTTGAATAAACAGAAGATTAATGAATTTTAAACTTCAGTATGATTAAAACATTTACTTAAAATTTAAGATTCAATTTATTGAAAAGAACACAGAAGAAACTGGGAAGAAGCTGAAATTGGTATATTTCAGTTGAATGATATAGAATCAAACGGAAAAAAATAATAATAAATATAAAGTCCATAATTAATGAATTTTGAGATAAACTGATAAGTAAAGAAATTTGTTTCAAATGGAATATATTGGAAATCAATTTGGGGAAATTAATTTAAGTGCTTGAAGTTGAAATTTTTCACTAGATGGCCAAGCACACGTATTTAAAAGTAAATTTGTAAATATAAATTAAATGCTTTAAAGTTGTTTTTAAAGAAAGCAAGTTTTGTAAAATTTATTATTTCTAATATTTAAAGTCTTAAGTAAGTATTTTCTTTTAATCTATTTTAGCAGTAATTATTAAGAAGTAACTTAGTATTTTGTTTTTAAAGGTAGAAATCTAGTTTTATATTTTATTAAGTAACCTTATTTACAAATATTCATATAGTATGTATTTTCAACAAATTATTAAAAGTAATTTTAACTTGAATGTTTAAAAGTATATTCTTAAAAGTAAAGAGTTTTAAATTAATTTAGAAATCTAGTTTTGCGCTTGGTGATTCCAGTGGAAATGAAAATACTCGGAATTTATTCTTGGAAAAAAAGAAGATAGTTTGAAAACTGTTTTCAAAAGGATTTGGAAGTGAGAATATATCTTGTAAAGATATTTTGAGATAAATAAATAATTTGGGAAATTATTTATTGGTTGATGGTTGTTTGTGAATATTAATTGATAGTTAAATCACCGACTATCAATATTGGACAAATGCGTTGATTGTTTCGAAGAGACCGGGATCGAGATTTATTTCTCGAAAACCACTTTGATCCGGTTGTACGTTTTCGTGAAAAACGATTTTGGATTTGAGGATGGAGCAGTGAAGTGCAAGGGCTAGTCGCTACTAATCCTGAGGATTTTTCCAAAATGGATGTAGTAGGAATAGTGCCTTCGGTTCCGTTCGAACCCGGGACGGACTTGTATGGACGAATGTTTTCGGAACATCGTCAGGAGGACGATGGGCATTCTAAGTGAAATGTTCTAAAAGGTAACGCTTAGCCTCATTCCTCATCAAATGGGAATGACTGAAAATCAGGGGTTATGCAACAAGGCTAGGTGGGTAGCACCCAAGCAGGGTGAGGTCATGCCAGTCTAGATGTCCCTTTTTATTTCGGCTTAGTGGGCGGTTGCTGATCCCAACCGCGGGGTGATCTCACTCGGGATTATCCAGTAAGGGATAGTTCCGGTCTTGTGTTGCAGGAGAGCGGGCGTACTCCTCGGTACGGTGATCTAGGCCCGGTACTGTGACAGGTGGTACCCCAGTGCCTAGTCATTAGTTGGAAATCCATTCTCCCTATGACTGTATGAGTTTTGTTTGTATTACCCGCTCTGTGGCTAGTAGCTGGAATTTAATGAATGTAACAAATTCGGCTATTTTATATGTATTTGTAAATAGACCATATTATAATATCAGAGGATTTCTATAAAAATTGTTTTAGCTATCGTAAGGTAAAAACCCGACATGTTTATTTGTGGCGTGGTCTTAAGAGATGCTTTTATTTTCAAAGGATTTTTGAAACTTTAATAATAAATTGAGTGTGATTTTCTCACGCTGGTATTCCAGACTGACTCGGGTATTATTTAACTATAATGCTCGGGTCAGACCGAGTATTATAGCATACATGATATGATGCTGTGGAGCTCAGGAGACGAGCAAGATGACGATGCGTACTCCCGTACTTGTTTATATACATATATTCCGCTGTGTTGAGTTGTTGTATATCCATTTGTATGATATTGATGTTGAGCTGTGATTGATGTACTCTAATGATATAATATATAAACAGAGATATTTTAGTTTTGAGTAAAGAGTATTTATTATCTATTATATTTTATTTCGCTGCGATGGTTAGATTCTGTTGTTGTTTTCTATTTTTCTTCTTCTACCTCTTCTTCTTTAACCCAAATGGTTCGTATTTCTGTACAACTTGAGTTGATTGTTGTAGAATAGTGTTGACTCATGGGGTACAGATTTGCGGGTCGTTGCACTTGGTATCAGAGCTTAGGTTGGAGATAACCTTGGCTCTGGTGGGAATTACTCATTTAAAATAGAGTCCGTAGTACTCTAGAATGAGTTTGAGCGTACTAATAGATATGAGCACGTATTTGTTAGTGAATATAAATTGTTTTAATATTGTGTTGGTTGGTTTATTGAGTGGCATATGAACCTTCGTCGACACAGTCTGCGCAACTGTATTGAAGGGGTTTCTAAACACTGGAATAGAACAATCGACACTGTATTGTTTTAAATGTGGGTAAATGAAATAATTTTACCCAAAATATATTTTGATATAAATAAAAGTTTTTGTAAACTATTTAGCTAATATATGGCTGCTTGGATGTTAGAAATGATAATATTAAAGTATTATCATTGTTAAGTGAAATTTTAACTAGAAATGGAAATATAACTAAAATTAAGGGAATAAATTCATTATAAAATGAAATTTATAAATATGAATTATAAATGTAATTTATGGATTGAAATACAATTAAATGGAAATTTGTATAAGCATAAACTATACAAATGAATTATAGTAAAATTTATCAAGCAGGCTTTAGAAATTTAAAATCCCAGGGATTTGGAAATGTTTATCGAAGTATTTTGGAGATAAATAGTAGCATTGTTGTTTTTGGGGTATTTCTGAAAGGAAATTGTTTCAAATAAATTTTGGGAAAGAATATAGCGTTAAATTCACTTCGGTCACCAGAAAATAACTTCGGTGATGACTACAGCATCATCGATGTTCATTTTCGAGTTTCTAAGTGGTGAATTGCTGTCAAATTGATTAGTTCAGGAAAACCTATTTGTTTCTGAAAATTTCAAAGGAAATTTGTTGGGAATAAAACCAGGATTGGTTTGGCTTTTGAGAAATGTGATTTGAGATGTTGGGGATTTCAAAATAATTTGAAACCAAAGCCGGGTGTTTAAAAATCCTGATGAGATATGTTGTATGCTTATAAATTGAGATGATTTTTAAATCGGGAAGAAATATAAGCTTTGAATAATGGAATATAAATTTAAAGTGAAAATTTAAAAATGAAATTAACTTGGATTGGGAATAATTGTTTTTTTAATTTAACTGGATTGCAAATGAATTGGATAGGCTGAAAATAACATCCAGTTGTATTCAAATTTAGTTGAAATTGAATTGAGATTAAATAAATCTGAGTTAAAGTAAAACTGAATTGGAATGAGAACTCAATTGAATGGAATTAAATTCTTACCTGAACAAATGAAAAATAAATGGAATAAGGAATGGATTGGAATAAATAAATAAGAATAATGTGTAAAAGAATTATAATGCATAAAATAAAATATGCTTGGGATATAAATAAGCATAAGGCTTGAGTTAAGATAAAAGAATAATATATTCAAGCCTATAATGGATGGAATCGTGTAAATAATAAGTTGTGACTTATAAATTTTGAAAGTGGAATAGAAAATCCAAAATAAATATTATTTGATGTTTTGGATAATGAAAAGAAAATCCAAACTTGAATTATTAAATAAATTGAACCAAAAAATTAAATGTAGTGATATTTGGAATTAAAAAAATTAAGTGTTGAATTTTAACCAGGGGAAGAACTAATTAGATAATAAATTAGTTAATGAAGTTGAGTTGTAAGTTTATGACGAAGTTTGGAAATAAACTCAAGTTATAAATTGAATTCGACTCGAATTGTCAGTAAAGTAAATGTAATTAAATTGTGGTTAAAAAATTGGGTGGTAAATTGAGAATGGATAGAAGAATCAAAACTTGAGTTATAAATAAAAAAATTGACTTGAAGTGTTAACAAATAAAATATAGTTGGGGATGTATCGAATAAAAATGAAATTCGATTAAAATAGTAATGGTATAAATTGTAAATAAAATCCAAATAAGCAGAAATAAATTGGAAAATAACCAGGTAATAAATTGAATGAGTTGAATCTGGAAAGTTAAATTCTATAACAACCAATCAAATGAAATTGCAAATTTAAATTGTGATTTAAATTGAGAGAGAATTAAATTGTAAAGTGAAATGAGCTTAAGTATAAAATGAAGTAAATTGACTTAAGCTAAACAAATGGAAGAGTTGAACTAAGTTCAACCTAAAACTAAGTGTAATGATATTGGGTTGGATTTAAATCAAGTAAAAATAAATTTGAATCGAAATAGAATTTGGTTGGTTATAAATAATATTTATGGAAATGAAAATTCAAATGGATTGAGTGGATAAACTAATTTTATTGAATAAATAAAGGGATGGGATAAATAAGAATCAAATGGAAGTGAACTTAAGTTTGAAGTGAAATAAATTGAGCAAATTAACTTAAGTTAAGAATAATTAGAAGCTCGACTACGAGTAAAATTGGAAGACCATTATATTAAAGCTTGGTTTGAATTAATTTGGGAATGGATAGTAATGTGCAAGCTAGGAATGGGTCGTGCTAAATAAATGGTCGTGAATGAATTAAAATAAAAAGGAAATTTAATTGGTAATGAAGATGAACCTAAATTGTTAATGGTTTGAATGAACTGGTTTGATTAATAAAATGAAATGCAAGTGAATGTATTCAAAATTTAAAATGCAATGTAAATGAGAATATATGGATTGTGAATAAATTGAAAATGGAATAGCATTGAGTATAAATTGAGTTGAAATCCATTTAAATGGTTATAAAACACAATACTTATTTATTCACATAGATCTCGTCAAATTGCATGGAATAAATTGTCATTGGATGAAAATGGAAGGAATTAAAATTCTATGTATTGATAAGAGTAAAATAAATTGATTTTGAGAGTAATTGAATTAAATATGCGTTCAGTTTCTTAAAAAATGAATAAATGTAAGCGATTGAGTTTTAAACCATTCAAATTGATGAAGTTGTATACGAATGGATTGAAAACCATTCAAATTGAATGAATATGGATATGAATAAGTTGAAATAGTTGAATTAGCATGGAAACTATATAAATTTTTTACAGAAAAATGTTTGGTGTGAATTTCTTTTAGAATTCATATGTTTTAACTATTGCAAATAAGTGATATGTTGTTAAATTTCATATATTTGGTACTTACATGTTTAAATTGAGTAAGTACAGGTACCTCGGAGCCATGTGGCTGGATTTGGTTGTGCTATTTGCTAAAAATAATAAACCGCTTGCTTAAAATGCTAAATAAGGTATGCCTATGCAATAAAAATTAGGAAATATGAATTGTTTTTGGTTTTTCCGACCGGGTGGGTCGATGTATATATATTTATATCCTTTGTCAAATTGCGAAAGCTCCTCCGTACATAGGGGACTCTGCCAAAATTTTTTGAAAATTTTGGGAGTTAGAAAATTTTGGAATATTTTGTTAACGACAAAACGAATTTAAATTGGAAACTAAAATAAACTAGTAAATGAAACCAATTTAAAATAATGATATGAATTAGTTATAAATAGAAAATAAAATTCAATATTTAAAGTTAAAGATAAAATGAATTCGTATGGAAATGAAAGAATCAATTTGAATAAAATTGGACATAAACTAAAGTGGTAAGATGAAAATAAATATAAGAAGCATATAAAATGCTTATACTAAACTTAAGAGAGAATGGTGAATTCTTAAATGAAAATTGATACTGCTAATATAATTTAAGTCAATATTTGAATGAATAGATATTAGCATTTTATGAGAAAGTTGATATAATGTTTTGGAATATTGTGATTGGATATCAGTACTAAGCAGGATATGCAGGTATTATAAAAGGGAAAGGAGAATTGGTTTTGATTTCAAAAGATAAATTTGAATTGCGCGACAAAAAGGTATGTATTTAAATTTTGGTATGAAATTTGATTGGGTTTTTGATCAAGCCACTTGGCGTTTTGTTTTCTATTGGAATTTGGGAGCCCGTAGAGGCCTTTTGTAGTTGTACCGAGCTAGCCGCGCAAAGGAGACGTTGGCAAAAAATTTCGGAAATTTAGAGAGTTAAAAAATTTTTAAGAAAATTTAGATTATTCAAAATTTGGTTTAAATTGAAATTTGAATGATTGAGCAAGTAATAATAGTTGAAAATTTTGGGGGGGTTTGGAAAGTTAATAAGAATAATAATGGGTCTACTATAAGAAGATAGTTGGTGAGATGTTGAATTGTTAAAAACTGTTTGATTTTAGGGAAATAATAAACGGGTATTGGACCATTCGTCCTAATTGGTAATTTCGGGGACGAAATTCTTTTAAGGGGGAAGGAATGTGACGACCCGAAATTTTTAAGCCTTTTAAATCGGAATATTTAATTGATTTTAAATATTCAATAGAGTAATCTTAACTTGAATTACAAATATCGCTATTTATTTGATAGTTAAATAATAGAATTTAATAATTAGAAGTTGAGTAAATTGTTGAATCTTGAAGTTTAAGTCTGTTAAAAATAATTTGAAGGCTTATAAAATTTATATTGATAATATTGAAGATAATAGAAGTTTTAAAAATTTAAATTTAATAGTGATTTATTCAGTTTTAAATTTATAATGTTTAAATTGAATTTAAAAATAGCCTTCCGAGGCGCAATCTGGAAATTTGATGAAACCAGTTCCATTGAGTCCGTAATATTGAATTATTATCGGATTTCAAATTTCGTTTTGATCGAAGTTAGTGTGTCGGTGTACGATATGTAAACGCGCTGGACATTTAATTGATAATAATCTAATGAAATTTAATTTAATAAATCAAGCTTCTTGTATACGGCATCCTTTATTCATTCCTTAACACGCTACTCTTATCTTCCATCGCACACTTCTCGTTCCTTCTAAAATTTGCTAGTTTCTTCCTCGTTTCTTCAATTCAGTTCCTGTCATTAACAAACGAAAAGAGGAAAAAAAATCAAGACAGTTCATTGTAAATTAATGGACGAACTTATTGCAAACAAAGAACCACGCTACCCTTTCCCTTTAACTCGTTCATAAGTTCCCTTCTTCTTTCAGTTCATAATCGAATCATTCGAAAAAAGAAAAAAAAACATTGCATCGAGGACGCGATCTAGGAAGGGGTCATTGACTTCAACCACATCAGAGCTAGGTGTGGCGCTTGGAGGTTTGGGGAGGTCGCGGCATAGTTAGGGGTCGGCGGTCGGTTCGATCTTGTAAAGGATGGAGGAGGAGTGAATATCGCATCTCAACACGCGATTTGAAATCGCGTTCAGGCGCACGTGGATCTGGAATAGGGTTTCGCGAGTAGCTCGCGATGGTGATCCAGTGGCTCGGCGAAGGAGGCAAGGGAGGAGCTAGAGGCGTTTGCGAGGTAGGGCATGGTTTTGGGTAGGATTCAGGTGGAGGTGACTGGAGTTCGGTGGTCTCGAGCCTGGTAGAGTGGTAAGGTATAATTTACATTTTGTTTTAATTTAAATTAATTTATATATATATATGTATTTGCTCAATAAAGCTTAAGTAAAGAAAAATTAAAATAATAATAAATATTTATATTTGTACAGAGAAAAAAAAAAGTTAGGTGAATATCAGAAATGGAAATAAATTTACGTTAAATTCATAAACGATTTATTTTCTTTAATTTATAAATATATGTATACATGTTACTTACTGCAGATTTCTAAAAATATATATAATAAATATAGAAATTTTGAAATGATTAGAGGTTTATATGAAATTAGATTTTAAATATGTATAAATGAATTTTTATAAAGGAATTGGTTTAATACTTAAGCTGTTAAAATTAACTTGTTTGATTTTTGGGTTGCTAAATTTTTTTTGTATAATTTGTCAAATGAAACTATTAATTTAAAATTTTTAAATCAAATAAGTTAAAAATTTAATAAGTTAATGGTGATCAATTATTTGATTTATTCAAATAGTAATAAATCGTGAATATGTATATACATACTTCAGAAGTACTGGGTTAATAAATTACTAGTTAATTAAATTATTAAATGCTTATGGACTGATCGATTAGTTTAAATGTTAATAAATTCAGGAATTTCATTTATACAAGGTTTAAATCATGGAAACAAGCTGGAGTGAAATAGGCTGCATATTTAAAATCAAAGGTGTGTTAATCTCACTCAGTTGAATTTAAATTTAAATTTTTAGTGATAAAATTTAAATAATTGTTGGATGGTTGAATTGATTTATGTGATATAGTATGATATTTGGAATTGGCATATTATGTTGTGCTAACATCTGTGGATGCAGGGAAAAAGGTTGGAGGGATCCAATTGGATCCCTCAACATTTATTTAAATTATTTAATACCCTCTGTTGTGCTTATTTTATATTCTGTGATGAATATTATCGACAATTGGAATATTTGATGTTATGGTTTACCTAAATATGTTCCAGTGCACTAAATTATCAAGAGATATAGAATGGGATTTTGGAAATAAACTGAAGAGAAATTGGTAAGTGAAATAATTATAGAAAATTTAAAGAAATTAGGAATGTATTGGATAAGAATAATAATGGTTTTAAATTCTAATAAATAAATTCCTTATATGGAAGGGAAATTTTGAATAAACAGAAGATTAATGAATTTTAAACTTCAGTATGATTAAAACATTTACTTAAAATTTAAGATTCAATTTATTGAAAAGAACACAGAAGAAATTGGGAAGAAGCTGAAATTGGTATATTTCAGTTGAATGATATAGAATCAAACGGAAAAAAATAATAATAAATATAAAGTCCATAATTAATGAATTTTGAGATAAACTGATAAGTAAAGAAATTTGTTTCAAATGAATAAATTGGAAATCAATTTGGGGAAATTAATTTAAGTGCTTGAAGTTGAAATTTTTCTCTTGATGGCCAAGCACACGTTGTTAAAAGTAAATTTGTAAATATAAATTAAATGTTTTAAAGTTGTTTTTAAAGAAAGCAAGTTTTGTAAAATTTATTATTTCTAATATTTAAAGTCTTAAGTGAGTATTTTCTTTTAATCTATTTTAGCAGTAATTATTAAGAAGTAACTTAGTATTTTGTTTTTAAAGGTAGAAATCTAGTTTTATATTTTATTAAGTAACCTTATTTACAAATATTCATATAGTATGTATTTTCAACAAATTATTAAAAGTAATTTTAACTTGAATGTTTAAAAGTATAATTTTAAAAGTAAAGAGTTTTAAATTAATCTAGAAATCCAGTTTTGTGCTTGGTGATTCCAGTGGAAATGAAAATACTCGGAATTTATTCTGGGAAAAAAAGAAGATAGTTTGAAAACTGTTTTCAAAAGGATTTGGAAGTGAGAATATATCTTGTAAAGATATTTTGAGATAAATAAATAATTTGGAAAATTATTTATTGGTTGATGGTTGTTTGTGAATATTAATTGATAGTTAAATCACCGACTATCAATATGGACAAATGCGTTGATCTTTTCGAAGAGATCGGGATCGAGATTTATTTCTCGAAAACCACTTTGATCCGGTTTGTACGTTTTCATGAAAAATGATTTTGGATTCGAGGATGGAGCAGTGAAGTGCAAGGGCTAGTCGCTACTAATCCTGAGGATATTTCCAAAATGGATGTAGTAGGAATAGTGCCTTCGGTTCCGTTCGAACTGGGACGGACTTGTGTGGACGAATGCTTTCGGAATATCGTCAGGAGGACAATGGGCATTTTAAGTGAAATGTTCTAAAAGGTAACGCTTAGCCTCAAGCCTCATCAAGTGGGAATGACTGAATATCAGGGGTTATGCAGCAAGGCTAGGTCGGTTGCACCCATGCAGGGTGAGGTCATCCCAGTCTAGATGTCCCTTTTTATATCGGCTTAGTGGGCGGTTGCTTATCCCAACCGCAGGGTGATCTCACTCGGGATTATCCAGTAAGGAATAGTTCTGGTCTTGTGTTGCAGGGGAGCGGGCGTACTCCTCGGTACGGTGATCTTGGCCCCGTACTGTGATAGGTGGTACCCCAGTGCCTAGTCATTAGTTGGAAATCCATTCTCCCTACGAGCCTTATACGAGTTTTGTTTGTATTACCCACTCTGTGGCTAGTAGCTGGAATTTAATGAATGTTTCGGCTATTTTATAAGTATTTGTAAATAGACCCTATTATAATATCAGAGGATTTCTATAAAAATTGTTTTAGCTATCGTAAGGTAAAAACCTGACATGTTTATTTGTGGCGTGGTCTTACGAGATGCTTTTCTTTTCAAAGGATTTTTGAAACTTTAATAATAAATTGAGTGTGATTTTCTCACGCTGGTATTCCAGACTGACTCGGGTATTATTTAACTGTGATGCTCGGGTCAGACCGAGTATTATAGCATACAGGATATGATGCTGTGGAGCTTAAGAGACGAGAAAGATGACGATACGTACTCCCGTACTTGTTTATATACATATATTCCGCTGTGTTGACTTGTTGTGTATCCATTTGTATAATATTGATGTTGAGCTATGATTGATGTACTCTGATGATGTAATATATAAACAGAGATATTTAAGTTTTGAGTAAAGAGTATTTATTATCTATTATATTTTATTCCGTTGCGATGGTTAGATTCTATTGTTGTTTTCTATTTTTCTTTTTCTACCTCTTCTTCTTTAACCCAAATGGTTCGTATTTCTATACAACTTGAGTTGATTGTTGTAGAATAGTGTTGACTCAAGGGGTACGGATTTGCGGGTCGTTACATAACTGACATCAGTTATATATATATTTGAGACTTTTATTATCTGTGTTCCGCATTTATAGTATATGTGTTATTATTATATTTATTGTCTTAGACTATTATGAACTAGCGTAGTTCGTTTTATACTGGAATTGGGTATGTCGATGGGAGTAAATAGATAAGAGATGAAAAAAAAAATATACCACTCCTATCGAAATAGCCAATAGTAGTGTAAGGCCTAACTACGGATGGCCGCTCCTATCCAGCCTTATTCTTTGTGATAACAGACAGTATTTCCTTTAATACTCTTTGTTATTATGAGCATAGAGGTGAGGCGTCACACACTAGCAGCCTCTGTTCCTCATTTCTATACATTCTATTCCTCCTCTTCCTCAATGGCAGACAAAATTCTATATTTTCAGATCCAATTGCAAATCAAATCCCAAAAAAAAAGAAATTTCAAAGTCCTTAGAAAAATTTATAAAAAATATATATTGAAACTTTCAATGTACGCATCTCAAAACTGAAATTCGTTTTCCGATTTGATGCGTCGTTTTTCCAGAATTTCTAAATCAATTCTCGGACGTTCATCACGCGTCGATAAACGTTGTCGGATCGGCGAACCATTTCTGGGTTTTGAAGAGTGGACGTTGGGGAGCGCATCTATATGGTTTGTTTAACATTTTGATGTTGGATTGAGCTCGGAAATTCAGGTAGGGTTTTGATCTTTGGCCGCGGCTGCACGTTTACTATGTGGATCGTTGGCGCTTGGGGGTTCGTCATGGGCTTGGGGACGTGCGCAGGCTCTGGCTGTTGTTCCGGGGGTGCGTGGCATAGAGGTTGGTGGCAGTTCGTGTTTTGGATGTGCATGTTCGGTTGCGTACTTGCGTGAATTAGGGGAACGCCTGACAGACGAAGATTGCATGATTGCAAATAGTTAATGGGAAGGAATAGGATGACGTGGCCTATATAGGTAAAATGTGTTCTCTTTTGTTATTTTATTTTTTTGAAATTCAATCGCATTTATCATCATAACTTTTGTATACGATATCCGTTACGCGCGCTTTCTTTTGTTTGGATCGTATTGAAATCCGGACTAGATGACGTTGGTTTGGACGAATTTTGAGACGGTCAAATTTTTGGGTTTTAATTGGATTTAAATTCAATTTAAATTAAAAAGGTGAGTGTTTTAACCCACTCACAACTTCTAAAATTTCTTATGTTTGTTAAATTGATAGATGATGTGATTTAAAATTTAATTATGGTTGTTTGGCATATTTTTAATCATCATCCCAGTTAATTTCATTTATTTAAATTAAATTGCTATTTAATTTATTCATTGCATTTAAACTGCCAGTTAAATTGTTAATTAATTATTCATTGCATATAAACTGCCAGTTAAACAGTTATTTAATTTATTATTGAATTAAACTGCTATTTAATACCTGTGGTTTATTTTCCGTTATATATTGATGCTATTGATTTAATTGGATGATAATTGTGATAAATGGTTGATGGTTGATGTTGGATGAATGAATGTTGTATTTTATATTGTTATAAACTGCAAGTTATTATGCATTTTCATTTCATTCGACATTGCGGTTTGAAATGATATACAACCATATTTTTTATTTTTAAATTGCAGATTGAAATGATAAATATCCGTATCACATGACCATAGGATAGAAAATTATGTATAGGCACCGCGGTATATATTATATATATATATAATTATTTGAAATGATTTTTCTATGGTTTTGGAAAGAAATATACGGTTTAATAAATATCAATTTTTGATGTTATATAAATATTATTTTATATATATATATATATATATATATATATATATAGTTAAATTCTTAAATTTAAGTTATGTATAAAATTGATTGACAAAAATGAGTTAACAATCGAGTTTGATTGTTTTATATTCTATGGTTTAGTACCTATTTAAGATATTGTATATATAGAGTTTTTAATTGACTTAAATGAAATTTAAGTTGGAAGATAAATGTGAAATTGGTTAAATTGAATTATTTAAGAATTGTACTTGAATAAATTTTATTTGGAATTTAAATAAAAATGGATATTTTTAAAGGATATGATTCTTCTAACTTGATTTGGTTTAAAGTAATTTAAATGAATGTAAAGTTGAGATAAATAAATTTATCAAGTTAAATAAATTGAAAGAATATCCAGTTGTTTGAAGTTAAAAGTTCTACTTAAATTTTATTGAATTGATTAAGTAAGCATTGAATTTGATATATTCGGAATTATCAAAGAATCAGTTTAAATGGTTGGATATTTAAGCTTTGAAATATATTGAAATTGAAATGGTTTATTTAGGAATTCAAATCGGTATTTGAAATTTATTGGTGAAATTAAAGAAGCTATCTGATTATATAAAGTGATTGAATATTTAAACCATTTAAGTATTAGAAGTTATGTTTCAAAGCTATGGGTTTCAAAGTATATAGATTTGAAAGTGCTATGATTTTGGAAAAGATATATTTTGAAATAAAATGATATCAAAATGATTTGGGTTTCAAAAAAAATGATAACGTAATTATATAGTTTTGAAATGGATATTTTAATCTGGGGTTTTAATGTATAAACTATTTTGAAAAAAAACCGCGGTGTTATAATAACGGTTGGTTGTTAAAGAGACCGGGATCGGAAGTTGTCATACTCTCTGCCAACTCCCAAAACCACTTTAACAACCGTGTATGCGATGGAGATTCTAGAATAAAGTAGGATGGTGGCGACGTTTTTCTTTGAGGTAAATACGTGGACCCGACTCCCATGAGTTGGCGTAAGATGGCTAAAACAGGAGCGATTCTCGGGCCAATGAGGTCATTCCTCTGATCAAACACATCCCTTCGTTTTTATACTTTAACTTTTGGATTGATTCGGTGGCCACTTTCGATTTTCTTTTTGGGGTGTGGCTCGAGGTGGACGGTAGCTGCGCGCTACGCATTA
The DNA here is from genome assembly GCA_030765085.1 of Allium cepa. Lineage (NCBI taxonomy): Eukaryota > Viridiplantae > Streptophyta > Magnoliopsida > Asparagales > Amaryllidaceae > Allium > Allium cepa. The sequence continues at coordinate 904,850,119 of CM060939.1, forward strand.
CCACCAGCTTGGATGCATAATTGGTATATCAACCGTGGCATTGCCTAGTTGTGCCGTGTCACCTACCCTATCGCGCCTTGTACGAGTTTCTATTTATGTCGTACCTATGGAGTGTCTTCTTTTAGTCTCCCGATAAGGAGATATGCAGGCACTGTATATGCTGTTGGCATTATTTGTGTTAAGGGCTATATGGGTAACCCCTTAATGCTATTTAAAAGTAAGTTTATTTTATTAATAGACACTATTATAGTAGCAAAATTTACTACATAGTAAATAGTTTAACAGATCCATAAGAGATGGAAATCCCGAGCATCTCTTGAGTTACTGCACTCATATTTATTTCTGTTGATTTAACTTACATAAGATCTTTTAGTTATGACTCGAGTGTTTTGTCCTTTTTAATTCGCTCGGGTCAGTCCGAACATTTCAGGATCGAAGACTTTGTTTCTGGAGGACGAAGACGAAGATTTCATTCTTATTATTATGATATTATATTCCACTACATTGTATTCCGCTGCATCGATTTTATTCGTTGGTATGTGCAACTCTGATATATATTGTATGAGAAAAATTAAATATTTTGTAAACAGCTTCATGAACTGTATATTTGATTATTATATTTTATCCTTCCGCTTTGGGATTTTTTTTTTTATTTCTTTCTCGTTTTTCTTATTTACCCCATAATAATCCACCCTTCCCTATGGTTTGAATTGGCACGTGCGTCGATTTAAAGCGTGCGAAAAGGCGGGACGTTACATTTGGTATCAGAGCTTTGGTTTAGCGATAGACCTTAGATTTGTGGGGTTTGACTCTTTATTAATAGGGTAGTAATACCCTATGATGAGTCACTGAGTGTATACATATGAGAGAGCGTATTTGTTAGTGTTATAAAAGTTTTATATTGTGTTAATTTGTTCCGTTTTGTATTTATAAACTCTGGTTGGTGCATGGGACGTTGTGACATCAATAGGGGTTTCTAAACACTTAATAGGACAGACCGACATAATATTTGGTTTTAATATAGGTGAATGAAATAATTTTGCCTATTATATTTTCTATATATAAAATCAAATATTAAATGATATATATATATATATATATATATATATATATATTTGGTTGCAATATATTGGTTGTTTGGTAACGAAATTTATAAATAACAGTGAAATATGATTGAAAAAAATGGAGTTTGGAAATTGTAGAACTTAAGTTCCGGGGTTTTGAAATTTCTTTCAAGGATTTTGGAATATAATAATATTATTTACAAGTATCTTCTGATATAAATATTTCAATATAATTTGAAATAAATGTTTTAAAAAGGAAATTTGGAAAAGAAATAAGTTCTGTACTTCACTCTCTTTCGCTGGAAAATAATTTCGGTGATGAGCACACGCATCTTCGACATTCATTTTCGAGTTTCAAAGTGGGAAGGCCACTGTAGTAACTTTACTGCAGATTTATTTTAATAACCAAAAATAAATTTTAAATTGTTTTAAATATAATTAGATATATATGTTGCCAGTATATACATTTATCTATTGTTTTAAATGATTTTCAATAAGAACCCGGTATTTAATTCTTAAGTTTCCGTTAGTTAATAATTTCAATTATTGTAGTGAAACTGAATATAACTAATTTATAATTAGAACCTTTAATTAAAATAGGCAATTTAATGCTAGGTTAGGAATGAAATTAAAGGTAAGTTGAAACTGTAATCTATGAAACAAAGAATAATATTATTGAACATTAAATGATTTTAAAGAAATAGAGATTAACTTGTGTACCTTCTATTACATCCTTAAAAGCATGTATATAACTTACCAACTATAAAAAAATTAGAATGTTAAAAGAAATTGTAATGGATATTATGCAAGTAATTAATGAAATTCTTTAATAAATAAGAATTTGTTGTTCTAGGTATAAACTTAGGTATAATTGAAATTGATTCTAATAAAATATAATAGAAAGATAAGTAATATAAATAAAAGATTATAAACTTGAGAACATGAAATTAAGTAGTGAATAAATGAATGTAATATAACAAAAGAAAATTTCATGTTATGAATAAGTGAAATGAGATTTTGTTAGAAATGAATAAAAGTAAATGAAATTAATAAAAATGAAATTAATATATTGTTTGAAATTGTTGTTTGCTTGACTTATAGCTGTTTGGGCAAGGATACTCTAAAATTGTTTGGATGAATAAATAATATATTTAGTTTCACCTAAGACCGTTGAGTGAAGGGTACACTTAGTAGTTTATTTTTGTCATTCCGTACAATTTAAAGTTTTGAACCCAAACAACTATTTGTTTTGTTTGATATGAATGAATGATTTGTATTAATTCTATGTGATAGTTGCAAATGACTGTTGGTTGTATTGATTGTTGTTTATGGTTGAAACCACATTAAATATTTCATTTTATATAATTGTTAACCTTTTTGGATTATATAAGTGAAATACAGGTTATGGAAGCAATTACTACTGCTTTTTGTTTCATAATTAAGTGTAAATTGCCCGACAAATAGGTACGTTTTCAGATTACGGTTTATAGCGTATTATATTGTTTTTCCCATGTGGGTATATATATATTTTGGAAAATATATGTATATATTGTTATATTTGATGTTATATTTTCTCTCGAGCCTCTCCGTACAAAGGAGACTCTGCCAAAAATTTTCGTAAATTTTGGACTTAGCAAATATTTTGAAAATGTTTGCCAAACTTTATTAATTTGAGTATAAAAAGATTTAATGGTTATAAATTGATATATTTTATCTAAATTAATTAATTTTGTAAATTTAATTGTTTATAAAGTTAATGTTTTGAATATGATATATTGATTTCTTAATTCTTCTTTTTCCTTTTCGGGGACGAAAAGTTTTGAGTGTGGGAGAGTGTAACGACCCGTGAAATTCATTAATTAAATTTGTCATATTAATAAGATTTTCGAATTAAATTTATAAAGAAATATAATTGTTATAATTTGCACTGAAGTAAATGTTAAGAATTAACCTATGAAATATTATATTGATTAAAATAGACTTAATTAAAAAGGTTGAATTTAATAAACCCTATTTATTGGAACCTTATTTATTGGTATGCAAATTTATAATAAATGAGTTATTGCAAGAAATTAAAATTTGAATAGAATTCTAATGAATGAAAGTAGTGAAAGATTATACCCGGATGTAATTGTATATGAGAAATAAAGGAGAGTATTAAATTGATTTAATGTAATAAAACATTGTTAATAGCATTTGATTGTAAATTAAGGAATCGTGTTAATGCAAATTAATATTTAATGAACTTGAATTAACGTTACAACTTAATTAAAATTCAAATATTATGACTTATCTATAAATGGAATATAATAAGAACAAATGCAATTATTGTATTTATGGGTGAAATAATATATTGATTTATTTGTAACCGAATGTAAATTAATGCAATTATGTTAATGTAAGTTTATATATAATTAATTTAGCACAATCCCAACTAATTGAAATAACTGTAAGGTCATAGTTTGTTGTATCTAGATAATTTGGAAATTTAATTCCAATAAATGTAATAATGTATTAGAAATGTATATTGTTTCATAAGATAGTACAAAGATATGTAAACTTGTGATATACATATGAAATAATAACCAAAATAAGGGAAATTGTTTTAATGTAAGTAAAGTTGTAATAAATTGGTTTACTAAATCAAAATTTGGATATCAATAATGTAATGTTTATGAGAATTAATGAAAGGGCTGAAGGTAGGTATGTAATAAATAAATAAATAGAAACGGAAAATTTTTCATAAGTAATAAATTGGAAAAAAAAGAATGGAACTAAGGTTTGGTTTTAAAACCTTAATTTATGTGTGTAATTAATAAGATTTCACATTTGAACCATAGCCATTAATACAAATAAAGAAAAATGGGCAATAGTGTAAAACTTTAATCATTTACCCAGTCATGTTATAACGATCAGAATTTTCGACTTTCGAAAATTGACATTAATACGTCCACTGTATCGAATGCCGCACAGTCGAAGGCCGGAAAACCGAACCGTTAGGGTTAAAGAAGAAGAGGTAGAAGAAGAAAGAAAGAAGAAGCAACAGAAACAATATCAGGATCTCACAATCGTAGCGGAACAACTTATAATAGATAAATGAATAGTCTTTAAATCAAAAGAACTGTATCAGTTATTACATTACATCACATTACATTACATTATCAGAGTTTACAACAACAAATAGCGGAAAAGAAATACTATAAACTAATTGATACGCCATGCCAACCAGCTTGCCAATAGATCTCTACAGCAACTCCTGAATTCCAGAATGACCTGATAACCTGACTCTAGGCTGCCTGCGTGGAAATTGGTGGGCTCCTAGAGTTTAGGAAGGGAACAATAAACTCCAGGTCATTCATGGGACTGGTATGAGAACTTAAAATAGTTATATCTTTAAAAAAACAAAGAAATATTTTAAAATAGATCCGCAATGCCTTTGGAAAATGAAACTACCATATGGCCTCCCGCACACACACACAACGCAAACGCAGAATCAGAGGAAATTTCTCCTTATGATAGTCAAACATGATTGATACGAGAAATTTTCTTTGATATTATTACTATAAGTGCAAAGTGGAAAACCTTTCGAAAGTATAATATAAATCTTAGCCAACATAGACATTCCGAACTATGCGTACTATAGCTACCATCTAAACAGTGGTGACCACCATAAGTAAATGGCAGGTTCTACAACTAAAACTGTACAAGGTGCGTATTGGAGCTTGAATTTCCAACAAATGGTCAGGCCAAGGAGCTTCCCATTGCCACATGGGTACGCCTCTGGAGGGACGCCCCGAGAACCTAACCGGATCTCTATCAACACAAGGCCGGGTTACCTCTACAAAAGTAGGTAACTACTGACACGAGTATGCCATCCCCGGTTGTAAACAACCTTTATTCGAGTATCCTCAACCAACAACGATCACAAAGTCATATATATTTGCGACATTCACATAAGTTAAGTATCTGGGCTTCATACCATGATACCACTTCTATCCAGAAGGAAATGCACATACCCTAAGGGGCGCTTCTCCCTATAACCTTGCTGCATTCTTCCTGTTTTGACCATTTCGGGGTTTGAGGTCCGACGAAGTCTCGTCCACAAAGCTACGCTTTTCACAAAAGCTATGTTTTGATCAACCAATGATCAGCAGCACTTCGTATGCCACATTACCAAATTGGGAATGTATCACTAGTAACCATCAACTACATAACCTCTGAGCTCGTACGTCTCAGAGAAGGGTGTTAAGCTAAGAGAATAAACTCTCCGCCACCAAAAGAAATATATTTGATAGAAACCAGCTTTACATCTTAAATTGTAACGTCAGACACACATCCATGCAAGTCCGTTCCGGGATCGAGTGGAACCGAAGGCACTTACAAAAGAAGCCCTTGCAATATGGATATTCACTAATCACGTCCGGAATTCCCATCACAAGGGTGATAAAATCTCTATATCGTAGATCAGCCGATGTAGAGACATTCGACGGTAATCCTTCCGTTTTCGAAAATATCCGGTCCTCAACACCGGTCTTCAATTGCTATCCATTACGACGTATCACTATTCGGAATGGGATTCATGACCCAAAGGTCCTCTCCCGGCTAAACCGAATAACGAGCGCTTATTTTCAAAATAAGTGTAGCATTCAAATTCAAGCAAATCACAACAAATACCCATTTAAAGGTAAATATTGATAGTCGGTTATTTAACTATCAATATATATGCACAACATCACCAGATTCTAAATAATTTCCCAAATTATTTATTTTCCAAAAATATCTTTACAAGATATAACTTTTTCCGTACTTCAACTATTTGAAAAAAAAATTCAAATCACTTTTAACCTTTACAACTTTTGAAAACAAATTTCAAATCATTTTCCTTATGCGGAAACACTTCCAAATACTCATTCATTTTCACTGGAAATCTGCGGAGTTCAAGTACTTTAAAATAATTTATAACACTTATCCAAAATATATCGGGAAAACACTTGGAAATAAACTATTTTTCTTTAAACACTTTACTTAAAATATTAGTTATAAAAATATTATACCAATATTACATATAACTTAAGTCCAAACTAATTTTCAAAATAAAATTAGTAGATAGAGTATTACTATTTAAATAACTATTTTCTAAAACAATTATTGATTAAATATTAGAAATAATCATTTCTATATCAACTTAATAAATCTTTACTTAAAGGATCTTAACCAATTTAAGAAGTTAATTTCTCCAAAGTATCCTTTTCAAAACAAATTCTAGAATTATATATATATATATATATATATATATATATATATATATATATTCAAAGCTATTCAGAAATTTTATTCGGCTTTCCAGGGAGAATATACTTCCATTTCAAAATGGTTCATTTAAACCAATTAAAAAAATCCTTACCGATTTACTTTAAATGTACGTTCCAAATCCGTAAATTTATTTCCACACTTAAAAAATAAATGTTTATTTTTAAACAAATTTCCCTTTCCTCTATAAATTCCATGGTGAATTTAAATTTCCAAATATCCACTGATATACGATTTTCAAATCGATTTCAAATATTCACTTTCAATTTATCTTTAAAAGATATAATCTCAAAACATTTCACTTCATATTAGAAAACATTACCATACTTATTTAATAATAAGTAATTCACAAATCTATTTATTTTTTACATTTGGAAAATATTCAATATATTTAAATTACAATTAAGCACATATTTTATTCTTGAAGGAAAACATTCTCTTAAACACATTCATTTGAGTCAAAACGAATGTGGCGTAAAACATCGTTACGACAACCCAAAATCACAAGTATAGGGATTCGAAATTAAGATAGATATATAGATCCCAATACTATATAAAACATTTCCTTTCGAAAATAATTTACTATAACAATAGTGTTACATTCCACCATTCCCTTTTGTTTCTCGAAAACGCCTATTTCAACAATGAATGTTGAAATCTATGTGTAACGACCCCGGATTTTTATGAATTTAAATTGATAATTTAAATAAATTTTTGAATTAAAATTTGTAAAATTAATTATAAACGGAAGCGAGTTTCCCCGATTCAAATAGAAGATATGTAAAGTCATATGGATTTGAAAATTTGTATATATGAGAATATATATGTATATATTGGATTTTAAATAAATTCTTAAATAAATGATTTTGAAAAATAAATAATATACTTTAGACACAAGTATAGAAATAAATAAATAAATTGATTTAATTTTTTTTTATAAATGATGATAATTTGAGTTATATAAAATATATGTGTACAAAGAGAAATATAAAACAATAATTTTTAAAGTAAAATTTATGATAATTATTTAAACTAAAAATAGAAGTAAATTTAAAATGCAAGAATAAAGCAAATACATTTAAGTAAGCAAAATAAAAGTATATATTTTTACATAAATAAACAAATGCATAAATAAGAAACAAAACAAAGTAAGATATATAAACAAAGTAAAATAAGTATTAGCAATAAATGTTTCAAATAAATTTGTGGTTAGAAATAAATGTTAAAGTTAAATTAGAATTCAATACATAAGTAAAATGAACTACAAGCAAAGTATAAAATATAAATCTAAGAAAAAATGACAGTAAACAAAACAAAACAAAAGAAAAAAAAAAGAAAAAAAAAGTAACAAATCAAATACAGGAGCTTGTAAATTAAATCAAGCAAGTTAAAATTTATCTTAGTAAACAAAATAATAAAGTAACTAGATACAATGTAACATATGAAACAAGTAAACATATAAATGAAGTATTCCAAAACAAAAATACATACAAGTATGTAGCTTGCAAAAGAAAGAAATCAAATAGAATACAAAGCAGGTTACAAAGCTAAAAAAAATAAACATATGCATAAATAAGTACAAACAAAACATAACTAAAATAAGAGGTACATAAGCATGGGCTGTAAACATAAAAGAATAGGAAGCATGGGAACAAAGCATCTTCAGCCATGACTTGCTTATACCTTCCCCTGTACACAATCTTCATTTATATATATACACATCCTGTATAAAAACATACAACCCTGTAACTTCTCTCCTATATATCAAAAACATCCATCTCTGTTTAGTTTATTTATAAGCTGAGGAAGGAAAAGAAAATTTTAGTTATCAAGGGAGCAGGCTAAACTAATGTTCCAGGAAATAAAAGTACTCTCTACCTCTCTGTTTATCACCCCAGGCCAATAAGATTCATTCTCTGTTCTTCAACATTCCAGGCCTCTACTTTCAAATCACAAGTGAGCAAATTATCCCTTTCAGTTTTCAACTCTGTTTGTTTTGATTGTGTGATGAATTTCGTGATGCTTGTGATTGGAATCATTATTGTATGTTGGTGTTGCCGAGTATATATATGTATGTATATATATATATGTCTGGTATACAAAAAGTAAAAAAAAAATATAAAATAAAATAGAACTTGCCTCTCTGTTTTCTTTCTTTTGAATAATGTGAGTAACATAAACCCAATATATTCTTCTTTAGATCAATGAGTAAACTTTTTAGTTTAATTAGTAGTTAAATGATGGACTGCTTGTGAAATTTTCTGTGATGATGGTTTGTATGCATGGATATAATGAAGCATAAACACTGGGTATATGAATGCCAATTGGATATGCAGTATATTTCTCTGTTCTTTAGATTGCAGAGATTTTAAATGAATCAAAATCCAAACTTTCCCCTTTAATCACATTGAAACCTTGAATTTCACACAAATCAAGTTAGTTTGAACTCCATCTAGATTTTGAGGGTAGGATTATGTATTGTAAGTTTGGGGTTTTTTGTAATTGAGAAAATACAGTCAAATCTTGAATTTGTAAAAAAATCAAACGTTAAATTTTATTGATTCAAGTATATATCTTGAATCATCTTGGAATGATAGGATTTTTAAACCAAAAATGATAATTTTTAGGCATGAATTCAAGGAGCAATTCATTAAAGAACTGAAAATACATTTTCATCAATTCATGTCGATTTAATCAATGGTTGATGTTGGAATTTGTTGTGAAGTTAGAGTATTGATCCAGGAATATGGGAAAAATGTTGAAAGATTTTTCGAATACAAGGATTTTGAGTTCGAGTCGAATGTAGGGTTTAATAACCCAGTTTGGTTGATCAGAGTTGCGTGAAAATCTCGACGTCGATGGGGACCTAGAAGCAATCGGAGTAGGGGGGTTCGACGCGTGGATGATCGATGGTGCTCCGACCAAAATTTCATGGTCGCTGGTGAACTGAGGCACCGGGATGAGGAAGATTTTTCGATCGTTGTGTTTCCAGTAATTCGTTATTTAACTCGATTTCGACTTCACTGTTGTTTCATCGATCTAGGCACTGGAGTTTGTTTTCGAGGTCAGGTCTGACTCGTGGGTGGTCGCGGTGTTGATCAGGGGACGTCAGGGCGTTAGTGCACGTGCGCCGAACACATGTGTATCGAGGCAGATAGCGTTGGAGAAGAAGGAAGAGGGAGCTCGAGTTCAAACACGTGAAGAACCATAATTGACTCGAAGTTTTACTCGAGATTTTGGGGGGAAGGATACTCGTGTGATTCTCGAAGTAAACTGTCAATTTACTCGAAGCAAATCGAGTCTGGGCTCGAGTAAATGTTGTTGCAGGTTTTTCTTTTTTTTTAACTGAAACTGATTTGGTTTGAGAATTTTAAAACCAAATTTAAATTTTAAACCAAGATTTTTAAAAGCTGAGTTCAAATTGAAATGTTAATATAAATTCAGGTTGAAGGTAGAGTTTAGTTTAAACATAAATAAGTTTTAAATTCAAATTGTTTTAATAACTTAAAAGCAATTCAATATATATTAAAGAAATTTGAAATGGAGTTGAAATTTTAAACGAAAAATTTAAGCAAGTTGAAATTAAAAGTTTAAATTTAAATTTAAATCTGAATTAAAGATAAATTTGAATCCTAGTCTGAAATCAAGGAAGTTTTAATATTTAAATTGTTTAAATTTGATTTGTGATGATAATTAAAACATTAGTTAGAAAATGTTTTAAAATTGAATTAGTAAAGATAAAATGATATCCACTCATTTAATTAGTTCAAGTGAATAATTGATTAATTTATTTTATCAAGAAATTAAGATTTGAGTTAAATTAATTAAGGTAAATTAATTTGTAAATAAGACTCATTAATTTAATAAAGAGTTGTCTTTTAAACAAATGATAAAGGTTATTTAATCAAGTAATAAAAATTTTTAAGTTACAGTTTAGAACTTAATTAATTAAATAATCAGTGATTAAATATATGATTTTAAAGATTAATTAAATGATAGTTAACGATAGTTAAATTGAGTTTAATTACTTAAGAATAGTAATTAAATAATTATGAATAGTTAATGAGAATCATTTACTTGAAATTTATTTGATAATAAATGTGAAAAGAATTATTCATAGAAATTTAATCTGATTTAAATTAATCAGATAATTAAATTAATCCTATCTATGGATGTTTGGATCATATTGGATGGTAAACTGTTTGATATCCCTGTTATATGATGCTTTATGATTATCCTGATTAGTGTTGTGATCTATGATGAAATTTATTATCTGTGATATATATATATGTCTGCGAATCTGTGTATGAAAGATAAGCGTTATAAATTTATATCGCTTATCAACTATACTCCTGTATTCTGATCTGTGATGATTGTATGCTGTTGCACTATTGTGTTAAACCCCTGGACCACACCATACACACACAAATATGGATTTCACGAGGAAATCGATTAAGTCACAGATTTTGAAATGATTTATAAAAATTGAATATTTGAATTCAAATGTTTTGGAAATGGAATCGGAATAAATGTGAAAAGCTTTTGGAATGAAATTTCAAGTTAAAATTTATTTTAATTTACTTGATTGAGTTTTGAAATTAAATAATTCAATTTAAATTTGAATTCGATATTTGGAATTGAATTCGATGATTGGAAATTATGGTTAAAGATATTATAAACAAGTTTGTATGAATTTAAACCATTTTAAAAGTATTATTTTTGGGAATTTGAATTTAACCCAAGGATTTCAACTCGTATAAAAGAATCAGATTTTCTGAGATGAAACTGTTTGTTTTCAAAAGATAAAAGCTTTCAGATAAGAAATGGAATTCCTATTTAATTAAGGGAATTTCAAGATTTAATAGAGAAATGATTTTCCTAAGTTATGAATGAATTCTTTTTGAAAGCTATGAATTTAATCTGTTTATTTTTAACAGATTTAAATTGATGATTTGTTTAAATCAAATTGAAATGAAATTGTTTTGAAGGCTATAAGTTAAATCTTTGATTTAAAGATTTAACGAGTTAATCAAATTGAAATGAAAATTGATTTGGAAAAAATCTGTGAATGAATCTTTTGTTTAAAGATTAAAATGTGAAAATTGTTTAAACCGTTAAAGGTTGTGAAAATGAATCTTTTTGTTTAAAGATTGAAATGGTAATTGACTTAAACCATTTGAAGAAAAATTTTGGGTAATAAGTTGTGACTTAATTGAAAACCCATTATCCATTTGTTTTTGAAATATCGTGCTCACTATTCGGTTTAGCCGGGAAAGGACCTTTGTGTCGTATAACCCATTCCGAATATGTGATTCGACGTTATGGATAGCATTTGAAGACCGGTGATGAAGACCGGGTATTTGCGAAAGCGATAGGATGACCTATCGATTGTTTCTGCACCGAGTCGCGCCGGTATAGAAACTCCCTAAGTGATGGGAAATTCGATCGGGATTGTGAATATCCAGATTTGCAAGGACTTCTTTGTAAGTGCCTTCGGTTCTGTTCGATCCTAGAACAGACTTGTATGGATTGTATGTCTGACATTACAAATTGAGATATAAAGCCGATTTCTTTCAAATATATTTCTGTTGGTGGCGAAGAATTTATTCTCTTAGTTTAACTCCCTTCTCTGAGACGTACGAGCTCAGAGGTTATATAGTTGAAGTTATCAGCGATATATTCCCAATTTGGTAATGTGACATGCTGAGTGTTGCTGTGAAATGATCATTGTGTTGATTATTTATGATAGGATCATTTGTTTGATCGTCTATCCTGGTGATCATTTCTATGATTATTTGTTGACCCAAAGCATGGCTTTTGTATAAAGTATGTTTTTGTGGACGTGACTTCGTCGAGCCTCACACCCCGGAATGGTCAAAACAGGAAAGATGCGGCAAGGTTATGAGGGGTAGCGCCCTTTAGGATATGTGCATTTCCTTCTGGAAAAGGGTGGTATCATGGTATGGAGCCCAGATACTTACTCATGTTGAAAACACTTTATGATTGTGTGGATTGATTACGAGATCTCGGATAAAGGTCCTAAAGGACCGGGGGATGGCATATTCGGTCAGTTGTTACTCAGTTAGGGGTAACCCGGCCTTGTGTTGGTAGAGATCCGGTTTGGTTCTCGGGGATGTCCATCCAGAGGCTTTCTCATGTGGCAATGGGAAGTTCCTTGGCCTGATCATTCGTTGGAAATCCAAAGAAACAATACGGTCTTGTACGGTATTAGTTGTAGAACCTATCATTCACTTATGGTGGCGCCCCACTGTTTGGATGGTAGCTATAGTAGGCATACGATAATGGTCGTATATTGGCTAAGATTTATATTCTACTTTCGAAATGAAATTTTCTTACACTATGCACTAGTAATAATATCAAATGTTTCCTTTTAATGCGTATCAAGCATCTTTGACTATCATAAGGAGAAATATCCTCCGATTCTGCGTTTGCATTGTGTGTGTGTGCGGGAGGCCTTATGGTAGTCTCCTTTTAAAAAGCATTGCGAATTGACTTTGAAATTCTTTTGTTTAATGTTTTAAAAGATAGACTGTTTTTGTTGCTCACACCAGTCCCACGACTGACCCGGAGTTTATTGTTTTCTTTCCTAAACTCTGGGGGCTCATTATTTTCTACACGAGCAGTCTAGAGTTGGGTTTTTCAGATAGTCAGATATAGTGGATTATCTGGAGTTAGTTCAGTCTTTGGTTCGCACCAGTCTTGCCTAGCTTGGTGCATTGTTATGGGGAGTTCGAGCTATTACTGGATTAGTTATTTGAGATGGAGTTGCAGTTCTGGAGTTCTTCCTTGAAGAATATCTTAGAGTTATTTGTTTCGCTGCTAGATGTTATCTATTTTCTTTCCACTGCTGTTTTATTCATATCTCTGATGTATATTGATATCTATTGGATCATCTGTTGTATCAAATATTGTATCAAAGCTGTATATCAATGTATTATTCTTTTTATTCCGCTGTGTTATATACTTAATATTGTTATAAGCTTCGGCGAATCGGATTTGAAAGGTCGAATCTATGGCATTCGAATACGATTTGAAGTATGGATGTCGATTTTCGAGTGGGCAAAATCCCTGTCGTCACATTTTGGTATCAGAGCTAAGGGTTGAACTTTAGCTCAGGAGTGTAACACATTAAGTAGCTCATTAGAGATAGGGTGAAGTATCTCTAGAATGAGTAATCCTTAAGATATCCGTTTTAACGACTCAGTAAATTCTCTTACTATCTACTGATAGTAAGTATGAGTGCAAGAAGAGAACGAGATAGGGGACAGGGAAATACGACTATAATTGGTCAATACTCTGTAACAACAGTGGAAACATCTCTCTATCAATTTTTTTTGATTCGTTTCCAAATTCTTTTGATTTCTTCGTACCAGCTACAAGAAGAAGTTTTGGTGTGGTGATGCTCTACGAATTGTTGTAGGAAATTCTTACTTCGTATCTTCATCGATTTCTTATCATTTGTTTGATTAAAAGTTTAATGAATATGAATTTGAAAATTGAAATTGGAAATTTTAAATGAATTAGAAATTTTAAATTGAGTTAAGTTGATTAATAGAATATGAAGAATAATTTGAATTGAATCAATTAAACGATTTTGTTTAAAAAAAAAAATTGAAATTCTATCGTAATTTCTTGTATCTATTATTGATATTCTGATTTGAAAAGATATTGGTGAGCCAAATGCAGAATTGATATCCAATTTGATCTGAAAAGATATTTCTCTATCTTTCATCTATCTGTGTTGTTTTCGTGCCTGCGAATTTCGAGGACGAAATCCTTTTAAGGGGGGAAGCCGGTAACGACCCCGGATTTTTATGAATTTAAATTGATAATTTAAATGAATTTTTGAATTAAAATTTGTAAAATTAATTATAAATGGAAGCGAGTTTCCCCGATTCAAATAGAAGATATGTAAAGTCATATGGATTTGAAAATTTGTATATATGAGAATATATATGTATATATTGGATTTTAAATAAATTCTTAAATAAATGATTTTGAAAAATAAATAATATACTTTAGACACAAGTATAGAAATAAATAAATAAATTGATTTAAATTTTTTTTTTATAAATGATGATAATTTGAGCTATATAAAATATATGTGTACAAAGAGAAATATAAAACAATAATTTTTAAAGTAAAATTTATGATAATTATTTAAACTAAAAATAGAAGTAAATTTCAAATGCAAGAATAAAGCAAATACATTTAAGTAAGCAAAATAAAAGTATATATTTTTATATAAATAAACAAATGCATAAATAAGAAACAAAACAAAGTAAGATATATAAACAAAGTAAAATAAGTATTAGCAATAAATGTTTCAAATAAATTTATGGTTAGAAATAAATGTTAAAGTTAAATTAGAATTCAATACATAAGTAAAATGAACTACAAGCAAAGTATAAAATATAAATCTAAGAAAAAATGACAGTAAACAAAACAAAACAAAAGAAAAAAAAAGAAAAAAAAAGTAACAAATCAAATACAAGAGCTTGTAAATTAAATCAAGCAAGTTAAAATTTATCTTAGTAAACAAAATAATAAAGTAACTAGATACAATGTAACATATGAAACAAGTAAACATATAAATGAAGTATTCCAAAACAAAAATACATACAAGTATGTAGCTTGCAAAAGAAAGAAATCAAATAGAATACAAAGCAGTTTACAAAGCTAAAAAAAAATAAACATATGCATAAATAAGTACAAACAAAACATAACTAAAATAAGAGGTACATAAGCATGGGCTGTAAACATAAAAGAATAGGAAGCATGGGAACAAAGCATCTTCAGCCATGACTTGCTTATACCTTCCCCTGTACACAATCTTCATTTATATATATACACATCCTGTATAAAAACATACAACCCTGTAACTTCTCTCCTATATATCAAAAACATCCATCTCTGTTTAGTTTATTTAAAAGCTGAGGAAGGAAAAGAAAATTTTAGTTATCAAGGGAGCAGGCTAAACTCATGTTCCAGGAAATAAAAGTACTCTCTACCTCTCTGTTTATCACCCTAGGCCAATAAGATTCATTCTCTGTTCTTCAACATTCCAGGCCTCTGCTTTCAAATCACAAGTGAGCAAATTATCCCCTTTCAGTTTTCAACTCTGTTTGTTTTGATTGTGTGATGAATTTCGTGATGCTTGTGATTGGAATCATTATTGTATGTTGGTGTTGCTGAGTATATATATGTATATATATATATGTCTGGTATACAAAAAGTAAAAAAAAAATATATAAAATAAAATGGAACTTGCCTCTCTAGTTTCTTTCTTTTGAATAATGTGAGTAACATAAACCCAGTATATTCTTCTTTAGATCAATGAGTAAACTTTTTAGTTTAATTAGTAGTTAAATGATGGACTGCTTGTGAAATTTTCTGTGATGATGGTTTGTATGCATGGATATAATGTAGCATAAACACTGGGTATATGAATGCCAATTGGATATGCAGTATATTTCTCTGTTCTTTAGATTGCAGAGATTTTAAATGAATCAAAATCCAAACTTTCCCCTTTAATCATATTGAAACATTGAATTTCACACAAATCAAGTTAGTTTGAACTCCATCTAGATTTTGAGGGCAGGAATATGTATTGTAAGTTTGGGGTTTTTCTGTAATTGAGAAAATACAGTCAAATCTTGAATTTGTAAAAAAATCAAACGTTAAATTTTATTGATTCAAGTATATATCTTGAATCATCTTGGAATGATAGGATTTTTAAACCAAAAATGATAATTTTTAGGCATGAATTCAAGGAGCAATTCATTAAAGAACTGAAAATACATTTTCATCAATTCATGTCGATTTAATCAATGGTTGATGCTGGAATTTGTTGTGAAGTTAGAGTATTGATCCAGGAATATGGGAAAAATGTTGAAAGATTTTTCGAATACAAGGATTTTGAGTTCGAGTCGAATGTAGGGTTTAATAACCCAGTTTGGTTGATCAGTGTTGCGTGAAAATCTCGACGTCGATGGTGACCTGGAAGCAATCGGAGTAGGGGGGTTCGACGCGTCGATGATCGGTGGTGCTCCGAACAAAATTTCGTGGTCGCTGGTGAACTGAGGCACCGGGATGAAGAAGATTTTTCGATCGTTTTGTTTCCAGTAATTCGTTATTTAACTCGATTTCGACTTCACTGTTGTTTCATCGATCTAGGCACTGGAGTTTGTTTTCGAGGTCAGGTCTGACTCGTGGGTTGTCGCGGTGTTGATCAGGGGACGTCAGGGCGTTAGTGCACGTGCACCGTGCACATGTGTATCGAGGCAGATAGTGTTGGAGAAGAAGGAAGAGGGAGCTCGAGTTCGAACACGTGAAGAACCATAATTGACTCGAAGTTTTACTCGAGATTTTGGGGGGGAAGGATACTCGTGTGATTCTCGAAGTAAACTGTCAATTTACTCGAAGCAAATCGAGTCTGGGCTCGAGTAAAAGTTGTTGCAGGTTTTTCTTTTTTTTTTACCTGAAACTGTTTTGGTTTGAGAATTTTAAAACCAAATTTAAATTTTAAACCAAGATTTTTAAAAGCTGAGTTCAAATTGAAATGTTAATATAAATTCAGGTTGAAGGTAGAGTTTAGTTTAAACATAAATAAGTTTTAAATTCAAATTGTTTTAATAACTTAAAAGCAATTCAATATATATTAAAGAAATTTGAAATGGAGTTGAAATTTTAAATAAAAAATTTAAGCAAGTTGAAATTAAAAGTTTAAATTTAAATTTAAATCTGAATTAAAGATAAATTTGAATCCAAGTCTGAAATCAAAGAAGTTTTAATATTTAAATTGTTTAAATTTGATTTGTGATGATAATTAAAACATTAGTTAGAAAATGTTTTAAAATTGAATTAGTAAAGATAAAATGATATGCACTCATTTAATTAGTTCAAGTGAATAATTGATTAATTTATTTTATCAAGAAATTAAGATTTGAGTTAAATTAATTAAGGTAAATTAATTTGTAAATAAGACTCATTAATTTAATAAAGAGTTGTCTTTTAAACAAATGATAAAGGTTATTTAATCAAGTAATAAAAAATTTTAAGTTACAGTTTAGAACTTAATTAATTAAATAATCGGTGACTAAATATATGATTTTAAAGATTAATTAAATGATAATTAACGATAGTTAAATTGAGTTTAATTACTTAAGAATAGTAATTAAATAATTATGAATAGTTAATGAGAATCATTTACTTGAAATTTATTTGATAATAAATGTAAAAAGAATTATTCATAGAAATTTAATCTGATTTAAATTAATCAGATAATTAAATTAATCCTATCTATGGATGTTTGGATTATATTGGATGGTAAACTGTTTGATATCCCTGTTATATGATGCTTTATGATTATCCTGATTTGTGTTGTGATCTATGATGAAATTTATTATCTGTGATATATATATATGTCTGCGAATCTGTGTATGAAAGATAAGCGTTATAAATTTATATCGCTTATCAACTATACTCCTGTATTCTGATCTGTGATGATTGTATGCTATTGCACTATTGTGTTAAACCCCTGGACCACACCATACGCACACAAATATGGATTTCATGAGGAAATCGATTGAGTCACAGATTTTGAAATGATATATAAAAATTGAATATTTGAATTCAAATGTTTTGGAAATGGAATCGGAATAAATGTGAAAAGCTTTTGGAATGAAATTTCAAGTTAAAATTTATTTTAATTTACTTGATTGAGTTTTGAAATTAAATAATTCAATTTAAATTTGAATTCGATATTTGGAATTGAATTCGATGATTGGAAATTATGGTTAAAGATATTATAAACAGGTTTGTATGAATTTAAACCATTTTAAAAGTATTATTTTTGGGAATTTGAATTTAACCCAAGGATTTCAACTCGTATAAAAGAATCAGATTTTCTGAGATGAAACTGTTTGTTTTCAAAAGATAAAAGCTTTCAGATAAGAAATGGAATTCCTATTTAATTAAGGGAATTTCAAGATTTAATAGAGAAATGATTTTCCTAAGTTATGAATGAATTCTTTTTGAAAGCTATGAATTTAATCTGTTTATTTTTAACAGATTTAAATTGATGATTTGTTTAAATCAAATTGAAATGAAATTGTTTTGAAGGCTATAAGTTAAATCTTTGATTTAAAGATTTAACGAGTTAATCAAATTGAAATGAAAATTGATTTGGAAAAAATCTGTGAATGAATCTTTTGTTTAAAGATTAAAATGTGAAAATTGTTTAAACCGTTAAAGGTTGTGAAAATGAATCTTTTTGTTTAAAGATTGAAATGGTAATTGACTTGAACCATTTGAAGAAAATTTTTGGGTAATAAGTTGTGACTTAATTGAAAACCCATTATCCATTTGTTTTTGAAATATCGTGCTCACTATTCGGTTTAGCCGGGAAAGGACCTTTGTGTCGTATAACCCATTCCGAATATGTGATTCGACGTTATGGATAGCATTTGAAGACCGGTGATGAAGACCGGGTATTTGCGAAAGCGATAGGATGACCTATCGATTGTTTCTGCACCAAGTCGCGCCGGTATAGAAACTCCCTAAGTGATGGGAAATTCGATCGGGATTGTGAATATCCGGATTTGCAAGGACTTCTTTGTAAGTGCCTTCGGTTCTGTTCGATCCCAGAACAGACTTGTATGGATTGTATGTCTGACATTACAAATTGAGATATAATGCCGATTTCTTTCAAATATATTTCTGTTGGTGGCGGAGTATTTATTCTCTTAGTTTAACACCCTTCTCTGAGACGTACGAGCTCAGAGGTTATATAGTTGAAGTTATCAGCGATATATTCCCAATTTGGTAATGTGACATGCTGAGTGTTGCTGTGAAATGATCATTGTGTTGATTATTTATGATAGGATCATTTGTTTGATCGTCTATCCTGGTGATCATTTCTATGATCATTTGTTGACCCAAAGCATGGCTTTTGTATAAAGTATGTTTTTGTGGACGTGACTTCGTCGAGCCTCACACCCCGGAATGGTCAAAACAGGAAAGATGCGGCAAGGTTATGAGGGGTAGCGCCCTTTAGGATATGTGCATTTCCTTCTGGAAAAGGGTGGTATCATGGTATGGAGCCCAGATACTTACTCATGTTGAAAACACTTTATGATTGTGTGAATTGATTACGAGATCTCGGATAAAGGTCCCAAAGGACTGGGGGATGGCATATTCGGTCAGCTGTTACTCAGTTAGGGGTAACCCGGCCTTGTGTTGGTAGAGATCCTGTTTGGTTCTCGGGGATGTCCATCCAGAGGCATTCTCATGTGGCAATGGGAAGTTCCTTGGCCTGATCATTCGTTGGAAATCCAAAGAAACAATACGATCTTGTACGGTATTAGTTGTAGAACCTATCATTCACTTATGGTGGCGCCCCACTGTTTGGATGGTAGCTATAGTAGGAATACGATAATGGTCGTATGTTGGCTAAGATTTATATTCTACTTTCGAAATGAAATTTTCTTACACTATGCACTAGTAATAATATCAAATGTTTCCTTTTAATGCGTATCAAGCATCTTTGACTATCATAAGGAGAAATCTCCTCCGATTCTGCGTTTGCATTGTGTGTGTTTGCGGGAGGCCTTATGGTAGTCTCATTTTAAAAAGCATTGCGAATTGACTTTGAAATTCTTTTGTTTAATGTTTTAAAAGATAGACTTTTTTTGTTGCTCACACCAGTCCCACGACTGACCCGGAGTTTATTGTTTTCTTTCCTAAACTCTGGGGGCTCATTATTTTCTACACGAGCAGTCTAGAGTTGGGTTTTTCAGATAGTCAGATATAGTGGATTATCTGGAGTTAGTTCAGTCTTTGGTTCGCACCAGTCTTGCCTAGCTTGGTGCATTGTTATGGGGAGTTCGAGCTATTACTGGATTAGTTATTTGAGATGGAGTTGCGGTTCTGGAGTTCTTCCTTGAAGACTATCTTAGAGTTATTTGTTTCGCTGCTAGATGTTATCTATTTTCTTTCCGCTGCTGTTCTATTCATATCTCTGATGTATATTGATATCTATTGGATCATCTGTTGTTTCAGATATTGTATCAAAGCTTTATATCAATGTATTATTCTTTTTATTCCGCTGTGTTATATACTTAATATTGTTATAAGCTCCGGCGAATCGGATTTGAACGGTCGAATCTATGGCATTCGAATACGATTTGAAGTATGGATGTCGATTTTCGAGCGGGCAAAATCCCTGTCGTCACACTATGGTTTCGATACTTAATACATTTTAAAACACCTTTAAATCGTTTTAATTCTATTTAAAATATCACTTGCCCAAAACATTTCTTTAATATATTATTCACTGTCCAAAATCGTGAATATACTTCGTTAACCAAATTCAACGTTTCTACACATTTTATTTTAAAGGATTATCCACTGTCCAAAATCGTGGATATATATCCTTTAATAAGCTATAATAATTAACTTATCAAAATATTTTGGATTTATAAAACAAAGTTTATAAATTCCATTTATATTTTATAACAACTTCAACTTATAAAATCACTTTATTAACAAATTCTATCCATATCCCATTTACACGCCAAAATCCAAATTATAAGCGAATCACTTATAATTCTCTATTTACAAATTCATTCATTTTATAACGTCACAAATCGTAGATTATATTCTTTTATAAAATCCATTTATAACATCGTTTTAAAACGTCTTTAAAACTCTTTTATAATTCCATCACTTTGATTTATAAAAAATCCAGTTTTTTTTAAATCTTATATATAAAGCTTTTATAATAAATTCAAAAATCACCATTTATATTATTTTATAAAATAATCAACTTCATATTTCCAAAAATCAACTTTCGACTATATTTCTCAAAACATCTTAATTTTTAATATAGACTTTCAACCTGAATTTTCAAAAATTAAATTTTTATTCATTTCCGGTATCTAACGATGCCAAAATTATGTTCGGCTAAATTTTAGCCTTCAACGATTTCAATCACAAAGAAAACCACACAGAGATTATAAATAATCAACACACAACTTTGAAACAAATTCAATTATTTAAGGAATCCCGTTGGATCCCTCCAACCTGTTTCCCTACATCCATAGATGTTAGCACAACACCAATTCCACTTCGAGGCGGAATATCACGGTACATGGGATTTATAAAGTATTGTCCGCTATTATGCGGTGCAATAGGGTCTCATCCGCTATATAATATGGGAAAATCAACTCCAAGTACATATATAATACCAGTTCCACTTCAAGGTGAAATATCGCGGTATATGTGTTTAATAAAATGACCTCCGCTTAATATGCGACGTATAGGGTCTATTTCAATACAACAGATAATAATTTATCGTCTAAGCATACAATCAAAGCAATCAAGCTATTTTAAATCTAAATATTTAAAATTTAAATCGAAACCAATTCGATTGAGTGAGGAGTTCTCACCTTGCTTCCAATAGCGGTTGTAGTGTTTTAATCCGAATAAAATTAAACGAGCATTTAATTTTACCCAAAATTCACACTAGCTCCAATCAACTTCAATCCAGCTCCATTGCGCAGTATTCACGAATACGAACCCAACGCAATTCGTTTTGTCATTTTTCGACCTCGTATGAAGAAGATACGATGTTTCAAAGTTTATACGAATTTATAATATAATAATTAAATCAATTTCCTTTTTTATTTTACCCTAAATTCATCAGGGCCGTTGATTTTGTTTAAACGAGATCTCGGCTGCACGTTGCTTTCTTCTCCAACTCCAGGTTCGAACGCGTGAAGATACCATCGGCCTCCGTGAAACCCTAGATGACGCGACCTATATACTCGACTTCACAACGATCAGCGACCTCTAGTGTGAAGCCCAACTCGAGAGCCATCATCGCTTAGAACCATGTGCAGCCCGGTCCCCTATAGACGCGGAAAATCGTGCACGACCGCGTTGCCTTCAAACTTCAATTGCCATCGATTTACTCCACTATTTTCGATCATACCCGTATGGAATCGAAACTCTCGTTGTGATCTTCATCCTTGTAGTTGATGGTTTCTGATAATTGTTAACGGATTTGAAGAAAAATGAGGAGGAAGAAGAACAATTTTCAGCCAATGAAATAGAGGGTGGCGGCTGAAGAATATGGTTAGGGTTTGATGCAAAATGAAATAAATGAGGTCCTTATATAGAAATTTACGCGATACTATTCACCCGAAATTTTTCCGAACTCGAAACAAAGCATGCCGCCTGGCGTTTATAATGTTTTACCCCTATTCCGAACGCAATGGAGTATATATCGGGAGTCAACTCGATCGTATTTGAAAGATAGGTTTTTTGAATCGACTATTTTAAATTAAAAATTCACTTAAACCGATTTCAGTGCGTTTTAGCTTGCCCCAGACAAACCATAAATCCGATTGGCACGAAATTTGAAATCTTACAATAATATAACGTTACAGATCCGATGAAACCCATTTCATCGAAATCCAAGACTATTTGAAAAATGACTATTTTTACTCGTCAATTAAATATTAAAATATTCTATTTCTACAAATTAACTTTTAATTAAATTTTAAAAGTTCTATAACATCATTCTAACTCCAATATGATTTAATTCAACTTTATAAATCAATTTTAATCATATTAAACCCAATTTCCAATTATTTATGTAATTTCAAATATTAAATTAACGATTTAATTATCCAATTAAATCTAGATATTCGAAATATAATTTGTTCAACCTACAAATTTTACTCGTTAATATTTAAAAATCAATTAAATATATGAATTTCAAATGACAGTAATTCTGGGTCGTTACACATGTAATGCATTGAATTTGGTCTAAATCAAATTTCAACATTTGGTTGTTAATAATAGCTTATGAGTGAAATAAACGTTAAAGGGTAACAAGTATTGTAAGTTAACCTTTTAGACAAGTATATTAAATTATAACTCGTAATCAATTGCAATAAATATAAACAAATTTTTACGTTAACGTTAATTTAAATAATTTTTGAAAATAATGGCAATTCCATTTATAATATGACTATTGGTTGAGGTAAAGATTGTAAATCAAGATTTATTGATTTATTTGAATAATTTAAAGTATAAAACCAAGTAAATAATTAATGGAGAATATAAATAATAATTAATGTATGTATTTGGCAAATACAGCAAAATTGGAATAAAATGTTAAGCATTTGAAATAAAGATGAAAATAGAAATGGAATAAAGCTTCATTAATTTATTGGAATTTAAAATTTAAAAAAGGGTTTAATTGCAATTAAATGGATTTAATATTTAAAATGGAAATTTAGATGAAATGTGCGGATATTAATGTAAATAGTTTTCAATCCAATGTTAAATCCATCTATTTGACAATAATGAATGGAAAAATGATTTGTTAATTTAATTTAATAGAAATTTTGGAAATTAAATTTTTAATTTCTGAATTTGAATGAAATTGAGGAAATTACTGAAATCGACAAGATAATCAACTTTAAATTGACTTTTAATTTGTTTAAAACATTGAAATTGATTGAGAAATATAAAAGTGATAAAATTTGTCAATTTTAAGATTGAAATTTAAAATTGGATTTAATTAATTAGTTATCATTTATTTAATTAATGGAAAAATAGACATTTTGGCCACTGACTCGGATTTTGATGTAACCAGTTTCATCGGATCCTTAACGGTGAATTTTTGTATAGTTTCAAATTTCATAGCGATCGGACTTGTCGTTTGATCGTACGGACTCGAAACGCCTTGAAATTTATGCAATTGAAATCAATTTGAAAAATATTGTTTTTAGCATAACTTCTTCATACGATGGAACTTGGACTTGAAATCTTTTCCATTGCTTCTAAAATATTTTTAAACATCTATTTTGATATATGGGTTGACCCTATTTCGTTCCGGAGAGAGAACGGGCTTTTTGAACCAATTTGTCGTTAGCGCGTACATCTATCTTATCTGATCCATCCTATTTCGACTTTGCCTATATATATCCTGCTATAAACCCTAACAGCCTCTGTTCCTCATTTTTATACATTCTAAGACAAAATTCTATATTTCCAGATCCAATTGCAAATCAAATCCAAATCAAAAATTTCAAAATCCTCAGATTAATTTGTAAAAAATATATATTGAAGTTTCCGATGTACGCATCTCAAAACTAAAATTCGTTTTTCGATTCGATGCATCGTTTGTCCATAATTTCTAAATCAATTCTCGGTCATTCATCGCGCGTCGATGAACGTTGTCGGATCGACAAACCATTTCTAGGTTTTGAAGAGTGGACGATGGGGAGCGCATCTATATGGTTTTTTTAACATTTTGATGTTAGATTGAGCTCGGAAATTCAGGTAGGGTTTTGATTTTTGGCGGTGGCTGCACGTTTATTGGGTGGATCGACTGCGCTTGGCGGTTCGTTGAGGGCTTGGGGACGTGCGCAGGCTCTGGCCGTCGTTCCGGGGGTGCGTGGCATAGAGGTTGGTGGCAGTTCGTGTTTTGGGTGTGCGTGGTCGGTTGCGTACTTGCGTGAATTAGGGGAACGCCTGAGAGAAGAAGATTGCGTGCGTGCAAATAGTTAATGGGAAGGAATAGGATGACGTGGCCTATATAACTGAAATGAAAACGTAAGAATTTCCTAATTGCTTTCCGTTCATTGCTTCGTCAATCACCATAGGGATAAAATAATAATTTATTGACTATGTTATGTTTACTTTCGTTGCACAATATAGGTTCATATTAAGATGGAATTAATTTTTTTTCTTATAGTTCAGACCTATAATAAACTTATAATGTTTTTTGAGGGGATGTTTATTACAATAACACTTATGTTTTTTAAGGAGTTGTTCGTTGGTAGCTTGCTGTGCATATTTGAACTCATTGCTTCAGTGATCTAGACGGTAAATTTAGGTAATTGAAGATACTATTACTTTTGGTGCTTGGTCTAAATAACTCAAATGAGTGCTTTAACGAGCAATATAGTAGTCATGACAAGAATTTTAATTAGAAATATATGTATGTTTACATATGTATATTTACTAATTTGTGCATCAGCAAATGTCTTTCTATTATCAAAAATAAAATCTGTACGGTTTCGCCAATTTCCTTTATGCACATAGGATGCTCAAAACTGCTTTAGTTTTGCGTAATGAATGGCGCAATCAATGGCCATCGTGGCGTAATCTCCGACTGACCATGACCTATATGCTCCTATCTTACATGCTTTTTCTCCTTCTCCTAGATCAGGTAAATTATTTTGGATTTTCCATTGTTTTTCTCTATGAGATTTAGTTATTTCTCATCTTTTTTGTTGCTGTTGCTTTTACATAATTGTATGGTTTATACTTAATTGCTTTTCAAACATAACAACACACTTCAATTCATAATAAATTGGCACATTAGAATGCAAATAGTTTGCACTAATCTTATGCTACATTTAATTTTGAATGTCATAGTTTTTCAGATTATTAGTTAGCAATTAATAATACCCAATGGATAACTAGAGGTCAGATATTACCTATGCCGCAATTGTATAATAAACACACAACTTGTTACAGACTTCACGTCTGTACAATTTTAGCAGAAAAACAACCTTCCCATATTACCACAATATTAAGTATTTTCTCTATAATAGTTTTTTCGTAGCTGACACAAATTATACATACCAATCATAACTCAAACTTGATGTCATTTTCTGCTCTAACAGTAGATAATCACCAATGGAGATTGAATGTACACCACTCAACTCACTAACGGTTGATAAAGTGGGAGCAATAGTAAGGTTATAGGTAGCCAGGATTCTGGACTCCATCAACTTCAGAAGCAGCGATGTTTTAGGGTATAACTTGTGACTACTTAATAACGAGGTCTGATTATCTAAATAAATTGATTTACCACTACAAAATATCCATGTAATCATTTCCATGGTAACAAGTTTACTTCAAATTATTTCAATATGGTAATAAACATATCAACATTGTTCAAAAAACTAATAATTTTAGTGTACATTTTATATACTGCAATTATCATTGATTACAATTCGTCAATACTCACTGCTTATTTTTAAATTTAACAGTCTACATACATTGTTGGGCATAAAATTATGACATATAGGTGCAAAATTTACATGTTTATTCGGTTTTTTACTATGGCATTGTCGTTAAATTTCTATTAACTTCAGCCCAGAATAAATGATTTAACATTAGTCCAATCGTAATCCAACCATGCACAAAATGGTACAAAACTTGATTATAATTGGTTTATTATAGTAAATTTTAGTGTGTGTAAAGTTTACGTAAACAATTGCAACCTTTTATTATTCAAGTTAGATGACAAGCTTGAATAACCTTTAGAAGTAAACATGATGATTTTTTCTAATGCATGTGGATTGTGGTATCGTGTTGTAGTTAATCTTCCACTAAATGAGACTAATGAATATCCTAAAATGAGTTAAGTTGCACACAAATGAAACATTATTTTTAAAATTTCAACTATTTTTACTTACTTTGAACATCCTCATGATGGTTCCAATTCTAAAGTATCCGTTCATCTACATAATCATTTATTTGTAATCCATGGTTTTCTTTTTTTACACTTTGGCAAGCTTTTGCTTTACGATATAAGTGCATTTTAGAAACCAAGTACAAGAATTCGTTATGGATAACAAATTCTTGAACTTTGGCTTTGTTTAACATTGTATTTGATTAATGCTAGCGCAACCTAATGCACATATCCTAGATTTTTATCTAAACTGTTAGTTTTTAACCAAATTTTACATTAATTTTTTTAATTCTCTCTTGAAATCAAATTTATACTTTCGTTCAATGACTCATCATGGAAATATGTCATCTGTTATGCACGATTGTCTTAGAAATGTGCACACTCTCAAGTTTTTTAGTTTGTCTTATTACTATAGAACTAATCCTTCTTTATAAAAATTGAATCTTCACGTTATTGTGGAACTAATCCAAGCATGCCAAAAGTGGTAAAAAATTTGTTATTAAATAATTCTTCTTTATAAAAATTGAATATTCACTTGGACATATTTCAGCCTCTAGCTAAAATCGCTGTCTAAATAAGAAAATATACTAGCTTTTACGATCTTCTATATTCATACGGTAACATAGCCATTTTCATATAGTTTTTTCCCTGGGATTATCACATGTATTCTAAACTTGGCGTTCTTCCTAAATTTACCTTTGTATTTACTTCATGTAACTTAGGGAAGTTGGATTTGATGTCAGCTAGAGGCAGAGAACATGTTGAATCTGCATGAGCTTTCGCAAACGTGGATGAAGAGTTCGAACTGACATGTCGGCGTAACTATAATAAAAAAATGTACACCAATTTATGGAAGATATACTTATTCTGTCATTTGAAATACAAATATTTAATTGATTTTAAATATCAACAAGTAAAATTTGTAAGTCAAATAATTTATTTTTCGAATATTTAGATTTAATTGGATAATTAAATCGGCAATTTAACATTTGAAATTACATAAAAATTGGGAAACTGGGTTTAATGTGATTAAAAATGATTTATCAAGTTATACTAAATCATATTGGAGTTAGAACAATGTTTGAGAACTTTTAAAATTGAATTAAAAGTTAATTTGTGAAAGTTGAATATTTTTAATATTTAATTGACTAGTGAAAATAGTCATTTTCCAAACAGTCTCGGATTTTGACGAAACCAGTTTCATCAGATCCGTAATGTTATATTATTGTATGGTTTCAAATTTCGTGTCAATCGGATTTACGGTTTGTCCGGGGCAAGCCAAAACGCATAGAAATTGGTTTAATCGATTTAATTTAAATTTGATCGTTTATTTCTATAACTCACACAGATGATCGGATTAGCCTCCGAAACCTATTTCATTGTGTCCAGAACGCGGGGTAAACCCTAAAAACGCGGGTCACCGCGCGAGATTTGTAGTTCGAAAAAATTCGAGTGAATAGTGTTTGAAATTTTTTCTATAAAAGCACCTCAACTTTCACATTTGCAAAAGAAACCCTCACTCTTTCTTCAGCCGGCCCTAGCTATTTCAATGGCCGAAATTAACTTATCTTCTCCCCTCAAAATCTTCAAATCTATCAACTTTCACACGAAACGTTCAACTAAAAAATCGTAGAGCTAAGTGAGATCTATAAATCCATATGGAGATGATCAAGTTTAGCGAAGCGTATTGGACGCTAGGGACTCATGTAGTGGCCGCGTTCAAGTCATTAGATCTCGTGCTAGTGGGGTCAAGCTCTGGGAGGTTGCAAGCGTGGGTAGGGCTTGGCCGTGGCTTCGAAATGGAAGTAATCTATCAAGCTAGAACGTGGTGTGGAGGTCGCGTGCATTAGGGTTTGGGCGGCATGTTGGGTTCACGGTCGCATATCACGACCTGGAGAAGAAGAAGAAAGGCGTACGAGCGGGCAGATTCGCATCAAGCTGAACACGCGGCCCTGATTGTTTTAGGTTGAAAAATATAATAAATTTGTTATTAAATTTTATATTATAGATTGTACGATGTTTAAAAGTGTATAACTTTGTCATACGAGGTCGAAAAATTACGAAACAAGTTGCGTTGCCTTCGTTTTGTCGAGCACTACGCGATGGAACTGGTTTGGAGTCTTTTGGAGCTAGTGTGAATTTTGGATAAAATTAAACGCACGTTTAATTTTATTCGAAACAAAACGCTACAACTATTATCGAAAACTCAAGGTGAGACTCACTCAATCGAATTGTGTCAATTTAAATTTTAAATAGTTAGATTTAAAATTGATTGATTGTGTGATTGGATGATAGTTATTATTTGCTGTATTGAAATAGACCCTATACGCCGTATATTAAGCGGATGTTATTTATTAAAAACATATACCGCGATAATTCCAACTTGTATGGAATTGGTATTATATATGTACTTGGAGTTCATTTCCCACATTGTATAGTGGATGAGACCCTATTGCGCCGCATAATAGCGTATTATATTTTATAAATTCCATATACAGCGATATTCCGTCTTGAAGCGGAATTGGTATTGTGCTAACATCTTTGGATGCAAGGAAACAGGTTGGAGGGATCCAACTGGATTCCTCAAACATTTGAATTTGTTTCAATGTTGTGTTTTGATCTATTTATTGATATATTTACAATCTTCGTGATTATCTTTGTGATTGAAATCGTTAAAGGCTAAATTTTAGTCGAATATATATTTTGGTATCGTTAGATGCCGAAAATAAATAAAATTTGATTTTTGAAAATTTAAGTTGAGAATTCATAGTTAAATTTAATTTTGTAATTGATTCATTTTAAATGAATAAACGTTGTAATTTTATGTTATAAAAATTATGATTTTTGTGAAATATAACCAAAATGTGATTTTTGAAATAAGTAGTTGATTAATTTATAAAATGGTTTAAATTGGGATTTTTGAATTATTATAAATGATTTATATAGAAGATTTATAAAACTGATATTTATAAATTAAAATATTGGAATTATAAAACGAGTTTTTATAAGTATTAAAATGAAGTATAAATGGATTTCATAAGTGGATGAAATCTATAGATTTATAAATTGTGAAGTAAAATGAATAGACTAATTAACCCATTTTCAAAAAAAAAAAGTAAAATGAATAGATTTTTGTAAAATAAAAGATTTATAAGTTATTAACTTATAAATTGGATTTTGGCGTGTAAATGGGATATGAATAGAAATTTGTTAATAAATTGATCTTATGAGTAAAGTTGTTATAAAGTATAAATAGAATTTATAAACGTTGTTTTAAAAATCCGAAATCAACTTATTTTGATAAGTTTAATTATTATGGCTTATTAAAGGAAATATATCCACGATTTGGACAGTGGAAAATCCTTTAAATAAAATATGTAGAAATTAAATTTGATTAACGAAGTATATTCACGATTTTGGACGGTGAATAATATATTAAAGAAATATTTTGGGAAAGTGATATTTTAAATAGAATTTAAAACGATTTAAAGATGTTTTAAAATGAATTAAGTATCAAAACCATAGATTTCAACATTCGTTGTTGAAATAAATGTTTCTAGAAATAGAAGGAAATGGTGGACTATAACAGGGTTGTTATAGTAAATGATTTCTGAAAGGAAAAGTTTTGTATAGTATTGGGGTTTATATATCTATCTTAATTTCGAATCCCTATACTAGTGATTTTGGGTTGTCGTAATGATGTTTTACGCAAGATTCGTTTTGACTCAAACAAATGTGTTTAAGAGGATGTTTTCCTTAAAGAATAAAATATATACTTAATTGTGATTTAAGTATATCGAATGTTTTCCAAATATTGAAAATAAATAGATTGGTGAATTACTTATTATTAAATAAGCATGGAAATGTTTTTCAATATGAAGTGAATGTTTTGAGATTATAGCTTTAAAGATAATTGAAAGTGAATAATTGAAATCGATTTGTAAAACCGTATAAAAAAGTGAATATTTGGAAATGTAAATTCACAATGGAAATTTATAAGGGAAATTTGTTTCAAAAATAAACATCGATTTATTTTTAAAAGTGTGGAAATAAATTTACGGATTTGGAACGTAAATTTAATAAATCGGTAAGGATTTATTTGATTGGTTTAAATGAGCCATTTTGAAATGAAAGTTGTAAAGGTGAAAATTGATTTGAAATTTGTTTTCAAATAGTTGAAGTGTGGAAATTATATCTTGTAAAGATATTTTGAAAATAAATAATTTGGGAAATTATTTGAAATCGGGTGATGTTGTGAATATTGATTGATAGTTAAATAACCGACTATCAATATTGACCCTTAAATGGCTATTTATTGTGAATTGGTTGAAATTGAATGCTAAACTTATTTTAAATTATTGCGCTCGTTATTCGGATTACCCATTCCGAATAGAGATACGACGTAACGGATTGCATTGAAGACCGGTGGTGAAGACCGGGTATTTGTGAAAACGTAGGATGACCTATCGATTGTCTCTACATCGTTAGCTATGGTGTGGAGATTTCCTTTGTAATGGGAAATTCGATCGGGATTGTGAATACCCAGATTTCAAGGGCTTCTTTTGAAGTGCCTTCGGTTCTGTTCGAACCTGTAACAGACTTGTATGGTTACGTGTCTGACGTTACATTTTGAGATATAAAGCAGATTTCTTTCAAATACATTAATGTTGGTGACTGAGAATTTATTCTCTTAGCTTAACACCCTTCTCTGAGACATACGAGCTCAGAGGTTGGGTAGTTGAAGGTTATCAGCGATATACTCCCAATTTGGTAATGTGTCATGCTGAGTGTTGGTGTGTGATGATTATTCATTGATCAGTTTTTGATCAAAGCATGGCTTTGTGAAAAAGCGTAGCTTTTTGGACGAGACTTCGTCAGACCTCACACCCCGGAAATGGTCAAAACAGGAATATGCGGCAAGGTTATGAGGGTCGCGCCCTTTAGGGTGTGTCATTTCCTTCTGGAAAAGGGTGGTGTCAGGTATGGAGCCCTGATGCTTAATCGTGTGGTTGCTCCAATCTCATTTTTTGTGTGGTTGTTGCTTGGTGATAGAGGGCCCTCGAATAAAGGTCCCAAAGGACCGGGGAGTGGCATACTCGAGTAGTAGTTACCTAGTTACAAAGGTAACCCGGCCTTGTGTTGGCAGAAATCCGGTTTGTTTCTTGAGACGTCCCGCCAGAGGCGATCCGATTTGGCAGTAGGAAGTTCCTTAGCCTGACCATTTGTTGGAAATCCAATTCCAAATACGAACCCAGTACGGTTTTAGTTGTATAACCTGCCATTTACTTATGGTGGTCGCCACTGTTTAGATGGTAGCTATAGTAGGCATAGTTCGAAATGTCTATGCTAGCTAAGATTTATATTCTATTTTCGAAATGCTTTCATCACTATGCATTAATAATAATATCAAAAATGATTTGTTTTGCGTAGTATGCATCTTTGACTATCATAAGGAGAAATCTCCTCCAATTCTGCATTTGCATTGTGTGTGTGCGGGGAGGCCTTATGGTAGTTTCTTTTTTCAGAAGCATTGCAGATATTTTCCACTTCTATTGTTGTTGTTATTTTAAAAGATAAATAACTGTTTTGAGTTCTCACACTAGTCCCATGACTGACCTGGAGTTTATTGTTCTCTTCCTAAACTCTGGGTGCCCAAAATTTTCCACATGGGCAGTCTAGAGTCAGGTTATCAGATCATTCTGGATTCGAATGTGCTTTAGAGCTCAAGTGGCGAGTTGGATGGCGAGACGTATTACTTGTATATGATATTATCTTTCCGCTGTGTATTTCACTTGTAAGGACATGTTTTGTATAGTTGTCCATTGTTTTGTTTTGTTGTATATTGTTGTTGCACACTATGATAACGTAATGTAATAACTGATATAGTTCTTTGTTTTAAAGATTATTCATTTATCTATTATATGTTGTTCAACTGCGACTGTGAGATTCTAATATAGTTTATGTTCTGTTTCCTTATTTGCTCTATCTTTTTCTTCTACCTCTTCTTTTTAACCCTAACGATTCGGTTTTCCGACATTCGATTATGCGGCATTTGATACAGTGGATGTAACTATGCCGACCTTCAGATCCCGACAAAATCGCGTTCGTTACATGTGGTATTAGAGCATTTGGTTAAGTGACAACCTTGGCTCTGTTGGGGATTACTCATTAGAGATAGAGTCAGTAGTACTCTACAATGAGTTGAGTGTAATAATAGATATGAGAGCGTATTTGTTAGTGAATATGCAATTTTTTTGTATTGTGTTGACTTACCAGTGATTGTTTATAGATTCTGGTCGGTTCAGTCTAACTAGCTGTATCGATAGGGGTTTCTAAACTCTTAAACGAGATAAACCGACATAGTATTGTTTTAAATTGGGTAAATGAAATAATTTTACCTCGATTATATTTTATATATAAAGGAATAATTTTTCAGAATTATTAAAGTGTATGTGAAATTGAATTGTTTGATTGTTGGAAATGTAAGAAATGTATAAGTGAATCAAAGTCGTTCGAATAAATTATATAAAAACAACAATTGTGAAAGACTAAATTATATAAGAGCAACAATTGTATAAGTATAGAATTTTAATTGAATCATTTGCAGTTGTGAAATAATCTTGCATAAGTAAAAGGAAAATAGTGAAATTATATAAGAAAGATTCATAAATGTGATTTATAAATAAAAGGAAAATTTTGAAAGAATTTAAAGCATTGGATTCACTACTGTTGCTGGGGAATAATAAGGGTGATGACTGCAGCATCATCAGTATCATTTTCGTGTTTCTCTGTGATGGATTTGCTACCATAGTAAATTGAAATTGAATTTTGTTGTGATAAATAAATTTGAAATTAAAATCCATGTTGAAATTGATGAATATAAGTTATCATGTTTTAAACTTATAATATGAGAGAATAAATTTTTGACTTTAGTAAAGTTGAAATAAATTTGAATTAGTATGATAAAATATATGATGTGAAATTTAACTAAAGGAAGTTAAATAAATTAAATCAGATTTGGAAGTTGAATAATAAGTTGTATAACTTATTAAATGTGAAGATGTAAGTAAAACCAATTATTAAAATGGTTAAACAACTTTGTTAAGCAAAATGAAGTATGAATCTGAATAAGTGATAAAATTGACTTTGGTAAAAGTTAAATAAAATTTACTTTGGAGTTGGAATTTGAATTGGATTTTAACTGGATTGGATATGTTGTTGAAATGGAAATTTAAGTTAAGTTAAACAAATGATGTTGAAAAGGAATATAACTTAAGTGATGCTGAATGAAGTTGATTTTGGTATCGAAGTAAAATAATGAATTCATTAAATGGATATGAACTTGAGTTATGAAAGGAGATTCCACTTTATTTGTAAAATAAATTAGTAATTGAACTAGTGAATTGAATATTAATCAATTGAATATAATGAATTGATATGAAATAATGGGTGTAAGTGTTAATTCATTAAAAGCTAACGTAATTGAAAATGAATAATTGAATGGAAGTCAATTTAATATTAAACCAAATTGAATACAAATGTAGTGAATAAATTTAGTTGTGTCGGTTATACATTGGTTGTTAGATTATTGTTAATTAATTGAATAGAAATTAATGTGTAATTGAATGAATAAATTTGAAAGCTAAAGCAATTGAATTCAAATTGGAAGTTAAGTAAATCTAAATTGAATGAAAATTGATTTGAATTGAAAGTGAGCAAATGTGAATGTAAATTAGTGAATGTAAACTAATTAGAAATGAATAATTGGATGTCGTTGCATATGAATTGGTTGTAAACAATTACAAGTAATGTCGAAATCATATAAGTTGTTTATAAAACTTGTTTAGTATGCATTTCTTTTAATATGCATGTGCTGTAGTTGTTTAAAAGAGTAAAATGTTAATAACTTCTTATATATGTCACTTACGTGTTTATATTGAGTAAGTACAAGTACCGGGGCTATCGTTAGCGGGATTTGGGTTGCACAAAATGCTAAATAAATAACTGCTTTGCTTAAAAATGCAAAAAAGGTACGCCTACGCAATAAAAATAGGAAATATGAACTGTTTTTCTGTTTTTCCGACCGGGTGGGTCGATGTATATATATTTATATCTATTGTGATATTGTAAAAGCTCCTCCGTACAAAGGAGGTTATGGCGAATTTTTTTTTAAATTTAAGGCGTTGGAAAATTTTCGGGAAATATTGGAATTTTTTTTTGTGAAAACTAAGTTTTGATTTGAAGTTAAAGGTTAAACGACATAGTTGATTTGGAAAAGATAACTATATATGGATTTGAAAATACCAGTGAAGTTTTGTAAGAGGTTTAACTATGGATTTTGGAAAAGTTAAACACTTAAGAGATTTGTGAATCAAATTTGAACGGCTTGTTTTGAAAAGTTAATGGATTTCAAAACTTTTTCTTACTTGGTAATTTCGAGGACGAAATTCTTTTAAGGGGGAAGTTTGTAACGTCCCAGAGTTTCTGTCATTTGAAATTCAGATATTTAATTGATTTTAAATATCAAGAAGTAAAATTTGTAAGTCAAATAATTTATTTTTCGAAGATTTAGATTTAATTGGATAATTAAATCGACAATTTAATATTTGAAATTACAGAAAAATTTGGAAATTGGATTTAATGTGATTAAAAATGATTTATAAAGTTATACTAAATCATATTGCTGTCAGAACAATGTTTGTGAACTTTTAAAATTGGATTAAAAGCTAATTTGTGAAAATTGAATATTTTAATATTTAATTGACTAGTGAAAATAGTCATTTTTCAAACAGTCTCGGATTTCGACGAAACTAATTTCATCGGATTCATAATGTTATATCATTGTATGGTTTCAAATTTTGCGTAAATCGGATTTAC
Source organism: Allium cepa (assembly GCA_030765085.1). NCBI lineage: Eukaryota > Viridiplantae > Streptophyta > Magnoliopsida > Asparagales > Amaryllidaceae > Allium > Allium cepa. The sequence continues at coordinate 904,885,894 of CM060939.1, forward strand.
GGTTTGTCCGTGGCTAGCCAAAACGCATAGAAATTGTGTAACGACCAAAAATTTTCGAAGCCGAAAATTCCGGATAGTTATGAAAAAGAAGAAAGAGATAGAAGAAGAAGAATAGAAACACCAAACATCTCACATTCGCAGTGGATAAAATATAATAAATAATAACAGTTTACAAAAGAATACTATATCTATCGATTACATTTAATATACATCAGAGTTTCACATTATATACAGTCACTGAATATTTACAATTACCAAGTCAGATTAACAATAATATAAATACAGCAAAATACTCTATACGATATTGCCATCCAGCTCGCCTCTTAAGCTCTAGAACATCCTAACCTAGAAATCTGTAATACTCGGTCTGACCCGAGCATTACACCAAAGTAACACCCAGGTCAGGCTGGAAACCAGCGTGAGTAAACCCATTTAACAAGGAATACAAAGCAAACAACTTATATAAACCCGGGGGGAGTAAATCATTAACAAATTCGCAACTAGCTATAAACAATACTTATTCCACCATCAATTTGCTAAGTACCAAACTTAGATAAAATAATTCAATTCACTCAAATCATTTCATTCCAACCTATTGATTTCACAAATCAATTTATAAAAAGATTCGAAGTGGATTCGGGTACTTCCCAATAACCGACCCCGGTCTCTTTGAAACTCATGTTATCTTAACCCAAGTTATTCAAACGAAATACACAACATTCCATATCAGAGATATCAACTCATTTAAAACATGTAACACCATTCAATCATCCATAAGCAAAGCTTAATTTTTTTCTTCCAAAAATCATTTTAATTATAATAATTGAATTCCTACCTCGACCACTTAGATTTCTTCACTTGTCATTAATTAATCCCAAATTAATTAATCAATCATCCCTTCATTAATTTATCTTAACTAATCACCCTGGATTAATCATCCTCAAATTACATTTTAAGTAAGTACCTTTCAATAATTTCACAATATTAATTATTCTTTCCCAAGTCAATAAGTAATCTTAATTACTTCATATATTAGTTAACTATATCAATTACATTAATCTTTAATTATTTATATTAATTAATTTATCATAAATTAATTAGTACTGATAAATTAGTCTCACTAATCAATCTTTAATTACATCATTGATTATATAAATTTATGATTTCCCATTTACTTTTCAATTTTCCCTTTTTTTAATTTATTTACATTAAATAATTAGTCATTAACTAAACCACAATATTAATTATTCTTTATTTAACTCATCCTGTAATCACCTACCCTTTTTGTTTACTTTATTAAATAATTCAATTATTCCTTAATTAATCACCTTAATTAATCTCTTGATTAATTCCATAAAGTAATTATATTTTATTAATTTCATTTAGTGATTACCTAACAAACCACCCAATGATTATTCAAAATTAATTAAATTCAATTAATTAACATAAACCTTAATTAATTAATTCAACCCTTAATTTCTAAATTAATTAACCCAAATCATTAATTAGTTAATTATCCGTTTATCTCTTCACTAAGTAACATACTTAATCAATTACAATAGGTGATTTCCTTCAATTAGTTAGACTAATTGATTATCTCAAAATTAACTACGTTAATTAATTAATTGATGAATTAATCATTTGTTAATTACTAATAAATGATTCAACCTCTTTTTTTTTGTTTTTTTTTTACATTTTTAAAACTTTTTAAACTTGCAAGCAGATTTAAGAACAATGTACCCAGATCACAAAATCAAAATAACCGGGCTAACACCCAAAACCATGCGAAATTCACAAGTACCCCTTCAACAATCATTTCAAATCATTCGCAACGAACTCATTCACAGATGCACCAAAGAAAATTTATCCAAACTAAACTTATAAAGAACAAATAAAATAAAAATTATATTACTCACTGAAGCTCGGTCGTAAGAGCCAAGACATTTGCCATCCCTGTCATTGCCGAAATCCAACTTCACTGTCTCCATAGCTCGTCCCCTATGCAGTCGTGCCCTAGCCGATGCGCGTCTCGTGCCCTTGCGATATTCCCCTCTCACCATGCAGCGCTCGAATGTCATGCAGCTCGAAACCACGTCACTCCCCTTAAAGTTGCGACTACCACCCTGAACGTGCCGCATCGGGTCGCGATTCAAGTCGACGACCTTCCTCTTGGATGCTCGCAAGCCATGTGAAACTCCATTGGTACCGAGACGCCCAAAATCGAGCCACGTCCTTCGGTCCCGAAGCGCCGATCCTCTTCCTTCGTGCGCGACTCAAGAGCGCGATCGATTGATCGATCGATTTCGTGCCTCCCTCCTTTTCGACTTCCCTGTGAATGCAAGGGCTTCGGCAAATATTATTTTAACTGAGGGAAGCGGCCCTTGATTTAATTTGTTTTTTTTTGTTTGAAATAATTTTTGATGCTCGGATAAGGAAGGAGACGAAGATGTATTAAAACTTGGAAACGGCTTCTCGAATATGCTTGTTGGAAAGAAAATATCTCTAACTAGTGTACTTTTAAATTTTATTCTATTATAAAATTACAAACGTCCCGCTAAGCATAACGCGAAATTCCGGACATCAGACATACTGACAGGTGTTTATAAGGTTTTACCCGCATTTCGAACCCAATGGAACATGTTTCGGAAGCTAATTTGATCGTATACGCGAGTTACGAAAGTAAACGATCAATTTAAATTAAATCGATTAAAATAAATTCGAAGCGTTTTGAGCTGCCATGGTCAAACGACAACTCCGATTGCTACAAAAATTGAAATCCGATAATAACTAACTATAACGGATCCAATGGAATTGATTTCGTCAAATTCCAAGACTGTGCCTCGGAAGACTATTTTAAATTCAATTTAAATGATATATTTAAAAAAAATTGAACAGACCACCTCTAACTTCAATTTCAACCATCCTATTACCTTCAGTATTCATCATTATAAATTTATAAGTCTTCAAATTATTTTTAACAGGTTTAAAACTCTAGACTCGGCATTTTACCCAATTTTAAATTACATAAATCAATATTTAAGCTATATAATTCAATGATTTAATTATCAAGTAGATATCAATATCTTGAATTCAAGTTAAAATAAAATTTTAAATGTTTAAAATCAATTTAATTATTCCATTTTAAATTGTTAAAATTTCCGGGTCGTCACATTCCTCCCCCCTTAAAAGAATTTCGTCCCCGAAATTACTATTTAGGAAGAATGGACCGATACCCGTTTATTTTTCCCCAAAACCAACAGTTTTATCGACAACCTACCAACTATCTTTTATCAAGACCCACTATCACCTTATCCAACTTCCCAAAACCTTCTATAGTCTTTAAAAAATACCCTTTTGCTCAATCATCTAAATTTTAATTTAAAACCAAATTTGGAATTATCAAAATTTTCTCAAAATTTTTCTAACTCTCTAAATTCCCGAAAATTTTTGCCAGCGTCTCCTTTGCGCGGCTAGCTCGGTACAACTACAAAAGGCCTCTACGGGCTCCCAAATTCCAAAAGAAAACAAAAGCCAAGTGGCTACATCAAAAACCCAATCCAATTCATACAGAAATTAAAATACATACCTTTTTGTCGGGCAATTCACATTTATCTTTTGGAATCAAATCCAATTTTCTTTTTCCCTTTTAATACCTGCATATCTTACTTAACAATAATATCAAATCGTAGCATTTCCAATCCGTTTATACATTTTCTTACATAGGTTTCATATTTATTTCAATTTAGTTTTTCTCATTTCCACATGATTTCAATTTGTCTTCACTTTCGAATATTAAATTTTATCTTTCAAGTATAATCTGATTCATATTAGTTTCATTTACTAATTTACCTTAATTTCCAATTTGAAATCGTTTTGTTGTTAATAAAAATTTTCTAACTCCCTAAATTTTCGAAATTTTTTAGCAGAGTCTCCTTTGTACGGAGGAGCTTTTGCAATTTGACAAGAGATATAAATATATATACATCGACCCACCCGGTCGAAAAAAGCAAAAACAGTTCATATTTCCTACTTTTATTGCGCAGGCGTACCTTATTAGTATTTTAAGCAAGCAGCTTATTAATTTTAGCAATTAGTGCAATCCAAATTCAGCCAAACAGCCTTCAAGTACCTGTACTTACTCAATTTACATATGTAAGTGCCAAATATAGAAAATCTATTAGTATTTTACTTATTTTCAATAGTTATACACAAGCATTTCGAAAGCAACAAACACCAAACGCTTACCATAAGCGATTTATATAACTTTAAAGATTATTCAATTGCTTTCTACCAATTCATAAGCCGTTTCATTCCGTTTCAATGGTTTGCAACTCAATTTTTTACATCCAATTGGTTTTTAATCCAAACAAGCTCATATCCACTTCAAATGGTTCAAAATCAATTTTTATTTAATCTCTATCGGCTCATAGAATTTTAATTACTTTTGTTTACGCCAAACGACAATTATTTTTATGCAAATTTGACAATATTCGCTTTATAGGGTATCTATTTTAGTTTATAACTACTTCAAATTAATTTCAACTCATTCTGAATTCAATTTCATTTCATTTCTAATTTATTTACCAACCGTACATTGCATTTTATCTCATCCCCACATTGGATTCATTCAAAACGATTTATTAAGCTTGGCACATTCAAACTTATAAATTAAAAACCTTTTCCAAATTAATTTAATCCAGGCTTTATTTAATGGGTTTTCACCCTTATTTGAAGCCAAGCTTCCATAAATTTTAAACTCAAGTTAATTTACTTTAATTTATTCCAACGTCAAACTTAAGTTTACTTCTATTTGATTCCCATTTAATCAACTTCCATTAAATTCAGTTAGCCCGTCCATTTTAAATTTTAATTTTAACACCTTCTCAATTTATCAAGATAATATCCAACCACATACTTATCTCATTTATACTTCAAATTAATATAGCACCAAATTTAGGTTCAGTCTGATAATCTAATTCCAATCACAATTTTGATTTAGTTTTTATTCCATCAGACTTCATCCATTTATTATTTAACTCAATCAACCCAATTTAAAGTTTTTGATTTACTTACTTAATTCGTTATCGAATTTATTTTATTAACATAAGGCCATTCTCAATTTATTTCTATTCATTTGAGTTTTGTTTTGCAACTCAAACCATTTCTATTATAATCAATTCTCTTATATCCAATTTACTTGCAAATTTCATTAAATATTATTCAAATCACCTTTGAATTTTATTTGTAATTCAAACCATCAAATTTTCAGTCGTACTCTATTTTATTTTATTTTTACAACATCTCCTCTTATTTAATTCATTATCAAATCTAAGTCGAATTCTATTTGAAATTCGAATTCATTTTCAAACGCATTATCACTTATAATCCATTTATTTTTCCCAAGTTAAATTTTATTAATATACTCAATCAAATAATAACTTATCCAATTAGCTTATTTCAACTCCTAAATCAATATTCGATTTTAATTATAAATTCAGTTCATTAGAATTCCAGTTTGGATTTTCTTGATATTCCAAAATTCCAACATCTTTATTTTAAAAAATTTCGAAATGCTTTTAAATTCACATCATACTTAATAAAATATCTCTTTATAAAAATACCTTTTTTTTATGACTCGATATTTCAACCAGTCCATCCCTGTTCTCATAGAAATTTAGTCATACGTTGATCAGGCGTAGGACTGAAAAGCTATAAGTACTTGGCAAATCTGTTTTCAACACCCAGTGAAAATACTTTTGAAAATAATTTTATTGAAAATATTGAAAGCGTTTTGAAATAGAGGAAATATCTTTGGTGAGAATGCTCTAGGAATCGTCACCCCCATCCATGGTCGTAGTTATATCCAGGGTTACGTTGCCGTCGCGGCAAAAGTCCATGTAACTGCAGGCTCTCCGCGGCCTCTCAATTACGCCATGGATCCAAACAACAGATCACAGTTACATCCAGGGTTACGTTGCCGTCACAGCAAAAGTCCATGTAACTGTTGGCTCTCAGCGGCACACACGACTTTCGCTATGGTATACTCAACTCATAATCCTCAGGAACTAGTTCTGTCCAGACTCCTCATAGGATCAACTTTAGAACCCCCCTTGGGGCTCAAGGCAGCACTACCTGGTGGCACTCCTGAGAAGTTCATTCCAAGGGAGCGCCTTTTTCCCCAGAGCCATCATCAAAACACTTTATACTATACACATATAGTATCTTCAAATAATACACCTATTATGATATCATACAAAGCTCCTTTACACAAAATCGATTATCCCAAAATCGATAATTCTCAAACTAGGCTTTCCAAATTCTCATATTGATTTTACCCAAAAATCAAAAGCCTTTAGAAATCCAAAGATTCTCAAAACCTTTTTCCAAATTCCTCATAAGATCCTTTATATATATAAACAGATATATATATAATTTTAAAACTTTGGATCATTTCAACTTGCATAAAACCCTTTTATACTTCAAAATCCTTCAAAAATCTTTTTCTTCCGGCAATAGATTTAACAAGGAAAGGTTCATCTTATATAACAAAGATATATAACTTTGTTTATTCAAAATAAAATATTCAAATTTGATTACTCTTTTAAATATCAATTCCATTCAAATCCGTACGATGTACACATAACATCCGTACGCTATACCTATCTGATCGCTCACTCGATCACACAATTTCACTTCCTAACTAGTATCGTCCACCCGACTTCCTAGAGCCAACTCAGATTTGGTTTCTTGATTAGAAACCATCATTCTCCTTGCATAGCCATAACTATGATAGAGAATATCCAGAATCAATCAACAATCCATATCCAGGTTCGCCGTCGAAAATGGAGTGAAAAATCCCAACTCGGATCGATATACTATCTCGAAATTCTGTGCTCGAATCTGGATCAAATCACTATGCGAATAATAATATATGTACACCCTACGTATTTAATTTCATTGATTATCAGCCACATCAATCCCATTTCTATTCTCATTCACTTGAATTTTCATTCACTTAGTTACAATTGTCTCAATTCCATTGAATTATCACTTCAATTCTTATCTCAGTTGGGTATTAAATCCATAACAGTTTGAACTCCGACCAATTTATATTTATAAAATAGCTTGAAAATTTAAAAAAAAGGTAAGTAGTTGAAAAATAATCATTAGTTTGCAAAATGGCTATAAAATAGGTAACTAATTGTAAAATAGTTGAAAAATATCTAAATAGTTTCATAAATTTTAGATAATTGCAAAATAGTTGTAAAATAGAAATTAGTTTGTGAAATAGTTGAAAAATAGTAATTAGTTTAGAAAACAGTTGAAAAATTGTTAAAAAGGTCCAAAAATAATTGTAAACCAAGTATAAAATAATTTGGCTTCAAGAAAGAAAAGTTGTATATATTAAATACCTTGAAAAATAAGTTTATATTAAAACAATTGATATTGATAATAGTCAAGAGTCAACAGTTCACTTTCCCAACAATTCAATTTAAGTTTCCATTTCCATTTAATTGACTCAATTCTAAATTGAATAACTTCAATTTCTATTGAAATTTATTTAAACCCAATTCAAGTTGAATCAATCTTGATTCCCTTCCCAATTTAGACCAATTTCCATTTGACTTTAGTCCTGTCCAACTTTAATTATAATTTTGAATTATTCCAATCAATGTGAATTATTATCAATTGAATCCATTTCTAATTCAAATCATTTCAATATAATCCGATTCAATTTCCCTTTTAATTTTTTTTTAAAATTATACATCTTCAATCACCAATCCACTTATTTCAAACCAAATTCAATTTCAATCTTGAATTTAAACTATCTCGAATTATATAAATTCGAGTTAAATTCTCAAAGGTTGGTTTAATCCCTTTAAACCAAATTAATTTTTATTTTAAGGTTTTTAATCTATTTAATTTCTGAGTCCAATTCTCAAAATTCCGTTATAAATTACCTTAACTTATGTATTTTAAGGTTCAGAAAAGAGTTCGATTCAATTTTATTTTAAAATTTTAACTTATTATTAAATTTTATCTTCCAGTTTGAAGCAAGTTCTTTAACAAGTTTATTTTACAATTCAATTATTCAAATTTATTTTATTTACACAATACCATTCTCATTTTAAAGATTTTTATTAACAATAGAATGATATCATCCAATTTATTTCAAAACATCCATCCATTTTCAATTTTTAAATCTCAAACCCGTTTGAGATCACACAAATTCCCAATCCAAATCAACCAATTATCCTTCCAAGTTAAATTCCAATTTTACCTTGAAATTTTCAATTCTATACTTATTTAACTTTTCCAAAGTTAAATTCCATTTATTTAATCCAATCAACCTCATTCAATCCTTATATTTCACAATAATAATCTTCCCACTTAAAAACTTAACACTTTGGGTATCATATCCCATTCCAAATTCAAACTCAACATTTAGAGTTTATTCAAACTATTTTTGATTCATATATATTCCTTATTCATACATACATATCTATTTCTTGGCCCTCCCAGCCGTGTTTTAAAATTTTAAACCACCTTTGGTTTTAAACTCAAATCAATTTTCAAACAACCCATCGTTTGCAACAAGTCCTAGTTATCCAAATAATACTTATTTATTATTACTATTTTTAATTTTATTTTGAAACAAAATTTTCAAATTCTGGGACCAGATTTAGAATTTCATTTTTAAGCAACTAAATTTTAATTTGGTTGTATTTCTATTTCTACTTAATTTAATTCTAATTCAAGACTTCAGTTTAGTTGTATTATATTATTTCTTAATTTTAAGTTTCAATAATTAGCAACCAATCACCTTATATATTTATTAGAAGGAAATATTGCCTTATATATCAAAATATATATTTATATAGAATAATTTAAAACCTTTATATATGAAAATAATAAGTACGCTCTCATATATATATATATATTCTCAACTCATTCTAGAGTACTACCGACTCTATTAAATGAGTAATCCCCACTAGAGCCAAAGTTCTCGCTTAACCTTTCGCTCTGATACCAAATGTAACGACCCAAAATTTTCGAAGACGAAAATTTCGGATAGTTATGAAAAGAAGAAAGAGATAGAAGAAGAAGCAGAAACACCAAACATCTCACATTCGCAACGGATAAAATATAATAAATAATAACTGTTTACAAAAGAATACTATATCTATCGATTACATTTAATATACATCAGAGTTTCACGTTATATACAGTCATTGAATATTTACAATTATCAAGTCTCAGATTAACAATAATATAAATACAGCGGAATACTCTATACGATATTGCCATCCAGCTCGCCTCCTGAGCTCTAGAACGTCCTAACCTGGAAATCTGTAATATTCGGTCTGACTCGAGCATTACACCAAAGTAACACCCGGGTCAGGCTGTAAACCAGCGTGAGTAAACCCATTTAACAAGGAATACAAAGCAAACAACTTATATAAACCCGGGTGACATAAATCAATTTAACAAATTCGCAATTAGCTATAAACAATACTTATTCCACCATCAATTTGCTAAGTACCAAACTTAGATAAAATAATTCAATTCACTCAAATCATTTCATTCCAACCTATTGATTTCACTAATCAATTAATAAAAAAATTCGAAGTGGATTCGGGTATTTCCTAATACCCGACCCCGGTCTCTTCGAAACACATGTTATCCTAACCCAAGTTATTCAAACGAAATACACAACATTCCATATCAGAGATATCAACTCATTTAAAACATCTAATACCATTCAATCATCCATAAGCAAAGCTTGATTTTTTTTTTCTTCCAAAAATCATTTTAATTATAATAATTGAATTCCTACCTCGACCACTTAGATTTCTTCACTTGTCATTAATTAATCCCAAATCAATTAATCAATCATCCCTGTTAACGCTAAAATTTGAACGCTAACACCCCGGTGTATGAAGTGAGATTGTGAAAGCACCACCCGATAGCTCAGGAACAGATTATAAGCAGATAATAGCGAAAAAACAGTAAACAACAGCAATTTTATAGTGGTTCGGCTTTAGAGAGAGCCTACGTCCACTTTGAATATCTTTATTGACGATTTGATTACAAGTCGATGCAATTACAATTTGATTACAACACACTTCGAGTTACAAGTGACTTAGAACAAGTGGCCTAAACTTCAATGTCGATCCAAATCTTTGGACTCATGTTGGACATGTATGATTTCTTCGTGAAGTTCCTTGAAAGTGTTGAAGTAGTTCAGAATGCAGCAGAGTAACATCGCTTGAAATGAATGAGCCAAAAACAGTCCCTTGAATGTTGGAGGTGGCCATGTATTTATAGGCAAATTTCTGGGCTGGAATTGTTAAGTCATGAATCGTGACCGACTCAGGATGAACCATGACCGACTCACATATCACGAGTCAGCAAGCAGTGGCATAGATGAAATGGCATTGATCTTGTTCCTCGTATGCCTAGGTCGCCAGCGACTTATGATAGGTCGTTAGTCACCTTGAGTCGTTGGAAACCCTGAGTCGTTGGAAACCCTAAGTCGGTCTGCCCCATAAACCACTAACTAGTTAAACCACTCTGCTCCTCTAAGGCATTAACTCGTTGAGTCGTTGATCCACTGAGTCGTTATGAACCTTGAGCAGATGAGTCGGTCCAGTCCTTGAGTAGATGAGTCGGTCCAGTCCTTGAGTCGTCTCGTATGAGCCGTGAACTTCGTTGAGTCGGTAACTCAATGAGTCGGCCTGTATCATCAACCGTTAACCTCCATGAGTCGTTCCATTCCTCTAAATTGCCTTGAGCCCTAGCTCGCCAGCCAATTGAGTCGCTACCAGTTGAGTCGGTCTTTTCCTTAAGTTGCTGAAGCCCCTTGAGTCGTAAATCCAATGAGTCGTTAAAGACCTTAAGTGGATGAGTCGGCCCAAGTTTCAACTCGTTGGCAGAACAGGGTTAACATTTGCCCCTCGAAGTACACGCCTAAGTCGTAGGTCGTGTACTTCGACTCATCTTGACTCGCATGTGCCGACTCACGTTTCACTATCCTGGTATAAAAGGCATGAATCGTCACTTTTATCTTCTTCTTCTCACACCAATCTCGTAAGTCATTTTCTACCATTAACATTCCTCCGAGCTTTCGAAAGCAATTCTATTCCAACTCCCTGCTAATAATCTTTGTTGCGTAAGTGAGCTTGATTCCCTTTCGATTCCTTACTGTTATTGAATTACGAATCGGGATTCCCCATTTTTCTAACCCTGATGCATCTTTGTGCCATGTTCCATCACGACTCATGCTTTTTTTGATCGATTTACAACTGCCATCGATTATATTATTGTTATTGTTCGCGATAACATAACAGCGCGTCAGATTCATCACAAACTTGAAGCGATTCGAATTGACCCTTTGAGTGATTTTCTGATGGCGTGAGGTGAAGATAATGGATTATAGTGCCTTGAATTATCTGGTCTACGAGTTTGGAAGGGATGAAATGATCCTTAACGGGTTAATGGGTTAGAGAGAAGATGACCGGTCGAGGAAATGACCTTTTTGATGACTTAGGTTTTTGGTCGTACGAGCGACTCATCCTTTTGGATCTTCACCGCAACTCATCCTTTGAACCGTGAACGACTCAAACCATCTGCACGAACGACTTAAGCCATAGGCCATGAACGACTCAACTCATAGGTCGTGAACGACTCAACTCATAGGTCGTGAACGACTCATCACTTGGACTATTTTTCATACCGAGTTGCTCCTTGTGGTTTGAACCTATGACCGGCTCAATTAGATGCAATCTAGGATTTGAGTCGCGGCCGACACAGGACTTGGAGAATTTCACACTGCTTTGAACTAAAAATTTTCTCTTAACCTTGAACTGAAATCTATTCCCTCTTCTATGCCTTACGACTTAAACGCTGCCGACTCAAAGTGTTGATAACTTAAAGCATAAACGACCTAAGCCACCTTATAACTTTTAAATCGTGGGCGAGTTAACACGTTGAACTGTCTCGGGGCATAATTCTGACTTGAACTTTAACTTGGATTGCTGAAATATTATGCCTAAATATTGATTTGTTTGGACTCTAACCTGTTAAACTTTGTTGCATATTTTAGTTTTACAGATTGCTTCAATTTGCAAGTATACAACCTGCTTAATATAATAATCACAGAAAATCGGGACGAATATACTGCCATTGATTGCCCACATCCAATGACAGATTAGTCAATAGAAGATAATTGACTTAAATAGATTGCGTGAATGAAGTGCTTTAAATCAACGAATTCAAGTAAAGTGCTAAAGAAACATTGAACTTGTCAACTGAAATTGACCGGTTTGCACCAACACTATACCTGATTTTTTAAATTAACAAGTCCTGAAATTTAGTAATTGATCAATTGCCAATTAGCTTAACTTTAGTTATATTTACTTGTTTATTTTCATTAGTTCTGCACAACACTTCATACTTTTAGGAAAGGTGCACCTTCGCATTTGAACATCCAGTTGCTTGTGTAGAATGACTTCTCAACAAGAAGAACCGATGGGCCAGGCTGAAGATGTCTTCCCAATAGCTAACCCAGTGGATAACCCTCCGGAGAGAACTTCCACAACTCTGAATCAGCGGGTGTTTAACCAATTGCGCATCCAGTTTGGCATTGACGAAGCTGATGCCTTACTGCCGGGGCCAAATGATACTGCAGACAGGCCCCCTCTTGGCTTTGTTGCTGTCAATCGCCAAATGTGCTTGAGCGGTGCCATCCCACCTTTCAATGACTTCCTTCAGCAATTCCTGCTTCGGTTATCTATCTCTCCATTCCAATTGCACCCCAACGGCCATGCCATTCTGATGGGGTTATGTGTGCTATTTAGGAGAGTTTTGGATCGATTACCGAGCTTTGGAGAAATCTGCTACCTCTGCTCATTCACAAAAATTAAAGATCATCCCTCTATCGTAGTTATAAGGAGTGCTCGAAACCGCAAACTCATCACTGATCTTCCTGAAAGCGTTCATGGATTTCTAAATCAGTTTTTCTTTGTTCGCTGTCCTCCAGGGTTTTATGCCATCTGGAGAGTAGGAAGAAAGATTTCCTGTTTTTATTTCTCCATTCTTGAACTTATCGCAATCTGAGTTGCTAAATGCTAACTTCGCTTCTTTTTTCCTGTTTTAGCACTTCCTCCTCCCTCTAGAGATCCATGTTATAAGCAAATTTTTGAAAGACTGAATGCCGTGGCGGCAGAAGAGAGGAGTATAAAGTTTTTGTTAAATGATGAATTTTTACATCAATATGGGCTTCTTCATTCCTCTCGCTTCACTCAGCCTCATGAAGTTCCAACTGAAATTCCCGATTCTCCGACGAAGACTCCTGATGCCCCGGTCTCTACTAAAGAGCACATGCGGGGAGGAACGTCTATAGAAACTCCCCTAGTAAAGTGTTCAACTCCGAAGGATGCTGCGGGGCCGTCTGACAAGTCTTTACTTGCCCCAGTTATCGAAGAGGAAGACCTCCACGATCTTCCAGGAGATCTGCTGACGAAGGAGTTGGGAAAGCAAGTCCCAAAAAGCATGATGGCGATGATGTTTTTGAGGGGTTGAGCGACCTAATTGTGACTTCACAAGGACTTTTCAAAGATGATGTTTCCAAAACTATCTCTTCTGTAATCGAGGCGACATCTTCTCTACAACAAATGTCAACTCCTCCTACTCAAGTTATCACCACCTCTACTCCACAGAGTGGTCTGTAGCTTGATGCGTGTAGTTTACACATTACACAACACTTAGGATTTTTCAGCACTTCTACGCACTTATCTTCTTATACTTTAAAGATTTCTAAAGCTTATTACTACTATTTCAGATTCTCCAATGGGGCGCAGCAGCTCATATTACGATGATTTCCAGCGCTACGGGAGGCGTAGCCAATATGATTATAGGCGTTACCTCCCCTCTTACAGAGAATCCGATGAAGAAAGAGCTGCCCGAAAGGCTCAAGAGAAGAGGGCTCAAGAGGAGCGCTACGAAAGAAGGGAGAGGGAAGAGCGCCATGATTCTTCACAGAGAGGTGGCGATTCCTATAAAAGAAAAACCCATGATGACAGAGGAAATGGTCACATGGTTGAAGATTCGAGCAAGTGAGCACGACATGGTGAGAAGCACACCACTATAACTCCTGAAAAGGTTATCGCCCCTGCCTCGCTTGATATTCCTTCCGGTTCTCCCGCTCTCGGGAAGTCGGACATCCAAACTATAATTAGCAGACCCAAATTCCAAGTTGGACCGGGTCCTGCCACTTTGCAAAGCCGATTTCCTCAGTGGTGTCTGAAGGGAGTAAGGTTTGACCTTGACTTGGTCCCCATAGACAAGTCTGCCATGTTACAAAACCTTGACGCCGTCAAACTTGACATTGAGAGGATGTCGAACTGGCAGAAACTTGTTGACGAGCTTCAGAGGGTTAATCGCGCGAACATAGAGGCCATGCTCACCATGGAAAATGATAAAGCCGAATGGCAAAAAGTGCTCGAGCAACATGACACCGAGATGAGAAGCATTGCTTCTTACAATAAGGAGCTTGAAGCGAAAGTTGAAGAACTGAAACAAGAGCTTGTTGCTTCCTCTACTTCTTATTCTCAAAAAGAAGAAGTGCTCTTCAAACAAGTGAGAGATGCCCACGCTAGCCAAAGGGATGCCGAAGACAGGCTTGAAGTGCAGAAAAGAATTAGCGAGGGCTATGTCGCTGACATTGAAGAGCTTCAGAAGAAAAACAGCTCCCAAGAGGCGGAGATTCAAATGCTTAAGCTTCAACTTTCTAAAGCTGAAATGGAGCGTGATGAGGCCGTTGCCGGCAAGATTGCAACTGAAGATTCTCACGAGGCAACGAAAGCCAACATTAGCTCAACATTATTTGATTTCTATCTGCACAGCATTTTGGGGCGTGGCAGCCTTGCCTTTCTAGGCCCTAAGTATGAAATTAGACTAGCTGAAGTTTGGGAGGCAGCACTCGATATGCTCGGTGGTAAAGGCGCTGGCTACGCTGAGTCAGCTCTTGAAGAGCATTAACTTGATGATGATGCCTGCGCCGCTCTTGCCAAGGGGAGAGAACAACTTGCAAGATTGAGAGCCGAAACAGTGGCAGGAGAATATTCAGGAAAAATCACCTCGACTACTCCAATACAACCTTCTCCTTCAGCCGAAATTGATATTATCGGTTCTAGTTCTCATTCCCCTTCTCCTACTAAAGTCACCACTGATATTTCAAGCATACAAGGTGGAGATGAGCGCAGCGAGAGTGCTGAGGCACAGACTTACGAAGTTGACATCAGGGAACCGACTTCTGCAGGTAACCCTACTGACAATCTTGCCCAAGTAGACTGCTCATCTGTTTCTTATGAACTTGATGGGCTTTTTGACTACTTCTTAAATCTCGGCGAACCTTTATCTCCGCTTTTTGCTGACTTAAACTTTTTTCCTTCTGCAGAGAAAACGTTGGGCATTGTTCAGGGTTCTCCTCCTCCGGTTATCCCTCCTCCGTCTCTTCAGGTGGCTCCTCCTTCTGCTTCACAGCCCGGGTCATAAGAGGAGCAAATTGAGACTCTTTATGGCTTAGATGACCCTATCGTTTCGCAAGAGCAGAAAGACGAGGGACTTGAAGGAGGCGAGATCTCTCCAGAGCGGACTCCTTCTGACGATGTAATTTTGTCCGCTCTTGTTACTCCAGGGAGTGAGTCTTCTTCGAAGAGAAGAAAGAAGCACGGAACATCGAAGAGGAGGGGGAGGAAAATCATTGCTACTGAAGAGGAACCGAAAATTGCACCAGTTGCACCTCCCTCTCCTTCTTCCCTTATGCCTTCAGACCGACCTGAAAAGCTAACCATTCGGCCGGGTAAAGGGTCTAAAGGTGGCAAGAAGAAATGAAGATTTCAGCTTTTAGCTTCTTGTCTTTTGTATGTACTGGTCGAGAACTGTGCGGGTACCGGCCCCTGCTTTTTATTTTGAAACTTGTATCTGCAATACAATTGAATAAAATGATCCTTTATTTGTACAGACTCCTGTTTGAATTTGAGAATGCATTTATTATTCATTTTTGCACAAGTTTACTTATATGAAATTGCAGCGGGCTTACGGCATGTTGTTTGAGCATTACTTTCGCCGATGTGGCTATACCATATTGTATATAACTATACCATGTTGCCCCCATACCATAAGCTTGCTGCAATATTTTATACTTCGAGGGGACTTGCACTCTTATTTTCTAAAGAATAATTATCTCATTCTTGAAGAAATTCTTCGTAGAGTACAACTCCCTTCATATAAGTTTTTACGCTTTGTTCTTCGAAGAAATCACTTTTTTTTGCTTATGTACACGTTTTACCAAGTGAATTCTTCTATGAGGTAAAGCGGGCCTCTGAAGGGTACTTTAACTTTCTTTTTTTTTTTTTTTTTTTTTTGAGGAAGGTTATTTTCCAGAATAGGTAAATCACTCTTCCTTTGAAAGTTAAAGTGTGCCCTTGATGAGGATTTTTTTTTTACATAGAAAGTTGTACCTCTGAGGAGGGATTTTTTCACGTTTCAGCACTTGGAAGTTTTATTTCAATCTCGGTGAAACGTGTACCTCCAAAGAGTTGTGCCTTTGAAGGAAGCCTTTTCACGTTTCAACACTTGGAAGTTTTATTTCAATCTCGGTGAAACGTGGGCTTCCGAAGAGGTCTTTCTTCTTGATTGTGTCTCCGGGAGGTGGTTTTTTTTAGAAACATAGAAAGTTGTTCCTCTAAGGAGGGATTTTTTCACGTTTCAACACCTAGAAGTTTTATTTCAATCTTGGTGAAACGTGTACCTCCAAAGAGTTGTGCCTTTGAAGGAAGCCTTTTCACGTTTCAACACTTGGAAGTTTTATTTCAATCTCGGTGAAACGTGGGCTTCCGAAGAGGTCTTTCTTTTGTTTTACATTTCAACTCTAGTGAAGTGAAATTCCGAAGAGCGGTTGTAACACTTCAACTCCTGGTGAAATGGGCCTCCGAAGAGGGCTTTATTTTGTTTTACATTTCAACTCTGGTGAAGTGAAATTCCGAAGAGCGGTTGTAACGCTTCAACTCCTGGTGAAATGGGCCTCCAAAGAGGGCTTTATTTTGTTTTACATTTCAACTCTGGTGAAGTGAAATTCCGAAGAGCGGTCGTAACACTTCAACTCCTGGTGAAATGTGCCTTCGAAGATTGCCTGGAAGTTACTCCCTCATGGTCGGAGGGTCATGACTCCTCCAATCTTTTTTGGTTGAGTAGAGAACTTTCTTTTTTGCGGCATATGCTTCGTTTGAGGTCTTTATCCCCCGAAGAGTTGTGCCTCCGAAGAGGACTTTAGTTGTTCCTTGTCCACTTGCTTACGCTTCAGTGATCCTCTATTTTTATTTTTTTTTATTTTTTTTATTTTTTAAGCTTGCACTCCCTTCTCTTACAAGTAGCTTGTTTAATCCAAAGAAGTGTACTTCATTGCTAGGCCAGCTCACGAGAACCGACATAAGCTTCTTAATTGGATGTTTGTTTGTTCAAACTTCTCAATTTATTAGCTGAAGCCGTTTTCGGCGAAATCATTGACCGTTCAATTGAAGCACTTCTTATCTAGGATTTAAGCTCGGGAATTTTGCGACTTGGAATTTGTTTGTTGAACGATAATAAGGATCACTTGGCCTCGTAATGCGCAAGTTTTGTTTTCATTGCCTGCAAAAATTTAAATCGACACTTCAGTAATACATTCAATGTACTTTTCATATCGAAAATAAAGCAAACATGTATCAATAATAAGGAACACAAGATTTATAGTGGTTCGGCCAAGAATTTGGGCCTACATCCACTTTATAGTCTTTCATTATTCACTTGCATCAGTTTTACAATTGCTTTCAATTACAGGAATCATACATTCATAATTCTCTTTACAATATTTCAACAAACCTATCAAGTAAAGTATGGACGCAAGTGATTGCTGTTCCAAGCTCTTGGAATTTGATCTCCTTCGACAGTAGTGAGTTTGTATGTGCCGTCCAGAAGCTTTTGACCTATGACATATGGTCCTTCCCAATTTGCCCCAAACACACCTGTTGCTGTCATAATTCTCTTTAGGACTAAATCTCCAATTTCAAAGCTGCGTTGGCGAACTTTGGAATTGAAATGTCTGGCTATCCTTTGCTGATGAGATGCGATTCTGAGCTCAGCTTCTTCTCTTTTATCATCAAGGAGATCTAGTGCCTCAAGCTGTAGTTTCTCATTCTCCGCTTGATTGAAATGGACTCTTCTATGTGAAGGGACTTCGGTTTCTACCGGAATCATTGCCTCTGATCCGTATGCCAATGAAAACGGAGTATGCCCAGTCGCAGTTTTGTGGGTAGTTCTGTATGCCCATAGTGCCAGCGGTAGCTTATCGACCCAACCACCTTTTGCTCTTTCAAGTTGCTTCTTGATGGTCGACTTGATAATTTTATTTACTGCTTCCACTTGCCCGTTTGCCTGCGGATGGGCTACTGCTGAGAAGCTCTTTCGGATTTTGAATCGTTTGCAAAAATCTTGGAATTCTTCACTTTCAAACTGAGTACCATTGTCTGTAATTATTTTTTGAGGCACACCGTATCTGCAAATGATGTTTTTAGTCACAAAACTTATCATCTTCTTTGAGGTGATAGTAGCCAGTGGTTCAGCTTCTGCCCACTTAGTAAAATAATCTACAGCAACAATGGCATATTTAATTCCAGATTTGGCAGTTGGTAATGGTCCTACAAGGTCTATCCCCCATATTGCAAACGGCCATGGACTGACCATCTGCGTGAGTTCAGTGGAAGGAGCTCTAGGAATCTTGGTGAATCTTTGGCATCTGTCACATTTTCGGGAATAATCTGCTGCATCTCGATTAATTTCTGGCCAAAAATATCCGTATCGGAGAATCTTTTTTGCTAAAGTTTGACCACCTAAATGATCACCACATTCTCCCCATGCACCTCAGCTAGGATTGTTTAGGACTCTTCCCTGGATACACATCGAAGTAACGGCATTGAGAATCCCCGTCTGTACAACTGTCCATCCTGGACTATATAGCGAGAGGCTTTCCTTAGTAGCTTCTTTCGTTCTTTTGAACTTTCCGGTAAAGATCCATTGAGCAGATATTCTGTTATTGGAGTCATCCATGATTCTTGCTCTTGAGACACGCTCATGATCCAATCAATATCCATCTCATCAATGCTTGGGGTCGACAGGATCTCCACTGGAGTTAACCCCAGAAATTGAGCTTCGCCTGTGCTAGAATACTTCGCGAGAGAATCTGCTTTCATGTTTTCTTCTCGGGGAATGTGACTTATCATGTAATGATCGAAATCACCCAGGAGTTCCCAAGCCTTTGACAAGTAGGCGGGCAGATTCCCCCCTTTCGCTTGGAATTCCCTTTTGACTTGGCATACAATAAGATGAGAATCACTGAAGATCTGTAACGCTCGGATGTTTAATTCTTTAGCAATCCTCAAGCCAGCGATAAGGGCTTCATATTCTGCTTCATTGTTTGTCGAAGGAAATTCCAATCTTAGTGCATGGCATAATAATCGACCTTCAGGGGTCTCGAGTACAACTCTGGCTCCAAAACAGTAGTCGTTTCTTGCGCCATCGACATATAACTTCCATTGGATTGGGGAATCGTCGATCGTTTCCTCCTCACTGTTACCCTTATCTGTGAATTCTGCGATGAAATCTTCTAAAGCTTGTCCATTGATTGCTTTTCGGGGATGATAAGTGATGTCATATTGACTGAGTTCAATATTCCACTTTAGAAGACGACCCGAAGTCTCAGGGCGAAACAGGACTTGCTTTAAAGGTTGATCAGTGAGGACTCTGATCGGATGAGCTTGAAAATATTGCCTCAACTTCCTAGATGCAATTAGTAGGCAATAGGCGAGTTTTTCCAACTTAGAGTAATTCATCTCTGCCCCAGTGAGTCTTTTGCTGATATAGTAAACTGGATGTTGAATCCCTTTGTCTTCTCGTATCAGCGCTGCACTTAAAGCATGAGATGATACTGCCAAGTATATAAGAAGATCCTCGCCATCGCCAGGCCTAGAAAGTATTGGAGGCGTTTCCATATGGCGAATCAATTCATCAAAGGCTTTTTGGCATTCGGGAGTCCAATCGAAGTTTTTCTTTCCTTTCTTTAGGGCATCAAAGAATGGGATGCATTTATCTGTGGCTTTGGAAATGAACCGACTCAAGGCGGCGACTTTTCCATTGAGACTTTGCAATTCCTTCTTTGTTCTAGGAGCTTTGACTTCCTTTAAGGCGGTAATTTGAGCTGGACTAGCCTCAATGCCCCTAGCGCTCACGATGAAACCTAAAAACTTGCCGGATTCCACTCCAAATGAACATTTCAAAGGATTGAGCTTCATTCCGTATTTTCGGAGGACTGCGAACATGTCTGCTAAGTGTTCTATGTGATCCACTGCTTTCTTAGACTTTACTAACATGCCATCGACGTAGACATCCATAGTCTTGCCCAATTGCGGTTTGAACATAGCATTAACAAGTCTTTAGTATGTTGCCCCTGCATTCTTCAACCCGAAGGGGATAACTCTGTAGCAGTAAAGACCAATGTCAGTGATAAAGCTTGTGTCCTCCTGATCTGGCTCATGCATCATGATCTGGTTGTATCCGGAGTAAGCATCCATGAAAGATAACAATTCGTGTCCCGCTGTTCCGTCTACCAGTTGATCGATTCTGGGTAATGTGAAGCAGTCTTTAGGGCAGGCCTTGTTTAGATCTGAAAAATCGATGCATACTCTCCATTTTCCGTTGGCTTTCTTAACCAGCACTGGATTTGAAACCCAATTCGGATAGGTAGATTCTTTAATAAAATTATTTTCCATGAGCCGATCAACTTCTTCTTTTAATGTTGCTGACCTTTCTGGACCCTGAGTTCTCCTTTTCTGCTTCACAGGTGTAAATTTTGGATCGATATTTAGAGTGTGTACTGCAACTTCTGGGGATATTCCGCACATATCGGCATGAGTCCAAGCGAAAACATCCAAATTTGCCTTTAAAAAAAATATTAAGATATTCTGAATTGACGCATTAAGTTGTGAACCCACATTCAACACCTTGTTTGGGTCCTTTGGGTCAACAGGTACTGGTATTGTCGTTTCCACTGGTACCACTCTATTCTCCCCTGCACTGACTTTTCTAGGATCCATCTCTTTCCTTGCTCCGCTGTGCTCGCCAGTGCAGGGTCCGCCCTGTAATTGCTACAAGGCTGGTTCTTTGATGCGGACTGGGGCTGCCACAACCTTTCCCATTTCTCTTTTTCTGGTTTCTCATAGCTCTGTTAGATAACATTCCCGCCCCGCATTTTGATCCCCTTTTATAACTCCTACTCCATTATCTGTGGGAAATTTAATGGTGAGGCACCATGGGGCCAGGACTACTTTGAATGCTGCGAGAGTTGGACGGCCGAGGAAGGCATTATAAGCAGAAAATTCGTCGACAATCACAAAAGTTTGCTTGCGGACCACTTTTCTCTCTCCTTCTCCAAGTTCCACAAACAAATCAATAGTTCCTACCGGCTGTTTTGGCTCCCCAGTGAAGCCAGCGATTTTCTACGATGAGGCTTGCACATCAGCCATAGGGATCTTCATTTGGTCGAATGTTTTCTTGAAGAGGATATTGCAGGATGCGCCACAATCAATGAGAACTCTTCTGGCAATAGCTGGCCCGATACCAGCCGAGATAACTAAGGGATCCAAGGTAGGAGCTTCAATACCTGCAGAATCCCTGGCTCTGAACACAATATCATCATTGAAAGTTCTTTGTTGCTTCAGGGGCATAGCACCTTCCAAAACGAATACATCTTCCTCGGTTGGTACATACTTCAAAGCTCGGGTATACCTTTCCATCTCTCCCCAGCTTCTGCCTGCTGGATGAGGTCCTCCTGTAATGACATTGATAATGGGCCTTCCAGATTCATGCCCTGCAGCCTTCTCACCTGTCCTAGGCTGATGAGCAGGAGCTTGTTGCCCCTGACTAGACAAAGCAGTATTGTTGCTATTCCTTTTCACAAATTGCTGCAGCTTGTTTTCCCTTACCAACTCTTCAATCAGGGTTTTCAACTGGCGGCATTCGTCGGTCTCATGACCGGGTTGATTATGGAAGCGGCAAAACTTGCCACTCTGTATAGCCTTTTTTCCGGTTCTTAGAGGAAGAGGTTTAGGAAAATCAACAGAATCTTTAGTGGCAAGGTAGATACGCTCCGGCGTATCTGATAAAGGAGTATATTCTGATGGCTTGAAGGATCGAGGCTTCTTCAGATTACCTTGTTTCTTCCCATTGTTATTTTCCCTTTTTTGCCCTACAGATTCATTCTTGCGTGGAGCAACAGTGTTATCTTCAGCTTTTTCAAACATTGCCTTTACCGGTACGGGGCGGCTTTCCAGGCGTATGAATTCATCTGCTTTTTTATAGAATTTTTCAAGGGAATTTGGTTCCTTCATGTTTAGCCATTTTCCAAATTCGCTCGACTTGTCGATGGCCCTCATCAGATAGGTCAAGATCATCCGTGGTTCTGCATTGTCTACCTCGGCCAGCGCTATATTAAAGCGATTCAAGAAAGATCTGATAGTTTCACCTGGATTCTGCTCTAAACTTGACAACGACATAATATCTTTGGCTTTTGAAGCATATAGTCTGAACTGCTCCTTGAATTTCCGGGTCAAGTCCGAAAACTGATCAATAGATCGGATTGGTAGCTTGGTGAACCACAGTAGAGCCACACCTTCTAGATATACAGGAAAATATCAGCACTTTGTCTCATCAGAGGCTCTGGCACCTGTCATGTGCCAATCATACTTGTATAAGAATTCGTTCGGATCGCTTGTCCCCTTGTAAGCTGGAATGGTTGGAGGGACAAACTTCCTTGGGAATTCAGCCTTTAAGATTTTCTCAGTAAATGGAGTTTTACTTGGGGCGAAACCCCATTCTTTCTCGTCTTCAACCCTCTGCATACTCTCTTTCATGATTTGTCGGACCATCCCAGAAAGATACTCCTCATCATGTCGAGTTCTAGATCCACCAACCTCAGGAAGTGTTTGTTCAAAGGGGCTAGCAGCCCTTTCAGGAGCATTCCTTTCTTCAGCATCATGAATGTTGCCAGCAAAGTTCCTTTCATTACCTGCCGGTTGACGGCTTGCCCCAAGTAAATCGTTCAGCCTATTCAGAATTAGGGCATTTTGGGCATTCTGAGCCTCGAATTGTGCATTTTGGGCATTTATCTGCTGGTTCAGCCCTAAGATTGCAGCATCCAGCTCTGCCTTTGTAACTCCGACAGCTGGAGTGGCTTGATTCGATACAAGGGAAGCGGAGGTTCCCTCTTAAGCATTTCCAGATCTGACAGATCTACTTTTCCTTCCAGGAGCCATAATCTCGGATAGACTTCTGTTTTTCAAGGAAATTCTCTCTACAAATCTCTGTGAAGCAATGATGATAATTCACCTGAGTTCGGTTCTTCTCAGTGAAAGCACCAAAAATGTTAACGCTAAAATTTGAACGCTAACACCCCGGTGTATGAAGTGAGATTGTGAAAGCACCACCCGATAGCTCGGGAACAGATAATAAGCAGATAATAGCGAAAAAAAGTAAACAACAGCAATTTTATAGTGGTTCGGCTTTAGAGAGAGCCTACGTCCACTTTGAATATCTTTATTGACGATTTGATTACAAGTCGATGCAATTACACTTTGATTACAACACACTTCGAGTTACAAGTGACTTAGAACAAGTGGCCTAAACTTCAATGTCGATCCAAATCTTTGGACTCATGTTGGGCATGTATGATTTCTTTGTGAAGTTCCTTGAAAGTGTTGAAGTAGTTCAGAATGCAACCGAGTAACGGCGCTTGAAATGAATGTGCCAAAAAAAGTCCCTTGAATGTTGGAGGTGGCCATGTATTTATAGGCAAATTTCTGGGCTGGAATTGTTAAGTCATGAATCGTGACCGACTCAGGATGAACCGTGACCGACTCACATATCACGAGTCAGCAAGCAGTGGCATAGATGAAATGGCATTGATCTTGTTCCTCGTATGCTTAGGTCGCCAGCGACTTATGATAGGTCGTTAGTCACCTTGAGTCGTTGGAAAACCTGAGTCGTTGGAAACCCTGAGTCGGTCTGCCCCATAAACCACTAACTAGTTAAACCACTCTGCTCCTCTAAGGCATTAACTCGTTGAGTCGTTGATCCACTGAGTCGTTATGAACCTTGAGCAGATGAGTCGGTCCAGTCCTTGAGTAGATGAGTCGGTCCAGTCCTTGAGTCGTCTCGTATGAGCCGTGAACTTCGTTGAGTCGGTAACTCAATGAGTCGGCCTGTATTATGAACCGTTAACCTCCATGAGTCGTTCCATTCCTCTAAGTTGCCTTGAGCCCTAGCTCGCCAGCCAATTGAGTGCTACCAGTTGAGTCGGACCTTTCCTTAAGTTGCTGAAGCCCTTTGAGTCGTAAATCCAATGAGTCGTTAAAGACCTTAAGTGGATGAGTTGGCCCAAGTTTCAACTCGTTGGCAGAACAGGGTTAACAATCCCTTCATTCATTTATCTTAATTAATCACCCTGGATGAATCATCCTCCAATTACATTTTAAGTAAGTACCTTTCATTAATTTCACAATATTAAATATTCTTTCCAAATTCAATAAGTAATCTTAATTACTTCATAAATTAGTTAACTATATCAATTACATTAATCCTTAATTATTTATATTAATTAATTTCTCATAAGTTAATTAGTACTGATAAATTAGTCTCACTAATCAATCTTTAATTTCGTCATTGATTATATAAATTTATTATTTCCCATTTACTTTTCACTTTTCCCTAATTTTAATTTAATTACATTAAATAATTAGTCATTAACTAAACCAAAATATTAATTATTCTTGATTTAACTCATCCTGTAATCACCTACCTTTTTGTTTACTTTATTAAATAATTCAATTATTTCTTAATTAATCACCGTAATTAATCTCTTGATTAATTCCATAAAGTAATTATATTTTATTAATTTCATTTAGTGATTACCTAACAAACCATCCAATGATTATTCTAAATTAATTAAATTCAATTAATTAACATAAACCTTAATTAATTAATTCAACCTTTAATTATTAAATTAATTAACCCAAATCATTAATTTATTGAATTAATTAGTTAATTATCCGTTTATCTCTTCACTAAGTAACATACTTAATAAATTACACTAGGTGTTTTCCTTCAATTAGTTAGACTAATTAATTATCTCAAAATTAACTACGTTAATTAATTAATTGATGAATTAATCATTTACTAATTACTAATAAATGATTCAACCACTTTTTTTTTCTTTTTTCTTTTACATTTTTAAAACTTTTTAAACTTGCAAGCAAATTCAAGAACAATGTAACCAGATCACAAAATCAAAACAACCGGGCTAACACCCAAAACCACGCGAAATTCACAGGTACCCCTTCAACAATCATTTCAAATCATTCGCAACCAACTCATTCACAGATGCACCAAAGAAAATTTATCCAAACTTAACTTATAAAGAGAAAATAAAATAAAAATTATATTTCTCACTGAAGCTCGGTCGCAAGAGCCCAGACAGTTGGCATCCCTATCATTGCCGAAATCCACCTTCACTGTCTCCATAGCTCGTCCCCTATGTAGTCGTGCCCTAGCCGAGGCACGTCTCGTGCCCTTGTGATCTTCCCCTCTCACGAAGCAGCGCTCGAATGTCATGCAGCTCGAAACCACGTCACTCCCCTTAAAGTCGCAACTACCACCCTGAACGTGCCACATCGGGTCGCGATTCAAGTCGACGACCTTCCTCTTGGATGCTCGCAAGCCATGTGAAACTCCATCGGTACCGAGACGCCTAAAATCGAGTCACGTCCTTCGGCCCAGAAGCGCCGATCCTCTTCCTCCGTGCGTGACTCAAAAGCGCGATCGATTGATCGATCAATTTCGTGCCTCCCCCCTTTTCGACTTCCATGTGAATGCAAGGGCTTCGGCCAATATTATTTTAACTGAGGGAAGCGGCCCTTGATTTAATTTGTTTTTTTTCGTTCGAAATAATTTTTGATGGTCGGATAAGGAAGGAGACGAAGACGTATTAAAACTTGGAAATGGCTTCTCGAATACGCTTGTTGGAAAGAAAATATCTCTGACTAGTGTACTTTTAAATTTTATTATATTATAAAATTTACAAATGTCCCGCTAAGCATAACGCGAAATTCCGGACCCCGTATCAGACATACCGACAGGTGTTTATAAGGTTTTACCCGCATTCCGAACCCAATGGATTCGGTAGCTAATTTGATCATATACGCGTGTTACAGAAGTAAACGATCAATTTAAATTAAATCGATTAAAATAAATTCGAAGCGTTTTGAGCTGCCAGGGTCAAACGACAACTCCGATTGCTACAAAAATTGAAATCCGATAATAACTAACTATAACAGATCCAATGGAATTGATTTCTTCAAATTCCGAGACTGTGCCTCGGAAGACTATTTTAAATTCAATTTAAACGATATATTTAAAAAAATTGAACAAACCACCTTTAAATTGAATTTCAACCATCCTATTACCTTCAGTATTCATCATTATAAATTTATAAGCCTTCAAATTATTTTTAACAGGTTTAAAACTCCAGACTCAACATTTTACCCAATTTCAAATTATATAATTCAATATTTAAGCTATGTATTCAATGATTTAATTATCAAGTAAATATCGATACCTTGAATTCAAGTTAAAATAAACTTTTAAATGTTTAAAATCAATTTAATTATTCCATTTTAAATTGTTAAAATTTCTGTGTTGTCACAAATTGGTTTAATCGATTTAATTTAAATTTGATCGTTTATTTCCGTAACTCACACAGATGATCGAATTAGCCTCTGAAACCTATTCCATTGTGTCCGGAATGCGGGGAAACCCTCGAAACGCCGGTCACCTCTTGAGATTTGGAGTTCGGAAAAATTCGAGTGAATAGTGCTTGAAATTTTTTCTATAAAAGCACCTCAACTTTCACATTTGCAAAAGAAACGCTCACTCTTTCTTCTGCCGGCCCTAGCTATTTCAATGGCCGAAATTAACTTATCTTCTCCCCTCAAAATCTTCAAATCTATCAACTTTCACACGAAACGTTCAACTAACAAATCGTAGAGCTAAGTGAGATCTACAAATCCATTTGGAGATGATCAAGTTTAGCGAAGCGTATTGGAGGCTAGGGACTCGTGTAGTGGACACGTTCTAGTCATTGGATCTCGTGCTAGGGGGGCCGAGCTCTGGGAGGTTGCAGGCATAGGCAGGGCTTGGCCGTGGCTCCGAAATGGAAGTAGTCGATCAAGCAAGAACGTGGTGTGGAGGTCGCGTGCATTAGGGTTTGGGCGGCATGTTGGGGTCACGGTCGCGTATCACGACCTGGAGAAGAAGAAGAAACGCTTACGAGCGGCCAGATTCCCATCAAGCTGAACTTGCGGCCCTGATCGTTTTAGGTTGAAAAATATAATAAATTTGTTATTAAATTTTATATTATAGATTGTATGATGTTTAAAAGTGTATAACTTTGTCATACGAGGTTGAAAAATTAAGAAACAAGCCGCGTTGGCTTCGTTTTGTCGAGCGCTACACGATGGAATGGTTTGGAGTCATTTGGAGCTAGTGTGAATTTCGAGTAAAATTAAACGCACGTTTAATTTTATTCGAAACAAAACGCTACAACTATTATCGAAAACTCAAGGTGAGAACTTCTCACTCAATCGAATTGTTTCGATTTAAATTTTAAATAGTTAGATTTAAAATTGCTTGATAGTGTGATTGGATGATAGTTATTATCTGTTGTATTGAAATAGACCCTATACGCCGTATATTAAGCGGATGTTATTTATTAAAAACATACACCGCGATAATTCCAACTTGTATGGAATTGGTATTATATATGTACTTGGAGTTGATTTCCCGAATTATATAGCGGATGAGACCCTATTGCGCCGTATAATAGCGAATAATATTTTATAAATCCCATATACCGCGATATTCCGTCTTGAAGCGGAATTGGTATTGTACTAACATCTTTGGACGCAGGGAAACAGGTTAGAGGGATCCAACTGGATTCCTCAAATATTTGAATTTGTTTCAATGTTGTGTGTTGATCTATTTATTGATCTATTCATAATCTATGTGATTATCTTTGTGATTGAAATCGTTAAAGGCTAAATTTTAGCCGAATATATATTTTGGTATCGTTAGATGCCAAAAATAAATAAAATTTGATTTTTGAAAATTTAAGTTGAGAATTTATAGTAAAATTTAATTTTTTAATTGATTCATTTTAAATGAATAAACGTTGTAATTTTTATGTTATAAAAATTATAATTTTTGTGAAATATAACCGAAATGTGATTTTTGAAATAAGTAGTTGATTAATTTATAAAATGGTTTAAATTGGGATTTTTGAATTATTATCAATGATTTATATAAAAGATTTATAAAATTGATATTTATAAATTAAAATATTAGAATTATAAAACGAGTTTTTATAAGTATTAAAATAAAGTACAAATGGATTTCATAAGTGGATGAAATCTATAGTTTTATAAATTATGAAGTAAAATGAAAAGATATTTGTAAAATAAAAGATTTATAAGTAATTAACTTATAAATTGGATTTTGGCGTGTAAATGGGATATGGATAGAAATTTGTTAATAAAGTGATTTTATGAGTAAAGTTGTTATAAAGTATAAATAGAATTTATAAACGTTGTTTTATAAATCCGAAATCAACTTATTTTGATAAGTTTTATTATTAGGGCTTATTAATGGTAATATATCCACGATTTGGACAGTGGAAAATCCTTTAAATAAAATATGTAGAAATTGAATATGGTTAACGAAGTATATTCATGATTTTGGACGGTGAATAATATATTAAAGAAATATTTTAGGAAAGTGATATTTTAAATAGAATTTAAAACGATTTAAAGATGTTTTAAAATGAATTAAGTACCGAAACCATAGATTTCAACATTCGTTGTTGAAATAAACGTTTCGAGAAATAAAAGGAAATGGTGTACTATAACACCGTTGTTATAGTAAATGATTTCCGAAAGGAAAAGTTTTGTATAGTATTGGGGTTTATATATCTATCTTAACTTCGAATCCCTATACTAGTGATTTTGGATTGTCGTAATGATGTTTTACGCAACATTCGTTTTGACTCAAACAAATGTGTTTAAGAAGATGTTTTCCTTAAAGAATAAAATATATACTTAATTGTGATTTAAGTATATTGAATGTTTTCCAAATATTGAAAATAAATAGATTGGTGAATTACTTATTATTAAATAAGTATGGAAATGTTTTTCAATATGAAGTGAATGTTTTGAGATTATAGCTTTTAAAGATAAATTGAAAGTGAATAATTGAAGTCGATTTCAAAAATCGTATAAAAAAGTGAATATTTGGAAATGTAAATTCACAATGGAAATTTATAAGGGAAATTAGTTTTAAAAATAAACATTGATTTATTTTTAAAAGTGTGGAAATAAATTTACGGATTTGGAACGTAAATTTAATAAACCGGTAAGGATTTATTTGATTGGTTTAAATGAACCATTTTGAAATGAAAGTTGTAAAGGTGAAAATTGATTTGAAATTTGTTTTCAAATAGTTGAAGTGTGGAGATTATATCTTGTAAAGATATTTTGAAAATAAATAATTTTGGAAATTATTTGAAATCGGGTGATGTTGTGAATATTGATTGATAGTTAAATAACGAACTATCAATATTGACCCTTAAATGGCTATTTGTTGTGAATTGGTTTAAATTGAATGCTATACTTATTTTAAATTATTGCGCTCGTTATTCGGATTACCCATTACGAATAGTGATACGACGTAATGGATAACATTGAAGACCGGGTATTTGTGAAAACGATAGGATGACCTATCGATTGTCTCTACACCGTTAGCTACGTTATGGAGATTTTCTTTGTGATGGGAAATTCGATCGGGATTGTGAACACACAGATTTCAAGGGCATCTTTTGAAGTGCCTTCGATTCTGTTCGAACCCGGAACAGACTTGTATGGTTACGTGTCTGACGTTACATTTTGAGACATAAAGAAGATTTCTTTCAAATACATTTCTGTTGGCGACGGAGAATTTATTCTCTTAGCTTAACACCCTTCTCTAAAAGTACGAGCTCATAGGTTATGTAGTTGAAGGTTATCAGCGATATACTCCCAATTTGGTAATGTGGCATGCTGAGTGTTGTTGTGTGATGATTATTCATTGCTCATTTGTTGATCAAAGCGTGGCTTTCTGAAAAAGCGTAGCTTTGTGGACGAGACTTCGTCAGACCACACACCCCGGAAATGGTCAAAACAGGAATATGCAGCAAGGTTACGAGGGTCGCGCCCTTTCGGGTATGTCATTTCCTTCTGGAAAAGGGGGGTGTCAGGTATGGAGCCCTGACGCCTAACCTATGTGGTTGCTCCAATCTCATTTTCTGTGTGGTTGTTGCTTGGTGATAGAGGGTCCTCGGATAAAGGTCCCAAAGGTCCGAGGAGTGGCATACTCGAGTAGTAGTTACCTAGTTACAAAGGTAACCCGACCTTGTGTTGGCAGAGATCCGGTTAGGTTCTCGGGACGTCCCGCCAGAGGCGATCCTATGTGGTAGTAAGAAGTACCTTAGCTAACCATTGGTTGGAAATCCAATTCCCAATACGAACCCAGTACGGTTTTAGTCGTATAACCTGTCATTTACTTGTGGTTGTCACCACTGTTTAAATGGTAGCTATAGTAGGCATAGTTCGAAATGTCTATGCTGGCTAAGATTTATATTCTATTTTCGAAATGCTTTCAACACTGTGCACTAATAACAATATCAAAATTGATTTGTTTTGCATAGTACGCATCTTTGACTATCATAAGGAGAAATCTCCTCCAATTCTAAGTTTGCATTATGTGTGTGCGGGGAGGCCTTATGGTAGTTTCATTTTCCAAAAGCATTGTGGATATTTTCCACTTCTATTGTTGTTGTTGTTTTAAAAGATAAAGAACTGTTTTGAGTTCTCACACCATTCCTATGACTGACCTGGAGTTTGTTGTTCTCTTCCTAAACTCTGGGTGCCCTAAATTTTCCACAC
Source organism: Allium cepa (assembly GCA_030765085.1). Taxonomy (NCBI): domain Eukaryota; kingdom Viridiplantae; phylum Streptophyta; class Magnoliopsida; order Asparagales; family Amaryllidaceae; genus Allium; species Allium cepa. The sequence goes on from CM060939.1 coordinate 904,917,072, forward strand.
GGGCAGTCTAGAGTCAGGTTATCAGGTCGTTCTGGATTCAGAAGTTCTTTGGAGCTCAAGTGGCGAGCTGGATGGCGAGACGTATTACTTGTATATGATATTATCTTTCCGATGTGTATTTCACTTGTACGGACATGTTTTGTATAGCTGTCCACTGTTTGGTTGTGTTGTATATTATTGTTGCACACTCTTATAATGTAATGTAATAACTGATATAGTTCTTTGTTTTAAAGATTATTCATTTATCTATTATATGTTGTTCCGCTGCGACTGTGAGATTCTGATATTGTTTCTGTTCTATTTCCTTATTTCTTCTATCCTTTTCTTCTACCTCTTCTTTTTAACCCTAACGATTCGGTTTTCCTGCATTCGATTATGCGGCATTTGATACAGTGGACGTAAGAATGCCGACCTTCGGATCCCGACAAAATCGCGCTCGTTACAACTATATCATATTATTTTTCAAAATATACAATCGTTAATAATTTTTCAACATTGAATGTATATGTACCTTACAAAATTGGGTTTATGATAGCATTGAAATGCTTGATACATGATGCAAACTTATTAGTTGTATGTTTTCACAAACTCAAACTGCTTGGTTTATAATATATGGTTTTTGTGTGATCATGTAAACTAAAAGTACTTGGTCTGTGTATACGGTTTTTATGATTTGTGATATTAATTTTTTACATTTATTTTTCTTATCGTTTCTGCCAATGACATGTTATTGACATATAATTCAAAACTAAATACAATAATTTTCCAAGTTATACATTTTTACTAAGTTCACATGTCACCATAGACATACACACATGAAAATTACAGTCCGAACATATATGGTTTTCCATCTAATGATTCAAACTAACTCAATAATGACTGTGTACTAATTCTAATACTTACATATAGTACTATACCAATGTTTCTAATTCTTTCCTGTAAATAGCATATTCTGATTATTTTTCAAAATAATATAAATATTTTAACAGCAATAAATATATTTTTGTCATACCCGTGTGCGAAGCACATGTCGCACTAGTATGTTAAGAAAAAGAGGATATCGATTTTCTTCATTATTGTGCTTTATACATAACTTTTATTTCACTTTGGCCAAGCATTTCGGTCCTACGCTATAAGCCAAATAAATCAATATGTCAATATACAGTTACAAGGTAAAGACAGCATGGGTCCATGCATCCAAGTTATTTTAATTCTCTTTCTCGAAATATATGTTTGTGTTGCAGTTCCTGCAAGCTTGACTCAAACAGGTATCCATACATGTAGTAAATATTATCTAATATGGCCAAAGTTTTAAGAAGCTCGACACCTGATCTAAGCTCGACATCTAATAGAATCTCAAAATCTGATACGCATGAAACCTCCTGATACACATTTGATGTCTCTTAATTTAAATTTTTGACAAATCCAAACCATTTTCAGAACTTAATAACCACTTGTCTATATCCACGACCATCTCGAGACCTTACAAATTCGACGCTGCTGCTATCTGTGAACTCGACACCCTTTGACATTATAGGCTCGACATGCCTCGTCCCGATTCCAACTCCACATGCCCTATTTCTGTTTTCTGTTGTAATGAAATTGATAGCAATAAGCAATTAGAGCGATTAAATTTAAAATTTCCTATTTGATCCATAATTCCTAATTTGCAAACAAAATTGGTTGCTGTCAGATGATAAGGCTATCGAAGAAAAAGTTGTCGAATGCCGAATGGTGATTGTGTTGTTTAGTGTCGAATGATGACGTGCTATCGAATTATGAAGGAAGAACGAATTATTGGATATCAACGGATGAAAGAATTGTTGGATGTAAAAAAGGAAACAAATTACTTGATGTCGAAGATGAAACAAATTGTTTGATGCCGAAGGTGGTACAAAATATACATGGTGATGGCTTGTTTATTACCTACTTTAAACATTGATTGCAGTAAAGTTTAAAAACTCAAAATAGTCAGATTTGAAAAATCCTTTAAAATCAAAAAATTAAATTGTATATGCGAAGGTTCGGACCCTTCCCTACCACTAAAATATTAAATGAAAAATTGGTTCTGTACCTAAGATGTTATGCACGGAGGCATATTCAAAAAAACTCCAATAATAGTTTCGAATTATTTAAGAAATCGTTTGAAATTTAAATCACGCGTTTAGGAGTATAATAGACAAGTCAAAATATGTCATAGATATTAGTTTATTGTCATTAGGTGCAATAGGCATGTGTACAAGTCATATCTCTTGTTCAATATTAAGGTGTTACAAAACAAGTCAACTACGCAAAGTTCTAACTGTCCATGTCCTTATATGTATAGGTCCATGCCTTCTTCTTCTTTGTCATTTGTCATTTTCCAATAAAATGACTCATAAGAACTTGAGAAGGCTTATAAAAAGTTCCGGTCCAAATGGTGATTTATGCTAAGAAAGAGAAAGAAGTTGGAACAGTGTGAGGCTTATGGCTGTAGAAGCTCGACATCCCTTATGTTGTAGAAACTCTGCATCTCTTTTGCTGTAGGAACTTTAAATCTCTTTTGCTGTAGAAACTCTACATCTCTTATGGATGTAGAAACTCTGCATCCCTTATGACTATAGAAACTCTAAATCCCTCATTCTATAGAAACTATACATCTCTTATGCTATCTTCAAGCTCAACAACCTCTTGCCCCACTTTTTTTGTTTTTTTAGGCACCCGATAACCCATGAATTCTTATAGGCTCGATATTTGTCTTTTAATGTTTATGCATCCTCCTATTGACTTAGTTGCTTCTTTTTCCCTTGATTATTCTTCTAGCATAGCAGTATAAATACGTGGATAACATTTGCCCCGCCCTTGTATAAAAGAAGCTTTTTACACTTTAGTTTAAAACCAAAGATTGTTGTTCTTCTTTTGTTTCTCTGATGACTTTTATTGTGGAGTCGCTTTGTTAATTTCTTCTTGTGCCCATTTGATTTGTTTCTTTCTTCTTTTACATCTATGAATTGAACAATCATGTCCTTTGCGCTGTTGGTGGTCTTTTTGATGTATAGCCAATAGCTGCTGGAATTAACAATAGCTTACTTGACTCATTTGTCTCTCCAAAATGTTAGGGAATATTCTGATCTCTACAGTGACCCTGTCTTCATGACAATTTTATCTTTATGATCTGACTTTCTTCTTCCTACTTGAATCATTTTTTGTACTTTGACTTCTTTCCTTTCTTCTTTTCCTTACACAAAGTAATTCTTCCTTTTCTTTCTATACATACTTTTTACAACCTCTTTTTTTAACGTAACTTTCCATTTTCAACTCTCCTTTTTATTCTTCTTATGAAGATTGGAAGTTCCTCATTGAAAATTCTTATCTGAAATTTTTTAGAAAAAGCTTTTGAAATTTGTCAAAAATATCTTTAGAGAAGAAAATACTTCCTAAATTTGTAGGAAATTTACTCTGTCTTCGTTAAGAAACCAAATATCTCATAAATCATAAGCGGTTTTATAATTTCTTGAATAAAAAATTATGGGTTTAGATTGAGATTCTTATAAAAATTGATAGTTCATGAACTATTATGATAAACCATCTTTCGGATTTTTTTAGTAAAATGACTTCAAACATTAATTTGGAAGAAAAAAACTTACAGAGGATTTTTGAGGTTAGAAACTTTACCTGAATATGACAAGATCTTTACATGATCACTCTTCACATTTCCTTTTCAGTCGGTTGGAACTTTTGATTTTTTTGATGACTGGTCTTTGTCATACTTTTCTTTCAAATTGATATTTATTCGGATTTCGAGTAATGCTTCCTTTTGAATTTGGTGTCCTAACCATAGATGCTAGGTTAGTTCATCTTTCTCTAAACACATATCCATGCAGTTTACCATAGAATATGTCTTAGGTTCTTTTTTTAGTTGATTTTTCACAATCCTTTTAGATATTATAAGAGTTTGAAACTTTCTGGTGCGTGACTGCCCACCCTTGGGCTTACTTTTTACACTGTCTCCTTAATCAATCTCCTAGAATCTTAACATAGGATTTTCTTTATATTAACTTCTTACGCCAGTTGCACTGATGATAACTTCTTATCCTTATAAGGTAAATGTTTTCATGGGCAGATCACTTTGTTTAGTTATCATTATTATGACAGTTTTTCCAAAGTAAATGACTTTCCCTCAATTTGGATTTCTTGAATGATAACATAATGATTTTTTCTTTGTCGAATGAGGTCATATAAGAAAGAAAAGCTATCCAATATTTCCTTTAATGATTTTGTTTAGGACCAAATTGGTTGTGTTTGATTGCATTTCTTCTTAGAAACAGTTTTGATATATCCTCAAGATGAAATTACTTTCGTTTGATTGACGACTTTACATTGGTTGTCCCTTTTATACCTTATAGTTATTGATTTAGGCTCCATTTGATTCGTTTTGTCTCTTCTTTGGGCTTTGGACTTCTTTGTCCCATTTTATTCCTTTGTTGAGGATTTATGCTTTGTGTAACATCCTAAAAATTTGTTAATTTAAATTTGGTAGTTTATTTGAACTTTTGAAATTAATTTGAAAAAGTTCAAAAGAAATAAAATATTATTAATATTAATAAAACAAAGATATATGGATTCAAATAGAGTAATTGGTAGTTTAAGCTTTATATAAATATATATCAATAATTATAACAATTTTTAAATTAAGCACAAGGGTATAAAATAAAACAAGACAAGAATTAAAGTATGCTGCTGTGAATTTTATATGAGCAAAGCAAACCAATACAAATAACTAAAACTATTTATTTTATTTAGCAAAGCAAACCAAATATAAGTGTTTATGAATATTATACAAGCCAGGAGATATTAAAAAAAACAATAAAACAAAAGTGTAGGCAAGAAGATAAATATCATTAAATAAAACAAAAATGTACTTACAAAAAAGAAAATAGGATTGCATGTTAACAGGAATGGAAGCCTAAGCATTTAATGCTTTCTTTATAGCATAAAAACAGGTGAATTCGAATGTAATGAAAATCATTACGGCCCCAAAGGGAATTTGTCTGGTCAAAAAATGTAGGCAAAGAAATAAAATCTGAGCAAATAAAATAATAATAATATAACAGAAAACGTTTAACTAGTTAACACCTACCTCCCTTGTACAAAGTTTTCCTTTATATACACACACCCATATTCATTTCATTTCGTTCAAAAAAACATCGTAAACTTAAAATATAAACATCACCATATTTTCAAGTTCAAAAAAAAAAAACAGAAGAAGATCCAGGAAAATCAATCAGCAGTTTTCCAATACAAGAGCAGTTCTCTGTTTCAAATTTTTTTTCAAGTGAGTAATCATCAACTTTAAGGCTTTAAGTTAACAGTAAAGATGATTCATTTATTTTATGGCATTATATATGTTTATCTTTGAATATAATTCTGTGTATATATAGGTTACTCTGTATGTTGATCTTATCTGTTATGGATTACTGGGTTGATTATCATTCAAACTCAAATTGTTTTCAACTGAATCATTGTAAAGCTTTCAGTTTTTATTCAAACAAGATGTTAAACCTAAATCAAGAATTTTAAACACTGATCAAATCATGTTTGTAAGATATCACTACTGTCATCTTGTTTTACAGGTAATCAAGTAATATTTTGATAAAGTTGATTGTTGTAAAATATTAATTCAAGTTCATAACTTGAATTCTCACCACAATTTATGATTTTTAAAACAAAAACGAAGATATTTTGGTTTAGTATTCTCAGAGTAGTTTGTATTGGAACAAAAATTGCATTTTTACAAATTTATGACAATCGAATCAATAATAAATGTTGAAATTTTGTTTGAAGCTGTTTGCGCCAAAATTGGTCACAAACCCCAAATACCGTGAAAGCACCAGTGTATGAATACAAATCAACAATATTCAAAAACAAATAACAGATCTCAGCAAATAGCAAGCAGCAAATCAGAAATAATGAACAGCGACACAAGTTTTATAGTGGTTCGGCTATCTCCGGCCTACGTCCACTCCAAAGTTTTATCCTTTTATTAATTATCCTTGCTGGTTACAAGTGATTACAGCAGTTACAAAGTTCAAATTCGAAATAAATGGTAGTAATGATGATGTGGAATGATTCTGGCAGCGTCCGGGCGTGCTTGTTCTCTCCAAATTCTTCGACCCCTTTTCTGAATGACCAGGGGCTCTATTTATGGGCGTTGGAGGCTGATATTTCGCTGAAAACCCGATAGACCACTTCTGGCACATGAGGGGGCCCACATGCTCGGCCTTAGAAGACTTGGGTCCACTTTGGGATCGATTCGAACTCCATTCGAATCGATCATAAAATTACTCAATCGAGCTGAAACTTGGTGTGAACATTCTTCAACATGCATGTAAGCTCCTGTAAAAATTTCATTGCATTTGGATCAACGGTTTGGAAGATATGATCGATTTGAGATCAAGGATTCATGCGCTCTTCCTGGTTCGAACCCATGCTTTGAATCCATTTTCTTCGACTTGATCCAAAGCGCGTGCGCATCGATGTCGTGTCGCGAAATCCCTGGGTTGATCCGCCTTTGTCTCCGAGTTTACTGGGTCGAATCCATGGTTTTAGCCGCCTTGACTTAGTGGTTTCCCAACTGAATGGTTTTCGAGGCAAGCCATGGGATGGAGTCGAAGTAAGGTTTCAGGATGGATTCGAAGTGTCTTGTCTTGAGGGGTTTAAAGTAGAGGACGTTCGATGGATCCGTAGCAAGGTTGGGCTTATGGGTTTGAGTATATCTTCTGCCGATGGATACGAAGTAGGTTTCACCTCATGGATTCGAAGCATTACAACCTGATGGATACGAAGGAGCCAAAGTCCACCTGCCATCGATACGAACGTATCGATTCGAAACATTTCATTTCTTCCCATCCTAACCGATGCGAACTTCACTGAGCCGAACCCATACTGATCGATACGAACGGTATCGATACGAAGCCATTACCTCCTGATCGATACGAAGTGCATCGATTCGAACCATCCTTGTGCCATGCCTTCGATCGATGCGAACCTAATGGAGTCGAACTGAACAAAACCTGATGGGTTCGTATCTGATGGATTCGAAATGTGCACCACCTTAACCCCTCGATGGATTCGAACAACACGCCTCTCCTACCTTGCATCGATCATAACTCCTGCATATGAACTCCGATTAACCAGAAATTTGAAATATAGCCTTTCCTAATTCTTATCATCATCTCCAATCAATTTCATCCCAATCGGAGTTCAACCAAATTTTGACGACATCGATCGCCGCCTTGCTTTCAATCGATCTCTAATCCCAATATCCATCATCCCTTGCCAACTTGTTGATATTCAAATTTTGACCAAAAAGTGGGATAGCACTTTGCCCCCCAAAACATGCCTTGTGATAAGAAGGCGTGTTTTGAATGGTTCCGATTCCAATATCCAAAGTTCATGGCCATACTGCCAGAGTGTGTCATCCATGACTGTTCCAAGTTGATGTCCAATTCCAAATCTAATAACCAAAGCCTTAGCCAATGCCTTATTCATCCGAACTCGACAATCGAGTCCTAATCCATCCTTATCCAATAGCCAATAACCGGATCCACGAGCTCTCCGGGTCTATATCCGAATCCATAACCTCTCCAGGCCCTTGCCAAGCGTAATCCACACCTGACGACCGTGGTCCAGTGTCCCTGGACGTTGAGCTAACCACTCCGGGTACTTACCAAGTGCAATCCACACCTGACGACCGTGGTCTTGTGTCCCTGGACGTTGTGCAAAGCCATGGCTTAAGTCCTAAGCCGAATCCTGGTCTCTCCGGACCCTTGCTAAGCATAGTCCATACTCAACGACCTGAAAATAACAATTGATAATACAGGTCCTAAGTCCTAGGCCGAATCATGGTCACTCCGGACCCTTGTCAAGCATAGTCCATACTTGACGACCTGAATGAGCCAATTTACCATGTTCGATCAAAGTGACTCACCCTTAGCCAGGCATAATCCATACCCGACGACCGTTTATCAAAACCCAGATAAAAATCCAATCAAAATCCAATTCAGAATCCAAATCCCAAAATCCAAATCAAAACCAAAGAATCAGAAATCCAAACCAGCATCCAAAACCGAAAACAATCATCCAAAGGAAAATCCAAATCAAAAATCAAGCAAAACCAGGAGTTCAATCCAAACTCCAAAACCAAATCCAAAAAGAAAAGCAGTGTCCAATCAAAAAGCAAAAGATAAATTTCACAAACCACAGCATCGCAGTTTATCATCATTCAGAGCATGCTTAGGGGCTATTTCCGTCCCCATACATGTGTAAATGACTAGGTTGCTCGCCAGTAGTTCGTTACTTATTTCATATTATCCAGATCAGTGGATGATCAATCGACCATCATCCCTAGGCCTCACATCATCACGGTGTGAGGTAGTCGGTGGTTGCTCCTGCTCCACCGTTGTATTCCGAGTTCCAAAATATTGCTGTAACCGTCCATTCCTTACATGTTCCTTGATTATATCCTTTAAGTGCCTGCAGCTGTTGGTATCATGTCCATTTAAATCATGAAAGAGGCAGTGCCTTCCTGGTGTCCTTTCCTGTTCCGATGGTTCTCTCCTAACCGGCCTCCGGTAGGGAAGGCGATTCCGAGTATCCAGGTATATCCGCTCTAGCGTCTCGTTCAATCCTGTGTATGCGGAAAACTTTGGATCCTTCCATCGCTTCCTAGCGTTTCCAGAATCATCATCCAACTTCCTTTTCCCTTTGTCTTTGTCCAAGCTTTTGCTGAATGGTCCTCCACCCTCAGTTGCATTAACCTTTTTCACCTTTAAATCCGTACTCGCATCCTCTTGCCGAAGGAACCTTTCTGCCTCGTGAAAGAATTCGTCGAAATCCTGTGGGGGATCTCGTATGAGAGATACCTTGAAATCCGAGTCCTCCCTGACTCCTGATAGTGCTGCCATTAAAACCATCGATGGATCAGGCCGATCCATCGAAGCGACTGCCGCACTGAATCGAGTTAGGAAAGCTCTAAGCGATTCATCCATCCTTTGCTTTACCAATGTCAATGTCATCACATTCTTCGGCCTCTTGACGTGTACCCGAAACTGTCCCAAAAACCTTTCCACCAATTCCCTCCAGGTCCTGATAGATCCTTCTCCCAGCCGCCTAAACCACATCGCAGCTAAGTACGTCAAATACAAAGGGAAGCATTAGGCCATCACTTCCTCAGATGCCCCCAGCACCTCCATTTGTCTAGTGTACCTCATCAAATGATCAGTTGGGTCTGCCTTGCCATCATATACCTCCACGCTAGGTAGCTTGAACTTAGGTGGGTTCTGAGCCATTCTTATTTCCCGAGCGAACGGACTCCTATTCACTCCTTCCAAGTCTCTGTTGGTCAAACCACCTCGCACAGTTTTCCTGATGATTTCCATTAATCCAGTATTGTCTTTTGGAGGTTGCCCCCCATGCCCCCGAGGGAACTCCGGCACATATTCCTTGTGTGGTTCACTAGCAGCAACGTTAGCTCTAGCCTGCTGAACTCCTTCCAAAGGTCCTCCTGTGTTGGATCCTATGGGCCTGCCCCCAAGCCCTTGTTGATTGCCCTCTGGCTCCACATCCCGTCCTCCGTTGGGTTCCACAACCCTAGTTCCTTTTCCTGCATCCACCGTGGCTGTAGGTGTTCCTAAGTTCTGCATCCCTACAGCTCTCATTCGTTCAAAGAAATTCTGCATCATTTCCTGTTGGCTCTTCAATAATCTCTCTTGCAAAGAATTTGCCATAGCCTCCATTTCATCCCGGGTTATGTAGATTGAAGCCTGTCCTTCCCCAGCTCCGGAGGATGCTTGTTGACTTCCTTCCTGTTGGCTTCTCTCAGCCATTTGCCTTCTACTATTTTGCCTAGTCATTGTCTTCAAACCCAAAAACTCCTTAAAATCTCCGAATCTGAACTTCAAATCCGATGTAGCGGGGGTTAGTCCTTCTCAGTGGAAGCACCAAAGTGTTTGCGCCAAAATTGGTCACAAACCCCAAATACTGTGAAAGCACCAGTGTATGAATACAAATCAACATTATTCAAACACAAATAACAGATCTCAACAAATAGCAAGCAGCAAATCAAAAATAATGAACAGCGACACAAGTTTTATAGTGGTTCGGCTATCTCCGGCCTACGTCCACTCCAAAGTTTTATCCTTTTATTAATTGTCCTTGCTGGTTACAAGTGATTACAGCAGTTACAAAGTCCAAATTCGAAATCAATGGTAGTAATGATGATATGGAATGATTCTGGCAGCGTCCGGGCGTGCTTGTTCTCTCCAAATTCTCCGACCCCTTTTCTGAATGACCAGGGGCTCTATTTATAGGCGTAGGAGGCTGATATTTCGCTGAAAATCCGATAGACCACTTCTGGCACGTGATGGGGCCCACATGCTCGGCCTTAGAAGACTTGGGTCCACTTTGGGATCGATTCGAAATCCATTCGAATCGATCATAAAATTACCCAATCGAGGTGAAACTTGGTGTGAACATTCTTCAACATGCATGTAAGCTCCTGTAAAAATTTCATTGCATTTGGATCAACGGTTTGGAAGATATGATCGATTCGAGATCAAGGCTTTGTGCGCTCTGCCTGGTTAGAACCTATGCTTCGAATCCATTGTCTTCGACTCGATCCAAAGCACGTGCGCATCGATGACATGTCGTGAAATCCCTGGGTTGATCCGCCTTTCTCTCCGTGTTTACTGGGTCGAATCCATGGTTTTAGTCGCCTTGACTTAGTGGTTTCCCAACTGAATGGTTTTCGAGGCAAGCCATGGGATGGAGTCGAAGTAAGGTTTCAGGATGGATTCGAAGTGTCTTGTCTTGAGGGGTTCAAAGTAGAGGACGTTCGATGGATTTGGACTTATGGGTTTGAGTATATCTTCTGCCGATGGATACGAAGTAGGTTTCACCTCATGGATTCGAAGCATTAGAACCTGATGGATACGAAGGAGCCAAAGTCCACCTGCCATCTATATGAACGTATCGATTCAAAGCATGTCGTTTCTTCCTATCCTAACTGATGCGAACTTCACCGAGCCGAACCCATATTGATCGATACGAACGGTATCGATACGAAGCCCTTACTTCCTGATCGATACGAAGTGTATCGATTCGAACCATCCTTGTGCCATGCCTTCGATCGATGCAAACCTAATGGAGTCGAACTGAATAAAACCTGATGGGCTCGTATCTGATGGGCTCGTATCTGATGGATTCGAAATGAGCACCACCTCAACCCCTCGATGGATTCGAACAGCACGCCTCTCCTACCTTGTGTCGATCATAACTCCTTCATATGAACTCCGATTAACCTGAAATTTGAAATATAGCCTTTCCTAATTCTTATCATCATCTCCAACCAATTTCGTCCCGATCGGAGTTCAACCAAATTTTGACGACATCGATCGCCGCCTTGCTTTCAATCGATCTCCAATCCCAATATCCATCATCCCTGGCCAACTTGTTGATATTACAATTTTGACCAAAAAGTGGGATAGCAGAAGCTAGTATAAACATCATTGATTTCGAGAAAATTATCAGAGAATTTTTCAATTGCATAAATTAAAGGAACGAGATCATATTAGGGTTTATGTTCGAGTTTCTGGGCATGTCAGAAACGAGGCGTGTACGTCTCCTATACATGATTGAGTTTCATAAGATTCTAATGGATGGAAGAGTAGCGTGTTATCGTGGTGTGGACGAAGTTTGGGCGTCTCAGGTTGCTTGAGCGGCGGTGGCGAGGTGGTCTTGTTGTTTGGGTTGAGTGTAGTATTTTCGATCGAACTGTTAAATTTCGATTTGAAATTTTTGAAGGCGAATCGAGTTTGATTTTCGGGTTTATGGGAGATTTGCGACATGCCGATGGTCGTGGGGTTCGCCAGAGCAGTGGCGCATCGCCGTGCATGTGTACGGCGCAGAGGGGTTGTGTCAGTATTGATTGTTGGAGAGTTACTCGAGTTAAAGGGTCGATTGCTTTGGGTTTGTGATCGAGTGCGTGAGAGGGTTTCCTGATGCTTAAATCTATACTTAAGTTTAAACTAACTAACTGAAAAAAAAGGAGAAGAAGAAGGAGTACGAGAGTGACTCGGGGGAAGTGGGCGAGAAGTTCGATGTGTTACTCGAGCAAACAGGGGAAGCACTCAGGTGGGTTTTTTTTACTACAACATTATAAAAGTGAAGTTAAGTAGATTGTTTTTTTCCAACAAGTTTTAGCATTGTCAACATAATAAAGGTTTAACAATTTGAGTTAAGGTTTTAATGCAAGTTTAATTATTTTAATACTTAACAATGTATTCTAAAACCTTGATTAATATTTTAATTAAGTAATTAACATAAATTAAATATTAAATTTAATTACCATTAAAGTTTTCAATGTAATAAAGTATAAAGAAGATTTTAAAATGTTAATTTAGACAAATAGCCAACTATTTTGGAAAGCAATCAAGAATGATTAAATTAATAATTATAATTAACTAAGTAATTAAGGATTTATATGGCAATTAAAGATTGGTTAATTAATAATTAAGTATCTAATTAATTTGTAAATTAAGAATTGTTAATTAGATAACTTAAGTTAATCAATTTATAATTAGTAGTTAATTAAAATAATTAATTAAGGAATAAATAATTAATCAAGATAATTTAGCATTTAATTAATTTATCAAAAATTAATCATTGATTTTAAAATAACCAATAAAAATAACTATGTGGTTAATTTATCGAATCACACTCACATTGATCGAAAATAAGTAACTATTGTTGTGCACTGGATTGATATTTTTGTTTTGGTTGGGATATTGTATGATGTAGATTGCTCTGTGCTGAACTGTGATTTGTGATTTAATTCTGTATTGATGTGAAAACCCTGTTGCTTGTAAAACGGCATTCAAACTTCGATGCGACAGGGAGTCAAATTTCAGTTAGTTATCCGAAACCCGCATCAAACCCTGAATGTGAATCTTTGTGATTGATATATCCACGTGTTTTAAAATTGAGCGTTCACTATTCGGTTTAACCGGGAGAGGACCTTTGTGTCATATAACCCATTTCGAATAGTGATACGTCGAAATCAATAACATTTGAAGACCGGTGTTGAAGACCGGGTGTCTTCGAAAACGATAGGATAGCCTATCGATTGTCTCTGCACCGAGTAGCTATGGTATAGAGATTCCCTATGTGATGGGGAGTCCGAACGGGATTGTGGATACCCGGATTTGCAAGGGCTTCTTCATTAATTGAACGAAGTGCCTTCGGTTCTGTTCGAACCCGGAACAGACTTGTATGGTTGCATGTCTGACACTACACTTTGAGGTATAAAGCAGATTTCTTTCCAATACATATCTGTTGGTGGCGGAGAATTTATTCTCTTATCTTAACACCCTTCTTTGAGATGTACGAGCTCAGAGGCTATGTAGTTGAAGATTATCAGCGATATACTCCCAATTTGCTAGTGTGGCATGCTAAATGCTGCTTTTTGTTGATGATCATTTGTTGACCATTTGTGATCGAAGCATTGGTTTCATGTAAAGCGTAGCTTTGTGGACAAGACCTCATCGGACCTCACAACCCGGAAATGGTCGAAACATGAAAGATGCGGCAAGGTAATGTGGGTAGCGCCCTTTAGGGTATGCCATTACCTTCTGGAAAAAGGTGATGTCATGGTATAGAGCCTAGATATTTACCTATGTGGTTCTTCAATCTCATTTACTGTGTGGTTGTTGCTTTGTGGTTGAGGGCCCTTGGATAAAGGTCCTAAAGGACTGGGGAGTGGCATACTCGAGTAGTAGTTACCTAGTTACATAGGTTACCCGGCCTTGTGTTGGCAGAGAGCCGGGTAGGTTCTCGGGACGTCCCTCTAGAGGCGTACCCATGTGGCAGTAGGAAGTTACTTAGCCTGACCATTTGTTGGAAATCCAATTCCCAATACGAACCCAGTACGGTTTTAGTTGTATAACCTTCCATTTACTTATGGTGGTCACCACTATTTAGATGGTAGCTATAGTAGGCATAGTTCAGAATGTTTATGCTGGCTAAGATTAATATTATACTTTCAAACTGTTTTCACACTATGCACTAGTAATAATATCAAAGGGTTTTCTCGTATCAAGCATATTTGACTATCATAAGAAGAAATCTCCTTCAAATCTGCGATTGCATTGTGTGTGTGGCAGGTGCTCTTATGGTAGTTTCATTTTCCAAAAGCATACCAGATTTTCTTTTATAAATCTGTTTTATTTAAAAGGAACTGTTTTTGTTTACTCATACCAGTCCCATGACCGACCGTAGTTTATTGTTTCTTTTCTAAACTCTGGGTGCCCATAAATTTCCACATGGGCAGCCTTGTAGTAGGTTTCTGTGTTCTGGTGTTAGCAGTATTTTGGAGCCATTGCTTTGGAGATATTTTAGAAGTTTGGGATCTCAGGTGCTTAGTTTTTGGAAGTTCTCTATCGCTTCATTCCTTTGAAGACTTTTTTGGACATATGATCACTTATTGTACTATTATGATGTTTATTTAGAGTTGTGATATATGTATTAAGATTACTCTGATGTAGTAATGGATATTATGTTGATGTAGTATTTGTGATGCATGCATGATATTGATTTCTGTTTCCGCTGTTTTATATTCATCTGATGTTGTTATAAGCTCCATCCGACTGGAGTTCGATGTTTGAATCTTTGGCAGTCGTATACAAGTTAGGTACTTAGTGTCAATTTTTGAACATTGAATTTTGGATCGTGACAAATTGGTATCAGAGCTGAAGGTTGGGTAAGAACTTTAGCTACAGAGTATAACACATTAGATGGCCATTAGAGATAGGGTGAAGTAACCTAGAATGAGTATAACCAAGACTAAGACTCTAATTTTTCTCAGTCTATTTAACTGCTGATATTCCTTAACATATCTCGTCCGAATATCTAAATCAATTTTCTTACTAATTACAGATAGTAAGAATGAGCGGACAAAGAGGAAGAGCTGGGGGACGAGGAAATGCCACAGCACCTAGTCAAGTTCCCCCAGCAGCAGTAGTAGCAATACCCACTCAACAACAGCCGAATCTGGCTGATTTATATAAGAATTTCTCAAGGCTTAGTGGTAAGCCGTTCACCGGTAAGGAGTCGATTGTTAAGGCTCAAGTATGGATTAGATCATGTGAGAAAATCTTTAGAGGGCTAAAGCTGCATGACGATCAGAAGCGACTCATAGCTTCTTGGCAACTTCAAAATGAAGTCTTAGCCTGGTGGGAGACAGTAACTGTAGATAAGCCAGAAGACGAGTTTACTTGGGAGAAATTTAAATAAGTGTTTGAGAAGCGCTATTTTCCATCAGCTGGAATTTCTCGAATGTACCAGGAATTCATGGACTTAAAGCAGGGGAGTTTATCATTCGAGGAGTATCTAAACAAATTTAATAAGTTGCCTCGTTTAGGTCCAGAATTGGTGAACACACCTTTAAAGAAGAATGAAAGATTTATTTGTGGGATGAATAAGAAGTTCCATAAAAAGATGTCCGGCTACATTAAAGAATCCTTTTCAGATTTGGTTGATATGGGGTATAGATATGCTACACTTGATATGCAAGAAGCCCCGGTGGAGAAAGGAAATTGGGGCAATCAAAATTGGAAGAAGAGGAAATTTGGAGGCAAGAAACCATGGCAGGGTAAGGAGAAAAAGAAAAGTAACCACGAAAACACACCAGAGAATGTCACTTGATATAATTGTCAAGAAAAAGGCCACTACTCAAACAGCTGCAAGAAACCAAAGAGAGATCAATCCATTCAAGCGAAGCCCAGGAAATGTTATTATTGTCAGAAAGTGGGGCATGAAGTTAAAGACTGCCCAACCATGAAGCAAGCTCAGATAGCTAAGTTGTACGTAGTCAAAGACCAACATGAATCTTCCAAAGCAGAAAAGGGGAAAGGAGTTCTGGAAGGTAATCTCATTATTTATGATAGCATTGTTGGAGTTCTGTTTGACACGCGTGTTACACATAGTTTTATCTCTCAGAAAGCTATAAAAGAATTAAATCTTGAACCCGATTTTGTTGATGAGCCTATATGCGTAAAGAATCCAGTTGGAGGTCCCACAAACCATTGTCTTCGATGTAGAAACGTTCCTATCTCATATTTTTGTTATCAATTCCCTATTGGTCTCTTTGTTCTTGATTTTAACAAGTTTGATGTTTTACTCGGAATGGATTGGCTAGAAAAATATGAAGCCAAATTGGATTGTAACAATCGATTGATTTCGATTAAAACCAAATTTGGAGATTTCATCGAGATTTCTTGTGAGGACCCTAGTCCTAAAAGAGAAGGGTTGATGTATAATTTAGGTTATCCCAAACCCAGTTTGGAGTCCATACCCATTGTTAGAGATTTTTCGGACGTGTTTGGAGAAGTGAAATCTCTGCCTCCACATCGAGAAATAGAATTAAGAATCGACCTAGTACCCAATGCTCGTCCTGTCGTTCACGCAAGTCGTAGGATGGCACCCAGGGAAAAGGTTGAATTAGTTCCGCAAACCAGGGATTTACTAAAAAAAGGGTTAATCCGTCACAACGTTTCTGAATGGGGTTCAGCCGTCGTGTTTGTTGCCAAATCGGACGGATCTTTGAGATTGTGTGTAGATTACCGCGATCTCAATAAGCCAAATCTCAAGAATAAATTTCAACTACCTAGAATTGATGATCTGTTTGATCAATTGCACAGCGCTCATTTCTTTTCAAAGATGATGTAGCCCAGGGATTCCATCAACAACGAATCGCCAAAGATTGTGTCCATTTGACCGCTTTCAGGGGTCCTAATATGTTCTACGAATGGTAAATCATGCCTTTCGGGCTAACCAATGCTCCAGCATACTTCGTAGATCTTATGACTCGTGTGTTCCAAGAGGTATTGAATAAATTTATGCTTGTGTTTATTAATGATATTTTGATCTATTCCAAAACCGAAGAGGAGCATGCTGAGCATCTGAGAATCATTTTGGAGATTTTGAGGAGGAATATTCTATTCGCCAAATTTTCCAAATGCCACTTTTGGGTCAAAAGAAGTTAAATTTCTCGGAGATATTGTTAATGAAGAAGGAATTTCTGTTGATCCTAGAAAAGTTTTCGATATTCTTGATTGGAGGAAACCCACTACCCCAAAAAAGTTCGAAGCTTTTTGGGTTTAGCAAGTTATTATCGGAAGTTTGTTCGGGACTTTTCTAAGATCGCTTGTCCTTTGACTAAGCTAACAATGAAGGACGTAAAGTACAATTGGACTCTGAAATGTGACGAAGATTTTCAGGAGTTGAAGAAAAGATTAACCACCACTCTTGTTCTCGCTATTATTAATGGGAATCAGGGTTTATGTATTTATACCGATGCTTGCGATGATGGTTTGGGTGTGGTATTAATGCAGAATGGGAAGGTAATTGCCTAGGAGAGTAGACCATTACGTCTTCATGAAAGAAACTACCCAACCCATGATTTGGAACTCTTAGCTGTTATCTTCATTTTGGAAATATGGCAACATTATCTTCTGGGTAAGAATCTTTTCAGCTTTCTTAACAATTTACGAATTTAACTTAACTTAATAAATATACCTAATGAACTCTCTTCCTTTAGGTGAAAAATTTGAATTATTCACCGACCACAAATTTTTGAAATATCTCTTCACCCAAAAAAATTTGAATCTGCGACAACAACGTTGTTTGGAATTTCTGGCATCTTATGACCTAGATATTCTATATACGCTTGGAAAAGCCAATGTAGTTGCCGACGCCTTGAGTAGAAAGCATGCTATTCTTGCTCATCTTGTTATTGCTCCTACTCTTCTTAAGAGGATTGCGAGCAAGCAGTATGAAGATGAGTTTCTTCGGGGAATTTATAAAAGAATATGCCAAGGTGAAGACACTAGTTTTGAGATGGATAGAGTGGAGTTATAAGATTAAAAGGAAGAATATGTGTTCCAAACTTCCCTGACCTAAAACGTGAAGTTTTAGATGAATGTCACAAATCCAAGCTTTGCATCCATCCAGGAGTTAATAAAATGTATCGTGATATCAAAAGAACTTTCTGGTGGAAGACGATGAAAAGAGACATATCTATATTTGTGAGTCGCTATTCTACTTGCCAACAAATCAAGAGCAATCAAAAGAAAATGGCGGGCTTACTTCAGCCTTTAGAGGTACCCAAGTGGAAATAGGACCAAGTATCGATGGATTTCATCGACGAGTTGCTTCGTACTCGAAAAGGCAATGAAGAGACCGTTTGACTAAGACAGCCCATTTCTTGCCAGTGAAATCTACCCGCATGGCTGCAAGTTTAGCCGAGTTATATGTGAAAGAAATTGTTCGTCTCCATAGTATTCCTAGCAGTATAGTGAGTGATCGTGACCCGATCTTTACTAGTAAATTTTGGGAGGCATTTCAAGACGCATTGGGAATAAAATTGAATTTCAGCACCGCCTATCACCAACAGTCTGATGGGCAGACTGAGAGGATTAAACGAATCTTAGAGGACCTATTGCGAGCTTGTATACTTGATTTTGGTGGTTTTTGGGAGGACCATTTACATCTGGTCGAGTTCTCATATAGTAATAGCTATCAGGCCAATATAGAGATGGCTCCTTTTGAAGCTTTATATGGTCGTCCGTGTCGATCACCGACATGCTGGATTGAGAAATGTGATAGACTCGTCCTTGGACCAGATATGATTAAAGAAGCTGCAGAGAAAGTTGATTTTATACGGAAGAAATTGAAAACGACTCAAAGTCATCAAAAGAGTTACTATGATCGCAGAAGAAGGGATTTGGAATTCCAGATCGGTGACTCTGTCTTTCTCAAAGTATCTCCTATATGAGGTGTATTAAGGTTTGGAAAGACCGGTAAGCTAGCACCACGGTATATTGGTCCTTTTCCTATTCTGGAGAGGATGGTTCTTTAGCCTATCGGGTACAGTTGCCTAGCTGGTTGTCTGGCGTGCATGATGTGTTCCACATTTCTAATCTTCGAAAGTATGTGCACGATCTAGATAGTATTATTGAAAAAGCTGCTCAGTATGATCTCGAAATCACTCCCAATTTAACAGTTACGAGAAAACTGATAAAGATTGTAGATCGTGATGAAAAGCGATTGAGAACCAAAGCTGTGAAACTGGTTAAAGTACAGTGGAGTGGCGATCCAAAGGACTGCACTTGGAAAACCGAAGATAATATGCAGAAATCATATCCTCTTGCAGAGTGGATATCTCGACTTAAACTGGTAAGCCATTTCCTTATTTTTTTTTTGAATTCGTATATTCTTTGTTTGCTTTTCTCTCTCTTTCAAATTTCAGGGGTGAAATTTTCTTAAGGGGGGATATTTGTAACATCCCAAAAATTTGTTAATTTAAATTTGGTAATTTATTTGAACTTTTGAAATTAATTTGAAAAAGTTTCAAAAGAAATAAAATATTATTAATATTAATAAAACAAAGATATATGTATTTAAATAGAGTAATTGGTAGTTTAAGCTTTATATAAATACATATCAATAATTATACCAATTTTTAAATTAAGCACAAGGGTATGAAATAAAAGAAGACAAGAACTAGAGTATGCTGCTGTGAATTTTATATGAGCAAAGCAAACCAATACAAATAACTAAAAAGATTTCTTTTATTTAGCAAAGCAAACCAAATCTAAGTGTGTATGAATATTATACAAGCCAGGAGATAATTAAAAAAACAATAAAAATGTTTACGCTAAAATTTGAACGCTAACACCCCGGTGTATGAAGTGTAATTGTGAAAGCACCACCCGATAGCTCGGGAACAGACTATAAGCAGATAATAGCGGAAAAGCAGTAAACAACAGCAATTTTATAGTGGTTCGGCTTAAGAGAGAGCCTACGTCCACTTTGAATATCTTTATTGCCGATTTGATTACAAGTCGATGCAATTACACTTTGATTACAACACACTTCGAGTTACAAATGACTTAGAACAAGTAGCCTAAACTTCAATGTCGATCAAAATCTTTGAACTCATGTTGGACATGTATGATTTCTTCGTGAAGTTCCTTGAGGCGTTCTTTGTATCTCAAAAGCTTTAAGTGTTGAAGTAGTTCGGAAAGCAGCAGAGTAACGGCGCTTGAAAATCAATCCCCCCCAGCGAATGTTGGAGGTGGCCATGTATTTATAGGAGTTCTCAGCCCTGAGTCGTGAGTCGCGTTCGACTCATACTTGACTCGTGGTCGAGTCAAATTTGGTCGTGGCCGACTCATCGTACCAAGCCCTTGGTTTCTCCACGGCCGATTCCTTTGCTGGATTTTAAGCTAAGTCCTGAGTCGCTTACGAGTCAATCCTCATTGGCACAGGCACTACGGCAATGGACTACGACTCAATGGCTTTAAGTCGTGGACGAGTCATTCTGAGTCATGAGTCGTTAAGTCGTTAACGACTTATCAGGTAGCGGTATATAGGTGAAGCGACTTAGGGACTTATCTTCTTAGGTCGCCAATCCTCTTGAGTCGTTTCTTATGATGAGTCGTGGACTTGTTGAGTCGTTGAGGCGATAGTCTTGATGAGTCGGTAATGCACTGAGTCGGCCTGCCTTGTGAACCGTTAACCCCTTGAGTCGTCCTATCCCTCTAAGTTGCCTTGAGCCTTAACTCGTCAGCTAACTGAGTCGCTACCAGTTGAGTCGGTACCTTCCTTAAGTAGATGAGTCGGTAATGCACTGAGTCGGCCTGCCTTGTGAACCGTTAACCCCTTGAGTCGTCCTATCCCTCTAAGTTGCCTTGATCCATAACTCGTCAGTTAACTGAGTCGCTACCAGTTGAGTCGGTACCTTCCTTAAGTAGATGAGTCGGTCTAGTCCTTAAGTAGATGAGTCGTTGAGTAAAACGAGGTTAACACTTGCCCCTCGAAGTACACGCCTAAGTCATAGGTCGTGTGCTTCGACTCATCCTGTCTCGTGTGCCGATTCAACTTTCACTACTCACAGCTATAAAAGACTTGAGTCGTCACTCTTACCTCCTTCTTCTCATTACCTATCTCTTAAGTCGCATCTGCCATTAATACTTCTCCGAACCTTCGAAGGCGTTTTCGAGTTAATCAGTTGACGACTTATCCTTGCTATTACATTGTGTAAGTGAATTCAATATTTATCCAACCATGTTTGCCGCTAAATCGTGAATCCCCATCCTCTGATTCTAATCCAACGTCATGCGCCGCGTTGCATTCTCGAGCCAAGCTGCGATTGATTTCCAATCGTCATTAGCTATGTTGTTGCGGCTTACGAGAGCTCAGCTACGTGTTGGATGTACGATGGACCTGAGACGATTCGAATCTGTCTTGGGCGATTTGTTGGTGTAGATAAATAATAGGTTTTACTGAGAAAGTGGTGGATTTCGTTGTATAGACGATAACGGGTTAAGGGTTAGATGGCTAACGGGTTAGGAGTAGGAAGGCGTATTGGCCGAAGAGGATGGAACGTTGCTTCGGATGCGACTCAGCAATTTTGGACGACCCAATAACCTCCACGAGTTAACTCTGGACCGACCTACCAATTCTAGCGACATAAGTCTTGAGTCGTGGCCGAGACAAGACTTGGAGAATTTCACACTGCCTCGAACTAAAATCTTTTCCCATTACTCTGCCTTACGACTTAGAGAACCAGTGACTCAAGGCATCAATGTCTTGGAGCATAAACAACCTAGCTTAACTTGCTTCATAACCTTTAAAACGTGGACGAGTTATCACATTGTACTGCTTTGAAGCATAATTCTGACTCGATCTTTGACTTGAATTGCTGAAATAAACTGCCTGAATATTGAATTGTCTGGACTTTAACCTGTTAAACTTTATTGCATACTTTAGTTTTACAGATTGCTTCAATTTGCATGTATACAACCTGTTTAATACAACAATCACAGAAGATTGGGACGAATATACTGCCATTGATTGCCCACATCTAATGACAGATTAGTCAATAGAAGATAATTAATTCAAATGGATTGCGTGAATGAAGTACTTTAAACCAACGAATCCAAGTAGAGTGCTAAAGCAATGTTGAAATAGTCAACTGAAATTGACCGGTTTGCACTAACACTATACCTGAAAATTTAAATTAACAAATCCTAAAATTTAGTAATTGATCAATTGCCAACTAGCTTAACTTCAGTTATATTTACTTGTTTATCTTCATTAGTTCTGCACGACACTTCAAAAACGCACTTACAAAAAATGCCTTTATGTAACTAGGCCAGAAGATAAATATCTTTAAATAAAACAAAAATGCACTTACAAAAAATAAAATAGGATTGCATGTTAAACGGAATGGAAACATAAGAATTTAATGCTTTCTTCCTAGCATAAAAACAAGTCAATTCGAATGTAATAAAAATCATTACAGCCCCTAAAGTAAATTTTTCTGGTCAAAAAATGTAGGCAAAGATATAAAATCTGAGCAAATAAAAAAAATATAACAGAAAAATCTTAACTAGTTAACACCTACCTCCCCTGTACAAAGTTTTCCTTTATATATACACGCCCATATTCATTTCATTCCGTTCAAACAAACATAGTAAACTTAAAATATAAACATCACCATATTTTCAAGTTTAAAAAAAAACAGAAAAAGATCCAGGAAAATCAATCTGCAATTTTCCAATACAAGAGCAGTTCTCTGTTTACTGTTAAGGCTTTAAATTAACAGTAAAGTTGATTCATTGATTTATGGCATTGTATATGTTTATCTTTGAATATAATTCTGTGTATATATAGGTTAGTCTGTATATTGGTCTTCTCTGTTATGGATTACAGGGTTGATTATCATTCAAACTCAAATTATTTTCAACTGAATCATTGTAAAGCTTTCAGTTTTCATTCAAACAAGATGTTAAACCTAAATCAATATTTTTAAAAGCTGATCAAATCATGTTTATAAGATATCACTACTGTCATCTTCTTTTACATGTAATCAAGTAATATTTTTATAAAGCTGATTGTTGTAAAATATTAATTCATATTCATAACTCAAATTCTAACTGCAAGTTATGATTTTTAAAACAAAAATGAAGATATTTTGGTTTAGTTTTCTCAGAGCTGTTTGTATTTGAACAAAAATTGCATTTTTACAAATTTCTTATAATCGAATCAATAATAAATGTTGAAATTTTGTTTGAAGCAAGTATAAACATCATTGTTTTTGAGAAAATTAATAGAGAATTTTTCCATTGCATAAATTAAAGGAACGAGATCATATTAGGGTTTTTATTCGAGTTTTTGGGCATGTCAGAAACGAGGCGTGTACGTCTCCTATACGTGATCGAGTTTCACGAGATTCTAAAGGATGGAAGAGTAGCGTGTTGTCGTGGTGTGGACGAAGTTTGGGCGTCTCAGGTGGCTTGAGCGGCGGTGGCGAGGTGGTCTTGTTGTTTGGGTTTAGTGCAGTATTTTTGATTGAACTGTTAAATTTCGATTTGAAATTTTTGAAGGCGAATCGAGTTTGGTTTTCGAGTTTATGGGAGATTTGCGGCTTGCCGATGGTCGTGGGGTTCGCCAGAGAGGTGGCGCGTCGCCGTGCATGTGTACGGCGCAGGGGGGTTGTGTCAATGTTGATTGTTGGAGAGTTACTCGAGTCGTTACTCGAGTTAAGGGGTCGATTGCTTTGGGTTTGTGATCGAGTGCGCGAGAGGGTTTCCTGATGCTTAAATCTATACTTAAGTTCAAACTAACTTACTGAAAAAAACGAGAAGAAGGAGTACGAGAGTGACTCGGGGGAAGTGGGTGAGAAGCTCGATGTGTTACTCGAGCAAACAGGGGAAGCTCTCGGGTGGGTTTTTTTACTGCAACATTATAAAAGTGAAGTTAAGTAGATTGTTTTTTTTCCAATAAGTTTTATACATTGTCGACTTAATAAAGGTTTAACAATTTGAGTTAAGGTTTTAATACAAGTTTAATTATTTTAGTTAATACTTAACAATTTTTTCTAAAACCTTAATTAATATTTTAATTAAGTAATTAACTTAAGTTAAATATTACATTTAATTACCAATAAAGTTTTCAATGTAATAAAAGTATAAAGAAGATTTTTAAATGTTAATTTGGACAAATAACCAACTGTTTTGGAAAGCAATCAAGAATGATTAAATTAATAATTATAATTAACTAAGTCATTAAGGTTTATATGGTAATTAAAGATTGGTAAATTAATAATTAAGTATCTTACTAATTTGTAAATTAAGAATTGTTAATTAGATAATTTAAGTTAATTAATTTTTAGTTAGTAGTTAATTAAAATAATTAATTAAGGAATAAATAATTAATCAAGATAATTAAGATTTAATTAATTTATCAAAAATTACTCATTGATTTTAAAATAATCAATAAAAATAACTGTGTGGTTAATTTATTGAATCACACTTACATTGATCGAAAATAAGTAACTATTATTGCGTACTGGATTGATATTTCTGTTTTGGTGGTGATACTATGTGATGTAGATTGCTCTGTGTTGAACTATGATTTATGATTTAATTCTGTATTGATGTGGAAACCCTGTTGCCTGTAAAACGACATTCAAACTTCGAAGCGACAGGGAGTCAGATTTCAGTTAGTTAACCGAAACCCACATCGAACCCTGAATGTGAATCGTTGTGATTGATACATCCACGTGTTTTAAAATTGAGTGTTCACTATTCGGTTTAACCGGGAGAGGACCTTTGTGTCATATAACCCATTCCAAATAGTGATACATCGAAATCAATAGCATTTGAAGACCGGTGTTGAGGACCGAATGTCTTTGAAAACGATAGGATAACCTATCAATTGTCTCTGCACCGAGTAGCTACGGTATAGAGATTCCCTAAGTGATGAGGATTCCGATCGGGATTGTGGATACCTGGATTTGCAAGGGCTTCTTCCTTTATTGGATGAAGTGCCCTCGGTTCTGTTCGTACCCGGAACAGACTTGTATGGTTGTATGTCTGACACTACACTTTGAGGTATAAGGCAGATATCTTTCAAATTCATATCTGTTGGTGGTGGATAACTTATTCTCTTAGCTTATCACCTTTCTCTGAGACGTACGAGCTCAGAGGTTATGTAGTTGAAGGTTTTCAGCGATATACTCCAAATTTGGTAGTATGGCATGCTAAGTGCAGCTGTGTGTTGATGATCATTTGTTGATCATTTGTGATCGAAGCATGGCTTTCGTGTAAAGCGTAGCTTTGTGGACGAGACCTCATCGGACCTCACAACCCGAAAAAGGTCGAAATAGGAAAGATGTGGCAAGGTTATAAGGGTCGCGCCCTTTAGGGTATGTCATTTCCTTCTTGAAAAAGGTGATGTCATGGTATGGAGCCCAGATATTTACCTATGTGGTTGCTTCAATCTCATTTACTGTGTGGTTGTTGCTTTGTGGTAGAGGGCCCTTGGATAAAGGTCCCAAAGGACCGGGGAGTGGCATACTCGAGTAGTGGTTACCTAGTTACAGAGGTAACCCGGCCTTGTGTTGGTAGAGAACCGGGTAGGTTCTTGGGACGTCCCTCCAGAGGCGTACCCATGTGGCAGTAGGAAGTTCCTTAGCCTGACCATTTGTTGGAAATCCAATTCCCAATACAAATCCAATACGGTTTTAGTTGTATAACCTGTCATTTACTTATGGTGGTCACCACTGTTTAGATGGTAGCAATAGTAGGCATAGTTCGGAATGCCTATGTTGGCTATGATTAATATTATACTTTCGAAATGTTTTCACACTATGCACTAGTAATAATATCAAAGAGTTTTCTCATATCAAGCCTATTTGACTATCATAAGAAGAAATATCCTCCAAATCTGCGATTGCATTGTGTGTGTGGCGGAAGGTCTTATGGTAGTTTCATTTTCCAAAAGCATACCGGATTTTCTTTTATAAATCTGTTTTATTTAAAAGCAACTGTTTTTGTTTACTCATACCAGTCCCATGACTGACCCGGAGTTTATTGTTTCTTTTCGAAACTCTAGGTGCCCATAAATTTCCACACGGGCAGCCTAGTAGTAGGTTTCCATGTTCTGGTGTTAGCAGTATTTTGGAGCCTTTGCTTTGGAGATATTTTAGAACTTTGGGATCTCAGGTGCTTAGTTTTTGGAAGTTCGCTATCGTTTCACTCCTTTGAAGACTTTTTTAGACATATGATCATTTGTTGTACTCTTATGATGTTTATTTGGAGTTGTGATATATGTATTAATAATACTCTGATGTAGTAATGGATATTATGTTGATGTAGTATCTGTGATGTATGCATGATATTCATTTTTGTTTCCACTGTTTTATATTCATCTGATGTTGTTACAAGCTCCATCCGACTAGAGTTCGATGTTTGAATCTTTGGCAGTCGAATACAAGAGAGGTATTTAGTGTCAATTTTCGAACACTGAATTTCGGATCGTGACACTTTGACTGATTCTTTTGCTCATTCTTTAGGCTTTGGATTTCTTCGTCCTTTCGTACTCCTTTAGCAAGGATTTAGGTTTTGAATGACACCTTTTTCCCCTACTTTAATCTTTGGATTTTTCGTCCCTTCTTACTCCCTTGGTAAGGATTTAGGCTTTGACTAATTCTTTTTGAATCTTTTTTGAGTTTTGGACTTCTTTACCCCTTTTACTGATTCCTTTTGCCTCTTCTTTGGGCTTTGAACTTCTTTGTCTCTTCTTACTCCCTCGATAAGGATTTAAACTTTGATTGATTCTTTTTGTCTCTTTTTTGGGCTTTGGACTTATTCGTCTTTATCTAATGACTAAAGCTTTTAGCTTTTCGCAACTTACTGGTGGTTTGGACCCCTAACTAGGATTTGAGACCCCTTCCTAGCGATTTAGGCCATTGACTTAGTGATTTAGGCTCTTTACTTTACCCATCTTATAAATGATTTAGGATTCTAACTTTACGATCCTTATTAGTGATTTAAGCCCCTTACTAGTGTTTTAGGTCCCTTACTAAAGATTTAGTCCTCCATACTGACTTCTTGCTCTAGTGGCGTTTATGATAGCTTCTTCCAATGTTTGTAGTCGGATATTCCTTGAACATTTTATAACGACCTGCAAATCTGCACAATTCAAGCTGACAATAAACTACACATGTCCAACCTAAATTGAATGGAAAGATGAATAGTTATGGGATAGAAAGAGAAAGAAGAGAGAAGAGAAGAAGAGGGAAAGAAACTAAAAACAACACAGAGTCTAATAGTGGAACGAATAATCTGTATATCCAACAAATCTTTATACAAAGGCAAATTGTAATATACATGCACCAAATTAATGTACAACAATAAATCGCTAATCATCAGCATGGACTTTTATAATAACATGTCCTCACAAATTCTGATAATTAAAGTAACCAATGTAGTAGAAAATAAGCATATACATGAAAATGACTTGAAGACCTCTAGCTCGTCTTCGAAATCCCCATAACATCCAACTGAATTTGTAAATATGCTCGGCCTGACCCGAGCATTATGATTAAATAACATTCGAGTCAGTCTGGCAAAGCAACGTGATAAAAACACATCCGAATGAAGTTTAATGTTTATCAAAACCTTTCAAATAAAGGTATCTCGTAAGATTACGCCACACATAATCACGTATGGGTTTTTACCTTATGATAGCCAAAACATTTTCTATAGAAAATCCCTTGGTTTTATAATAATGCCCATGGGTCAAAGTAAAATTTGAATATAGCTGAAATGCTTGCATCTCGCGTTTTAATATAGTTGGGCACAACTAAATCCCTAAAAATCATATTGGAGAATGGGTTTCATACTATGACTGGATAAGGGACTACCTTCCGGTGGTAATCTCTAGATAAAATGTACCGTGGTCTATTAAGAACATCTAATACCCCTGCGACACAGGATTGGCCTACACTTGACTAGTAGTACTGGATAAGGTCACCCAACTTTGGACCACAAAGTATACATGAGTAGATAACAATCGATTAAGATAGTGGGATGACCATACCCTGATGGGAGCGAACCACATGGCCTGTTGCATGCTCGAATTTTATCATTTTTTGGTTGATGAGGCTTGTGGCTAACTTTCACCTTTTATATAGCACTTCCCACTTGAAATGCTAACACTGCTCTCTAAACAACAATGTAATGCCAGCATTCATCCGTAAAAGTTGTCTAGGAGATGGACAATCCGAAGGCACTACTTCTACTACATCCTTTTTGGAATCACCCTCAGGACTAGAAGCAAGTAGTCCTTGCACTTTTAGAAGCTCCGTCTTCAATTCCATCACCTTTAAGATGTCTTCACTTCGAAACGCTTAAGTTGGATCAAAGTGGTTTTTGGATTACATATCCGATCCTGGTCTCTTGGAAAGAATTTTCAATAATTTCCGGTAAACTCAACCCTAGTTCTTTAGGAAATAAACAGTCAAGGAGAAGAGTGGAGATCACCTCCTAACTGTTAGTGGATGGATTTTCGTGTATTTTTCCTAAGAGAATGATATGAGATTTGTACGCACAACACCATATCATCGGAGATGACTGAGCCATATAACTCATGTGTTTCTTTTAGATATTCCAAAGTTACAATTTTGGGTCCATATTTGATAGTCGCACTACGCCATAGATGGCCTTCTGCAACATTTTTGCAAGGTGTTGCCAGGTAAAATGTTGCGATAGCTATACAATTTTGGTCCTACTGCAACGTTGAATTTTTGGTGTTGCCTTAGCCATAAAAATGTGTTGCTCTAGCTAAACAAGTGTAATTGATGCAACATTTTTTATAGTGTTGCTATAGCAGACCATTGCATATCTTTCGCATCGATCCGCGCCAATCTACCAAGGTAAATCCTACGTTGGAGAACGTGACACCTCATCAATCCGAACACCACTCCTTGATCTTTTAGAGCAGCAAAGAAAAAAGTCCCCGCAAATAACTTTTTATTTTCATTCTTCTCTGTATTCTTACAAAGGTTCAAGCGAACATTCTTAATTTGGGGTTCAGTGATTTCGGTTCGACTAGGGCTTCGATTTGGGGGTTCAAGCTTTGTTCAGCGATTTGCTTCGATTTTGGGGGTTCAAGCATTGTTCACATCAGTTTAGGGCTTCAATTTCGATTTTGAGGTATAGCCCTCTCTCCCATCACTTTAGGTTTTCGATTTAAACTACTTATAAATAACCCTCACCGTAAAATGGAGCGGCAAAGAGTACAACGTTAGGGTTTGCGGCGACGACACAATCACCGAGCTGAAGCGCTGCATTTGCGAGGTCACCAATGTGCTCCCAAAAGACAAAAGCTTCTTTACCTCAAAATGGCATCTAAGCTTGGCGACGATTTTGTGTTACTGTCTCAGCTTAACATTAAGCCTACTGTCAAGACGACTATGATTTGGTTTATTATTGTATTTTTTTCCTCTCAGGTTACATTTACTTTTGGGGCTATTCATGATTGTTGATTGATTTGTAGGACGGTTGAAGATGAGATATTTGTGGATCACATGGATGCGTCAGAGGTTGTTGATGATTTTGAGATTGGACAGGACGAGGTAGTGGATATTAAAGACAAGGATTCCAATAAGCAGAAGTTGAACAGAAGAATTAATCAATACAAGGTGTATTTCTTAACTCAGTGCAGCACACGTTGTGATTCTCTATTAGCGCTGGCATAGTTGTTTCCTTGCAAGTTGTTATGGCACTTAGGAGCTTGATGCTTAAAGCGTTGAAATGAAATTCTATTATGTTACTTTGGTTTTGGAACTAACACACAGTATGCATCTGTAGGTAATGTATCAATGAGAAGACGTCAATGTGAACACAAATCAATAATTAGATGAATAGTAATTGTGTGAATGAATTAAATGATTAACATCTCCTTCGACTCAAATCTAAAAGCTCAAATTAGGCATCCAGTTGAAGTCCATAATGACTTCGGAGACATGTTAAATAAATTTGTGGCTGATAATTCTATATCATATGAAAGAAAATTTGTTAACTAAGCAATTCAAATTGACTTAAGGTTTAATTTGTTTTGTCATTTTCTAACTTAGCCTATATGATTTAGGATCACGGTCCATTTTGAATTAATGAAAATATGGTTTGAACTGTCATATGTCCTAGGCATTATTGATTACTCATGTGTGTTATTGACAATTGTGTATTTTCACTTAAAGCACCATGCCTACCTATCAGTTCACCAAGATATTGTGCTATTACCTATCGGTTTACCAAGGTAATGTGTTAGAAAACGGTCTTCCATTCATACATAGATGTATCCATATTGTTCATTGGTCACAGTAGGTGACTATGTTATACCCTTAATTATTAATTGTATTAATTTTACTGTTATACCTGTGTTGTCAACATTTTCTTGTTTGATTTATCTTTTTGTTCTGTGAGCTTTGCAATGAGCTAATGTATTTGCTTGCTGATGCTCAATTGCTTAATTGAAACTACGGAATCCTTGTCGTGACGGAAAAAACAGCTTGTCTTGGATATTGATTACACTCTGTTCGATCACAGATCTGCAGCTGAAAATCCACTTGAGTTAATGCGTCCATGCAAGTAGATAAATATCAATACTTGATATTGATATTGCCTTATTGTTATTCTAACTGCACTGACATTATAGTTTCTTAACAGATCTTCATGAATTCCTAACTGCTGCATATTTCGAGTATGATATCATGATATGGTCTGCGACCGGGTATATTATTTGTTTTTGTTATATTAACCCTTTTTGGTCAGACATTACTCATTACTCATAATGATAGCATATGCTTAGATGTCACTCATTTTGCAGAATGAAATGGGTAGAGCTAAAGATGAACTAACTTGGAGTTTTAAATAATCCAAACTACAAAATTACTGCTCTTCTTGATCACATGGCCATGATCACGGTACAGTCTGATCACCATGGCACCTTTGATGCACGCCACTTGGTCTTATTTGGGCTCATTTCCCAGAGGTTAACTCTGATATAATAAAAATAAACCGTTGCCTTCCTCCTTTAACATATAGCCACCGACATACTTTTCAATTATTATTTCTATCAGTTTTACAGTTCAAAATATACTATAATGTTTGATGAACTTAAAAGGAATTTTGTGATGAATCCACAAAATGGTCTTACAATTAGGCCATTTCGGAAAGCACATTTGAACATCAATGTAGAGGATCTAACTTCCACAATCATGTCCAGTGAGACTGATAATGTGACTGGAGGCACCAGCTCTTAAGTCTCATTTATGAATTGTTATGTGTACCGGATATTCTGGGGTAGCTTTGTAGTATTTTGGGGTAACTAGATATTTTGGGGTAACTGACATTAATTGTGATATGTACTGCTGTATGAATTGTTATCTTTATTGTGTATTATGCTGTGTATTATGCAAGTGTTTTATGTGATATTGTATTGTGTATTATGCAAGTGTTCTATGTGTTATTGTACTGTTCTATGTGCTCTTAGTGTCTCTTCAGTATAGTGTTGCAGTAGCTTCAGTATAGTGTTGCAGTAGCTTCAGAATGGTGTTGTAGTAGCTTTAGAATAGTGTTGCAGTAGCTTCATAATAGTGTTGCCACCGGGTTATAAATGTTGCTTAAAATAATGTTGCAATAGTCATTCAAGGTGTTGCCATAGGGATGGACACAGTTGGGTCGTGGGCCCCACATTATGGGCCCCACAAGATGTGGATCCCACAATTTCAGAAAGTTAATATCTATAGCAACGTTTTTGGAATGTTGCTACAGATACCTATGGGTGTTGCCATGACTCAAATAGGGTTCTATTGCAACAATATTACTTATGTTGCCTTAGATAGTCAAAATGTTGCCTTTGAGGTCTAAGGCAACGGCAAAAATTGCATCACCCTAAAAGTGTTGCCATAGACCTATGGCAACATTTTTCGGGCCTGAGCCAACATTTTTTTTGTGTTGCAGAAGGCCATTTATGGCGTAGTGTCATTATATAACTATCCAAAAATACACATCCAAATCAGGGATTTAGTTCCATAGGGAAAACCAACATTGGTAAGTACATAAGCAACCACTAACGTCGTTAATTAATCTTTCATTAATTAAAATTGCTTTGCAAATTACTTATATAAAAATACCTTTACAATGATATACCCACAAATCCCTTTATTTCCAATACTTGGAAAATATCCATATATTTATCTCAATGGTATAAATATTCACAAAATATAGAAAATTTCCTTTTTATATAATTCTAAAATCATTTATAAATCCCTTTTTAAATCTCTAAACCATTTACAAACTATTTTATAAATCTCTAGAAACCATTTATAAACATCTCTAAATGATTTCTTTAATCATTTACATCTATTTATAAATTCATAAAACTAATTATAAAACTTCTCTTATAAATCTATAAACCATTTCTAAAATCCGTTTATAAATACCTAATCATTTATAAAACCCTAAATAGTCTTCCATTAAGCCTTTAAACTATTTTATAAAACTCCTCTTATAAAACCCAAGTCCGCTTATAAAACTCTATTTATAAGCCTCGAAACCCCAAAAATAATTAAAATTCATTTACTTCAAAACAATATTAAATAGTAATAATTGTTAACAATAAACATTATAAATAAGTAATAATTATCAACCTCAAAACATCATAAAAAATATTTAATAATTTCAAAACATTATTAAATAAACAATAATAAATAATATTTGCCATTATTACAAATAGTAATAATTTATTTTCAAAACATTACATATTAAATCCTTTTTATTAATTTCAAACCATATTAATTATTTAAATAATTAACTTAATCAATATTGAATATAAATAAATAATCTTTAGAACAATATTAAATACAAATAATCTTAAACAATATCAAGTATAAATAAATAATTTAGAAAAGACAAATAAAAAGGTTGGAGTAAAATAAAAGTTAGATCCTATAAAATAAAACAATTTCGAAACCCAATTTCAAATTTAGAATCATTTCCTATCTCAAAATCAATTTCAACTCATACTGCAATTTATAGTAATTTTAAAATACTAATTTGAGGCTAATAGCAACCCAACGTTGAACCAATATTGATATTGCTTTTCGATCACTATAGGGCTTAAGTTTTGGACATATAACAATGTCATAATCTAAAAAGCCAACAATCAGATTTAATATCTAATAATTCATACGACAGGAATATTATTGAAATTAAAATCAACAATGGCGAGGAATCACGTTGGATCCCTCCAGCCTATCCCTCTACATCACATACAATATAAAATCATATATTACGGGTCATCTGCTACTAGATGGGCGTGTGTTTGTGTGTCTATATATATATGTGTATGTATGTATGTATATATATATATATATATAAGGTCGTCCGTTCTAAGGTCGGAAATTAATCCAGACCAACTGATAACAGTACATCATCCAAACATCTAAATCATCAATTTTTATCAACTATGTAACACACTAATTTATCGTAGAAGTGGTTTAACCCACCATTATTCCAGTTGTCGTCGAGGCATTCTAATTTCGTCTGTATTCGAATAATGTTAGAATTCAGTGTAAAATTCCACTAGCTCCAATCTTTTCGAAACGAATTCCATCGCATAGTTAGAGTCATAACGAGTACAACACCAAAATTCGCCTCTTGATTGGACCTCGTATGGGAGAGTTAAACATATTTTAAGTTATCAATATTTTTAAATTTATAATTAAATAATAATTATATACATTTTAAGCTAATTATCATGCTTAGTTTACTAATCTTTCTCTCTGTTTGCACCTTGTTCTAAAACGCTTGCTGACACCTATGTTGTCGTGCCGGCCACGACCACCAGAGCCCATCGCGTCGCCACTATGGGTCACCCCATCCACACATGCCCTCGTGCCACCCTCATGTTGCCTCCGCCGCCCTCAATTGTCATCAAAACCCATGAAAATTGCCCCAACGTCGAGCTGCTCCTGTCTTCCCACGATCTTCATTCACCATGATGTAGCCCGACTTCCCTCTCCATCTTCCCTTCAGACTCCATCATACCACGAGCAACTAATTCACCAAAAAAATCCAAAGTAGATTTATCGTTCAACTAGGCACTACCACCGCTCACTCCACCATCGATGATTTCCACTATTGAACTTCTTTACCTCAACGTTGCAAACATTTCTCTAGTAGATGTCGAGGCCAAAAAAGGCTTCGACAGGCTTTGATCGACGTGGATCGTCGGATGAGGGGAAATTTCAATTTAAAAAAAGAGGGGTTTCTCTTGTTGGACGCGATTATAAAAGGAAGAACAGTCTGGGTTGGAGAATGTAGGGAATATGGCCTGGTATGGGCTAGTGGTATGGTGAATAAAGAAACTATAACTTATTATATTAAAAAAATGTCTTGCTCCATGTACTCAAACTCAAACTCCAAATGAGAACGTGCCCGCCTGACGTTCTATACCAAATAACCCTATTCCAAATCAATGAAACCAATCCCGAAACCTAATTCGATTATACGCAGAAGATAGATTATCCAATTCTGTTATACTATATTAATTTAAATTCCTTTAATTAATTTCTTAGCATTTCGACCTTGCACGACCGCACGATACGTCCAATCGCTACGAAATTCGATGGCATATAATAAATTATTACCACGGATCCAACGAAAACGGTATCGTCGAAATCCGAAATAGTGTATCGGAAGGCTATTTTCACACATTAATTAAAACGATTATTAATCGCTTTTAAATTCAAAATTTTACCATCTTCATTCTTATCCAAGTAAAATTTAATCAACTTTCGAAATCATTTTTATTCCCTAAAATTCAAAATTTAATTGTTTAAATAATTTCAAATATTCAAATAACTATTGTATTGAAATTCAAGTAATTTAACTTATAAAATTAACTTTTCAATATTAAAATCAATTAAATATTTCAAATTCGAATGACAGAAATTCTAGGTCATTACACATCTGATTCATGGTGTAAATCCGTTGGGTTCAAGATATGCCTTTGCTTGAGGAATCTACGTTAACCTTTTTCGGTCAAAAGTTTCAACAAGCACAGTGTGCCTTGAACCGATGATCACCCATTGTTTATAATCGGTTTGGTAGCAAGTTATTATTATTATTACTATTCCAGGAGACTTTTCTTATCATGTTGTAACAACCCAAAATTTTGGTCATCTGATTTTAAATGTTTGATTAATTTTAAATATTTAAATAATTTGATTTTGGAATTTAATAGGTTATAATTCAAATATTGAGAATAATTAAATATTTTAAATGTGAATTAAATGTTAATTAAATTTATTTGCTAATTTTATTTAACTCCATTTAAAATAATAAATAATAATGGTAAACCATTTTGCAAATTTATTTATAGTAACAAATGGTTCGAGAATAATAAATAATAAGAAAATCAAATTGTAATAAAACAACTTGATTTCTGGTAACTTATTTTTAATTTAATTTATACGACTTTTTACTAATTTTTAATTTTGAAAATATTGAAATTATCCATTTGACGATTTATCGGCAGACGATGATATTTGGGCAATTTCATAAAATAAAGTAATATGTGTAATTTACTGTTGATTTATGATCATGTCGTATACTAGTGCATGATTATATTTTTGTTTCGGTCGCTCGCGGTTTGTATTTGAATGAAATATTGTATAGCAGGATACCACAAATATTTTATTTAAAAAAACCATTGTAAAATCAAATCTTCAATTCAAATGTCAGTGACGATTTGATGAAGTAGACATTTTAGGTGCCTCAAGAAACCTTTTGTTGTAAGAAAAGGAAACATAATCATGTTTTATATTTTTAAAATCAATATTCAATGTATAAAACCAGGTAAAGTACTTGCTCTCTCTTCTCTCATTTTTTTCACGGCTTCATCCTTCCAGCAATTTGAATAAAAAAAAGATAAGGAAAAAGTAAAACTTAAAAAATTATTAACTCCAAATCAACATGATGTAAAATCCTAAAACATCAATCATTGAACTCTACACGAGTAGATTTTCAATCTTATATCCTTTTAGTTGTGTGCAATCAGTTTAGTCGAAATTGAATTTTGTAGCAGAAAACTAGGGCTTCGGTTTTCGATGGTTGAAGGCAACGTTTGGCGGACTCGTTGATTGATTCGAGTTCGAGGAGCCGAGGTGCAGCTAGGGACGTGATTTGGTAGGTTACGATGGCAGTTTGGTGGGTCGTGAACTTTGCCAGGACATGGAGGAGCATGGTTGTCGTGACTGTAGAGGAGGGGCCGACCTGAGGATTGAGGGGATGGTCACGTAGAGATTGCGAAGGGGGACAGGACGGTGGAGTCGAAATTCGATTTCATCGCCTGAGGAGGAGGATTCACCATGCATGCAAAGGGGAGAGGTGTGTGCACTGGTATCAGACATGAGATTCTTTGATTTGGGGAAGAAAGGTAGTGAGAGGGTATAAATGTAAATTTTGTAAAGTTATGTAATTTTTTTAATTTAAATTTATCGATAACTTATAAAATTCATATCTTGCTCGTACTAAGTCAGATACAAATGGCGTTTTTTGTGTTGGACTCATGTCGTCGATATCTTTATGATGGAGTTGGTTTGTTTGGACTTAGAGCAAGTGAAAATTTAGGCTAAAATCAGATGGTCGTTCGGTTTATTCCTAAACTGGGTCGTTTCGGCGAAAACGAAAATTAATGTGAGTTTAACTCACATTAAATTTTATTATACCATATCAACACTGTTATAAATGTTTGTTGATTTTTTGGATGTTAGTTGAATTGTTTGTTTGATTATTTGGCTGAATTTCCGATTGGAAAATGATGACATATTAATTTGATCGATATAATGCCATATGATTATCTATATATTTTCCATAACCATTGTTTCGTAGGAAAAATCTATAAAGAGACCCAAAAGGAGTTTCTCACCCATAAATTATTCATTTACACTGTATGCTGATATTGATGGTTAATTGAATTAAACTCTGATTTTTCCATTTAACTTGTTGATTGTCATTATAATGACTTCGCTATATCGTCGTTTATAAAATTTCATCCCTAAAACCCTATCGTATAAACTTGAGCTTGTGTTTCCACTAGAAAGAATATTTAAATTTAGTAATCATTTGGATTAATGATAACTTAAAAACAATTAATCATTTTAACTAATGATTTTTAAATTTATTAACCAATTTAATAAATGATGATTTAAAAATTGGTTATCTTTAGTTTAATTAATCATTGTTGCTGATGATGTTTTGAACTTAAATGATCATTTACAAATTATTATTTGAGTATAACTAATTATTTAATTTAATGATGATGGAATTTAATTAATTATTTTAATTAATGATAATTGAAATTATAATCATTATAATTTAATGATATTTAAAAGTAATTAATTATTTTAAATAATGATATTTGAATTTGATTGATTCATTTTAATTAATGATATTGACCTTTAATTAATTGTTTTAGTTGAAAGTTGTTTAAATATAATTAACTGGTTTAACTAATAGTGTTTAAAAATTAGTTAACTATCTTAACTACTGTTGTTTTATAATTGAATAAATCATTTTAACAAATGATGTTTAAATTAATTGTTTTAGCTAATGGACTTTGAGTTAATTAATTCAATTAAGTTAAGCTTATTTGAACTTGATTAATTGTTTTAATTAATGGTATTTAAAAACTTACTTATCGTTTTAATAAATGATGTTTGAGATGACTTATTCATTTTTAACTAATGATTTTTTGAATTTAATATATCTTTTTATTAATGTTATCTAAAGTTAATTAATTGATTTAATAAAGATAATTTAATTAAATCAACCAATATGATAAAATTGCTTTAATCAATTTATTTAAAGTTAATTTGCCAATGTTATAAAATTATTTGGAAATAATTATCTATTTTATTAAAGATAATGGATTTGTTTACTTAAAAGACATATTAAATGTAATTAATTATCTTTTGGAATAATTAATATTGGTTTAAAGTTATAAAAAGGAATTCAACTCGATTATTGGGATGTTTGGTTGGAAAATCTTCTGGGTGTTCGTCTGAAGTTCGTTTAGTCTGTCAGGGTCGTGCACATGGAAAAATCATTCTCTTAACGTATCACCAATATGGAACTGATTCAATAAATGTTTCACTAATGTGGAAATATGGAAGACATGCACAAATTCTACTCCTTTAAAAGTGAAATTTCGATTTTGGTTATAGAATAGTAGTTCCATAATCGATATCGCTTATATGGAAAAGATCTAATCATACATTTAACACTAAATGTTGAGGCTTGGACTCGTTTCTATCTCGAAGGTTAAAAATGTCGTCAAGGTGATGCCTAGAGGTAAC
The DNA here is from genome assembly GCA_030765085.1 of Allium cepa. NCBI lineage: Eukaryota > Viridiplantae > Streptophyta > Magnoliopsida > Asparagales > Amaryllidaceae > Allium > Allium cepa. The sequence continues at coordinate 904,955,386 of CM060939.1, forward strand.
ATTACTTCCATTTACCCGGCTTCATTTTTGACCAAAGAGACAGATTTATCTATAATCAACGAGTAGTGGTAAATATATGAAATTTAATTTCCATATACAATAATTTAAATTATCCCCGATAGTTGATTTATTAATTATCAAAATCAGCTTTGTTCATAGTGTACCACCTTAAAAATGATTTGTTGCTCAATCAAGCTTTGTTATTCTTTGCCGTAAATGACTAAACCCAAAGAGCGAGTGGGAGCCAATCTATGTGAGGTTACTCCCATTAGGGTATTTTCACATCCATTCTAGATAAGGATTGGTTTTTTTGTGCATCCAGATGTGAAATACTCGGATTCTCGGTAACCATTAGCGGGGTTCGGCTTGGACATGTCCGAGAGCCCTCAGAGTTCTCAAGTATATTTCTAGAGGTATAATTACGGTAAGGATTGAGCACCCTCCTAGTCATTTGTTGGAAAATTTTCTTTCCTTATTTGATTCGAAAACCCTAAATCTGCTTTAGCTTTAAATTGTCACGAGTAGAGCTAACTCCTCGTCATGGAATTTAAGTGGTTATTTAGTCCATTCTATCGAGTTTGGACTATTACCTTATTTAGTTCATTCTATCGAATTTGGACTGGTACTTTCTTTAGTCCATCCTATTGAGTTTGGACTATTACCTTATTTAGTCCATTCTATCAAGTTTGGATTGTGACCTTATTTAGTCTATTCTATCAAGTTGGACTGTTTTCTTTATTCTATCCGTTCTGACCAATTTGGATTTTACTTAGTTTATTTACATTATTTCAAGTCTGGTTTAATATTATTTATTCTTATTCATATTTGGATTTGTTTCTTGATATTTATTTCTGCTCTTGCCTGTATGGGTGTTATTCCTGTGAGGTAAAAACCCGTTCCACGTCAGCGGCGTGGTCTCATAAAACTTTTATATATTCCCCATTATTAGAGTCATCTCACGTTGGCATTTCCATACTGATCTTGGTGTTATTTACTTATAACGCTCAGATCAAACCGAGTATTTTCCAAGGTTGTCTCTGGAGTTTTGGAGATCGTGGAAGGGAGCAAAAGATTTACCTATCATAGTCGTTTATTTTCCACTTGATTGTATAGCATACCTATCGACATTTATAAGGCTAGTGTTAACGTAAAAATCAGACGCTAACACCCCGGTGTAGATTGAAGTTGAGCGAAAGCACCACCCGTGTACACGGGAACTAAAACAAGTAGAGAAATCACAGAGAAAACAGAAAAAACAACAGTTTTTATAGTGGTTCGGCTTAGGGTAAGCCTACGTCCACTTTAATTCTCTTTATTACTGAATCGATTACAACTTTACAACAATCTTCAATTACAATTCCGATGAGACAAGCAACTAGAACTTTTATGCAGAAGAATTCTTTAAATCCATGTAGATTGCGTTAGATTTCCTCTCGAAGTTAGTTGAGATGCCTTTCATACTTGAAGTGTCGAGTGAGTCGAGAATTCAGCAGAGTATCGGCGCTTAAAGAGGTCAGCCAAAAGTCCCCCTCATGCTTGAGGTAGGTTGGTATTTATAGGGGAAATCCCCCCTTAGGTCGTAAGTCGTGGCCGGTCTAAGGTAAGTTGTAGCCGATTCATCTGGCCCCTTCACGGTTTCACAAAGGTTCCCTTGCATAAGTCCTAGGTCGCCTCCGAGTCAACACAACCTTGTATCAGTAATATGGCATCAGGCTTACATTTAGTAGCTTTAGGTCGTGGACGACTCAAGCTAGGTCATGAGTCGTGAACGAGTTAACTGGCAAGTCGCAAGTCACAGCTTAACTGATAAGTCCTGGATCGTGTACGAGTTAAGAGGCCACTGTGCCAAGTAGCTGCATTGAACTTGTCTTCATTTGCTTGGTTCGTGAACGACTTAACATAGATCATAGGTCGGTTACGACTTAGGCATAGTTCATGATCTTGTCCCTAAGCTATTAGAGCGGCAAATTCTCTGGATAGTTAGGTCGGCTTCTATCTTAGGTCGGTAGCTATCTTAGATCGGTAGCTACCTTAGGTCGGCACCCTGTTTTAGGCAGCTAGGTCGGCGTTCTTGTTAAGCATTAGGTCGGCAACCATGTTGAATCATTAGGTCGGCATACCCCTTAGGCCTTAAGTCGGCATCCCTCTTAGCCTGTTAGGTCGGTATCCTTTTTAAAGTGTTAACTCCATCTCGGCCATGACTCACCGATCTAGCACATCAAACAGTTAGCGACCAGCGTTCTGCCGACTTAAGGCACGAAGGGATTCCGACCTAGCATCTTAGCATGGAAGACCGACCTAACTGCATAAGGCTTAAGAGGGATACCGACCTAAGGGGCTTGAGAAGCATGACTTATGGCCTTAAAGAAAGTTCCGACCTAACATCTTGAAATGATGCCGACTTAAGGTTCAAGAGAAATCTGCGACCTAGGAAAACTTCGTGACTTAAGGTGTGTGGCGACTTACGAGTTAAGGCCTGGACGACTTGAGAAATGTCACAACTCATGAGGCTGCGACCTAAAAAAGCTAAAAAACAAGACGACCTAGTGACTCAAGACAAAAAAGAGTGGAAGCAACTGCATTTAAGTCGTGACCGACCTATGACCTAGGATAAGTCTTTCACGACCTAAAACTACAGAGCTCAAAATAGATGCTGCCTCATTTTAAATCGTGAACCTCTTAACTCGTGAACGAGTTAAGACTTGTATACAGATGAACAAAGAAAGACTCAGTGCCGCTTCACTCATGCCACTGCCTGCTAACTCTTGGCCCTTAGGACGTGCGCGACCTACAACTTTCCCTAAGTCGGTCATGACTTATAACTTGGGCAATAATTCCAAACCAGAATTCCCTATAAATACCGACCTACCTCAAACATGAAGGGGACTTTCGGCCGACCATTTCAAGCGCCGATACTCTGCAGAATTCTCGACTCACTCAACACTTCAACTACTCCAAACACCAAGGACACTGCGACGATCTCCAAGAAGAAAATCTACATCATTCAACATGAATTCGGAAGATTATTCTCCATCAAAGTTTGATCTACTGGTCTAAAGTGTGTTGTAATTGAAGATTGTTGTGAAGTTGTAATCAAATTCAGTAATAAAGAGAGTTAAAGTGGAAGTAGGCTTACTCTAAGCCGAACCACTATAAAAACTGTTGTCTTTTCTTCTTTTTCTGTAATTTTCTACTTGCTTGTAGTTCCCGTGTACACGGGTGGTGCTTTCATCCAACTTCAATTGACACCGGGGTGTTAGCGTTCGATTTTCATGTTAACATTTTTGGTGCTTTCATTGAAAGCCCAACTCAGGAAACTTCCACTATTGCTCCGCGAAGGATTGTTGAAAGGATTTCTTTTAAAACTAGAAGTTTGTTTGAAATAATGGCTCCTGAGAGAAAACGAAATCCTGTAAGATCTGATAATGTTCAAGAGAATACTACTACCTCTCCTCCTTCAAGTCAAGCAGCTCCAACTGTTGGAGTTACTCGAGCAGAGTTGGATGCCATAGTTTTAGGGCTGAATCAACAATTGATTGCTCAGAATGCACAGTTGGAGGCTCAGAATGCCCAGAATGCTCTGATCTTGAGTAAGTTGAATGATCTGCTGGGGGCAAACCGTCAACCGAGTAATAATGATGGGAACCCTACTGTGGGAGTTCAGGATGTTGACGGAAACATCTCTCAAAGAGCCGCAGACCCTGTAGAAAGGACTCCTCTTCAAGCTGGAGGGTCAGGGCCGCAGCCAACCCTCCGTGAACGATTGTCAAGGCAGAATTCAGAGAGAGTGGCTGATGTGTGTCCTCCGGAGCCTCTAAATGATGAAGAGTATTTTTCGGGTATGGTTCGTCAAATCATGAAGGAAAGTATGCGAAGAGATGAAGATGAGAAAGAGTGGGGATTTGCCCCAAGCAAAACTCCATTTACCGAAAGGATCTTGAAGGAAGAGTTCCCAAGGAAATTCGTTCCCCCTACTATTCCGGCTTACAAGGGGACGAGTGATCCTAACGAGTTTCTGTATAAATACGACTGGCACATGACTGGTGCCAGGGCGTCTGATGAAATTAAATGCCGATACTTCCCAGTATATCTAGAAGGTGTAGCTCTATTATGGTTTACAAAGCTGCCGGTAAGGTCCATCGATCAATTCTCCGATTTGACCAGGAAGTTCAAGGAGCAATTTCGATTATATGCTTCAAAAGCAAAGGATATAATGTCGCTATCAAGTCTAGAGCAAAATCCGGGAGAATCCATTTGATCATTTTTGAATCGCTTTAATATAGCATTGGCTAAGGTGGATAATGCCGAGCCACACATGGTCTTGACATATTTGATGAGGGCAATTGATAAGTCAAGCGAATTTGGAAAATGGTTGAAAATGAAAGAACCAAACTCATTTGACAAATTCTACAAGAAAGCGGATGAATTCATGTGCTTGGAGAGCCTCCAAACACCGGCTAAGGTGGTATCAGTGGAAGCCGGGAACAATGGCACTGCTTCGAATATGAAGGAACCTAACACTCACAAGAGGGGAAACGATGGTGGGAAGAAACAGGAAGACCCTAAGAGAGGCCGTTCTTTCAATTTCACACCCTTGACCGATACCCCTGAAAACATCTTTTTCGCGACCAAAGATGATATCAATTATCCGACACCACCTAAAATGAGAGTTGCGTTTAAGATGGAAAAAAGTGGAAAGTACTACCGGTTCCACAACCAGCCCGGCCATGATACTAACGAATGCCGCCAATTGAAAGAGGTAATTGAACAACTCTTAAAGGAAAACAAGCTCCAGCAGTATGTGAAAAGGAACAGAAATGCCTCAGCTCCGTCAACTCAAGAACAGCAATTTCCTGCTCACCGTCCTGGCTTAAATGAGAAGGTCGTGGAACATGAATCGGATAGGCCTGTCATCAATATAATAACTGGAGGACCTCACCCAACAGGCAGAAGCTGGGGCGAGATGGAAAGGTATGCCCGGGCCTAGAAGCTTGTACCAGCTGAAGAGAATGTTTTTGTTTTATAGAATTATGCGCCTTTAAAGCAACAAAAGACTTCCACAGATGATATTGTGTTCAGTGCCAGGGATTCTTTGGGTATCGAAGCTCCGACCGTAGATCCTTTGGTCATATCCGCTGGTATTGGGCCGGCAACTGTGAGAAGAGTTCTAGTTGATTGTGGAGCCTCATGCAACATCCACTTCAAGATGACCTTTGATCAAATGAAAATTCCAATGGCTGACGTTCAAGCTTCATCACTTAAGATTGCTGGGTTCGCTGGAGAACCCAAACAGCCAATTGGGAACATAGATTTGTTTGTAGAACTCGGGAAGGGACTAAGGAAAGTGGCTCGAAAGCAAACCTTTATAATTGTTGAAGAATTCTCTGCTTACAACGCCTTTTTGGACCGACCGACTCTCGCTGCATTCAAAGCTGTTCTTGCTCCATGGTGCTTGACTCTAAAATTCCCCACAGATAACGGAGTTGGTGTGGTTAAGGGAGACCAAGATGCGGGGCGAGAATGTTATTTTGCAGAATTGCAAGAATCCAGGAAGAGAGAGATGGGAAAAGGTGTGGCGGCTCCAGTCCGCATCAAAGAACCAACCTTGTAGCAATTACAGGGTGGACCCTGCACTGGTGAATGTAGTGGGGCACGAAGAGAGATGGATCCAAGGAAAGCCAGTGCAGGGGAGAATAGAGTGGTACCATTAGAGGTAACAGTGCCGGTGCCTGTTGACCCAAAGGACCCAAACAAAGTGCTTAACGTGGGTTCACAACCCAATCCGACAGTTCAGAATGTTTTGATTTCATTTTTGAAGGCTAATTTCGATGTATTCGCTTGGACTCATGCGAACATGTGCGGAATATCCCCAAAGATTGCAGTGCATACCCTGAACATTGATCCAAAATTTACACCTGTGAAACAGAAGAGAAGGACTCAGGGTCCTGAGAGAACGGCGGCGTTAAAAGAAGAAGTGGATTGGCTCATGGAGAATGGGTTCATTAGAGAATCTACTTATCTAAATTGGGTCTCAAATCCAGTGCTGGTTAAGAAAGATAATGGAAAGTGGAGAGTGTGCATTGATTTTTCGGATCTGAACAAAGCCTACCCCAAAGACTGTTTCCCGCTGCCCAGGATCGATCAATTGGTGGATGGGACAGCGGGACATGAATTGTTATCTTTCATGGATGCATACTCCGGATATAACCAAATTATGATGCATGAGCCGGATCAAGAGGATAAAAGCTTCATCACAGATGTTGGACTTTACTGCTACAAGGTCATGCCTTTCGGACTCAAGAATGCAGGGGCAACTTACCAGAGGCTTGTTAATGCCATGTTTAAACCACAGATTGGCAAGACAATGGAAGTTTATGTTGATGATATGCTAGTAAAGTCTAAGAAAGCAGTGGACCACATGGATCACTTGGCAGAGATGTTTGAAGTACTCCGAAAGTATAGAATGAAGCTTAATCCCCTGAAATGTTCATTTGGAGTGGAGTCCGGAAAGTTTTTGGGTTTCATTGTGAGCGCTAGGGGCATTGAAGCCAATCCAGCCGAAATCACTGCCCTGAGAGAGGTCAAGGCTCCTAGAACGAAGAAGGAATTGCAAAGTCTTAATGGAAAGGTTGCTGCTTTGAGTAGGTTCATTTCCAAAGCTACTGACAAATGCATTCCATTCTTTGATGCTCTGAAGAAAGGAAAGAAAAACTTTGAGTGGACTCCTGAATGTCAGAAAGCATTTGATGAGTTGATTCGTCATATGGAAGTGCCTCCGATACTTTCAAAGCCTGACAGTGGTGAAGATCTCTTCATATATTTGGCAATTTCGTCTCATGCTCTTAGTGCAGTGTTGGTACGGGAAGATGCAAGGATTCAACGCCCAGTCTATTATATCAACAAAAGGTTCACTGGGGCAGAGATGAACTATTCAAGATTAGAAAAGCTCGCCTATTGTTTGTTGATCGCATCAAGAAAATTGAGGCCTTATTTCCAAGCTCATCCCATCAAAGTCCTCACTGATCAGCCTCTAAAGCAAGTCCTATTCCGTCCTGAGACTTCGGGCCGTCTTTTGAAATGGAATATCGAACTCAGCCAGTATGACGTCACTTATCATCCCTGGAAAGCAATCAATGGACAAGCTTTAGCAGATTTCATCACAGAATGCACGGATAAAGGTGATAGTGAGGAAGAAGTCATTGATAGCATCCCAATCCAATGGAAATTGTATGTCGATGGCGCAAGGAATGATTACTGTTCCGGAGCAGGGGTTGTCCTTGAAACCCTAGAAGGGCGATCACTATGTTATGCACTGAGACTAGAATTCCCTTCGACAAATAATGAAGCTGAATACGAAGCTCTCATCGCTGGTTTAAGGATCGCTAAAGAACTAAATATCAAGGCATTGCATATCTTCAGTGATTCTCAACTTATTGTTTGTCAAGTCAAGAAGGAATTTCAAGCTAAAGGAGGAAATTTACCAGCCTATTTGTCAAAGGCCTGGGAGCTCCTTCAAGATTTTGATCGTTATTCAATAAACCATATTCCCCGAGAAGAAAATATGAAGGTGGATTCTCTCGCAAAGTATTCGAGTACTGGTGAAGCTCAACTATTGGGGTTAGTTCCCGTTGAAGTCTTGTCAGCTCCAAGCACAGATGAAATGGATGTTGATTGGATTATGAACATATCCCAAGAGCAAGGAACATGGATGACTCCGATACTCGAATATCTACTTAATGGTTCTTTGCCAGAAAATTCAAAAGAACGACAAAAGCTGATGAGGAAAGCCTCCAGGTATATAGTTCAAGATGGTCGTTTGTACAGACGAGGATTTTCAATGCATTACTCCGATGTGTGACAAAGGAAGAAACGAAGACGATTCTAACTGAAGTACATGGAGGGGAATGTGGGGATCATACAGGTGGTCAAACTTTAGCAAAGAAAATCCTCTGTTATGGATACTTTTGGCCAGAAATTAATCAGGATGCTGCTGACTATTCCCGAAAGTGTGATAAATGCCAGAGATTCGCTAAAATTCCTAGAGCACCTTCCACTGAGCTAACACAAATGGTCAGTCCATGGCCGTTTGCCATCTGGGGAATAGATCTCATTGGGCCTTTGCCGACTGCAAATCAGGGATTAAATATGTTATCGTTGCTGTTGATTATTTTACTAAATGGGCTGAGGCCGAACCCTTGGCCACTATTACCTCTAAGAAAATGATAAGTTTTGTAACTAAGAATATCATTTGCAGGCATGGTGTGCCTCAGAAGATAATCACAGACAATGGTACTCAGTTTGAAAGTGAGGAATTCCAAGATTTTTGCAAACGATTCAAAATCCAAAAAAGCTTCTCAGCAGTGGCTCATCCGCAGGCAAATGGGCAAGTGGAAGCAGTAAACAAAATCATCAAATCAACCATCAAAAAGAAGCTGAAAAAAGCGAAAAGTGGATGGGTTGACAAGTTACCGCTTGCACTATGGGCATACAGAACCACCCACAAAACGGCGACTGGGCATACTCCATTTTCATTGGCATATGGATCAGAAGCAATGATTCCAGTGGAAACTGAAGTCCCCTCACAGAGAAGAATACATTTTGATCAAGATGAGAATGAAAAACTGCAATTGGAAGCACTTGACCTCCTTGATGAAAGAAGAGAAGAGGCTAGACTTAGAATTGCGGCTCATCAACAAAGAATAGCTAGGCACTTCAATTCCAAAGTTCGTCAGCGCAATTTTGAAGTTGGGGACCTAGTTCTGAAAAGAATCATGACAGCTACAGGTGTGTTTGGACCAACTTGGGAAGGGCCATATGTTATAGGCACGAAGCTTCTTGACGGCACATTCAAACTCATAACCGTCGAAGGAGAATCAATCCCAAGAGCTTGGAACAGCAATCATTTGCGTCCTTATTTTACTTGAAAGCTTTGCTGAAATGTTGTAAAAGAATTGCAAATATATGATTCTTGTATTGAAAACAATTTTAAAGCAAGTAAATAATGAAAAGCTATAAAGTGGATGTAGGCCCAGTTTTTGGCCGAACCACTATAAATCTTGTGTTCTCTACTATTATAAACTGCTTTGTTTTATTTCGACATATAAAATACGTTAATTGTGTCATTAAAACGACTATTTAATAATGCAGGTCATAAAAGCAAAGCTTACCCATCGCAAGACCAAGCAATTCCCGACATCACTCAGCAAACAAACACTAGACCATGCAAAATTTCCATACTCAAATCCTACAAAAGAAGTGCTTCAAACAAAAGTGGGCAATGTTGATGGAAGTGGACCATTTCTAACAAACTGTGAATGTTTGAACAAACAAACAGCCAGTTAAATAAACTGTGTCTACCACCACCAACTCACTTAACTATGAAGTATATTTCTTTGGATAAGGGAAATTATTGGCAACTAGAAAGTGAAAACACTTGAAAAAGACAACGGGGATCGCCAATGTGAATGGATGGCCAAAGAGACATGGGCGAGCAAGCATCAATCAGCAAAAGACCTCTTCGGAGGCACAAGCCCTCTACGGAGGCACAACTCTTCGGAGGAGAAAGACCTCGAGCGGGCCTAGCAAAAAAAAGAGAGATCTTTCTCGTTACAAATTTGCGGAATGATCGGTCGATACACTCCCGTGAATCCGTCCAACCGAGAGAAAGAAACTCTAAACTTCCAGGCAAAATCCCTACTCAGAGGCATACGTTTCACCGAGATTGAAATAAAACTTCCAGGTGTTGAAACGTGAAAAGGCCCTCTTCGGAGGCCCATTTCACCACAGTTGAAATGCTAAAAGACCTCGAGCGGGCCAACCAGAAAGAGAAAGATCTTTCTCGATACAAGGTTGCGGAATGATCGATCGATACACTCCCGTGAATCCGTCCAACCGAGGGAAAGAAACTCCAAACTTCCAGGCAGTAACCCAGCTCAAAGGCACACATTTCATCATCGGTCGATACACACCCGTAAAATGAAATGTGAAAAGCCCTCTTCGGAGGCCCGCTTCCCAGCGAACAGCGAAAAATAAAAGCCTCTCCCAAGGGGCAGAAGCAAAAAAAAGACCTCTTCCCAGAGGCACAACAAAACAAAAAGACCTCTTCCCAGAGGCAGAAATAAAAAGACCTCCTCCCGGAGGCACAATCAAACAGAAAGACCTCTTCGGAGGCACACGTTTCACCGAGATTGAAATAAAACTTCCAGGCGTTGAAACGTGAAAAAGCCCTCCTCGGAGGCACAATTCTTCGGAGGCACACATTTCACCGAGATTGAAATAAAACTTCCAAGTGTTGAAACGTGAAAAAACCTTCCTCAGAGGTGCAACCTTTCAAAGAAGCATTTCGTCAGAAACGCAAAGCAAAAGTCTGAAAGCCCTTTACTGTGGCATAAAAAAAGAAAAAGAAAAAGGGAGGGCCCTTATCAAAGGCACACTTTAACTTTCAAAGGAAGAATGATTCACCTATTCTGGAAAATACTCTTCCTCAAAAAGAAGTTAAAGTACCCTTCAGAGGCCCGCTTTACCACATAGTAGAATTCACTTGGTAAAATGTGTATATGCACAAAAGAAAAAGTGATATCTTCAAAGGGTGAAGCGTAAAAACTTATATGGATGGAGTTGTACTCTGTTTTTAACGAAATAATATTCCTCCAAGTATGGAATAATTATTCTCTAGAAAATAAAAGTACAAGTCCCCTCAAAATATAAAATATTGCAACAAGCTTATGGTATAGGGGCAACATGGTATAACTATATTGGTAAAATTACGCTCGAACAATATACCACAAGCTCACTGCAATATCGTGTAAAGAAACTTGTACAAAAATGAATAATAAAGGCATTCTCAGATACAGACAGAAGTTTGTACAAAAAAAAGAATCATTTTATTCAACACTGTTAAAATTTTGTATAGGTACAAGTTTCAAAATAAAAAGAAAAGCGGGGGCCGGTACCCGCACAATCTCCGGCCAGTACGTGCAAAAAGCAAAAACTAGAAGTAAGTTGAAGAACGACTCCTTACTTCTTCTTGCCACCACCCTTAGAGCCTTCACCTGACCTGATAGGCAGCTTTTCAGGACGGCTTGGGAGAGTCGGGGATGAAGGAGAAAGGGTTACTGCTGGATCAACTCCCGCTTCCTCCTCAGAAGCAAGAATGCCTTCCCTTCTCTTCTTGGAAGTGGCACGTTTCCTCCTCCTCCTTGAAGAAGACTCACTTCCCGGAGTAACGAGAGCAGATAATTCTATGTTATCAGAAGTGGTTCGCTCCGGAGACTCATTGCCTTCTCCAAGTCCTTCTCCCCCATGTTCTTGAGAGGCAATAGGATCATCTAAGACGTGAAGTGCTTCTATTTGCTCCTCTTGCGACTCGGGTTGCGAAGCAAAGGAGGGGTGACTTGGAGAGCCAAGGAAGGAATAATTGGAGGAGGGGAAGTTTGAACGATGCCCGTTGCTTTCTCTACAGAAGAAAAGAAGTTAAAGTCAGTAAAAAGAGGAGATAAAGGCTCGCTGAGGTTCAGGAAATAGTCAAGAAGCTCATCAAGCTCGTAAGAAACAGATGAGCAGTCTACTTGGGCAAGATTAACAGTAGAGTTACCTGGAGAAGTCGGTTTCCTGACATCAACTTCATAAGCCTGTGCCTCGGCACTCTCGCCACCTTCATCTCCACCCTGTATGCTCGTGATCTCGGTGGTAACTTTAGCAGGGGATGGAGAATGGGAACTGGAACCGATGATATCAATATCGGCCGAAGGAGAAGGCTGAATCGGAGCTGTTAAGATAGTTTTTCCTGAATATTCCCCTACCGCCATTTCGGCCCTTAATTTTGCAAGCTGTTCTCTTCCCCTGGCGAGAGCGGCGCGAGCATCATCATCAAAATAATGCTCCTCAAGAGCTTATTCGGCATAGCCAGCACCTTTACCGCCAAGCATATCAAGTGCGGCCTCCCACACTTCAGCTAAAGTAATTTCATACTTGGGGCCTAGAAAGGCGAAGCTACCGTGCCCCAAGATGCTATGCAGGTAGAAGTCAAATAGTGTTGAGTTGATGTTGGTCTTCGTGGCCTCATGAGATTCTTCAGCTGCAATTTTACCGGCAGCGGCCTCATCACCCTCTCTTTCAGCTTTGGAAAATTAAAGCTTAAGCATTTGAATTTCCGCCTCCTGAGAGCTGACTTTCTCTTGTAGTTCTGTAACCTCAGCACGGTACATTCCTGATGTTTTCTGCTCAGCTTCAAGTTATGCCTCGGCATGTCGCTGAGCTGCGTGAGCATCGCGAACTTGCTTCTGAAATACTTCTTCTTTTTGAGTATATATGGTAGAAGAAGTAGCAAGCTCTTGTTTAAGTTCCTCAACTTTCGCTTCAGGCTCTTCATTGTAACTAGCGATGCTCCTCATTTCAGTATCATGCCGCTCAAGAACTTTCTGCCATTCGGCTTTATCGTTCTCCATAGTAAGCATGGCCTCTATATTTGCACGGTTTACCCTTTGAAGCTCGTCTACAAGCTTTTGCCAGTTCGACATCCTTTCAGTATCAAGTTTAACGGCATCGAGATTTCGTAGCATGGCAGGCTTGTCGATGGGGACCAAGTCAAGATCGAACCGCACTCCCTTCAGGCACCACTGTGGAAACCGGCTTTGCAAAGTGGCTGGGCCCGGTCCAACTTGAAATTTAGGCCTGCTAATTATTGTTTGGATGTCTGTCTTCCCGAGAGCGGGAGAGCCGGAAGGAATGTCAAGCGGGACGGGGGCAGTGATCTTTTCGGGAGTTGTAGAAGTATGTTTCTCACCGTCTCGGGCACGTTTGCTTAGTTCCTCAACCATATTACTTTTTCCCCGGTCATCGTGGGATTTTCTCTTATGGGAATCATCGCCTTTATGGGAAGAATCATGGCGCTCCTCCCTCTCTTTTCTCTCAGAACGCACTTCTTGTGCCCTCCTCTCCTGAGCCTTTCGGGCTGCTCTCTCTTCATCGGAGAGTAAGAGGGGAGGTAGCGCCTATAATCATATTGGCTATGCCTCCCGTAGCGCTGGAAGTCATCATAATAGGAGCCGCTGCGTCCCATCGGAGAATATGAAATAAAAAGAGATAAGTTTTAGAAGTCTTCAAAGTACAAAGAGTCAGAAGCATAATAGTGTCGAAAAATTCTAAGTGTGTGTGATGTGCAAACTACGCGCATCAAACTACGAACCACTCTTTAATTGTGGAGTAGTTGTGGGTGTAGTAGTTAGCATCAACTCTTGAGTTGACGGAGTCTGTTGCAGAATAGAAGTCGCTTCAACTACTGAAGAAGAAACCACGGTAGTGATAGGATCATCTTTAAAGATCTCTTGTGAGGTGGCAAAGAGGTAGCTCAGTCCTTCGAAAGTGTCGTCCCTGCTCTGCTTGACAGGACTGGTTTTCTCAACTTCTTTGCCAGATTTCTGTGAACGTTGGGGAGATCCCTGAGGCTCTTCTTCCTCAATAACCGAGGCAAGTTTGTCTGATGGCCCCGCAACATCAACAGAAGTGGAGCACTTCACTAGTGAAGCCTCGGAAGCAGGTTCTTTTGGTATGGATGTGTCGGTAGAAACTGGGGCATCCGACACTCTAGCCGGGGAGTCTGGGACTTCATGAGGGTGTGTAGAGCGAGAGGTATGCAAAAGCCCGTATTGATGCAAAAATTCATCCCTCAACAAGAATTTTACACTTCTCTCTTCCGCGGTCACGGCACTCAGTCTCTCAAAAACTTGCTTATGGCCTGGATCTCTAGAGGGGGGAGGAAGTGCTGAAAAAGGAAAGGGTGAAATTAACGATTAACAACTCAAAACTCGAAAAGCTTGGGAATGGAAAATAGAAGCAGGTAATCTTACTTCCTACTCTCTAGATGGCATAAAACCCTGGGGGGCAGCGAACAAAGAAAAACTGATTTAAAAATCCATGAACACTTTCGGAAAGGTCAGTCACGAGTTTGCGATTCCTAGCACTCCTTATGACGACAATGGAGGGATGATCTTTAGTCTTGGTAAAGGAACATAAGTAACAAATTTCTCCAAAGCTCGGTAGCCAATCCAGGGTTCTCATGAATAAAACACACAACCCCATTAGAATGGCGTAACCATTGGGGTGCAGTTGAAACGGGGAGATGGTCAAACGAAGTAGAAATTGCTGAAGAAACTCGTTGAAGGGAGGAATAGCACCGCACAAGCACATTTGGCGGTTGACAGCGACGAAACCACAGGGAGGTCTATCAGCAAAATCATTTGGCCCGGGCAATATAGCATCCGTTTCAACGATGCCAAATTGAGCGCGCAATAAGTTAAACGTCCGGTAGTTCAAGGAAGTTGAGACTCTTTCTGGTGGAGTAGTCAGTGGAGCAGCTATTGGAAGAGCCTCTCCAATCTGTTCTGTTACTTCTTCTTGATGTGAGGCCATTCTACACAAGCAACTGGATATTCAAATTTGAAGGTGCGTGTTTTCTAAAAGTGTGAAGTGTTGTGCAAAACTAATAAAAATAAACAAGTAAATATAAATGGAGTTAAGTTCGTCGACAATTGATCGACTATCAAATTTCAGGACTTGTTAATTTGAAGTTCAAGCACAGTGTTAATGCAAACGGGAAAGTTTGATTGATTATTCCAATGTTGCCTTGATACTTTGCTTGAATTCGTTGTTTTAAAAGCACTTCGTTCACACAATCTGTTCAAGTTGATTAATTGTTATTAACTAATCTGCCATTTGATGTGGGCAGTCAGTGGCAGTATATTCGTCCCAATTTTCTGTAAATGTTGTATTAGACAGGTTATTAGCTTGCAAGAGTGACCTGTGGAAAAAATGCAACAAAGTTTAACAAGTTAAAGTCCAAACAATTCAGCACTCAGGCAGTTTATTTCAGCAAATCAAGTTAAAGTTCAAGGTTCAAGCAAAATTGTCAACTGCGATAACTTAAGTGTTGACTCGGCAACGACTTAAGTGTTGACTCGGCGATGACTTAAATGTTGGCAACGACTTAAGAAATTCTTCCTATGGGTTAAATCAAATCATTGTTTATTTGGCTAACTCGTCCACGACATAAGGATTACGAGGCGAGTTAAGTTAGGTCGTTTCAATCTTGAATTGTTAGTATCTTAAGTCGACAGTGCTCTAAGTCGTTAACCATGAAAAATAGAAAAGGCTTCCGTCCGAAGCAATGCAAATTTCCTCAAGTGCTAACTCGGTAACGACTCAAGGCTTAGGTCGCATTACGTTAGGCCAGCAAGTTTCCCCAAGAGCTAGATCGGCAGCGACTCAAGTTTTAGGTCGGCCAAAAGAAAAATCGCCCAAAATTGCTGGGCCATGTCCAGGCCGATGTCTCGCTCCACCTAACCCGTTAACCCTATAGCTTTTCCGTCAACAAAAAAACCTTCATCTCGTTCATACTACCGGATCATCCCATAAACTGGTTCAAAACCACCACGAATCCAACGCCTTACAATCTTAACGCGATTCAAAATTGGCTGCGCCTAAAGTAGTAACCCATCGGCATCATTTCATCGATAGCCTAAAGCCAGATAAAACTAACTAAGGATCATCAACAATAGGTGGAACAGGATTCGTGATGAAGTTTTGTACAAAAAGACGGTTTAAATTTGAGGGGCAGAATTCATGAATCGACGGTAATCTAGGATCGAGGAGGGAGCAAGTTGACTTACTCGATGAATGGCAAAAGTTATCAGTGATCGACTGGAGTAAAATCGCTTTTGGGAGCTCTGGAGGATTTTAATGGCGGAATTGAGCAAGGGAGTAAGTAAAGAAAAAGAAGGAGATGGATGTTTTATACCTTACAGTAGGGATAACTGAAGCGACAGATATAACTGTTGGGTCGCGTACTACCAACCAACCTAGTGGCGGACGAGTTAAAGGATATCGAAGCACACGACATAACCATTAGGCGTGTACTTCGAGGGGCAAACGTTAACTCCATCTCGACCATGACTCAGCGATCTAGCACATCAAACAGTTAGCAACCCAGCGTTCTACCGACCTAAGGCACGAAGGGATGTCGACCTAGCATCTTAGCATGGAAGACCGACCTAACTGCATAAGGCTTAAGAGGGATACCAAACTAAGGGGATTGAGAAGCATGCCGACTTAAGGACTTAAAGAAAGTTCCGACCTAACGTCTTGAAATGATGCTGACTTAAGGTTCAAGAGAAATCTGCGACCTAGGAAAACTTCGCGACTTAAGGTGTGTGGCGACTTACGAGTTAAGGCCTGGACGACTTGAGAAATGTCACGACTCATGAGGCTGCGACCTAAAAAAGCTAAAAAACAAGACAACCTAGTGACTCAAGACAAAAAAGAGTGGAAGCAACTGCATTTAAGTCGTGACCGACCTACGACCTAGGATAAGTCGTTCACGACCTAAAACTACAGAGCTCAAAATAGATGCTGCCTCATTTTAAATTGTGAACCTCTTAACTCGTGAACGAGTTAAGACTTGTATCCAGATGAACAAATAAAGACTCAGTGCCGCTTCACTCATGCCACTGCCTGCTAACTCTTGGCCCTTAGGTCGTGCGCGACCTACAACTTTCCCTAAGTCGATCACGACTTATAACTTGGGCAATAATCCCAAACCAGAATTCCCTATAAATACCGACCTACCTCAAACATGAAGGGGACCTTTGGCCGACCATTTAAAGCGCCGATACTCTGCAGAATTCTCGACTCACTCAACACTTCAAGTACTCCAAACACCAAGGAAACTACGACGACCTCCAAGAAGAAAATCTACATCATTCAACATGAATTCGGAAGATTATTCTCCATCAGAGTTTGATCTACTGGTCTAAAGTGTGTTGTAATTGAAGATTGTTGTAAAGTTGTAATCAAATTCAATAATAAAGAGAGTTAAAGTGGACGTAGGCTTACTCTAAGCCGAACCACTATAAAAACTGTTGTCTTTTCTGCTTTTTCTGCAATTTCTCTACTTGCTTGTAGTTCCCGTGTACACGGGTGGTGCTTTCATCCAACTTCAATTGACACCGGGGTGTTAGCGTCCGATTTTCACGTTAACATAAAGTATTAGGTCGGCATACTTGTTGAAGTATTAGGTCGGCATACTTGTTGAAGTATTAGGTCGGCGTACTTGTTAAAGTATTAGGTCGGCATACTTGTTGAAGTATTAGGTCGGCATACCCCTTAGGTCTTAGGTCGGCACCCTTGTTAAGCCTTAAGTCGGCATCTCTTTGAGTCACTGAGTCAAAACCGGGGCGGAGTTAACAATTTCCCCTCGAAGTATACGCCTACTGGTTAGGTCGTATGCTTCGACATTCTCTAACACGTCTACTTTCTAGGTCGGTAGGTCGTGTACGACCTAATAGTTAGGCCACACGCGCCGCTCCAGGTCTCTCTGCTATAAGTCGTATATCCTCCCCTTTCTTCTCGTTACTTACCCTTTCATTTGTTTTTGCTGTTAACTCTTTCCCAAGCTTCCAAAGGTGATTTCAATTCAACCAATCACCGATTAATCTTGAGATTATATTGTGTAAATGATCTTGTTTTCTTCTCCTGATCCTTTACCATCTCTGATTCGTGAATTTCATTTCTCCATCCTAACCCACCTCTCCAAGCAACGCGCCATCGTGAATTTTCCATGGCTGGCGAACTCTAGTTGGTTTGATTTAGGTTTAAATGTTTGATTGGTGGGCTTCAATGCTTCAAGCTAATCGATTTTCGAGTTGCGTTAGGATTGCAAGGTGTTGAATTTGTAGTGGTTTCGAATTGTCTTATTGGATGATCTAATATCAGGGATGAAGATGAAGGCTGTTGCTGATGAAGCAGCTATCGGGTTAACGGGTTGAGTGGAGTGAGGTATTGGCTTGGACGCGACCCAGTGATTTCGGGTGACCTAACCCTTTGGCCGATCTAATTTGACGCGATCTGAACCTTAAGTCATGACCGAGTTAACCCTTGGGGGGAAACTGCCGACCTAATCTTCTGCCGATCCAACTCTTAAACCGTGGCCGAGTTAATCCTTAAACCGTGGTCGAGTTAATCCTTAAACCGTGGCCGAGTTAATCCTTAAACCATGGCCGAGTTAACCCTTGGGGAATTTCACACCACTTTTTGAACCAAAGCCTTCCTCCTTACGACCTAAAGAACTGCCAATTTAAGGAATCAGAAACATAATCTTAACTTGCGAGAGATTCCTTGGGTCGCAGTCGAGTTAACACTTGGATGCCCAACTCGAATTCTCACTTAAAAGCATAATTCCAATTTGAATTCTTAACTTAATCAACTGGGCTGAATTGCTTAAATCCTAGATTGTTTTAACTTTGTTGCCTTATTTCACAGATCACATTGACTCATAGGCTAACAACCTGCTGAAAACAATAATAACAAAAACCAAGGGGAATATTCTGCCATTGACTGCCCACATCAAATGACAGATTAGTCGACATAAAGTAATCAACTAAAATACACTGTATGAAATGTTGTGAACCAATCAACTAAAGTGAAGTATTAATTCAAAGCATCGCTAACTCGAACTGATTTGTTTGCATCAACATTACACTTGCATATTAAAACAATGAACCCTAGACTTTACAACTGACAGATACTTGCCAGTTTTTATTCCAGTTACATTTGCTTATTGCTTGATTGATTTTACACAACACTCAACACACTTTAGGAAACGTGCACCTTCATGTTTGAATATCCAGTTGTTTGTGTAGAATGACTTCCCATCAAGAAGAAGAAGAAGGGGTAACTCAAGCTGAAGAGACCTTCCCGATAGCTATTCCCATAGAGAATCCTCCAGAGAGAACTCCGACTATCCTAACTCCGAGAGCGTTTATTCAGCTACGTACTCAATTTGGTTTTGCTGAAAATGATGCTCTACTTCTCGGACCAAATGATACTGCTGACAGTCCTCCCCACGGTTTTGTTGCAGTCAACCGTCAAATGTGCTTAAGCGGCGCGATTCCTCCCTTTAACGACTTCCTTCGAACCCTTCTCCTCCGGTTGACAATCTCTCCGTTCCAACTTCATCCTAATGGCTATGCCATCTTGATGGGGTTGTGTGTTTTGTTTAGGAGAACTCTTGATCGCTTGCCGAGTTTTGAAGAAATTCGCTACCTATGCTCGTTTGCAAAGAGTAAAGACCATCCTTCCCTTATTATTGTGAGAAGTTCTAGAAACCGCAAGCTTATTTCTGATCTTACTGAAAGTGTTCATGGATTTCTGAATCAGTTTTTCTTTGCTCGCTGCCCCCCGGGGTTTTATGCCATCTGGAGAGTAGGAAGTAAGATTACCTGTTTCTATTTTCTCCATTTCCAAACTTTTCCGAGATCCGAATTATCAATTGCTAATCTCATTCTTTGCTCTTTTCAGCGCTTCCTCTCCCTTCTAGAGACCCAATCCATAAGCAAGTTTTTGAAAGACTGAGTGCCGTGGCCGCGGAAGAGAGAAGTATAAAAATTTTGTTGAGGGATGAACTTTTGCATCAGTACGGGCTTTTACACATTTCTCGTTCTACACATCCTTATGAAGTCCCAGACTCTCCGGCTAGAGCATTAGATGCCCCGGTTTCTTCTGACGCACCCATACCAAAAGATCCTGCTCCTGAGACTTCTCTGGTGAAGTGCTCTACTATTGTCGATGTTGCGGGGTCGTCTGACAAATTCACATTTACCCCAGTTATTGAGGAAGAAGAGCCTCAGGGATCTCCTCAACGTTCACAGAAGTTTGGCGAAGAAGCCGGGAAAACAAGCCCTGTTAGGCAGAGCGGGGACGACACTTTCGAAGGGTTGAGCGACCTTTTTGCCACCTCACAGGAGATCTTTAAAGACGACCCTGTCACTACTAGGGTTTCTTCTTCAGTAGTGGAAGCGACTTCTTCTTTGCAACAAGCTCCGTCGACCCAAGAGTTGACGTTAGCTACCACCCCCACAACTACTCCGCAATCGAAGAGTGGTTCGTAGTTTGATGCACGTAGCTTGCACATCACACACACTAAGAATCTTTCGGCATTTTCATACACCTAATTCTTTGTACTTTGAAGATTCTACAGTTACACTTCTTTTCTCTGAAGACCTTTAAGACTTGTCTCTTTTTTTTATTTCAGATTCTCCGATGGGACGCAGCGGCTCTTCCTATGATGACTTTCAGCGCTATGGAAGGCGCAGTCAATATGATTATAGGTGCTACCTTCCCGTTCACAGAGAAACGATGAGGAGAGAGCCGCCCGAAAGGCTCAGGAGAGGAGGGCTCAAGAAGAGCGTTATGAGAGGAAAGAAAAGGAGGAGCGCCACGATTCTTCCCAGAGAGGTGACGATTCTCACAAGAGAAAGTCGCATGATGATCGGGGAAAAAGCCACATAGTTGGGGACCCAAGCAAGCGTGCCCGGCACGGTGAAAAGCATGCTTCTACAACTCCTGAAAAGGTCACTGCCCCCGTCTCACTTGACATTCCTTCTGGCTCTCCTGGTCTCGGGAAGACAGACATTCAAACAATAATCAGCAGGCCTAAATTTCAAGTTGGATCAGGCCCGGCTACTCTGCAAAGCTGGTTCCCGCACTGGCGCCTGAAGGGAGTGCGGTTCGATCTTGACTTGGACCCAATTGACAAGCCTGCCATGCTGCGAAATCTCGATGCCATCAGGCTTGATATTGAAAGGATGTCGAACTGGCAAAAGCTTGTTGACGAGCTTCAAAGGGTCAACCGTGCGAATATAGAGGCCATGCTTACTATGGAGAATGATAAGGCCGAATGGCAGAAGGTTCTTGATGTAGGATCGATTTCACCCTAGAGGGGGGGTGAATAGGGTGATGGTATAAATTATAAAAATAAATCGCGGAAGCTTATAAAATAATTTTAACACAGATCACAGAACAGTAGCAGCACATATAATAGCAGAATAATAAATGCAGAAATAGAACGACACAGAATTTACCCAGCTTTGGCAAAACCCTACCTACGTGCTGCCCCCAAGGTTTCTACTAGAAATTAGATAGTGCCTCGCTTACACACGTAAACTCGCGACACCCGCTATCGACTAAATCTTACTCTATGCTCAAAACCCTGCCACAACTCAGCCACTGAGTTGCGAATTCTCAAGCTACGCCACGTAGCTTGTCCCCTAGTCACACGACTAGAAATTTAAACGGTTTAAAAATGAAAATACAAAACAAAACAAATTAAAAATAAAAAACCCTATTTTCTAAATTCTTATCCCTTTATGTAAACAAGGCCGGCCCAATTGGTTGATTCCCTTAACCCGTATCCTTTTATTATTGTCGACTCCTTCTCTTCTCTGATAGAATCAATGGCTGCTATGTAAATTGCTCTCGAGAGATTTGACTTAGGGCTTCGGCTTTTCGTGAAATTGAATTAGGGCTTTGTTCCCTCTTCGTTCCAATTTAGGGTTTTTGATTTAAAATTGAAGCGCTGCTTCAAGATGTTCGATCGAAACAGATGATTATTTTCAATGCTAGCTGGTTCAATCAGATGTTACTTTGAATTGCGGACAGCTACTTCAATTCGATCAAGTTCGAATTATAAATGGTATGTTAACTTTTGCTTTTGCTTTTACTGGTTTTTACTTGCTTGAACTTGATGGTTATGCCGATGATGATCTTAGGGTTTTTATATGGGTTCGTAACCCTTGTTTTGCGTTCGTATATTCTCTGTTTGAATTTGTCAATAATTCTCCTCGGCCACTTGATGATGCTTGAACGATCGATGATTAATCTGACTTTGTCAAATTCGTATCTTTCACGTTTCTTGGCTAACGCGGTTTTGAATTAATTTTTGTGTTGACCACGGCTTGAATCTGACTTTTATTTGTGACTTTGAACTGGTCGTTGATCATCTTGACTTGGCTTGACACCTTGATTACCACTTGATGTTGAACTCGGTCTTCACTGCTCATGTTTACTCCAGCCATTTGATTTGAACTTGTAAATTTTGACTTTGTTTTAAAAAAATTGTTACATGACTTCGCTGTGTAGTCTGCACATATTGATTCCATTCATGTTGATGGACTGGACATTACTGGTTGCTTTGGGATTTAACTTGAGCTTTGTATATCCACACTTGATGCTGCACTGTTCACTGTTGCACTCGATCATATTGACTTTGGTTGTATTTCTTTGAGATGCTTTTTGCTTCTATACAATTGTTGTTTCCCTGACCTGTTGTAGTTGTTCTTGTAGTCAAGTCTGCATTGCTGTTATCAACTGGCCTGGATTACATAGTTTGTTGTGGTCTTTGTATGGTTTGTTTCAGTTGCTTAGTGTCTTGATGCTCGGCTTGCATTGTCACTGCCTGTACCTTTGCATTTCATACATATGTAAATATTCTTGGATTTGTACTTGGATTTGAACTGCTTCATATGTATGTTTATTGCGGCCTTGTGTTCATCTGAGTCATTCTGGCCTTGACCCTGTTGCATACATGACTGCTGTATGGTTGCATATTTGTAAGTTGTTCAGTTTGCATCATTTCTGGTTGGTTTGGCCTGGACTTCACTTGACCATTGCTCCATGTATACTTGGTGCTTGATTTGGGTTCATACTTGTTCATGTGTACATCTATGTGTCTTTTCCTTTGTTCTCACTAACCATGTGGTCTGGAATGATTTCGACATTGATTTTTGTGTTGTTTGAAGTTACCACTTACTTGACCCTTACATATGCTCTCTGATAAATGTTTGGACTAGCTGTGCATTGTTCATGACTGTTTCATGCTTGTTTGTTATCTGGTAGCACTTGAGTCTCTTGGCACTGCTGTTAGCTTTTGTGTATGGTCAGTGATGCACTTGGTTTGAATTCATTTCTTGTTTTACTGGATTGAACTGCACTGATTGATTGTCAATGATTTTTGGCCGAGACTGTTTTTCCATACTTGCTCATTTTTGAGTGCACCTGTGTTAAATCCAGTTTCACAACTCGGGTTTGACCTTGTGCTGAAGTCGAGATTTTATTTATGTTGCACCTGAGTTGAACCCATCTTTTCATTTGGGTTTGACCTGTGCTCACTTGTCCCTGTAGCATTATCAAGTGTATATATCGGTGTGCACGGCCTTGTGGCATATACGGTGATACACTGTGTATGTCACAAGCTGTTCGTGTATGATGAATTCAAATTTAAATGATGACGAACAACCCAAATAACTGAGGAAAATATTATTTTCAAATTTCATCTCTTATTTTATATTGCAAAAATATTTTATTTTCAATTTTACTGCGTTAGTGAATATTTTTGCAGATTGCTCAGATGCTGGATTCAAACCGGAATGAAGTTAAAGATAAAAATACGAGTGTGAGTGATATGTAGTGAGGTTAAATGTAAATGTAAAATAGTGATGTAATTGAATTTGTATCAAAGTTGTATAGTGAATAGTGAGAGCTTGAATTTGTACAATTCAAAATTGTAATAAATATTTGTTTGAATAAAATATTCGTTTGAATTCAAAATCTGTGTTATTTATTTTATTCAGCAAATATTTATTTAATCTGTGAAAAATAAAATAGTATATTAACAAATACGTTTAAACGAATATATATATATGTTTATTATCATCAAACAAAAATCATATAAGCGCATATTCAACAATCTCCCTCTTTTGATGATAACAAACATATATTTAAGATTTTGAATATATTAAATGTATTTGATCATTCAATTTGCTCCCCTTATTTGAATGCTCCCTCTCTACACAATGCTCCCCCTACATATATGCATACAAATAAAATATGCAAATGAGCCTAGATGCAAAATGGAAAATTATTTGACCTTTGCTTGATTTTATTTGTCAAAATCTTAACTTTTCTCTCCCCCTTTTGTTATCAGCAAAAGAATAATAGTTATAGAGAAAATAGAGATAAAGTGATCGATATTAATCCAACATTAAAACTCAATTGAATATAAATTTTAAATTTCAATAAAAAATCAAACAAAAATCATAAATATTTTGTTAGGCGCATATTCCACTTTTAGAATGATGGAAATGATGTCATCATATAAAACCATACAGTTGTGTCTATTTGTGGTATATTTATATCAGTAATTTGAATATCTACTAACCGTGCATAACCGTTAGGACTTTTAAATGAGATTAGTAGTATTCCAATTTTACTTTTAAACAAAAATGAATTCAAGTATCTTCTAACCATGCATAACCGTGAGGACTTTTAAATGGGATTAGAATCAACTTGTTTATTTTAAAAATCAACTTTTGATATGCGTTCCATACATGCATAACCGTGAGGACTTTTAAATGAGCATGGAAGCACATAACAAATTCCAAGTAATTCACCCATGCATAACCGTGAGGACTTTTAAATGAGAGTGAATACTTTGGTATTTATTTATTTATTTATTTTTGTTTTGTTTTTTTTTTAAAAAAAATGTGAAAATGAAAAAACGAACGATTCCTGTTTAAAGTACCACATATCGACAAACTATATAGAATTTTGATGAGTGATGGTTGTTAGAAATATGATAGATATAGAGATGGTCATGGAATCTTTTACCAACAAAAAGTTTTATAACTCTTGTTTAAATTTCTAAAGAAATTTATTAATTATACCGTCTCAAGTCATAATATTTGATCAATATTAACACTCATCACTTTTTCAATCACTATTTTTCTTTTCGATAATCATTTGGGAGTCAGATTAGTCAAAATAGTCATTTAAAATCAAATTCAAAAATAATTATGAATTTAATTTTTCAAAATGACTAATCTGAAAATATGGTCAAAAATGATTTTCTCGAGGGGGATTTAAAAGAAAATTTTCTGCTATTTGAAAATTATTTGAAATGAAGAATATGCAGATATTTTCTTTGAAAAACGATGCAGTTACTAAATGTCTCAACAAAAATCACGTTTCACTAGTAATTTTTCTATCATCTAGATTACCAGTGTAATCTGCATCTGAATTTCTCTTTCACTCAAAATTATCTTCAATTGAATTTTATAGACCAAAACATGAAGTGTGCACCAAAAATTTCAAACTCAATTTTTACTGCTATTTATATGCCATTCTTTTGAAATTGAATTGAAGCCGTGTAAATAATCAGAAAACCATGAATATAGAGTCAGTCGTATTATAACCAATTGTATTATCCAACAAAACACTATTTTTAATCCAAACTGATATATATGAAGTAATTCAAAGAATCTAGAGATTTTTATAGTGTTTTTGGCATAAGAATATAATTGGCCAACAATTTTGAATAAGTCAGAATCATCATCTTTTCATCGTCTCAATATTGACTAATTTTAATTCAGAATACGGTGCAGATTATCACATTTAATATATCGTTTAAAACATACCATTACCTGTTTTACCTTTACGATATTTTTCGTTGTTGTCCATTGTGATTCTGCCACCTTTATACTAGGCTAAGGAACTTTGCTTCGTCGTCCGTTTTGTTTCTGGAACAGCTAAAAATCCAGTGAACACTATTGTTGTTCCTTAGCCCGCCACCACACCTACACGGGAAAAGATTTATGTGACCTATTTGTTTTTATAGGTCCATGGTTGTTAGTGGCAGAAAATTTTGAAAAATAATTTTGTGTAGACCCAAAACTATTTATAATTGTTCCCTTCGGCACCCAAATTTGTTTAACTTTGAGAGATTTTATATTTGTGCCTTTTGGAACCCAAATCGGTATAGTTTTCACATGTTTGGGTCTATACCAACAATTATTGTGATCGTTTCCAAATTTTCTACAAATTGTGCACATAGAATTAACTTGATTAATATTGCTTTCAACAATTTTCGAATTATTATATCCAAGTCCTTGTCTAACCGTATTAATAGTTTGCTTTCCTAGTAGCATATTCAACGATTTTTCACTTTTTGAAAATTTATCTAAAGTCGTTGATAA
This sequence comes from Allium cepa, assembly GCA_030765085.1. Lineage (NCBI taxonomy): Eukaryota > Viridiplantae > Streptophyta > Magnoliopsida > Asparagales > Amaryllidaceae > Allium > Allium cepa. Next base: position 904,981,245 of record CM060939.1, read on the forward strand.
TTGTTGGACTTGTGTTTTGAGAGATTCATTTTTGTTTAATAACTGTGTGCACTTTTTAATAGAATTCTCTCTCCTAGTATTTTCATTCTCTTTTAAAATCCGAATTTCATTTTCAAGTGATTTTATATTGATTTCTGATTTTTTAATTTCTTCTTCGAATGTTGGACACTTATCACACTTAGGGATCCTACGTTGATAGTTCTTAACTAATTGATCAAGTTGTTTATTGCATTCTATCAAAGTATCCTTTCGAGATTCAAGTTTGGCGTATTTTTCCCTAATTCGTTCAAAACAACCATTTACTTCGTGGAAATAAATAAGTAATTCAGAGTGAGTAAGTTTTGATACCACGCTTGGCTCGTCATCGTCGCTATCAGTTATATTCCCTTGAAGACACATATCTGCTTTCTCACTCTCACTGCTAGAACTTTGATTATCTTCATCACTTGTATTCCACATGGATGCAAAACTTTTCCTTTTTGATTTCTTTTTAAAGTCGCGTTGATTTTGAGGACAATTGGGCTTGATGTGTCTGGGTTGGTTGCACTTGTGACAGATGATCTTCTGTTCTTCAGAGTAGTCTAGTGCTTTGGCTATTCTGCTTTTCGCTTTTTGAATTCGAGCTGAATTTCCATATTTGTAATTCCACTTTTTGAATTTCTTTATTAATAGCTCCAATTCTGCTGCTGCATCATCATCGTCATCGTCATCACTTTCAGTTGTTCCTTTGAGAGCTATTGATTTCTTTCGAGTATCTCCTACTTCACGCTCTTCCTTGAATTTCATTTCTAGCTCAAAAGTGGTGAGATTTCCGATGAGTTCTTCAACTTTGAGTTGTTTTAAATCTTTCGATTTTTGAATGGCAGTTACTTTCGCTTCAAAGCTTCGTGAAAGGAATCTGAGGATTTTCCAGACTATTTCCAATTCGGTGTATGTTTTTCCGAGAGCTTTTGATTTGTATACGATATTGGAAAGTCGTCCGTACATCTCTTTGACATTTTCTTCCTTCGCCATTGTAAAGTTCTCGTATTCGCTGCTTAGCATGGCAAGGCGAGATTCTTTGACTTGAGATGTTCCTTCGTGAGTCACTTCTAGTATGTGCCATATTTCCTGCGTAGTTAGACAATGTGAGACACGATTAAATTGAAATTGATCTAATGAACAGATAATAGAATTCATAGCTTTGGCATTAGTATTCTGTAATTTATTTTCTAGTTCTGTCCATTGTTCCTTTGGTTTCTCTATTTCCTGATTATCTTCAGTTATAGTTGGAGTTCTGTAACTTGTCCCAACAATATCCCAAGTGTCAGTGGTTTTCAGAAAAATTTTGATCCTATTTTTCCAAAAAGCATATTCACCATTGAACATTGGTGGTCTAACTATCGACTGACCCTCTGCAAAAGCATTATTAAAAGAAGCCATTTTAAAAATTCAAATTTCTAGAAACAAAAACTGATTTTTTTTTTTGAAAAACGAATTTTTAAAAGAAATGATGACTTCTATTCCTAGCTCTGATACCACTTTTTGGATCGATTTCACCCTAGAGGGGGGTGAATAGGGTGATGGTATAAATTATAAAAATAAATCGCGGAAGCTTATAAAATAATTTTAACACGGATCATAGAACAATAGCAGCACAGATAATAGCAGAATAATAAATGCAGAAATAGAACGACACAGAATTACCCAGCTTCGGCAAAACCCTGCCTACGTGTTGCCCCCAAGGTTTCTACTAGAAATTAGATAGTCCCTCGCTTACACACGTAAACTCGCGACACCCGCTATCGACTAAATCTAACTCTACCCTCAAAACCCTGCCACAACTCAGCCACTGAGTTGCGAATTCTCAAGCTACGCCACGTAGCTTGTCCCCTAGTCACATGACTAGAAATTTAAACGGTTTAAAAATGAATATACAAAACAAAACAAATTAAAAATAAAAAACCCTATTTTTAAATTCTTATCCCTTTATGTAAACAAGGCTGGCCCAATTGGTTGATTTCCTTAACCCGTATCCTTTTATTACCGTCGACTCCTTCTCTTCTCTAATAAAATCAATGGCAGCTGTGTAAATTGCTCTCGAGAGATTTGACTTAGGGCTTCGGCTTTTCGTGAAATTGAATTAGGGCTTTGTTCCTTCTTCGACCCAATTTAGGGTTTTTGATTTAAAATTGAAGCACTGCTTCAAGATGTTCGATCGAAACAGATGATTATTTTCAATGCTAGCTTGTCCAATCAGATGTTACTTTGAATTGCGGACAGCCACTTCAATTCGATCAAGTTCGAATTATAAATGGTATGTTAACTTTTTCTTTTGCTTTTACTGGTTTTTACTTGCTTGAACTTGATGGTTATGCCGATGATGATCTTAGGGTTTTTATATGGGTTCGTAACCCTTGTTTTGCGTTCGTATATTCTCTCTTTGAATTTGTCAATAATTCTCCTCGGCTACTTGATGATGCTTGAAAGATCGATGATTAATCTGACTTTGTCAAATTCGTATCTTTCACGTTTCTTGGTTGACACGGTTTTGAATTAATTTTTGTGATGACCACGGCTTGAATCTGACTTTAATTTGTGACTTTGAACTGGTCGTTGATCATCTTGACTTGGCTTGACACCTTGATTACCACTTGATGTTGAACTCGTTCTTCACTGATCATGTTTACTCCAACCATTTGATTTGAACTTGTAAATTTTGACTTTGTTTTAAAAAAACTGTTACATGACTTCGCTGTGTAGTCTACACATATTGATTCCATTCATGTTGCTGGACTGGACATTACTGGTTGCTTTGGGATTTAACTTGAGCTTTGTATATCCACTCTTGAAACTACACAGTTCATTGTTGCACTCGATCATATTGACTTTGGTTGTATTTCTTTGAGATGCTTTTTGCTTCTGTACAATTGTTGTTTCCCTGACCTGTTGTAGTTGTTCTTGTAGTCAAGTCTGCATTGCTGTTATCAACTGGCCTGGATTACATAGTTTGTTGTGGTCTTTGTATGGTTTGTTTCAGTTGCTTAGTGTCTTGATGCTCGGCTTGCATTGTCACTGCCTGTACCTTTGCATTTCATACATATGTATATATTCTTGGATTTGTACTTGGACTTGAACTGCTTCATATGTATGTTTGTTGCGGCCTTGTGTTCATCTGAGTCATTCTGGCCTTGAATTGCGGCCTTGTGTTCATCTGAGTCATTCTGGCGTTGACCCTGTTGCATACATGACTGCTGTATGGTTGCATATTTGTAAGTTGTTCAGTTTGCATCATTTCTGGTTGGTTTGGCCTGGACTTCACTTGACCATTGCTCCATGTATACTTGGTGCTTGATTTGGGTTCATACTTGTCCATGTGTACATCTGTGTGTCTTTTGCTCTGTTCTCACTAACCATGTGGTCTGGAATGATTTCGACATTGATTTTTGTGTTGTTTGAAGTTACCACTTACTTGACCCTTACATATGCTCTCTGATAAATGTTTGGACTGGCTATGCATTGTTCATGACTGTTTCATGCTTGTTTGTTATCTGGTAGCACTTGAGTCTCTTGGCACTGCTGTTAGCTTTGGTGTATGGTAAGTGATGCACTTGGTTTGAATTAATTTCTTGTTTCACTGGATTGAACTGCACTGATTGATTGTCAATGATTTTTGGTCGAGACAGTTTTTCCATACTTGCTCATTTTTGCGTGCACCTGTGTTAAATCCTGTTTCACAACTCGGGTTTGACCTTGTGCTGAAGTCGAGATTTTATTTATGTTGCACCTGAGTTGAACCCGGCTTTTCATTTGGGTTTGACCTGTGCTCACTTGTCCCTGTGGCATTATCAAGTGTATATATCGGTGTGCACGGCCTTGTGTCATATACAGTGATACACTGTGTATGTCACAAGCTGTTCGTGTATGATGAATTCAAATTTAAATGATGACGAACAACCCAAATAACTGAGGCAAATATTATTTTCAAAATTCATCTTTTATTTTATATTGCAAAAATATTTTATTTTCAATTTTACTGCGTTAGTGAATATTTTTGCAGATTGCTCAGATGCTGGATTCAAACTGGAATGAAGTTAAAGATAAAAATACGAGTGTGAGTGATATGTAGTGAGGTTAAATGTAAATGTAAAATAGTGATGTAATTGAATTTGTATCAAAGTTGTATAGTGAATAGTGAGAGCTTAAATTTGTACAATTCAAAATTATAATAAATATTTGTTTGAATAAAATATTCGTTTGAATTCAAAATCTGTGTTATTTATTTTATTCAGCAAATATTTATTTCATCTGTGAAAAATAAAATAGTATATTAACAAATACATTTAAACGAATGTATATATGCTTATTATCATCAAACAAAAATCATATAAGCGCATATTCAACACTTGAGCAGCATGATACCGAAATGAGGAGCATCACTACTTACAATGAAGAGCTTGAAGCGAAAGTTGAGGAACTTAAACATGAGCTTGCTACTTTTCTACCACATATATCAAAACGAAGAAGTACTTCAAAAGCAAGTTCGCGATGCTCACGCCGCTCAGCGTCATGCCGATGCACAACTTGAAGCTGAGCAGAAAACAGCGGGAAGGTATCGTGCTGAGGTTACAGAGTTACGGGAGAAAGTCAACTCTTAGGAGGCGGAAATTCAAATGCTAAAGCTTCAACTTTCCAAGACTGAAAGAGAGCGTGATGAGGCCGTTGCCGGTAAAATTGCAGCTGAAGAATCTCATGAGGCAAAGAAGACCAACATCAGCTCGATACTGTTTGACTTTTACCTGCACAGCATCTTGGGGCACAGTAGTCTCGCCTTTCTAGGCCCCAAATGTGAAGTTACACTGGCTGAAGTGTGGGAGGCTGCACTTGACATGCTTGGCGGTAAAGGTGTTGGTTATGCTGAATCAGCTCTTGAGGAGCATTACTTGGACGAAGATGCTCACGCTGCTCTCGCCAAGGGAAAAGAACAACTTGCAAAATTAAGAGCTGAAACGGCAGAAGGGGAACGGTTAGGAAAAACTACTTCATCTATTCCAGTCCAGCCTTCTCCTTCGGCCGAAATCGATATTATTGGCTCCAGTTCTCATTCTCCATCCCTGGTCAAAGTTACAACTGAGATTACAAGTACACAGGGTGGAGATGAAGGTGAAGAGAGCGCCGAAGCATAGGCTTATGAGGTTGATATCAGGAAGCCGACTTCTCCAGGTAACTCTACTGTTAATCTTGCCCAAGTAGACTGCTCATTTGCTTCTTATGAGTTCGATGAGCTTCTCCATTATTTCCTGAACCTTAATGAGCTTTTATCTCCTCTCTTTACTGACTTTAACTTCTTTTCTTCTGTACAGAAAGCATCGACAATTGTTCAAGCTTCCCCTCCTCCAATTATTCCTCCTTCGGTTCTCCAGGTCACTCCTCCGTCCGCCTCTCAACCCGGGTCGCAAGAGGAGCAAATAGAAGCTCTTCATGGCTTAGACGATCCTATTGCTTCTCAAGAACATGGGGGAGAAGGGCTTGGAGAAGGCAATGAGTCTCCGGAGCAAACCAATTCTGATAACATAAAATTATCTACTCTTGTAACTCCGGGAAGTGAGTCTTCTTCAAGGAGAAGGAGGAAACGTGCCACTTCGAAGAAGAGAAGGAAAGGCATTCCTGTTTCTGAAGAGGAAACGAAAGTTGATCCCGCAGTAACCCTTTCTCCTTCATCCCCGACTCTCCCAAGCCGTCCGGAAAAGCTGCCTATTAGGTCAGGTGAAGGCTCTAAGGGTGGTGGCAAGAAGAAGTAAGGGGTCCTGCTTTGATTTTTCTTTACTTTTTTGCTTTTTGCATGTACTGGTCGGAGATTGTGCGGGTACCGGCCTCCGCTTTTCTTTTTCTTTTTATTTTGAAACCTGTACCTGTACAAAATTTTGACAGTGTTGAATAAAACGATTCTTTTTGTTTGTACAAACTTCTGTCTATATTTGAGAATGCATTTACTATTCATTTTTGTACAAGTTTCTTTATATTGCAGTGAGCTTGTGGTATGTTGTTCGAGCGTAATTTTTACTAATGTAGCTATACCATGTTGCCCCTATACCGTAAGCTCGTTGCAATATTTTATACTATGAGGGGATTTGTACTCTTATTTTCTAGAGAATAACTATTCCATACTTGGAGGAATATTATTCTGCTCGAAATAGAGCACAACTCACTCAATATGAGTTTCTACGGTTCATCCTTCGAAGATATCACTTTTTCTTTTTGTGCTTTCACACATTTTTATCGAGTGAATTCTTCTTCGTGGTAAAGCGGGCCTCTGAAGGGCACTTTAACTTCTTTTTGAGGAAGAGTATTTTCCAGAATAGGTGAATCATTCTTCCTTTGAAAGTTAAAGTGTGCCTTTGAAGAGGGCTTCTTTTTTTTTTTATTACGCCTTAGTAAAGGGATTTCTGATCTTTGCTTTGCGTTTCTGACGAAATACTTCTTTGAAAAGTTGTACCTCTGAGGAGGGCTTTTTCACGTTTCAACACTTGGAAGTTTTATTTCAATCTCGGTGAAACGTGTGCCTCCGAAGAGTTGTGCCTCCGAGGAGGGCTTTCCACGTTTCAACACCTGGAAGTTTTATTTCAATCTCGGTGAAACGTGTGCCTCCGAAGAGGTCTTTCTGTTCGATTGTGCCTCTGGGAGGAGGTCTTTTTATTTCTGCCTCTGGGAAGAGGTCTTTTTTGTTTGGTTGTGCCTCTGGAAAGAGGTCTTTTTGTTTCTGCCTCTTGGGAGAGGCTTTTATTTTTTCCCTGTTCACTAGAAAGCGGGCCTCTGAAGAGGGCTTTTCACATTTCGTCTCACGGGAGTGTATCACCGATCATGGTGAAATGTGTGCCTCTGAGTAGGGTTACTGCCTGGAAGTTTGGAATTTCTTTCTCTCGGTTGGACGGATTCACGAGAGTGTATCGACCGATCAGTCCGCAACTTTGTTTCGAGAAAGATCTCTCTTTTTCTGGTTTAGCCCGCTCGAGGTCTTTTAACATTTCAACTATGGTGAAATGGGCCTCCGAATAGGGCTTTTCACGTTTCAACACCTGGAAGTTTTATTTCAATCTCGGTGAAACGTGTGCCTCTGAGTAGGGCTTTTGCCTGGAAGTTTGGAGTTTCTTTCTCTCGGTTGGACGGATTAATGGGAGTGTATCGACCGATCATTCCGCAACTTTGTATCGAGAAAGATCTCTCTTTTTCTGGCTAGGCCCGCTCGAGGTCTTTATCCTCCGAAGAGTTGTGCCTCCGAAGAGGGCTTGTGCCTCCGAAGAGGTCTTTTGCTGATTGATGCTTGCTCACCCATGTCTCTTTGTCATCTATTCATGTCGGCGATCCCCGTCATCTTTTGCAAGTGTCATCCTTTTTCTAGTTGCCAATAATTTCCCTTATCCAAAGAAATATACTTCATAGTTAAGCGAGTTGGTGGTGGTAGACATAGGCTATTTAACTGGTTGTTTGTTTGTTCAAACATTTGCAGTTAGTCATAAATGGTCCACTTCCATCCACATTGCTAACTTTTGTTCGAAGCACTTCTTTTGTAGGATTTGAGTATGGAAATTTTGAATGGCTTAGTGTTTGCTTGCTGAGTGATGTCAGAGATCGCTTGGTCTTGCGATGGGTAAGCTTTGCTTTTATGGCCTGCATTATTAAATCGACATTTTAGTAACACAATCAACGTAATTTATATGTCGAAATAAAACAAAGCAGTTTATAATAGTAGAGAACACAAGATTTATAGTGGTTCGGCCAAAAAATGGGCCTACATCCACTTTACAGCTTTTCATTATTCACTTGCTTTACAATTGCTTTCAATAAAAGAATCATATATTCATAATTCTTTTACAACATTTCAGCAAAGCTTTCAAGTAAAATAGGGACGCAAATGATTGCTGTTCCAAGCTCTTGGGATTGGTCCTCCTTCGACAGTTGTGAGTTTGAATGTGCCATCAAGAAGTTTTGCACCAATAACATATGGCCCCTCCCAGTTTGGTCCAAACACACCTATGGCTGTCATAATCCTCTTCCGGACTAAGTCCCCAACTTCAAAGCTGCGCTGACAAACTTTGGAATTGAAGTGCCTGGCTATTCTTTGCTGGTGAGCTGCAATTCTAAGCCTTGCCTCTTCTCTTATTTCATCGAGGAGGTCAAGTGCTTCCAATTGCAATTTTTCATTCTCATTTTGATCAAAATGGATCCTTCTGTGTGAGGGGACTTTAGTTTCACTGGAATCATCGCTTCTGATCCGTATGCCAATGAAAATGGAGTATGCCCAGTCGCAGTTTTGTGAGTGGTCCTCTATGCCCACAGTGCAAGCGATAACTTATCGACCCAACTACCTTTTGCTTTTTCCAGCTGCTTTTTGATGGTTGATTTGATGATTTTGTTTACTGCTTCCACTTGCCCGTTTGCCTGCGGATGAGCCACTGCTGAGAAGCTTTTTCGGATCTTGAATCGTTTGTAGAAATCTTAGAATTCCTCACTTTCAAACTGAGTACCATTGTCTGTGATTATCTTCTGAGGCACACCATACCTGCAAATGATATTTTTAGTCACAAAACTTATCATTTTCTTAGAGGTAATAATAGCCAATGGTTCGGCTTCGGCCCATTTAGTGAAGTAATCAACAGCAACGATAGCATATTTAACCCCCGATTTGGCAGTCGGCAAAGGCCCAATGAGATCTATTCCCCAGATAGCAAACGACCATGGACTGACCATTTGTGTAGCTCAGTGGAAGGTGCTCTAGGAATTTTAGCGGATCTTTTGCATTTATCACACTTTCGGGAATAGTCAGCAGCATCTTGATTAATTTCTGGCCAAAAGTATCCATAACGGATGATTTTCTTTGCTAAAGTTTGACTACCTAGATGATCCCCACATTCCCCTCCGTGTACTTCTGTCAGAATTGTCTTAGCTTCTTCCTTTGTCACACATCGGAGTAATGACATTGAAAATCCTCGTCTGTACAAACGACCATCTTGAACTATATATCTGGAGGCTTTCCTCATCAGCTTCTGTCGTTCTTTTGAACTTTCTGGCAAAGAACCATTGAGTAAATATTCAAGTATCGGAGTCATCCATGATTCTTGTTCTTGTGATACATTCATAACCCAATCAACATCCATTTCATCTGTGCTTGGAGCTGACAAGACTTCGACAGGAACTAATCCCAATAGTTGAGCTTCACCAGTAATCGAATACTTTGCAAGAGAATCCGCTTTCATGTTCTCTTCGCGGGGTACATGGTTTATTGAGTAACAGTCGAAATCTTGAAGGAGCTCCTAGGCTTTTGATAAATAGGCGGGTAGACTCCCTCCTTTAGCTTGAAATTCCTTCTTGACTTGGCAAACAATAAGTTGAGAATCACTGAAGATCTGCAATGCCTTGATGTTTAGTTCTTTAGCGATCCTTAAACCAGTGATGAGAGCTTCATATTCAGCTTCATTGTTTGTCGAAGGGAATTCTAGTCTCAGCGCATAACATAGCGATTGCCCCTCTGGAGTTTCAAGGACAACCCCTGCTCCGGAACAGTAATCATTCCTTGCGCCATCGACATACAATTGGGACGCTATCAGTGACTTCTTCCTCACTATCACCCTTATCCGTACATTCTGCGATGAAATCTGCCAAAGCTTGTCCATTAATTTCTTTTTGGGGATGGTAAGTGATGTCATATTGGCTGAGTTCAATATTCCATTTCAAAAGACGGCCCGAAGTCTCAGGACGGAATAGGACTTTCTTTAGAGGTTGATCAGTGAGGACTTTGATGGGATGAGCTTGGAAATACGGCCTCAATTTTCTTGATGCGATCAACAAACAATAGGCGAGCTTTTCTAATCTTGAATAGTTCATCTCTGCCCCAGTAAATCTTTTGCTGATATAATAGACTGGGCGTTGAATCCTTGCGTCTTCTCGAACCAACACTGCACTGAGAGCATGAGACGAAATCGCCAAATACATGAAGAGATCTTCACCACTGTCAGGCTTTGAAAGTATCGGAGGCACTTCCATATGACGAACCAACTCATCAAATGCTTTCTGACATTCAGGAGTCCACTCAAAGTTTCTTCTTCCTTTCTTTAGAGCATCGAAGAATGGAATGCATTTGTCAGTAGCTTTGGAAATGAACCGACTCAAAGCAGTAACCTTTCCATTGAGACTTTGCAATTCCTTCTTCGTTCTAGGAGCCTTGACCTCTCTCAGGGCAGTGATCTGAGCTGGATTGGCTTCAATGCCCCTAGCGCTCATAATGAAAACCAAAAACTTTCCGGACTCCACTCCAAATGAACATTTCAGGGGATTAATCTTCATTCTGTACTTGCGGAGTACTGCAAACATCTCTGCCAAGTGATCCATATGGTCCACTGCTTTCTTAGACTTTACTAGCATATCATCAACATAAACTTCCATTGTCTTTCCAATCTGTGGTTTAAACATGGCATTAACAAGCCTTTGGTAAGTTGCCCCTGCATTCTTGAGTTCGAAAGGCATGATCTTGTAGCAGTAGAGTCCAACATCTGTGATGAAACTAGTATCCTCTTGATCTGCTCATGCATCATAATCTGGTTATATCCGGAGCATGCATCCATAAAAGATAACAATTCATGTCCTACCGTCCCATCCACCAACTGATCGATCCTGGGCAGCGGGAAACAGTCTTTGGGGCAGGCTTTGTTCAGATCTGAAAAATCAATGCATGCTCTCCACTTTCCATTAGCCTTTTTCACCAGCACTGGATTTGATACCCAATTTGGATAAGTAGATTCTTTGATGAAACCGTTCTCCATGAGCCGATCCACTTTTTCTTTTAATGCTGCCGTTCTCTCAGGACCCTGAGTCCTTCTCTTCTGTTTCACAGGTGTAAACTTTGGATCAATGTTCTGAGTATGTACTGCAATCTCTGGGGATATTCTGCACATGTCAGCATGAGTCCAAGCGAATACATCCAAATTAGCCTTCAAAAATGAAATCAGGACATTCTGAACTGTTGTTTGAGTTGTGAACCCACATTAAGCACTTTGTTTGGGTCCTTTGGGACAACAGGCACCGGCACTGTTACCTCTACCGGTACTACCCTATTCTCCGCTGCACTGGCTTTCCTTGGATCCCTCTCTCTTCGTGCACCACTACATTCGCCAGTGCAGGGTCCACCCTGTAATTGCTACAAGGTTGGTTCCTTGGTGAGGACTGGAGCCGCCGCACCTTTTCCCATTTCTCATTTCCATGATTCTCGCAACTCTGCAAAGTAACATTCTCGCCCCGCGTCTTGGTCTCCCTTAATCACGCCAACTCCGTTATGTGTGGGGAATTTTAGAGTCAGAGACCATGGGGCAAGAACAGCTTTGAACGCAACAAGAGTTGGTCGGCCTAAAAAGGCATTGTAGGCGGAGAATTCTTCAACAATTATAAAGGTTTGCTTTCGAGCTACCTTCCTTAGTCCCTTTTCGAGTTCTACAAACAAATCAATGGTCCCAATCGGCTGTTTGGGTTCTCCAGCATACCCAGCAATCTTAAGTGACGAAGCTTGAACGTCAGCCATTGAAATTTTCATTTGATCGAAGGTCTTCTTGAAGAGGATGTTGCATGAAGCTCCACAATCAACTAGAACTCTTCTCATAGTTGCCGGCCCAATACCAGCGGATATGACCAATGGATCTATGGTCGGAGCCTCGATACCCAAAGAATCCCTGGCACTGAACACAATATCATCTGTGGAAGTCTTTTGTTGCTTTAAAGGCGCATCATTCTCTAAAACAAAAACATTCTCTTCAGCTGGTACATGCCTCAAGGCCTGGGCATACCTTTCCATTTCGCCCCAGCTTTTGCCTGCTGGGTGAGGTCCTCCAGTTATTATGTTGATAACAGGTCTTTCTGATTCATGCTCTGCGGGCTTCTCACTTGAGGCAGGACGGTGAGCGGGAACTTATTGTACTTAAGTTGACGAAGGTGGGGCATTTCTGTTCCTTTTCACATACTGCTGGAGCTTGTTCTCTTTCAAAAGTTGTTCAATTACCTCTTTCAACTGACGGCATTCGTTGGTGTCATGGCCGGGCTGGTTGTGGAACCGGTAGAACCTTCCACTTTTTTCCATCTTAATCGCAACTCTCATTTTAGGTGGTGTCGGATAATTGACATCATCTTTGGTTGCAAAGAAGATGTTTTCAGGGGTATCGGTCAAGGGTGTGAAATTGAAAGAACGGCCTTTCTTAGCGTCTCCCTGTTTCTTTCCACCATCATTTCCCCTTTTTTGAGCGTTAGGTTCTTTCTTATTCGAAGCAGCACCATTTGTTCCCGGCTTCAGCTGATACCACCTCAGCCGGTGTTTGGAGGCTCTCCAAGCGCATGAATTCATCCGCTTTCTTGTAGAATTTGTCAAGTGAGTTCGGCTCTTTCATTTTCAACCACTTTCCAAATTCGCTTGATTTGTCAATCGCCCTCATCAAGTATGTTAGGACCATGCGTGGCTCAGCATTATCTACCTCGGCCAATGCTATGTTAAAACGATTCAAAAATGACCTGATGGATTCTCCTGAATTTTGCTCTAGACTTGATAGCGACATTATATCCTTTGCTTTAGAAGCATACAATCGAAATTGCTCCTTGAACTTCCTGGTCAAATCGGGGAATTGATCGATGGACCTGACTGGCAGCTTTGTAAACCACAATAGAGCTACACCTTCTAGATAAACCGGGAAGTATCGGCATTTAGTTTCATCAGACGCCCTGGCACCAGTCATATGCTAATCGTACTTATACAGAAACTCGTTAGGATCACTCGTCCCCTTGTAAGCCGGAATAGTAGGGGAACGAATTTCCTTGGGAGCTCTGCCTTCAAGATTTTTTCAGTAAATGGAGTCTTGCTTGGAGCAAAACCCCACTCTTTCTCGTCTTCATCTCTTCGCATACTTTCCTTCATGATTTGACGAACCATACCTGAAAAATACTCTTCATCATTTACAGGCTCTGGAGGGCACACATCAGCCACTCTCTCTGAATTCTGTCTTGAGAATCGTTCACGGAGGGTCGGTTACGGCCCTGATCCTCCAGCTTGAGGAGGAGTCCTTTCTACAGGGTCTGCGGCTCTTTGAGAAATGTTCCCTTCAACATCCTGGACTCCCACAGTAGGGTTCCCATCATTATTTACTGGTTGACGATTTTCCCCAAGTAGATCATTCAATTTACTCAAGATCAGGGCATTCTGGGCATTTTGGGCTTCCAACTGCGCATTCTGAGCATTCAATTGCTGATTCAATCCCAAAACCACAGCTTCCAACTCTGCTCGCGTAACTCCAATAGTTGGAGCTGCTTGGCTCGAAGGAGGAGAGGTAGTAGTATTCTCTTGAACATTGTCGGACCTTACAGAACTTCGTTTTCTCCAGGAGCCATTATTTCCAATAAACTTCTAGTTTTAAAAGAAATCCTTTCAACAATCCTTCGTGGCGCAATAGTGGAAGTTTCCTGAGTAGGGTTCTCAGTGAAAGCACCAAAAATGTTAACGTAAAAATCAGACGCTAACACCCCGGTGTAGATTGAAGTTGAGCGAAAGCACCACCCGTGTACACGGAAGCTAAAACAAGTAGAGAAATCGCAGGGAAAACAGAAAAACAACAGTTTTTATAGTGGTTCGGCTTAGGGTAAGCCTACGTCCACTTTAATTCTCTTTATTACTGAATCGATTACAACTTTACAACAATCTTCAATTACAATTCCGATGATACAAACAACTAGAAATTTGATGCAGAAGAATTCTTTAAATCCATGTAGATTGCATTAGATTTCCTCTCGAAGTTAGTTGAGATGCCTTTCATACTTGAAGTGTCGAGTGAGTCGAGAATTCAGCAGAGTATCGGCGCTTAAATAGGTCGGCCAAAAGTCCCCCTCATGCTTGAGGTAGGTTGGTATTTATAGGGGAAATCCCCCCCTTAGGTCGTAAGTCGTGACCGGTCTAAGGTAAGTTGTAGCCGATTCATCTGGCCCCTTCACGGTTTCACAAAGGTTCCCTTGCATAAGTCCTAGGTCGCCTCCGAGTCAACACAACCTTGTATCATTAATACGGCATCGGGCTTAAATTTAGTAGCTTTAGGTCGTGGACGACTCAAGCTAGGTCGTGAGTCGTGAACGAGTTAACTGGCAAGTCGCAAGTCACGGCTTAACTGATAAGTCCTGGATCGTGTACGAGTTAAGAGGCCACTGTGCCAAGTAGCTGCATTGAACTTGTCTTCATTTGCTTGGGTCATGAACGACTTAACGTAGATCATAGGTCGGTTACGACTTAGGCATAGTTCATGATCTTGTCCCTGAGCTATTAGAGCGGCAAAATCTCTGGATAGTTAGGTCGGCTTCGATCTTAGGTCGGTAGCTATCTTAGGTCGCTAGCTACCTTAGGTCGGCACCCTGTTTTAGGCAGCTGGGTCGGCGTTCTTGTTAAGCATTAGGTCGGCAACCATGTTGAAGCATTAGGTCGGCATACTCCTTAGGCCTTAAGTCAGCATCCCTCTTAGCCTGTTAGGTCGGTATCCTTTTTAAAGTATTAGGTCGGCATACTTGTTGAAGTATTAGGTCGGCATATTGTTGAAGTATTAGGTCGGCATACCCCTTAGGTCTTAGGTCGGCACCCTTGTTAAGCCTTAAGTCGGCATCTCTTTGAGTCGCTGAGTCAAAACCGGGGCGGAGTTAACAATTAGTATTTTATAACTATCCCGCTGATATGGATTATTATAACTCTGATATACTTTGTATTTTTGAAGTGACAGTTTCTAATGTCTTTGTTATATTATATGTTGTCGATTCCGCTATGAGATTCTGTTTCTCTATTCTTTGTTATTTTCTTTTTAGATACCCTAACGATCTACACTTTTGTTGGATGCGTGACATTGGAACACAGTAGTAGTGTTCAGTGTCGAATTTCGACGATCAAGAAGGTGGGTCATTACATTTGGTATCCGAGCACAAGATTAAGCGGGAACCTTTGCTTTGTTAGGGTTTGGCTCATTAGAGATAGGGTATGCGATAACTTAGAATAAGTTCGAGAGTATTATATATACGAGAGCATATTTGTTAATGTTATAAAAACGTATTATATTAATTGGTCTGTTGAATTTTTATGAATTCTGATCAAGATGTAGGACACCACGGTATTGATAGGGATTTCTAAACATTCGACTAAGGCCAAGGACATGGTATTGAATTTTTGGAAATTTTGACAGATTAAATATCTTGCCTAAAATTATATTTTATATATACAAAGGTGTGTTTGTTTAAATGTGATAATATTTATTTATTATCACTATTGTTTGTTCGATTATACTTAACTCAAATGAGAAGCATATACCATTGGTTGTTAATTGCTAAATTATTCTTGATTTATTAATGAGCATTTATCGCTTCAGTTTAATATGAACCCTTTGTGAATTAATTTTCACAATAAGATGTTCGAAGAATATTTTAAGTTAAAAAACTTCACCTTTTAATAATGGTGGGTTAATGTTTGAAATTTAATAAAAGTTGTTAATATAATCTAAATGGCAGGATAAGCCCTTTGGAGAATAGATATTCGAGATAACTTTATTATAATAAAGAAGGATTATTATAATATGAAATGATTTATATAAAGGAAATTTTATACGAATTTAGTTTATAAAATGGGTTTCAAAAAGGATTTTTGAATTTAAAACTCGGAATTTTTGAAATTAATTTCAAATGGATTTTGAGAAATGAAATAGTAGTATTTTTGAAAGTATTTACAAGTAAAATTACGTTGGGACGTAAAAAGTTTAAATTGAATGCATTTTCTTTGGGGTTACTTGGGAGGAAATTGTTTCGATTAATTTTGTGGTAATCTGAATAATCTTCTAAGTGATGATCAAAATGTTTGCTTAGCCGAACATTGTGGAATACTTAGTACATTATTCTCATTTTCATTGTGCGATCGAAATAAGTTCAAACTCGAATAAACCCAAAGTGGGTTTTAATAAATAAATTGTTTGAAGTTATTATATATAAAAATATATGAAGTATGATTTCAAAGGGAAGTTTTAAAATTAAAACCGAGTATCTAATTTTTAAGTTCCCTAAAGGGGAATTTGTTTCAAAATAAAAAGTATTTATAATAAGATATTGTTTTGATAAATAAGATTTTTCCGTTAGAGACACTAGTACAAAAAGTGCATATTGCTTCGCCTCATTTGAATCGGTTGAAGTAAAAACTGATGCAAATAGAACTATTTGCATCAGTTCTATCTTAATAACTGGTGCAGTTGGTACGCGGAAAGCAATATGTAATAAAAATCAAATTTGCATCTGTTGTCATCAACAACCGAAGAAAATACATCGATGCAAATAGTTTTAGTCGTGTCGGTTTTAAAGTCAACCGATGCAAATACATTAGTTTGCATCCCTTACCAACATAGTTTTGTTCGGTGGATCCAAAATAATCATTTTCGCATCGGTTCACTAGTGAAGGCGATGCAATTTCAAATTATTTAGGTTTTAAGATCAGATCAAACCTATCTCGTTACTTCCTCAAATCAGTGGCTTTCCTTTCAAAAGTACAAACCCTAGAACCACCTTACTGCGTCGCCGCTTGCATCTCAGCCTGCTCCGATGCTGTTCTTTCAGGTCGCCTACTCGTAGTCTCGGCCTAAGGCTATATAATGAGAAAATCGGCAATGGCATGCTGCATCCACGCTTTCAGCTTTGAACACCTTCTCAAAATCTAAAATTAATGTATGTGAGTTCGTTCGATTTTTTAACAATCTTCTAAATAGGAGGTTGTTGTTGAATATTTTGGAGAAAGAGGGAGAGAATATAAGAAAGAGGAGTTTTTATTTTATTTTGTTGTAGAAAACTTTTCTTTATTGATGATTTATTTCTTGCTTTATTGATTGCTTGATTACAAAATGAGGGGAGAGCTCCTCTATTTATATGACTCAATGAAACATTCTAGAAATAGAATATTCTAGAAGCATGACTCATTTGACAATTTTAGAATTTTCTTTTTAGACAACTCTAGAAACATGACTTTTATACAATTCTTATTTTTAGCAAATAATAAAATTCTAGAGCTCTCTCCAAATTCTATACAAGAAGATTATAGAAACTTTAATAATAAGAAACTTCAAGAAATTAACAAATCAAGTTTAATATTTCAACAGTTGTAGCCCTCATGCATCGTGTAGCTTATTTTCAATTAACTAGTCAAGTAATTGTTAAAGTAGTTTATACGTTAAATCAGTTAACAGTTTAGTTATTCCTAAAATTAAATTGCTTAATGTGAATCAATTGAAGAAATAAATTATATACTGAATCAGGTAGCTTAAAATTCATATGTGATATATGATTTAACTTCTCCAATTAATTATACTTAATTTTTTTAACCAATTCCATTACTCATATGTTAAATTGCTTATTACTAGTAAACTGAATGCTCCAGTAATTGTTGAAATATAATATAATGGTACTTACATATGCCTTTTTCTTCTTAATATTTAATAGCTTGTGTTGCGTCAATGAAAATTTGTGGTTGAAATGTGCCGGGTTGAGAAATTAATTGATTATGTTTTTAATTAGGTATTTGTAGATGTATAGTTTGAAATTAGTGTGAAGTAAACTGGATTTTGTAAGATTGAAGAATGGTAATGCTAGTTTATTTCGGAAAATCGAATTTAATCTTTTAATTGTATATTAATAGTTGTTTTAATTCAAGAACTAATTAGCGCCATTTGGATGTTGTGGAGCCATTGAGTGTCCAATTTTTTTGGCACGGTTTGAAATTTTAATGCCTTTGAATGCTATATGACATTAGTGAGTGCTAAAGGATGCTCTGAGTCTTTTTAGCAAAGTTTACACGATGTTTGATATGTTACCATTTGGCTAAAGTTAATAGTAGTGATTATGTCACTAAAATTTACATAGCTACATTAAATTTACATAGCAAGTCTATTTTCCACCATTTGACAATGAAAGAAATGAATGTGTACAGACCTAATTCATAAGTAATTAAACAAAAAGACATTTTTGCTATTAAAACAATTAATATGGAGTTGTCATCTAAACTCTATTTTTCATGGGAGACAAAGGGTATGTAGGATTTTGGTTTACGTATTGGACATAATATATATGTCGTTAGGTTGGAGCTGTTGCAGGAATTCAAACAATTGTACCATGGCATACAACAGCCACTGCACATACGGTACACTAGATTGTTTAATATCAAGGATGATTTCTAGTTATTGAGTAAGATACTTCCAACACTTTGCCACCGCTAATGCCGCCTCCATCTTACACTTTTAGTTATTGAGCAAGTTGATTTACAAAAGTAAACTTGTGTCTGTTGAGTTAATACGTACTTCTTTTAGAATATTAAGCAAAATTATGCAGCATTGACCATCATTATTGAATCATTATAATAAACGTAAGGTTGAAGTTAATTTCTTATTAATTTGCAAATAATACATTATGATATAGCCAAATAATAGAACGGCCATACTAGTACTAATACGATGACCCATTTTTACAAATTGCATTAAATCCTTATTTATGAAATATTTGACAGCCTAACTAGTAGCCCACCATGTAAAAATTCAGTAGCATCTTTCCTTTACATGTTTATTTATATCATCCTTCATGTCACTACAAGGGGAGGGGGGATTTCCGACGGCTGAAAACCGTCGGCGGCCGTCGGAAGCCGTCGGCGGCCGTCGGAAAAAGCCGTCGGAAATGAAGGCGTCGGGGAGCAGTATTTCCGACGGCTACCGACGGGTGATGCCGTATACATTATCGACGGTTTCCGGCGGTTTCCGGCGGTTTCCGACGGCTTCCGACGGCCGTCGGAAACCGTCGGAAACCGTCGGAAATCAGGCCAATAAGCCGTCGGAACCCGTCGGAAACCGCCGGAAAATTTCGACCAATAAGCCGTCGAGAGCCGTCGGAAGCCGTCGGAAACCTGTTGTTTTTTTTTAAAATCTGCTGCAAATAGAGCCTTCCAACCACATTTCTCTTCCAAACACTACAATATCAATACTGCACAATCAAATAAACAATAATCCAACCAAACATGCAAACCAATACTCCAAAATATTCAATAGACACAGAAATAAACTAAATTAGAATAAAAATAAAATACAAAATATACATAACATTCCAACATTAACAATAATACTAACAATAACTGTTCTAATCATGCATATCCTGATACAGCTACAGAACCAAGTGTATTATACATAATTATACATATCAACAATTAATTGTTCCTTCTACCAAATCATTGTAAACTAAAACTAAACATACCTGCACGAACGAATTAGAAAGCAATGAATCAATCTGCC
The DNA here is from genome assembly GCA_030765085.1 of Allium cepa. Classification (NCBI taxonomy): domain Eukaryota; kingdom Viridiplantae; phylum Streptophyta; class Magnoliopsida; order Asparagales; family Amaryllidaceae; genus Allium; species Allium cepa. Next base: position 905,000,579 of record CM060939.1, read on the forward strand.
CCAGATCCAGAGCCAGCCGATGAAGGGAAGCGGCCACCAAACTGCTGCATGTACTCAAATAACTGTGCCGTCTGCATGGCCTGTTGGCGGTTCTGCTCCTCCAACTGCTGAACTCTAGTCTGTAATTCTTCTATACTTGCTAGCTCGCTCTGAGGTCTACTCCGCCGTCTCCTACTCTGACTACTGGACTGCAATAATTGAAAAATAAATAAAATCAAAGTTTATTGTTTTGAAAAGGTAAGAATATCATATTTTAAGTATTTTAAGAAAAATTAAATTATTTACCGCTAAATTGCCAAATCCGTATCGTCGACCATGCTCTGGTGGACTCATAACGGACTCAAAAATAATGTCCTCTTCATCGGTCGTCAGCTGCTCTCGACCCGTATCAGAAAGGAGTTTCTGTCGCTGCTCCATAAACATCTCCTGCATTGACAAATTAATAATATCATATCTTATTTCATAATAATTTGACAACTAAAACAATTACTAATACTGAATAAAATGAAATATGCTTACATGGCTTTTACTGGATTTATCGTCCTGCCATGTGTACGAAACAGTCCCGTCTGGATTAACATGCTCAACAGCATGCGTACGGGTGAACACGTCCATATAGCTGACAGGACCATGTGCCTCGGCTTCCTGAAGTTGATTGTTACATACAATTATTATACATTTAAAATCATATAGCATAAACTATTTACATTTATTATTCAGTAATTAAATTTACCAACTCCTGCCGATACTGCTGAAACGACTTCGATCCTCCGCGATGAGTAACGGGATTCTTATTTCTATTTGCAGAGTTTCTATCTGACTCTGCCTGTACATTCAAAATTTGATACATTATTTTTCAATCACGTTAAATTAATAATTGAAAAAAAATTAGTATACTTGCCTTCGCCTCGTCCGTCTCCCAGTAGCTCAACCAAGCTTGCCACACGCTCTCCCCCATCCACCGTGGTCTCTTCCCGGATTTCTTAACCTCAGATATCGTGTCTCTGTAGTTCTTTCGCATCTTCCTCATCCAGTATGCTCGTGCCAGCTGCATATCATCTGTCTGGATGTCTATCTCAGCCTGTGTTAAAAAAAGATTACACTTTAAACGATAAACGGTAGAAAAACGACAAAAACGAATTAAAAATGGAAAACATAAAAATTACACATACTAGGACATCCTGCCATATGCACTCTATGATGTGCGGAGGGATGGTATCCCACTTTGGCCAGCACGCACTCATCCTACTACGATATGCTGCTCTGGAGACGTCCAACACTACCTTAGTGGGTAGTAGCTCGAACCCCCTGTTTTTAAGTACGATACAGATAAGTACATACGTATAGTATAGAAAAAATAAGATGATGAATAAGATTTAATTTTTACCCATCTGCTTTGGGGGCTAACGTAACAACTGGACGGTGTGGCGCTTGCGATGGGCCACTGCCATCGCCTCCTGAAGAACGGGAAGAGCTCCTCCCTCTATGTGACATAATGATAAACCTGTGACGTTTACACATCATTATATAAGAGAATAAAAACATGATAATGAAATATATTTCATATGAACATGACATCAATGGTATAAATTGCTTAATTATAATGACTGAAATGTAAATAGACATGTAAGTTTGTTATACCTGATTCATGATGGGTGTACTCTTCCTACGATAAGCAGAGTTCATTGCATTTTTAATAAAAATTGCTAAATAAATGACAAATTGAAATAACATAAAACAATAGTAAACGGATTTAGTTTCATAGTTACATCAATTTCATAATACATCAAGAATTCAACATAGTTACATCAATTGCAAAAAAACAGATTCAAATTTATATCAGTCATCATCGTCTTCTGATTCAGATTCGGTCTCGTTTTCGACGATATTTTCCTCTGCACTGTCAAACGCTTCTACCAAAACATTTGATTCATCGATCAAAGGACCAAAATCTGTATGATCGTCTGTAATTATTATTTCGTTATTTTGCTCAAGATCTGCCTGATAAGCTTGTTCGTCCGGAATATTCTTCCCATCGAATGTGAATCTGGCCTTTGTTTTAAAAACTGCAGACCAATCTGCTTTATCTCTTTTTAGAGACGGATAAGGAGCGTAATAAACTTGCAATGCTTGTTTGGCTAGTACAAAAGGATCATACTTGTGATAGTGCGATGTATGCTTTATTTCGATAAGATTATAATCCTTATGCACATTAATTCCAGAACCTGGAACATTGCTAAACCAATTGCATCTAAATAGAAACACCTCCTCCGCGGGTCTTGAGAAATATGTCAGTTGCAAAATTTGTGTTAGAACGCCATAAAAATCATTTAAATGGTTTTCTGGATCGTCACTACCTTTAACAAATACACCAGTATTATTTGTTAATTTTTCTGCACCGTATTCTTTAGTGTTAAATTTGTATCCATTGACGAAATATATTGGATATGTCTTGACCACTCTTTTTGGTCCCATTGCAAGATGTTTCAACCCTTCGTCAACAACACAATTTTTCGGCTCATAAACGTAATTTGAAAACCAACGGGAAAATTCTTTACTGAGATCTCCGTTCGGATGTTCCCGTTCATAAACACTGTTTATATAAACAAATTATTACATTAGGTTATACACGCGCATGCATTACAGAAAAGAATAAAACAAAAATTATTATTTCAGATTACCTAACAAACGGTGCAACCTCGGCACAATTTAGAAGAATATAAGTGTGTGCTACACGAAGATCTCTATCGTCTAGCCATATTTCCACACATTTTCCAGAAGGCCGACCATGTTGTCTAAAAATAGATAACATTGCTTGAGAGGACTCTTGTTCGTCGCCTTCATCATTACGAGGAACACTTTGAAATGAAATATTCACATGGTCACTGAAATAGTGAGAGAAAAAGAACGAAGCTTCTTCTTCGATGTAAGATTTACATATCGAACCTTCAACTCGTGCTTTTTGTCTCACTTTTTTCTTCAGATGATTCAAATATCTATGCAACATTAATTTATATTAACTTCATCTTTCAAATGCAATTAAATTACGTTATAACATATTACATACCTCTCAAATGGATACATCCATCCGTATTGGACAGGACCTCGAAGTCGTGCTTCAGATGGAAGATGAACAGGTAAATGTTCCATCACATTAAAAAAACCTGGCGGAAATATTTTCTCTAATTTGCAAAGCAATATAGGAATGTCCACTTCAAGTTTACGTAAACGTTGCACTTTTAAAGTAGTCGAACAAAGCTCTTTGTAAAACATACTAAGCTCCGTTACTACCTTCCAAACTTTTAACGGCAGTAGTTCTTTAAACATAACGGGAAATAAATTTTCCATCATTATGTGACAGTCGTGAGTTTTCATTCCGCTCAATCTACTATTTTTAAAGTCAACACATCTACGAAGATTTGATGATATCCCATCAGGAAATCTTAACCCTTCCACCCATTTTAACACAGCTTTAACTTGATTATTATCTAATTCGTAACAAGCTTTTGGTTTTTTACTGTCATTTGGTTTCATATGAAGCTCGGGACGTTTGCATAATTCTTCTATATCACGTCTTGATTTCAAATCATCCTTCGTCTTCCCTTTCACATTCAAAATTGTGTTAAACACATTATCAAATACATTTTTCTCATTGTGCATCACATCTATGTTATGGCGAAGCAGAAGATGTTTCCAATACGGCAACTCCCAAAAAATAGTTTGTTTGCACCAGTTATGAACAACTGATTTGCCTTCAATTTCTGTTTGCTCCCCCGTTTCATATATCTTTGGATAGTCCTTAACAAGTTCATATATGTCTTCGCTTGACCATATCGTCGGTGGTTGTCTATTTTCTACTCTATTAGCTAAAAAGTTTTTCTTGTCTCCTCTGAAGGGATGATTTACATGGAGAAAATATCGATGACAGTCAAACCATGAAATTTTCTTACCATGAGGTAAAGAAAACGCTCGTGTTTCATCCATGCAATATGGACATGCTAGACGACCGGCAGTACTCCATCCCGAAAGCATTGCATAGGCAGGAAAATCACTTATAGTCCACAACAAAGAAGCAAACATACGAAAATTTTTCTTCTTTGACACATCGTATGTTTCTACTCCTTCGTTCCACAGTATTTTTAACTCCTCAATCAACGGTTGTAAATATACATCGATTCCTTGTGTCGGATCGTCGGGGCCAGGAACGACAACAGTAAGAAACATATATTGCGTTTTCATGCACATCCATGGAGGTAAATTATACGGTGTGACGATAATGGGCCAGGATGAATATTTAGAACCAAATTGAGAAAATGGAGAAAAACCGTCCGTACATAATCCTAATCTAACATTTCGACTCTCCGCTGCAAAATTTGGATACGTTTTATCGAAATGCTTCCATGCTTCTCCATCGGCCGGATGTGTCAACGTACCCTCTTCCTCCGTTCTCACGCTATGCCACCTCATATTAGACGCAGTTACAGAAGATGCGTATAATCTTTGAAGTCTTGGAGTTATGGGTAAGTAGTGCATACGCTTGTACGGAACTTCCTTACCCTTCTTTTTTCTTGGTTTGTATCTCTCCTGGTTACAAACTTTACAATTTCTAAGGTTTGCGTCTTCTTTCCAAAACAACATGCATCCTTTTAAACATGTATCTATTTTCTGATACGGTAAACCAAAAGCCGACATAAGTTTTTTAACTTCGTAGTGATTTTCACACATTAGATTATCGGGCGGCATATGTCTTTTTGCAGCTTGTACAACAGCCGTAAACCCAGCTTCAGTGATGTTGTATTTTGACTTCATCGCAATGTATTCTGCGATTACTGACAGCTGCGTGCCGCTTTTACAACCATCCCAAATAGGTTTTTTAGCTGCATCTAGTAAATCATAAATTTTCTTAGCTTCAATATTTGGTTCTTCAACATTTACATCATCGTCGTCAACTTCAACCATAGGAAACATTGATCGTGCTGCATCTTCGACCATATTTTCTATACGGGTCGTTGAAACTATTTCGTTAACGACACTTTCAGACTCTACAGAAGTATTTGCTACAACTTCTCCATGCCGATCCCAAACATAATATTCGGGTGTGAAACCGTGTTGGCACAAATGAACTTTCACAATATCTGGTAACAAAAACTTCAAATGTCTACACCTACTACACGGACAACGAATTTCTGGATCGTTTCCGTTATTACTTAAGGCGAATTCAACAAACACGTTTATACCGTTATAAAAATCTTCTTTTATTGAGCCCCTCATTCCTTTTCTTTGGTACATCCATCTCCTTCGATCAACAAAATAATCAATCATTTTTCCTATTTGACAAAATGAGAAGTTCAAAATTTAATATTTATTTTGAAGAATACACATTCGAAAAAGATTATTTTCATGTTCGTATAATATTTTGAATTTAAAGAACAACTTCACAAATTTAAAAATATTTTCAAATAGGGCACATTTCATTTTTTAACGTACGTAACGATTAAAAATATATAATTTTTTTTCATTGGTCAGACATCCTACCTCCCATTACAAACACAGTAAGCATTTACATTTCGTATATTACTTCGTCCCAAACGATTCAATAAAATTTCGGCAGCATTTCCCTTTTGTTCCCTGCATTGTACACAAATGCGTGTACGCAGGAAACAAAAAAGAAAAGTTAGGGCGAAATTTTATGAACCGTTTGAGACGAAGTAGTATACAAAATGTAAATTCTTACTGTGTTCATAACTTGTCCAATACAGGGACAAATCCGACAAACATTGTACCAGATGAATATAAATGGTCGTTTTTCGAAAAAAACGACTATTTATACAACGATCATGTACAACACTCGTCAGACGGGGCCAAAAACTCTCTAAGGGACATTTGTCGGTTAACATGCGCGCATTTTACTCAAAAATACAGTTTTACTCACTGTTCACATTTATATATTAATTTCACACATTTATTCGACGTATTACGCATCAACTTAGGGCTGGTTTAACATTTTGTCATTTTTCAATACACACAATTATAATTTAGAGTAATGCATTTTTTTTGTGTCATAAGTAAAAACGTGCACAATATAATACTCCTAGTTCATTCAATCATTTTATCTTATTCCAAATAACGTATACAATCGTCGAATCAAGGCATACACAACAAAATACATATACATGAACATGCACAAATTATACGTGTTTATCACAATTTCACGATAAAAGATGAAATTGGTATACCATGTGATGCTATAAACCGTTATTACGCTAGTGGAAACAATTGCAATCATTAATTCGCCCTAATTTATCAATTTATGCAAATCTATAATTAGGGTAAAAACTGAATTTTTCATAAAAATAAGAGATTATACCTGAGATTAAGAGTACTGAAGCTTGATTAGAGTGCGTTGGAAGATCCGGAAGCTAAAAATTAGGGATTGGAAGCTTAGGGGTTGAATTTGGGGGGTTTTTTGGGTTTTTTTCGTATGAAATGGAGGAGGAAGAAAGGGCTCGGCTGGCTGGTATAATCGCAAATTTGCGACGGCTTCCGACGGCCGCCGACGGCCCGTCGAAAGCCGTCGGAAAATGGCCGTCGGAAGCCGTCGGTCTTGGCTGTCGGTATTCTGCCTTTTTCTTGTAGTGTGTGGGGAAAGAAAAACGCATCATTTGTACACAGAGGAGACATACAAGATAAATTCATGCATCTACTGTAACAGTCTTTTATTAATTTATTCATCAATCAAATTAAGGGACTGTGTCCTCTACGAAAAAACCGAAGCCGAGTTTCATCCCGTGTGTTACATTGGATCAATGATTTAAAATAAAGAATTTAGTACTTATTACTTGTTATTTGTTCCCATTTACAACTTCATACGGTTTGGTTTAACTTAGAACATCCTTATGAAATTCCACAATTCGACTCTTCTGCTAGCATTAGAAAATGACTTCAGCCATTAATTTCTGCACAAATAAAGGAATTGCATTGTTGTAAGTTGTAACTGTATTCAATTATTTAGTATAGTATAAAAGAGCATATTAAATATAGCTTAACAAGTTTCGTAAGGGGCCATCTGGTTAATTCTGTCCTTGATTGGAGTACCATATGTAATTACTACTTTGACAGCTTCTTCACATGTGCCAATAGAAGTTATCTTCTGGCAAGTCAATGAAGTATTAGATTTTGAACATGGAAGAGAACACTACTGATGTTTCTTTCATACTGCTATTTCATTTTAGATCCTTCCTTCACTCAAATGCTGCATCAATTGTCTGACTGGTCCAGATAACACCGATTTCATAAACAAGAATTACAATAGTAACTGTCACCATAATTTTCGTAAACATGGCTGTAATTAATGCATGACACATAAGACATTAGAACAAGAATTTTAATTACACAATCAAACATCATACCACTATTAATAATAATCATTGGCTAGTTCTAATGTTTTAATTACACTGAATAATTGAACCATCGGACCTAGTTGTTCCTCCAATTTCATTTCTTTTGTTACAAATACGATGATACAAAATAGCAGCAATCTTTTAACACCAGGAAATTAAGTTATGGCACACATGTAGTAGCTAGTAGAGACACTGCTCATAATTATTCTAGACATGCTGAATTTTTTTATTCCCTTTTTCCATCTACTCTAATATATAGTTACACATCATATTACTCATAGATTAAGGAATTTTTTTACCATGAATATTATTTCCATAAGACTTGATCAAACAAAGCATTAATCTTCTTCACGACGGATCACCATAAAGAGTAGCAGCACCCGCTAAACCTTCCATTCCCTCTGTAGGGAATGGTAGACTTAGGCGATGAAGTTTCATCACCAAACTCCAATGAAAAAGATGAATGCTCGCTTTAAGATGAAACATAAGGAGAAGAAGAAAGCAGATTAGTCATCTGTTTGTTTATGGCTTTGGTTATAATGCAATGCAATAGACTGTTAAGCTTAGTAGTGGAGGACGAGCACCTTTTCGCAAATTTCTTTTTGTTGTGGGTGGAAGTGTAAGATGGAGGCGGCGTTAGTGGTGGCAAAGTGTTGGAAGTACTGTTGTTCTTCGGGTGTTCTAGGTCAAGTAGAAGAGGAATTTAAAGTAGAGGTGGAAGTAATTGGTTGGGTCAGACATAAACATCTTGTCAAACTACTTGGATATTGTGTTGAAGATGAATGCAGGTCAATTGCTTGAAAATTTGATATATATTTTTTACATATATATTCACATCTATTGTAACAAATTCAATAAATAGGAACTTAGTTTATATGTATTTTCTTGTTAGAATGCTTGTTTATGAATATGTCAACAATGGCACTTTGGACCAATGGCTTCATACTAATGTAGCAGAAGATGTCAGCCCACTTACATGGAATATTAGAATGCATATTATTCTAGGAGACGCAAAAGGGTACAATCTATATTCCATTAAGTAATGTAGCTTTTTATTTATATTCTCCTCTTATCTATGATTTCTGATTTGCTTTGCAACTTAGCTTATCTTCACGAGGGGCTTGAACCAAAAGTTGTGCATCGAGACGTGAAAGCAAACAACATACTTCTTACTGAGAATTGGGTCCTTAAAATTTTTGATTTTGGGCTTGCTAAACACTTGGGCTCTAGGGTGTCTCATGTTACAACTCGTGTTATGGGAACATTCGAGTAATTTTGTCATATTTCGACCATGTATAAGTATTTATTTTTAAGAGTTCAGGTACATTGAGACATTTACTAGCTCTTACCTCTCTTTAATTCATCCAACGACTATGTTGCACCAGAATATGCTTGCACTAGAATGCTGAACGAGAGAAGTGATGTCTTTGGCTTTGGCATACTCATCATTGAGATTATATCTGGAAGAACTCCAGTGAATTACAGAAGACCACGGGATGAGGTATCTCTTCTTTACATGCACGATTTTTTTTATAAAGTTTATGTTCCTTGATGATAATTGAGTATTATAATCATAGTCAATATAATCAGGAGCTAACATTGGATTTAGTCATGACTTGGGCTTTATAATTATAATCTATATGTCAACAACTACAGAACAAAATTTCCTTTTTCCTTTTTTCCTCTTTCTGTAAACCTGAGTTTTAATTCGATTGAACATGAAGTAGCTGAGAAACAATCAGAGAACAATCTTTTTATCAAAAAATATAAATTACTTGAATATTTCCTAAATAATGTTTATACTATTTCATTTTTGGGTCTGTTTGTAACCAGAGAAGCCGAAGGGAAGAATAGTACACCAAAAAATGAACTGGGGCAAAATTCTTAAGAATAAATAAGTTCTCCAAGATAAGTGAGTTGAGTTACCATTCAACTTAACATTTATTTGTATTAACGTTTCAAAATATTGATCTGAGCCGTAGTCCAGTAGTCTTCGCTTTACATCTTTTCCAGTAGGAAATTCTCATTTTCGCTGTTTTTAGGGTTTGATTAATTTGGTTTGAACTGTGAAAACTATAAATTAGATCCAACTGGTAGAATGTGTGATATTCCGGAATTTCAAACCCAATTTGAATATGATAATCTTTGTAATAAATTAAATTGATGAATTTGTTATTTTAAACAGTAATAATGAATGGATTTTAAATGTATATCGATTTTAATTAAAATTAATATATACAAAAGGGAAATGGATGTGGATAAATTGTATTCATATCAAATTTGATTTTTGAATCGAATTTGAAAATTTAATTTGAGTTTGAAATGTTAAGTTGAATTTAAAAATAGAGTTATTTATATTTATATTATACTTTGATTTTAAAGATGTATTTCTATGATTTTATTTAAAATACCAAATTTGTTTTATATTTATTTCTTTAAGAAGAATTGATTTTATATGAATTAAAAATGTATTTAAGTTTAGAAAATTAATTAATAAAAACATTTTAAAATTTCTTTTTGCATGAAAATTTACACTTGTTAAAATTTAAAAAACACTTATAAGATATGTTAAGATGTTAGCAAGGCATAATAACAAGTGTCAAAGTTTTTAATTTATTTCCTTTAAATTTTTATAAAACAAAACTATTTCTATAAAAAGCCACTTCCTATTCTTTCTCTAATTTTCTCATTCTAATTTTTCAAAAGCAAGAGAAAAAAATTACACCTCCAATAACAAATCTGAAACTCCTCCAAAATCTTCACACTTTCAACCAAAGTTCAATCAAAACATTCAAACCTCACTTCAAAATCTAAAAAAAACTGCATACAAATTACAAATTGCAGAATTCTGCAAAACAGAATTCAAAGGAAAAAAATCTGAAAAAATCTAGTGTAAAGCAAAAATTCAAAGCTTCTCAGTATATAAGCTCTGATCAAATTCAAGATTTGAGAAGAAAACTAAGCATCTTCATCAAGCAAATTATTTGATCAAGCAATTTCATGTTTTAGGATCTGCAGTCCTTTCTTTTTCCAGAATTCAATTCTTGTCTCTGCTTAAAGACAATTCAGGTGAGTAAATTCTTATAATTTTTTTTCAAGTAAATAATTGCGCATGTTAATTTTTGTGATGATTTGATGTCATGCATGTATATATATAGGAGTAAATCTTTGTGTATATGTAGTATTAAACTGGGTATATCTGGAAACTGTCTGATCTTCCTCCCTGTTTTCAAATTTCAGAGAGAAACTTAAACAAAAATTTCAAAATTTCCATAACAAGACACTGTTAGACTTGAGTTACAAACACAACGTGATTATTTAATCACCAATTTAAGGTAAAACTTTATTCAAATAAACTTTGTTTGAATGTTTTCTGACACAGGATGATTCAGAGAATTTTTTTAATAACATGACAAAATAATGTATTGCATTCTGTTGACTCAAGTTTACATTTTGAATCTACTTTGTGAAACACGATTTTTAAGATAAAAATCAGAATTTTAAAAGTGGATTTGAGGCAGTAAGATGATGATGACCAGAAATTAGTCTTTGGGCTAAATTGGGCGATTTGAAAATTTCTAGGGGTCGAGTTTTGGCTTGATGTTGCATTGATGATTGATGTATCCAAGAAAAATATCCCCAAACTGTTAAAAAACAAAAGTTATCTTTTATGGAAGTGATAATCATTCAATGAAGAATTGGGATTTTGGGGAACTTTGGTTTTTGGTATGTGTTAGGTCGAGCTCAAAAATCTTGTGACTGTGAACGTTTGGATGGATCGAGCTGCGAATGCTCTTGGGGATAGCCTCGTCGAAGCATTGTGGTGTTGTGACCAAGGTGGCGTAGTGAATGCTGGTCGAGGTAGAAGGCTACGGTGAGTTTTCTGGTGGGGTTTGGTTCTAGATATGGGGGCGATTACCTAAATTTCGTTTGGGGTCGCATGTTGCTGATCCACAGTGGGGGTTCGCATTAGGGGTCAATGTGGGGTCTACGCGTGTTGCTGATCCACAGTGGGGGTTCGCATCAGGGGTCAATGTGGGGTCTACGCGTGTTGCTGATCCACGGTGGGGGTTCGCATCAGGGGTCAATGTGGGGTCTACGCGTGGTGTCGTGGATGGTGGCGACGGCGTCGGCGCGACGTGCACGTGCACATGTCAACGACCGTGTCAGTGAGGTTGGGGGTTGTGGTAACTTGAAGCGGCAATCGAGTTGAAGGGCATGTGGCTCGTGTTTATGCACGGGAAAATATTGATGTTGCTCGTGAAGGGAACGGGGGAAGTTGAGTGTCGATCTTTCCAGTATTTTGTTTATGGGTTAGTTGAAAGCTTAAACTAAAGAAGAAAGGGAAGAGAAGAGTAAGGGTTGGTACTTGAGCTTGTTCGAGTTGGTCGAGTCAACCAAATGCCAGTAATGTTTTAAAAGTTTCAAATTTTTTTTAAGTTTAAAACTTTAAGTTTTATTTCAACTACTTTATGAAATGTTGAATGTTTTTATTCAAAGTATTTTATATTTTTGATAGTTAAGTTTAAAAATGATTTTTGTATTCATTTAAGTTAACTTTTAAAAAGATAATTAGTTTTAAACAAAGTGGAATGTTTTAATTATGTAATAATTTTAATTATTCTTTTGTTTTGAAAATTAATTAAGTTTATGGTAAAGGTTTACTTTAATTAATAAAGTAATTAAGGTTAAACTAATTAATAATTTTTGATTAATTAATTTGTTAAGGTTTAATTAATTAATTATGGATTAATTGGATAATTAAGAATTAAATTAAATAATAATTAATAGATAATTAATTAAATAATTAAAGATTAATTAATAAGAGATTAGTAATTAATTAATTAAGTGATTGTTAATTAATTAATTAGTGATTAAGAATTAATTAATTGATTAGGGTTAATTAATAAAGTAATTAAAAATTAATTAATTTATAATTAATAATTAATTAATTAGTGGTTAAGGCTTAATTAATTAAATAATTAAGGTTAATTAGTTTATAATTAATTAAGTAATTAAGATAAATTAATTAAAATTAAGTAATTAATAAAGTAATTAATTAAGATTAATTAATTATAAATTAAGGGTTAATTAATAACCAATTAAGGAATGATTAATTTTTAATCAATTTTTAATAATGATTAATTAGTGTAATTAATTAATAGCTAAAGGATTATTAATTAATTCAAGCTTAATTAATTGATAATGAGGTTAATTAAAAAGTGATTAATTAATTAAATGATTGTGATTAATTAAGTAACGATTGGTTAAGCAAGGTAATGTGATTAATTCTTAAGTAATTAATTTAATTTGAATTAATTAAATTAATTATAATATGAATTAAAGATGTGCTTGCTTATGGATGATTGTTTGAATTGAATATCTAAATATGGTTGATATCATGTTGAATGATAGTTGAGATATTCTGTGATGAGATTTGTGTATATCTGAGTTGGATGATTGTTATTATCTGTGGATAATGCTGTGTGGATTCAATGTTTAAAACTGAATTAAATTCTTTAAACATTTAAACAACGTGGCCTTTAAGACACGTTTGGATTTCGATGAGACCGGGATCGGGAATCAAATTTGATTTTCCGAAAACCACATCGATCCAAGCTAAACGTTAGGTCGTGACATCTCAAAGTGAAGGTCAAGATGGAGTTTTAGAGTGCAAGGGTTATCGTCGTTAACTCTGTGGGTGATTCCAGAATGAGTGTAACGAAATAATGCCTTCGTTTTCGTTCGAACCCAGAACGAACTTGTATGGATTGAATGCTTTTAGAACATTATCAGGTGGACGGTTAGCATTCTAAGAGATGTGTTCTCTAAAGGTAATCGTAGCCTCAAGCCTCAACAACCAGGAATGGCTAAAACAGGGGAGGTGCAGCAAGGTTAAGTGGGTCATGCCCAAGTAGGACGAGAATTTCCCCTATCTAGAAGTCCCTTATTATTTTCAGTTGTGTAGGCAGTTGTTGGCCACAACTGCAGGGTTATCTTGTTCGGAGCTGTCCAGTAAGGGATGGTTTCGGCCTTGTGTTGTAGGGGAGTTAGGGTGGCTCCTCGGTACGATGATCTAGGCCCCGTACTGTGACGGGCAGTACCCCGGTAGCCCTGCCATTGATGGAAACCCATTTTCCCTACGAGACCCTACGGTTTTGATTGTATTACCCACTTTCGTGGCTAGTAGCTAGAATTTAATAGATGTAACAATTTTAGCTATTTTCTATTTACTTGAAAACCCTAGACCCTATTACAATATCGCTGGATTTCCTATCAAATGTTTTGCTTAGCGTAAGGTAAAAACTTACCCGTATTTATTTGTGGGGAGTCTTACGTGATACCATTTGTTTCAAAATGATTTTAAAGTTAAACAACTTTAACTGATTTTCTCACACCAGACCCAAGTCTGACCTGGAGTTTATTTTGTTTTCATAAACTATTGGGTACTCAAATTATTATGAGTAGCCAAGTGATTAGGTTGGGATTAGCAAATGTTTTGGAAGCTGGAGGTGGAATCCAGGCGTACTTATCTATCTCTCTCCGCTGTAGTGACTTTTGATGTTGTATTTTGGGTTGTATGGTTTAGTAGACTCTTAAATGCCAAATGTAATGAAGTCGTATTATTTTGTGTACTCTGATATGTAAACTATGTAATGGATACGTGTAATATTATATTTTGTTTGTTTCCGCTGTGAGATTCTGATGATTGTTGTTCTTTTCTTCCTATCTTTTCTATTTCTATCTCTTTCTTTTCTTATTGATGATACATCTTTCGAGGTATTGAAAGACGGGTCTTCACAGTTGGTATCAGAGTATAGGTTGAGAAACACTTAGGCTCTAGAGTAGTATCTATCTTGAGAGTGCGTATTTGTAATTTTCTTATATAACTATATCCCTATCTAAATTGGTTGGGTTACCTGTTCAGGTAGGCAGAATGAGTTCAAGAGGACGAAGGGAAAGCGCTGTTGGAAGTACATCAACTAGTAATAGGAGAGAGCAGACTGATAATGAGGCTTTTAATCCAGTTTCGTCTCTAGTCAGTTTTGCTGCATTATGCGAGGACTTCGTTAATCTTGGAGGAAAACCATTTCAAGGACCAGAAACTATAATAGATGTCCACGCATGGCTTCGCTCGTGTGAGAAGATCTTTAAGAGCATGAGATTTTCGGATGAACAGAAGAGAATAATGGCTTCGTGGCAATTACAAGGTGGAGCCGCAGTCTGGTGGAATTCAGTGACTGCTAATGTCTCAGAGGATGATATGTCTTGGAAAGAGTTTAAGGAGTTGTTTGAGGGGAAATTCATGCCTGCTGTAGGGAGAACTCGTCTTTATCAGGATTTTCTGAATCTAAAACAAGAAAACATGTCTATAGCTGAATACGAGACTAAATTCAACGAGTTATCTTGCTATGGTCCAGGACTTATAGACACCCCTTTTAAAAAGAACAGGATGTTTGTCGGAGGGTTGAGGCCAGAGCATCATGAAAGAATGACAGCACATTTGAAAGGGTCTTTTGTGGAACTTATTGACATGGCGTTAAGATATGTGGACTTGGTGAACAGGAGATCTGAGGCGCGAGTAGCTGCGTCTGGAGGAAATTCTTCTAATCCTAATAAAAGAAAATTCAATCCTAATTGGAAGAAGCAAAACAAAAAGAAGTCCGGAAACAACAATGGATCCGAAAAATGCTATAATTGTCATCAAGTGGGACATTTGGCAAATCATTGTCCTCTAGAAAGAAAGCAGCAGCAGCAACAGCATTATAGTGGACCAGGTTCAGCCTTAGTTCAGAAGTCTCTTTACTTTAACCGCCATCAACCGGGACATATGATCAAAGATTGCCCGCTCCTTCATAAAGTCCAACAGAACAAAGTATTTGCTTTAGAAGGCGCACCATCAAGCTCGTCTAAGGGAAAAGGAGTTTTAGAAGGTACCTTATTTTTAAATGGAAAATATATTAAAGTCTTGTTTGATTCTGGTGCTTCTTTGAGCTTTATTTCTCTAGAATCTATAGAGAATTTCTTTCTTACCCCTAGTACCATAGACAAGCCCATTTGTGTATCTAATCCTATAGGAGGGGTAACCAAATTAGATAGGATCTGTAAGGATTTGAGAATCTCCTATCTATCCCATAGTTTTTCCTGTGACCCTCATGTATTGGATTTTAAGGGTTTTGACCTTATATTGGGAATGAATTAGCTTGACAAATATAAGGCTATTTTAAATTGTGATGAGAGAACAGTTTCGTTGGAAACTGATCTGGGTAGGATTGCCAGAGTAATGTGTTATAACTCTGGAATTCACTTGAATAGTCTTCTGCATGGAGTTGAGACTTCTCAAGCGAAGGTTGTAGATATTGAAGTAGTCCGAGATTTCTCAGACGTTTTCGAGGAAGTTAAGTGTTTGCCTCCGCAATGAGAAATAGAATTTCGTATAGATTTGGTTCTTGGAGCAGTACCCGTAATTCAACCTAGTAGGAGGATGGCTCCAAGGGAGAGGGAGGAATTATTAAAGCAAACTTAAGATCTGTTAGAGAAGGGTTTGATTAGACCAAGTTTTTCTTGCTGGGGCTCTGCTACAGTATTTGTCACCAAGTCAGATGGGTCGCTAAGGTTCTGTGTAGACTATCATGAGTTGAACAAAGTGACCATTCATAATAAGCATCCTCTTCCTCGCATTGATGATCTCTTCGACCAGCTTCATGGAGCTGCAGTCTTTTCTCAGTTGGATTTAGCATCAGGTTTCCATCAATTAAGGGTAGCTGAGGACAGTATTCCCTTAACTGCATTTAGGGGACTTAATTGTTTCTATGAGTGGTTGGTTATGCCTTTCGGGTTAGCCAACGCTCCTTCCTACTTTGTAATCTGATGAACCGAGTCTTTAGAGATGTTTTGAATAAGTTTGCTTTGGTGTTCGTCGATGATATCTTGTTTTATTCTAAGTCGGAAGAAGAGCACAAGCAGCATTTGAGAATAGTATCTGGAAACACTGAGAAGGCACGTTCTGAGGCGAAGTTCTCTAAGTGTCATTTTTTGAAATCAGAAGTAAAATTTTTGGGCCACATTGTTTCTGGTAAGGGAACCTCTGTAGACCCAGCTAAAGTTGAGACTATTTTGGAGTAGAAGTAGCCTCGGACACTAACAGAAGTTCGTAGTTTTCTGGGATTGGCCGGTTACTATAGGAAGTTTATTAGGGATTATTCGAAGATCTCTTGTCACCTAAGAAAGCTGACAAGAAGGGAGCTAAATTCAAGTGGACACCGGAATATGAAGAAGCTTTTCAGAATCTGAAGGCAAGGTTGACAAGTTCTCCTGTATTGGAAATTCCAGATGGGAAAAGCAAGTTTAAAGTGTATACTGATGCCTGTATTGTTGGATTGGGAGCAGTGCTAATGCAAAATGGTAGGGTAATTGCGTATGCGAGTCGGCAATTGAAGCCACATGAGAGGAACTACGCTACGCTTGATTAAGAGCCGTTGGCCATAGTTTTTGCTTTAAAGATCTAGAGGCACTATCTTTTAGGAGAAAAGTTTGAGTTATTCACGGATCACAAACCGTTGAAATATCTTTTCTTCAGAAAGATCTTAATCTAAGACAACAGCGATGGGTCGAATTCTTGGCATCGTATGATTTGGATATTATGTATACTCCGGGAAAGGCGAACGTTGTGGCAGACGCTCTTAGCAGAAATGCAGTTCTATCTCTTTTGAAAGTGGTTCCATCTCTTCTGGAAAGGATTTCAAGAAGGCAAGAATCTGATATAATGTTGAAAGGAATTATCTGAAGAGTTAGGAAGGGTCAGTGTCCTAGTTTTGAGATTGATGACCAAGGGACACTGAGGATCAACGGAAGGATCTGTGTTCCGTATGGTAGGGATCTGCGACAGGAAGTACTGTTAGAAAGTCATCGCTCCCGACTAAGTATCCATCCAGGAATCTCGAAGATGTACAAGGATATGAAGAGAGTTTTCTGGTGGCCGAAAATGAAGAAGGATGTAGCCAAATTCATTAATAGTTGTGCAATCTGCCAGCAAGTTAAACGAGATCAGCAGAAGCCAACTGGTTTATTACAAACTTTGGAGATCCCGATGTGGAAGTGGGAGATGATATCGATGGTCTTCATCGACGGGTTGCCTAGAACAAAGAAGGGGAATGAAGGAATATGGGTGATTGTTGATTGTCTAACCAAGATCGCCCATTTTATACCAATTAAGACAACCCGTACTACAGCTTCTCTGGCAGAAATTTTCTTGAAAGAAATAGTCAGATTGCATGGTGTTCCAGTCAGTATTGTAAGTGATCGAGATCCTATCTTCACCAGCAAATTCTGGGAGGCTTTGCAATCGGCTATGGGAACAAGTTTATGATTAAGTACAGCATATCATCCCCAAACAGATGGGCAGACGGAGAGGCTAAATCGAATTCTAGAAGATATGCTGAGCGCTTGACTATTGGATTTTGGTGGATCATGGGAAGACCATCTACCTCTAGTAGAATTCTCTTATAATAACACTTACCAAGCAAGTATCAAGATGGCTCCTTATGAAGCACTGTATGGAAGGCTGTGTAGATCCCCAGCCTTTTGGATAGAGTCGAAAGACCGTCTTGTGCTTGGACCAGATCTGATCCATGAAGCATCTGCGAAAGTTGATCTTATCAAGAAAAGGATGAGAGTTGCGTAGGATCGTCAAAAGAAATATGCAGATAAAAGACGAAGACAATTGGAGTTCGAGATTGGTGATTTAGTCTTTGTCAAAGTTTCCTCTATTAAAGGAGCAGTAAGATTTGGGAAGACAGGGAAACTTTTAATAAAGATAGGAAAGCAGAAAATTATTTTTTATGGATAAAGTTTGGAAAAAATAATAATAGGAATTTTTAATTATTATAGGGTTTATATTAATAATTATGTGTGGATATACAGAAATCAGAGAAAAACATGTTTACAATAAGGGGTATTTGATATTTTTATAAAAATATATAAATACACGTATACACTTTAAGTTTTGTGGTCTAATTTTAAAAATATGTATTAGGGTGATTAGTTTGTTTAATAAAACTTATTTATTTGTTTTGGTTACCAAAAGATAGTTTATTAACAAAAAAATTATTTAAATAAATAATTAGCTAAATAAGTTTACCAAAAGGAAAGTAATTGTTCAATAAGTTCGAATATTAATAAAAATCATCTAATATTTATACAAGGTCTTTAATAGGGGGAAAACAAGCCTGTTTGGATTGGATTTGCAAATAAAATCAAAGATGAGTATCTCACTCTTTTGGATTGCTATTTAAATTTAAATGGTTAAATTTAAATAATTGGTTGAATGGTAGAATCGATTTAATGTGCTATATTATAGTATAGTATTATATATTGGAGAGATTGATTTCCCGCATTATATAGCGGATGAGACCCTTTGCGCCGCATAATAGCGAATGATATTATATAAACCCGTATACCGCGATATTCCACCATGAAGTGGAATTGGTATTTTATATTGTTCTAACATCTATGGTTGCAGGAAAATAGGTTGGAGGGATCCAACTGGATTCCTCAAATTTATTTAGATTGTTTAATACTCTGTGATATGGTTTATATGATAATTTGCGATAGATTATGTTGGAAATTCAAATGTTGGATGTTATGGTTTGATTGAATATATTAGGACACATCGAGTTATCAAATTGTATAGATTTGGATATTTGGAGGAAAATAAAAGAGAGAATTTTAAGTAAACAATTATTGAAATTTGAATAAATTAAAGAATGAATTGGAAAGAATAAAAGTTGATTTTCGAACTTTAATAAATAAAAGTTCAAGTATGGAAAATGAGATTTTGAATAAATGGGAATAAGTGGTTTTTCTTAAAAATTCAAGTGTTATTATTTAAAGGAATAACGAATTTATTTTAAAATTCAAGGCTTAAATTTATTCAATGGGTTAAAGAAGGAATTTGGGAAATCTGAAATTGGTATTTTTCAGTTAAAAGATTCTAAATCATAAGTAAGAATTGCAAATATGAAGTTAATGGGTTTTGAAGTAAATAAGTAAGCAAAGGAATTTATTCCAAAATAGAGTAATTTGGAAATCAATTTGAAAATTGATTTAAGTGTTTGAATTTGGAATTTCAAGAAGGATGGGACTTAGAAATTTATAAACTAGATTTATAAAAGAGAAGTAATATATCAGTAGATATTTGAAACAATAAATTCACGGTGAGAATTTATTAAAGGACTGGGTAAATTGGTTTAAAAATAAATAGTGATTTATTTTTAAAGGATGTGAAAGAGAAGTGTATTTCCTTGGATGGCCAAGTATGTTTTTGAAGCAAATTTTTAAGTATAAGTTAAAAGTTTTAAAGTTGTTTTAAAAGCCTGTTTTAGAAAATTTATTATTTTAAATGTTTAAATTCTAAAGTAAGAATTTTTCAAATTTACCTTAGTAGTAATTATTTAAAGATGACTTGGTATTATGTTTTAAAAAGAGGAAATTTAGTAAAGTGGCTTTATTTTAAATATTCTTAAAGTATATATCTTGAATAAAGTATTAAAGTAGTATTAAAGTAGTTTTTAAATTTAAACGTTTAAAGTTTATTTTATAATAAAGTTTTTTAAACTACTTTAAAAATCTAAAGTATTTGTACTTGATGTTTTCAGTGGAAATAAATATTGGGAATTCATTACATTAGAAAGAGTGGTTTGAAAACTGTTTTCAAAGGGTTGAAAGGAGGAAATATATCTTGTGAAGATATTTTGAGATTAATAAATAATATGGAGAAATTATTTATGTTGGATGGTTGTTTGTGAATGTTAATTGATAGTTAAATAACAGACTATCAATATTGGCCAATGCGCTGATCGTTTAGAAAAACCACTTCGATCCGGTTTGTACATTTTCATGTGGAAAACAAGAGTTTGGATGCGAAGGTGGAGCAGGGAAGTGCAAGGGCTAGTCGCTACTAATCCTGAGGTGATTCCAAAATGGATGTAATAGGAGTAGTGCCTTTGGTTCCGTTCGAACCGGGAATGGACTTGTATGGATGAATGCTTTCAGAACATCGTCAGGTGGACAGTGAGCATTCTAAGTGATATGTTCTAAAAAGGTAACGCTTAGCCTCGAGCCTCATCAACTGGGAATGACTGAAAATCAGGGGATATGCAGCAAGGCTAAGTGGGTAGCACCCATTTGGGTAAGGTCATCCCTGTCTAGATCACCTTTTCTATTCGGCTTAGTGGGCGGTTGCTGATACCAACCATGGGGTGATCTTACTCGGGATTATCCAGTAAGGGGTAGTCCTGGTCTTGTGTTGCAAGGGATTAGGAGTAATTCTCGATACGACGATCTAGGCCACGTACTGTAATGGGTGGTACCCCAGTGCCTAGTCATTAGTTGGAAATCCATTCTCCCTACGTGCCTTTTACAGTTTTGTTTGTATTACCCACGATTATGGCTAGAATGATGGAATTTAATTAATGTAACAATTTTGGCTATTTTAATAAGTATTTGTAAATAGACCTTATTATAATTTCGGAAGATTTTATTAAAAAGTGTTTTGGCTATCGTAAGGTGAAAACCCGACATGTTTATTTGTGGTGTGGTCTTATGAGATGCTTTTGTTTCCACAGGATTTTGAAACTTTATTAATTAATTTGAGTGTGGTTCCTCAAGCTGGTATTCCATACTGACTCGGGTGTTATTTAACTATAATGCTCGGGTCAGACCGAGTATTATAGATTATAGGAATGGATGCTGTGGAGCTGGATGGCGATACTACTTCCGTACTTGTATGAAATATTTCGCTGTGTATTCGGTTTTGAAAGGACGAGATATTATAACCGTCCCGAGTTGTGTTGTAGTCTGTATTGAACTCTGATGTTGTGCTCTGATGATGTAATTTATAAATAGACGTATTTGATTTTGTGTAAAGATCATTTATTATCTATTATATTTTACTCCGCCGCGATGGTTAGATTCTGATGTTGTTTTCTATTTTCTCCTTCTACCTCTTCTTCCTTAACCCTAATGGTTCGTATATCCATTCATCTTGAGTTGATTGATGGAGAATAGTGTCGACTCAAAGGGGTATGGATTTGTGGGTCATTACAGTTGTACTAATTAAAGATCTGAATTAAGACTATACCACTTAATGATTGTACTAGAGATCTGAATAATGCTGCTAAAATAAATGTATGAATTATTATTTTGTATAGATTATTAAAACTATAATTGATATATGTTTATTTTGGTATTATGTTATTCAGTTTGCATTTGCCATCAAATTTAATTTTTAATGATTGTAATATTGAATGCAATAATTGTTTGTTATAATCAATAATATATATATATATATATATATATATATATATATATATATATATATATTGTCTATTTGAGTACTGCAATAATGATACCTGAGAATGACATTTTTGCATCAGGTATAAATAGCTGATGCAATAGAGGGATTAGTTTGCATCGGTTGTTATAAAAAACCGATGCAACAAAGTAGCCTTTTAAACCGAAAGACTCTTATGTTGCATCGGTTTCCAACAACAACCTATGCAACAAGTTCCTTTGTTGCATCGACTTCCATTACAACTGATGCAACATCAGGGCTGTGTTCAAGCAACCAACCGTATTTTGCATCAGTTGTTAGTAACATCCGATGCAAAAAGGATCATTTTGCATCGGTTTTAGAACTGATGCAAAACTGTTAAGACTGTTGCATAGGTTGCATGTGCAACAGATGTTGAACTAATGCAAAGGGGGGGTAAACAACCAATGAAAATGGCCTGTTTTTTAGTAGTGAGAAGTTAAGGGATAAACTAGAAATAAGTAAATTGGGTTAAATTGAGTAAGAAGGTTTTGATAAATAATGTTGTATGAAAACCATTTATTCGTTTGAAACATCTAGGTAGTGTAAATCATTTATTAATTTGGTTAACTCATAAATATTATTCGTTTTAACACTTTATGTTAATAGGGTTAATAGGTCGACTCAGTATTAAGAAAATTGTAATTTGATTTGATTTCCATATAAATCTTTGAAAAAGTAAAATAAAAGTTGGGATGTACTCTTAGGATGTAGAAGAGTATTATATATGTAAATAAAATGAAAGAAGTTATTATTTTATGCTTTATAACGAAAGAACTTTATAAAATATTTCTAAAATTTGGGTGAGAATTTATGAAATAATTCATGAATGATTTTAGTATTGAATAAAAATTCTAAGTGAAAGTACAAGTAATTTAGATAATTATCTGAGTATAACTTTAGAAAAATCTTAATATAATTAAGAAGCTAATATACTTTTCAATTTTGTCCGAGTGAGTTTGGGTAATCTTCTAAGTAATAACCAAAGGTTAATAAGAAAAATGGAACGCTTAAATAATTATCTATATTTTTGGACAATCCATAAAGTTTTGAACCAAATTTAAGATTTGTTTGCTAGCCATTCTAAATTTTAAAATAATGTTAAGTGATAAGTTTTCCCTTATGGAATTTGTTTGACTGTTAGTGTTAATTTATTCCTTCACGGAATTTGATTAATTTTAATTGAATTGATTGGTCATGTGATTTCGTATACCATTGTCTATAAAGTTTAAATTTATGGACAAAGGATTTGAATTTTAATTATTAGGACCTAAATCCTGATGATTTTGAAAAAGCGATTTTTAAAGATTTTGGGAACGGAATGATAATTTGTTCACTCTAGTTGATGTTTTTGGAGGAACCAGAATACCACTGACCGCTCCATTTTTTTTTATTCTAGAGTTTCACCAAAGTTTATTTGGAGTAATCCCCCTCCTTCTCATTTTAATTTTTGATCTTTGATTTCTCTCGTTCGGGAAATTTGAAAATAAATTTTTGAATTGAAAAACCCAAGTATTTAGATCCAAATTCATCATTTGAAAATTTTTGATTCATAGCATGCATTTACAGAATATTCTCTGTATTTAGTCACATATGATTATCGCTATCGTGTAGATTTATATCAGACTAGTTTTTGCATGTAGAGTTACATCACATTGTTTTTGTCAGCCTGATTGTAATAAACCAAGATTTTCGACCTTCTAAAATCGACACGAATATGCTCACCGTAATACATGCCGAGAAATCAAATGTTAGAAAACCTAATTGTTAGGGAAAAAGAAAGAAGGAAGAGGATATGCAAAAAACTAGACAACACAGAATATCACAGTGGAAAAAAATTTCTAAAAAATACTCCAAGTCTTTACACAAAAAAACTACAATATGTGCATATACAAACATCAGTCAGAGTATACTAACATATTTTAGCTTGGACAGTTATAAAAACATTTCCTCAAAATTGCTAATAAATACAACAATGAATATAGAAGAAAAATAACAATCTACATGAATAGGTCTCTAAGCTTCCAGCTCATCTACTGAATTTCTAATGCATCCAGACTAATCTGTAATACGCTCGGTCTGAACTGAGCATTACAATAAAATTACACCCAAGTCAGTCAGGAAAACCAGCATGAGAAAACACACATAACTGAATTTTAAAGTTATAAGAAAAATCTTTAAAATCCAAAGTATCCCGTAAGACCTCACCGCACATAAACATGGACAGATTTCTATCTTATGACAACCAAAACATTTTCTATAGAAAATCCATTTATATTATAATAATGTCAATAGGTCAAAGTAAAACACAAATATGTAACGACCCGCCAATTTATCACTTTGATAAATTGAATTTATTTTTAATTAAAGATGATATCACATATAATATCGTTTCAAGTAATGATAAGTAATAGTAAACTTATTTTGAATAAATATTTACAAGATTATTTTCCTCAAAGGATTTATGTCGACGATGGCATCATATTTAAATATAGATTTATTTAAATTTAATCAAGGTTTAACGATTTAATAAATATTTTAATTATTCAAATAGTGATGGTGATTCATTTTGAATGACTATAAAGTGATAACAAATCAATTATAATAGTTTTATTAAGGGATATATTTAATTTGAAAATACAAGGAAAAATCGATATAGCTTTATAGGTATAATAGCAATTTTTGTAAATAATTTTTAATACGAGACTATATGGTTTTATAATTTAAATATGATTATTTTAATTGGTTTAAAATGATAGTAAATTTATTTTCAAATTTTGTTTACAAATATACGTACGTTAAAGTATAAGTGAAAATGTGGCCGATAATCGGTTCTCCAGATTTCAACGATTTAACGAATTCATGTTATTCAAAGACGTTCAAAGTGTTAAACCCTACATATACATACAAATATATTTTAAATATACATGATAAAATGCACATAAACAAACATATATAAATATAATTAAGTATAATAAATATAATATAAAATGAATAATGTATTTTAATGATTTCTTACACTTTAAGCTTAAAAAAGTCAACATATGTATACATGAGAGGATGAAAGTGATGTGCACATGGGGGGGGGGGGGGGGGCTTTCTCCATGCAATATGAAGGGAGGTAGTGTGTTGGAGAAGCCTAGAAATAGTGACAAAAGTGAGGTATACATGCCTTCTTTTATACTCTTCCTTTTTCCTGTAAATACCTACCATCTTCTCTTATTTTTCATTCCAATTCTTCTTCATAATTTTCAAGAATTTGCCACCACTTTAGTGGGTTTCGCCCTAAAAGAAATTACGTCCATATTTACTTCGAAAAAGGAAATTAAATCATAGTATATAGTTATATATAGTTAAACGCCTCAAAACAAGCTCGAATTTCCATCTCTCCACCTCTCTACCTCCTAAACACAAGACACCACCATTCACCACCCTAGGCCATAAGCTCCACCTCTTCAGGACCATAGGTCTGAGCACCACGAGTTGGCCAGACCATTTCAGGAATCCAAGCTCGACATCGTAGACTTTCATTTCGAGATAGCATTGCTATAACCATTTTAAAACTAGTTCGAAGGAAAATGAAGGTGAGAACTCCTAAACTACTATATTATATTTTGAATGATGATATAATGTTTGAAAATGGATGTATAATATGCTTTGATGATCAAGTTTGGTTGTTTAAATATGGATGTATAATATGCTTTGATGATCAAGTTTGGTTGTTTAAATATGAATGCTGAAAATATATGTAAGTCACGAATATACACATCGATAAGCACAAAGGAAATCACTTTCCTTGAATAAATGAAATGATATGTATATGGAATTGTTAGACCTCTTAAAAATGGTTTAAATGCATTTTAAATATTTTATAAACACTTAAAAGTATTTTGGCGATGTTTGGAAAATTAGTTAAAAATAAGCGCATCGCATAACGATAGTTCACTATTTTGCGCTAAAAAAGTCAAAAATGTGTAAAAGTTGGAATATAGCTCGGAATTCTTTGAGATAAGAATTTTACGAACTATTATATTCATAGTTTTCCAACAAAGAAGGAAAATCGATATTTTGATAAGCAGATTTTGAAATACCAGTGAAACAAGTTTTTGAAAAATCTTGAATTTGCAGTTTAGAATCCAAAACTGAATTTCTTTGAAAATGATATTTTAAATTGTTTAAAAATATGGAATAAATCTTATAAATCATTTAAAAAATTTTAAAAGTGATTTGAGTAATAAAAAAGAATTTTCAAATAATAAGAAGTCGTTTTGATCAATATAGCTTAAAAAGGCACTTTCTACATCACTTTTCTATAACCTTTGAACTACGATTTTAAACTTCAAAATTCATTTACAAATATTTTGTAAATGTTTTTAAATGATTAAAAAAGTGTTTTAAAGGTAATTTAAAGGATTTACGAAATGATTAAATGTTTTAATTATTTAGTGTCGATCAAATAACTTGACCGTCTTATGGGCGTCAAAGAGACAATGTCTAGGCTTATGTTTGGAAAACCAGTTTCCTACTCTCCCTGGCTATCGAGATTGGCTGGACGGAGGGGATGGTAAATTTGATTTACTTGAATCCAAAATTTTCCAAAGGATAAAGAAAGATATTTTCCAGGATTTAAACAATTTGGATTCTATAAGGTGATCTTCTTGTACTCGATGTTAAAGCCCAAAGTGGAAGCTCATACTGTTCGTGGAATTTTATTTGGCCCATAGTATTTGTTGAATACGGAGATTGATATTGAGTAAAATTAGATAATTTCTATAGATTCTGCTCACTTAATATTTACTGATTTTGGGATTAACATCCTAGATAACATGGTTTTAACTAAATCAAAATTTTGAGTTTTGAATTAAGAAAGCTTTATTAAGATTTAAATGAAATGAGTTGGGAATATTTCCCTAAGTATAAAAGAAATGATTTTGAATTAGTCCAAGTTTAAAAGGGTATTAAGTAATCAAAGGTTTGATAAGAGAGGTTTGATAGTTTCGCTTATACTGGAAAGAATGTTTTAGAAATATATATATATATATATATATATATATATATATATATCTCCGAGGGAGATTTTTGATAAAAAAGAACTCAATCAATTAAAGAATGATTCCCTATTCATAAAACCTCTTTTCATCGATGATTGGATTCGAAGGAACCGGGGTCGGATCTGGGGAAATCCCTATCCGAAAACCTCTTCAAACCAACGTATGCATTTCAAAAATAAAGACCTAATAGAGAGAATGAAGAATGAAGACCATGGATTTTTGGGATGAAAGGACTGCTTGTTGATAATTCTGGTTAGCTCCCAAATACTATAGTAGTGGTTCCTTCATTTCTGAAATTCTTTGGGTTGTAAGGACTTCTCGCTACAAAACCTAGGGTTTATTTCTGACACGATGTGGAAGGAGAGTACCTTCGGTTTCATTCAATCCCAAAACGAACTTGTATGGATGGATGTCTGACATTACATTCTTGAGAATTACATCGTTGACTTTTATTAATGTACATCTGTTTGGTGGTGGAGAATGAAACTTCTCTTAGCTTAACACCCTTCTCTGAAACGTATGATCTCGGAGATTGTATGTTTTTGGAAGTCGACAAGTGATCGATGGGATGGTAGTGTGGCATTCATAGGAAGATGATGTGCCATGAGAAAAGGTAATCGTTACCTCAAGCCTTACACCCAGAAATGACCGAAGCATGGTAGATGTCGTAAGGCTATGTCGTTTCCAAACATTAGGGTATGATCATCTCCTTCTAGATATATTTCTTCCCGCTATGACATTCGGGATGTAAATTATTGTGGATGCATGCTACGATGATCCTCAGATAGGTTGGTAATGACCGGGGTGATGACATATTCAATACCATCTAAGGAAAGGTAGGCCAATGTTGAGTTGGTAGAGGTGTAGATGTTCTGTTGACCTTGGTACATTCCTCTAGAGATGTACTACCGGAAGGTAGTCCCTTCACCTGGTCATTTGTATGGAATCCATTCTCCAATAAGTGTTAGCCAGTTTGTTTGTAAATTCCGCTTTTGTGGCTAGTATTGCTGGAATTTAATCAATGTAACAATTTCGGCTAAGATTGATAAGAATACTTGCAAATGTTTTCAAGGTATGTCATTAAAAATAATATCAAACATTTCAATGTAGAATGTATTGGTTATCATAAGGTAAAAACCAGTTCCATTTTTACGTGCAGCGTGGCCATATGAGATAACTTTTTATTTTCAAAACACGTATTTTGAGTACTCACACCGGTCTCATGACTGACCCAGATTTTATTTTCCATATCCTTAAACTCTGGATGCCCTAATTTTCCCAAGCAGCCTAGTGGTCAGGTTTTGCTTAGAAGAAGCTGGATGGACCTCGAAGCATGGAGTCAAAAAAATTTCCGAAGATTTTGTCCATTTCAACCGCATTCTGTACTATAGTATTCCACATTATAAGGATGGGGATTTATAACTTTCCATGTTTCAACTCTGATAAATATATTGTAGTTCCTGTTGTAAAGATTATTTGTCGAAATAATGTATGTGAGATTCTATTCTCTCTTATTTTTCTTTCTTACCTTTGAGGAGCCGCTTCTCCGACACTTGGATTTGCGGCACATGAACACCGGGGAGGTGATAACTTCAATTTCTGGGTCATCACAACGTGGTATCAGAGTTTAGGTTGAGCAAACACCTGAGCCTGATAGGGTTAAAAGGCTCATCAGAGATAGGGTAAATAACACCCTAGGATGAGTAATCATTAAAGCTAGGGTTAGTAATGCCCTAGAATGAATTTTGAGAGTGTATATATATGACTGTGTATTTGTTAATAAAATATGAAGATGAATTCAGTTTTATAAGAAACCATTTTACGTAAATACACACACACACACAGATATATATATATATATATATATTTGAAAAGAAAAGAATATTTTGATAAAATTTTCAATGGATTCTTGAAATAAATTAATATTTTATACCAAGAAGTTTAAAAGCTATCTTCAGTAATGAAACTCGAATCATTTTTTGAATATCAAACCTCTCTATCTAAGAGTATGCAAGCAATTACCTACTACTTATGTCTTAAGGAATAATTGTTTGTCTTGAAACTATGTGGGGGAGTTATGCAAAGGGGGAATATTCAAGAGGAAATTGGGGAGAAACGGACAGCCTTATAGTTCTCTCAAGCGATGAAGAGGAATAGCCTGTACCTCCGCCTAGCAATGGTGGATCTCTGATTAGGGAAGACTATGCCCTGTATACCCGTTGGGATGAAGATGGGTACACTATTGCAGGAATGCTTGCACCACCTCCATCTCTAGAAATTATTATAATCTCCAACGACGACGAACCCGGGCAAGCCTCGGAGGGATATTGGATAGCGGATCCCGCTAGTACCATCTTGGAACCCATAAAGGAGGATGAGCCAATGGAAGAGGAATGAAAACCCGTTGAAGAGGAGGTGGAGCCAATGGAGGAGGAATTTGAGAAAATGGAAGCCCCAAACACTATCATATCAAGCGAATGAAACAATGTGATATAGGGTATGAGCGAGGAAAATGTTATATGACAGAAAACATCATCAAATTCACCCATAGAATGGAGCACAATAGGAAGCCACAATGAGGAAAGTACAGAAGAAGAAGAGGAAGGAGTCGGAATTTTTCAAAATTCGTGGGAAGAAAATGTGCAAGGATTAGAGGAGATGGAAGACGGAGGAATCATACCAGGAGTACCAGTAGGCTTGGAACATGTCCTATGGAATCAACCGTGGTTACTCCAGGGTATTAAAGAAGCACAAGAAGAGGACGACAACGAGGCCGATGACGAGTTGGATAGTGAAGAAGAGGGAGAAGGGGAGGTAATAATTGATTTGGGATGTTGGAGTCCACCTTTACCTTTAGACTGAGAAGAGTGGGAATAGATCCGAGAAGTTGAGTACGTATGAGTATGATGTTGATAGTTTAGGGGGAGGGGAAATCTTCTTTCTGGACCCTAGTGTTAGAAGGTTTAAATGATGTAAGAATGCAAAATTTTATAATATGATGATTGTCCCAAATTTTTATTAGTACCACTCTTTTAAAGTAGATATTCAAAGTTAAATGGTTTTAGGTATGTTGTGAATGATATTTTAGCAACATTTGTTTTTAAACCCTTGAATGACACATTGAAAAAATCTTATGAATAAATTTAGATATGTAATAATGGGATTTTGATAGATAATAATGAGTATTCCAATCTTTTACATAAAGATAGAAATATCAAGGAATGACTGTCAACTCTCTAGAATTAAAAGACGATGGAAGAATAGTCCCTCGTGAAAAGTTATGAAATTTATGTCCCTATTTTTAGTTTTTGGCTAACTTATGTCACTTTCGCCCTAGAATTCCATGCTGGGCCGATTTTCTTAAATGGGAAAAATTGGTAAAAAATAACAAAACGGAGAACTAATTTACATAGATTTATGGGTAGGGACTTGTAAAGGCCCGCAAATCCGTACCCTTATTGAGCTGGAAATCTTCCACAACATTCAGCCCAAAGTTGAATAAATGTACGAGTCTTCGGTTTTAAAGAAGAAAGGGTAGAAGAAGAAGAAAAGAAAACAATAACAAAATCTCACATTCGCAGTGAACAAATATAATAGAAAAATGAATAATCTTTAAAACAAAGAACTATATCAGTTTTACATACATCATCAGAGTTTACAACAATCAATACAACACCAATAGTCATTATAACTTAACTACGTGAAACTGAACTTCACAACAAACCATACGCATCGGATATTACATAGTATAAATGATACGCCTCGCCATCCAGCTTGAACTCCAGATCTCCACAGCAACTTCTCTGGTTTTGCTTCCAAATAATGGTAACCTAAAACTAGGCTGCCTGTGTGGAAAATTATGGGCACCCAGAGTTTAGAAAGGGAACAATAAACTCCAGGTCAGTCGTGGGACTGGTGCGAGATCTTAAAAACAGTTATTTTCACAAAGAAAGAAAAGAAATCTGCTATGCTTTTGGAAAGTGCAACTACCATAAGGCCTCATGCCACACACACAATGCAAACGCAGAATTGGAGGAGATATCTCCTTATGATAGTCAAACATGCTTTATACGCAAAATCCTTTGATATTATTATTACTAGTGCATAGTGCAGAAAACATTTCGAAAGTATAATATTAATCTTAGCCAGCATACAACCATTATTGTATGCCTACTATAGCTACCATGTTCAATAGCAGGTTACCGCCACATTCCATGGCAGGTTATATAACTAAAATCGTACAGGGCGCGTTTTGTTTCTTTGGATTTCCAACAAATGGTCAGGCTAAGGAACTTCCTACTGTCAAATGGGTACGCCTCGGGAGGGACGTCCCGAGAACTTAACCAGCTCTCTGCCAACACAAGGCCGGATTACCTCTGTAATTAGGTGATACTACACGAGTATGCTATCCCCCGGTCGTTTGCGACCTTTATCCGAGGATACTCAAACATAAAGCAACAACCAAAAAGAGTAATAGATTTTCAGTAACCACATAGGTTAAATATCTAGGCTCCATACCATAATACCACCCTTTTCCAGAAGGAAATGGCATACCCTTAAAGGCGCGACCCTCATAACCTTGCCGCATCTTTCCTGTTTCGACCATTCTCGGGGTGTGAGGTCCGACGATGTCTCGTCCAAAAAGCTACACTTGTCACAAAGTCATGCTTTGATCAACAAATGATCAGTAGCACATCGTATGCCACATTACCAAATTGGGAATGTATCACTAGTAACCATCAACTACATAACCTCTGAGCTCGTACGTCTCAGAGAAGGGTGTTAAGCTGAGAGAATAAATTCTCCGCCACCAACAAAAATGTATTTGATAGAAACCAGCTTTACATCTCAAAGTCTAACGTCAGACACGCATCCATACAAGTCCATTCCAGGATCGAACGGAACCGAAGGCACTTCAAAGAAGCCCTTGCAATCCAGATATTCATGAATCACGTCCGGAATCCCCATCACAAAGGTTGATAAAATCTCTATACCGGAGCAACCCGATGTAGGGACATTCGATAGGTAATCCTTTCGTTTTCGAAAATACCTGGTCTTCAACACCATCTTCAAATGCAATCCCATTTCGTCGTATCATTATTCGGAATGGGTTTTATGGCACAAAGTCCTCTCCCAGCTAATCCAAATAATGAGCGCTTATTTTAAAAATAAGTGTTCAATTAGATTTCAAACAAATCACAACAATTTCCACTTTGACCTTTTAAATAAAATATCCATTGCAATCACAAAGGTTCGATGTGGTTTTCGGATATCCATTTGGAATCGGACCCCCGGTCGCGTCGAAATTCAAATGCCATTTAAAGGCCAATATTGGTAGTCGGTTATTTAACTATCAATCAACAATCACAACAATCACCAAGATTTAAATAATTTTTCCCAATTATTTATTTTCAAAAATATCTTCGCAAGATAAATTTTTTGCACTTCAACTATTTGAAAACAAATTTCAAATCACTTTTCTCAATTTAATATTTTGAAAACAAATTTCAAATCACTTTTCCTTATGCAAAATACATTCCAAATATTTATTTCCACTGAAAATCTACCGAGTTCAAATGCTTTAAAATAATTTAAAATGCTTATCAAAATATACTTAGAGATATTCAAAATAAAACTATTTTGAAACACTTGCTTAAATATTTGTTATGAAAATATTATACTAATGTCTCATATAAAAAAAATGCAAGTCCAAACTAATTTTTAAATAAAATAAATAGATCGGATGTAACTATTTAAATATTCAATTTCTAAAACCAATATTAATTAAATCATTAAATAAGTCATTACTGTAAAGATTTACAAAATAACTGAAAGAAACTAATTTCTCCAAAATATTCTTTTAAAACCAAACCTAGAACTTTTAGTTTATATTTCAAAAGCTATTTTACAAACATACTCGGCTTTACAGGGAAAATACACCTTCCTTTTCAAAATGGATCTTTTTTTAATCAATTAATAAATCCTTTTGAATTTATTTTAAATTTATATTCCGAATCCATTAATTCCTTTCCACACTTTTAAAAATAAAACAATATTTAATTTTTAAAACAAATTTCCCTTTCTTTTATAAAATTCCCATTTTGGATTTAAATTTTTAAATATCCACTAATTTACGATTTTCAAATCGATTCCTAAGTATTTACTTCCAATA
Organism: Allium cepa; assembly: GCA_030765085.1. Classification (NCBI taxonomy): domain Eukaryota; kingdom Viridiplantae; phylum Streptophyta; class Magnoliopsida; order Asparagales; family Amaryllidaceae; genus Allium; species Allium cepa. Next base: position 905,033,573 of record CM060939.1, read on the forward strand.
CCAAATCAAATTTTCGAATTGATTTCCAAATTTATTTCAATTACCAAATCCAATTCCAAATTGGTTTCTAAATTTATTTTAATCGACAAATCAATTTTCATATCAATTTGCCAGAGGTTTATTTCTAAACACCAAATTGATTTTCAAATTGATGCCTAAAATCTTTTCAAACACTAAATTGAATTCCAAATTTTATTTCTAAAATTTATTCCCTTTATCTTTTCCAAACTATTTAAAATCCATATTTTAATCAAATTCCCCAACCTTTGAATAATATTACCCGAAATCCATTTATTAAGCCCGATTTTTTCCATGTTTTGGAATTTTTATTCAGTAGGATTCAAAAATAAAACTTTATCCTTTTAAAATTCCTTCTTTTAAATTTGTGCAATTCTCAAAAATAAATTTTACTACAAATTTTTCAACTTGAATTTTAAAAATCCAATTTTATCTTTCTTTGGTATCCTACGATACCGAAAATATATTTGGCTAAATTTTAGCCTTCAGTGATTTCAATCACAATATAATTACACAAAGATTATCAGCACATAACATATGAAACAAATTCAATATTTGAGGAATCCAGTTGGATCCCTCCAACCTGTTTCCCTACATCCACAGACATTAGCACAACAATTAAAGACCAATTCCACTTCGAGGTGGAATATCGCGGTATATGGGATTTATATAATATCATCCGCTATTATGCAACGTATAGGGTCTATTTCAATACAACTGATAATAAATTATCATTCAAGCACACAATTAATAATTTAAATTTAACTATTTAAAATCAAACTGGAAATTCCAATTTAAACTTGGGTGAGAAGATATCACCCTTGCCTTTTTATTTGCAATCCAATCCAATTCCGACTTATTTCTTCACAGTTTTAGACCTTGTATAAACATATATACAATTTTATTAATATTCGAAATAAATCGAATAATTCAATTTTCTATTTTAAAATTTTAATTCAACTAATAATTCAGTTTAACTCAATTTCTCCTTTTAAAATATCTTTTAGCAACTAAATAATTTAAATAAGTTTATAAAAATTTATCTCCATCATTCATTATTTTTTAAAATTCGACCAGTAAGTGAAAATATGTATATTTGTATAGATTTATTTTATTTTTCTTCCTTGGAACTACTTATTCCAGAAATAACCCATATATATATATATATATTAAATTTTAATAAAAATAAATTTCCTTTTGAAACTCATATACGTGTATTAATTAAAATAAAAAAAACAGAACTGTTTAAAATTTTCTTTACTCTAAAATAAAATCTCACTTATATATATTTTCACTGTACCTGTACACAGTAATATATGTATATATTATCAAATTTATATTGAAACATGTAACTTGTACCTTACTGTTTATATACAAGCTCGTCGACCAAGCCCCCGACATCCACCACTATTAGCTCGCGAGCCACCCTCGACGGCAATCGCGACTTCATCGCCTACTCCTTTTGCCCTAAGGAGATCGAGATCTCATGTAGAGCCACATGCCCACGAAGCGACTATCCCCAATCGTGTCCTATTTTCCACCTTCACTTCGACGTGCTACCGAACCAAAACGACCTCCAACTAAGTGCCCAAATGCGAGCGCAACCCCATAATCAAGCTGCCCCATATCGTCTCCTCTTCACTGAACTTGATTTGAACAGAGCCGCGATTTAATTTGGGAACGATTTCGTTTTAGAAAACGAGGGGTCTTGGAATAAATTTTTTTTCCGGTTGCTATAGGATTTCGATTCGTGAATTTGTATTCAGAGGAGGCCGAACATTTGGAATTAGGGATGAAGGAGAGTACGTGATTTCGTTTGATTTATTTTCAAAACAAATGCTCAACCATTTGATTTGCTCTGATGGAGGAGAAAGAGGAATAATGTGATTTAAAGGTAAATGGATAGTGTTAACGTAAAAATTAGACGCTGACACCCCGGTGTAGATTGAAGTTGAGCGAAAGCACCACCCGTGAACACAGGAACTAAAAACAAGTAGAAAAGTCACAGACAAAGCAGAAAAGACAACAGCTTTTAGAGTGGTTCGGCTTAGGGTGAGCCTACGTCCACTTTAATTCTCTTTATTACTGAATTGATTACAACTTTACAACAATCTTCAATTACAATTCTGATGAGACAAACAACTAGAACTTTGATGCAGAAGAATTCTTTGAATCCATGTAGATTGCGTTAGATTTCCTCTCGAAGTTAGTTGAGATGCCTTTCGTACTTGAAGTGTCGAGTGAGTCGAGAATTCAGCAGAGTATCGGCGCTTAAAGAGATCAGCCAAAAGTCCCCTTCATGTTTGAGGTAGGTTGGTATTTATAGGAAAATTTCCCCTTTGGGTCGTAAGTCGCGACCGACCTATGGCAGGTCATGGCCGACTTATCTGGCCATCTCCATGGTTTCACATAGGTCCGTTTGTATAGGTCCCAGGTCGCCCCCGAGTCAACACAACCTTGTATCAGTAGTACGGCATCGGGCTTACATTTAGTAGCTTTAGGTCGTGGACGACTCAAGCTAGGTCGTGAGTCGTGAACGAGTTAACTGGCAAGTCGCAAGTCACGGCTTAACTGGTAAGTCCTGGATCGTGTACGAGTTAAGAGGCCACTGTGCCAAGTAGCTGCATCGAAGTTGTCTTCCTTTGGTTGGGTCGTGAACCACTTAACATAGGTCATAGGTCGGTTGCGACTTTGGTATAGTTCATGATCTTGTCCCTGTCCTGGGCAGTTAGAGCGGCAAACTCTCTGGATAGTTAGGTCGGCTTCCATCTTAGGTCGGTAGCTATCTTAGGTCGGTAGCTATCTTAGGTCGGCATCCTGTTTTAGGCAGTTGGGTCGGCGTTCTTGTTAAGCATTAGGTCGGTATCCCTCTTAGGCCTTTGGTCGGTATCCCTCTTAGGCCTTAGGTCTGTATCCTTTTTAAGCCTTAGGTCGGTATCCTTTTTAAGCCTGTTAGGTCGGTATCCTTTTGGGTCGGTAATCTCTCAAGTCGTTGAGTCATGGCCAAGGCAGAGTTAACATTTGCCCCTCGAAGTATACGCCTAATGGTTAGGTCGTATGCTTCGTCATTCTCTAACCCGTCCACTTTCTAGGTCGGTAGGTCGTGTACGACCTAACAGTTAGGTCACACGCGCCGATTCAGGTCTCTCTGCTATAAGTCGTATATCCTCTCCTTTCTTCTCATTACTTGCCTCTTCATTTGTTTTTGTTGTTAAATCTTTCCCGAGCTTCCAAAGGTGATTTCGATTCAATCAATTACCGATTAATCTTGAGATTACATTGCGTAAGTGATCTTGTTTTCTTCTCCTAACCCTTTACCATCTCTGATTCGTGAATTCCATTTCTCCATCCTAACCCACCTCTCCACGCAATGCGTCATCGTGAATTTTCCGTAGCTGGCGAACTCTAGTTGGTTTGATTTAGGTTTAAACGTTTGATTGGTGGGCTTCAATGCTTCAAGCTAATCGATTTTCGAATTGCGTTAGGATTGCAAGGTGTTGAACTTGCAGTGGTTTCGAACTGGTTTACTGGATGATCCGACAGCATGAATGGAATGAGGGTTTTTTGTGGATGGAGCGGCTAACGGGTTAACGGGTTGAGTGGAGCGAGATATTGATTTGGACGCGACCCAGTGATTTTGGGGGACTTAACTTTTGGCCGACCTAATCCTAAAATCGTGGCCGAGTTAACCCTTGGAGGAAATCTGCCGACCTAATCTTCTACCGACCTAATCTTCTTCCGACCTAACCCTTAAACCGTGGCCGAGCTAGCACTTTTGGAATTTCACACCACTTTTTGAACCGGAGCCTTCCTCCTTACTACTCTTCACGACTTAGAGAACTACCGATTTAAGGAACCGGAAACTTTAATCTTAACTCGCGAGAGATTCCTTGGGTCGCAGCCGAGTTAACACTTGGATGCCCAACTCGAATTCTCTCTTAAAAGCATAGTTCCAATTTGAATTCTTAACTTGATCTACTGTACTGAACTGCTTAAATCCTGAATTGTTTTAACTTTGTTGCTTTATTTCACAGACCACATTAACTTATAGGCTAACAACCTGCTGAAAACAACAATCACAGAAAACCAAGGCGAATATACTGCCATTGACTACCCACATCAACTGACAGATTAGTCGACATAGAGTAATCAACTTAAATACACTGTATGAAATGTTGTGAGCCAATCAACTATAGTGAAGTATTAATGCAAAGCATCGCTAACTTGAACTGATTTGTTTGCATCAACATTACACTTGCATATTAAAACAATGAACCCTGGACTTTACAACTGACAAATACGTGCTAGTTTTTACTCTAGTTACATTTGCTTATTGCTTGATTGATTTTACACAACACTCCACACATTTTAGGAAACGTGCACCTTCATGTTTGAATACCCAGTTGTTTGTGTAGAATGGCTTCCCACCAAGAAGAAGAAGTGGTAGCTCAAGCGGGAGAAATCCTTCAGACAGCTGTTCCCATAGAGAATCCTCCAGAGAGAACTTCGACCATCCTAACTTCGAGAGCATTTATTCAGCTACGTACTCAATTTGGTTTTACTGAAAATGATGCCCTACTTCCCGGGCCAAATGATACAGCCGACAGTCCTCCCCCCGGTTTTGTTGCAGTCAATCGTCAAATGTGCCTAAGCGGGGCGATTCCTCCCTTTAATGACTTCCTTCGAGCCCTTCTCCTTCGGTTGACAATCTCTCCATTCCAACTTCATCCTAATGGCTATGCCATCTTGATGGGGTTGTGTGTTTTGTTTAGGAGAACTCTTGATCGCTTGCCAAGTTTTGAAGAAATTCGCTACTTATGCTCGTTTGCAAAGAGTAAAGACCATCCTTCCCTCATTATTGTGAGAAGTGCTAGAAACCACAAGCTTATTTCTGATCTTACCGAAAGTGTTCATGGATTTTTGAACCAGTTTTTCTTTGCTCGCTGCCCTCAAAGGTTTTATGCCATCTGTAGAGTAGGAAGTAAGATTACCTGTTTCTATTTTCTCCATTTTCAAACTTTTTCGAGATCCGAACTACCAACTGCTAATTTCATTCTTTGCTCTTTTCAACACATCCTCTCCCTTCTAGAGATCCAAGCCATAAGAAAGTTTTTGAAAGATTAAGTGCTGTGGCCATAGAAGAGAGAAGTATAATTTTTTTGTTGAGGGATGAACTTTTGCATCAGTATGGTCATTTACACATTTCTCGTTCTACACATCCCCATGAGGTCCCAGACTCCCCGGCTAAAGCATTAGATGCCCCAGTCTCTTCTGACGCACCCATACCAAAAGAACCTGCCCCTGAGGCTTCTCTAGTGAAGTGCTCTACTACTGTCGATGTTGCGGGGTCATATGGCAAATCCGCACTTGCCCCAGTCATTGAGGAAGAAGAGCCTCAGGGATCTCCCCAACGTTCACAGAAGTCTGGCGAAGAAGCCGGAAAAACAAGCCCTGTCAGGCAGAGCGGGGACGACACTTTCGAAGGGTTGAGCGACCTCTTTGCCACCTCACACGAGATCTTTAAAGACGACCCAGTCACTACTAGGGTATCTTCTTCAGTAGTGGAAGCGACTTCTTCTTTGCAACAAGCTCCGTCGACCCAAGAGTTGACGTTAACTACTACCCCACGATTACTCCGCAATCAAAGAGTGGTTCGTAGTTTGATGCGCGTAGTTTGCACATCACACACACTTAGAATCTTTCGGCACTTTTATACTCCTAACTCTTTGTACTTTGAAGATTCTAAAGTTATGCTTCTTTTCTCTGAAGACTTTTAAGGCTTGTTTTTTTATTTCAGATTCTCCGATGGGACGCAGCGGCTCTTACTATGACGACTTTCAGGGCTACGGGAGGCGTAGTCAATATGATTATAGGTGCTACCTTCCCGTTCATAGAGAAACTGATGAAGAGAGAGCCGCCCGAAAGACTCAGGAGAGGAGGGCTCAAGAAGAGAGTTATGAGAGAAAAGAAAGGGAGGAGCACCATGATTCTTCCCAGAGAGGTGACGACTCTCACAAGAGAAAGTCGCATGATGATCGGGGAAAAAGCCATATGGTTGAGGACCCAAGCAAGCGCGCCCGGCACGGTGAGAAGCATGCATCTACAACTCCTGAAAAGGCCACTGCCCCCATTTCACTCGACATCCCTTCTGGCTCTCCTGCTCTCGGGAAGACAGACATTCAGGAAATAGTTAATAGGCCTAAATTTCAAATTGACCAGGCCCAGCCACTTTGCAAAGCCGGTTTCCTCAATGGTGCTTGAAGGGGGTCCGCTCCGATCTCGATTTAGTTCCAATTGACAAGCCTGCCATGCTGCGAAATCTCAATGCCGTCAGGCTTGATATTGAAAGAATGTCGAACTCGCAAAAGCTTGTTGACGAGTTTCAAAGGGTAAACTGTGCGAATCTCGAGGCCATGCTTACTATGGAAAATGACAAAGCTGAATGGCAGAAGGTTCTTGAGCAGCATGATACCGAGATGAGGAGTATCACTACTTATAATGAAGAGCTTGAGGCGAAGGTCGAGAAACTTAAAGAAGAACTCGCCACTTCTTCTACTTCTTACACTCAAAAAGAAGAGGTGCTTCAGAAACAAGTGAGAGGTGCTCATGCTGGCGAAAAAGACGCCGAAGACAGGCTCGAAGTGTAAAAAAGAATCAATGAGGGCTATATTGCTGATATTGCAGAGCTTTGGAAGAAAACCGACTTTCAAGAGGCGGAGATCGAAATGCTTAAGCTTCAACTCTCCAAAGCTGAAATAGAGCGCGATGAGGCCGTTGCCGGTAAAATTGCAGTTGAGGAATCTCATGAGGCAACGAAGACCGGCATCGGTTCGACACTATTTGACTTCTACCTGCATAGCATCTTGGGGTGCGGTAGCCTCGCCTTTCTAGGTCCCAAATATGAAGTTACTCTGGCTGAAGTGTGGGAGGCCGCACTTGACATGCTTGGTGGTAAAGGTGATGGCTATGCCGAATCAGCTCTTGAGGAGCATTACTTGGATGACGACGCTCGCGCCGCTCTCGCCAAGGGAAAAGAACAACTTGCAAAATTAAGAGCCAAGATGGATGAAGGGGAACGTTTAGGAAAAACTACTTCAACTATTCCAGTCCAGCCTTCACCTTCGGTCGAAATCGACATTGTCGGCTCCAGTTCTCATTCTCCATCCCTGGTTAAAGTTACAACTGAGATTACAAGTACACAGGGTGGAGATGAAGGCGAAAAGAGCCCCGAAGCACAGGCTTATGAGGTTGATATCAGGAAGCCGACTTCTCCAGGTAACTCTGCGGTTAATCTTGCCCAAGTAGACTGCTCATTTGCTTCTTATGAGTTCGATGAGCTTCTCGACTATTTGCTGAACTTCAATGAGCCTTTATCTCCTATCTTTACTGACTATAACTTCTTTTCTTCTGTAGAGAAAGTGTCGAGCATCGTTCAGACTCCTCCTCCTTCAATTATTCCTCCTCCTCCTCTCCAGGTCACTCCTCCATCCGCCTCTCAACCGGGGTCGTAAGAGGAGAAAATAGAGGCTCTTCATGGCTTAGATGATCCTATTGCTTCTCAAGAACATGGGGGAGAAGGGCTTGGAGAAGGCAATGAGTCTCCGGAGCGAACCACTTCTGATAACATAAAATTACCTACTCTTGTTACTCCGGGAAGTGAGTCTTCTTCAAGGAGAAGGAGGAAGCGTGTCACTTCCAAGAAGAGAAGGAAAGACATTCTTGTTTCTGAAGAGGAAACAAAAGTTGATCCGGCAGTAACCCTCTCTCCTCCATCCCCGACTCTTCCAAGCCGTCCTGAAAAGCTGCCTATTAGGTCAGGTGAAGGCTCTAAGGGTGGTGGCAGGAAGAAGTAAGGGGTCCTGCTTCGATTTATTTTTACTTTTTGCTTTTTGCATGTACTGGCCGGAGATTGTGCGGGTACCGGCCTCCTCTTTTCTTTTTCTTTTTATTTTGAAACCAGTACCTATACAAAATTTTGATAGTATTGAATAAAATGATTCTTTTTGTTTGTACAAACTTCTGTCTGTATTTGAGAATGCATTTACTATTCATTTTTGTACAAGTTTCTTTATATGGTATTGCAGTGAGCTTGTGGTATGTTGTTTGAGCGTAATTTTTACCATTGTAGCTATACCATGTTGCCCCTATACCATAAGCTCGTTACAATATTTTATACTTTGAGGGGACTTGCACTCTTATTTTCTGGAGAATAATTATTCCGTATTTGGAGGGATATTTTTAGAATAGAGTACAGCTCCCTTCATATGAGTTTCTACGCTTCAACCTTTGAAGATATCACTTTTTCTTTTGTGCATACACACATTTTTACCAAGTGAATTCTCCTATGTGGTAAAGCGGGCCTCTGAAGGACATTTTAATTTCTTTTTGAGGAAGAGTATTTTCTAGAATAGACGAACCAGTCTTCCCTTGAAAGCTAAAGTGTGCCTTTAAAGAGGGCTTCTTTTTTTTTATTGCGCCTCGATGGAGGGCTTTATGATCTTTGCTTTGCATTCCTGACGAAATGCTTCTTTGAAAAGTTGTACCTCTTAGGAGGGCTTTTTCACGTTTCAACACCTGGAAGTTTTATTTTAATCTCGGTGAAACGTGTGCTTCCAAAGAGTTGTGCCTCCGAGGAGGGCTTTCCACGTTTCAACACTTGGAAGTTTTATTTCAATCTCGGTGAAACGTGGGCCTCCGAAGAGGTCTTTCTGTTTGATTGCCCCTCTAGGAAGAGGTTTTTTGTTTGATTGTGCCCCTGGGAAGGGGTGTCTTTGTTTGATTGTGCCTCTGGGAAGAGGTCTATTTTTTCTGCCCCTTGGGAGAGGCTTTTATTTTTCCCTCTTCGCTGGGAAGCGGGCCTTCGAAGAGGGCTTTTCACATTTCGTCTCACGGAAGTGTATCACCGATCACGGTGAAATGTGTGCCTCTGAGTAGGGTTTTTGCCTGGAAGTTTGGAGTTTCTTTCTCTCGGTTGGATGGATTCACGGGAGTGTATCAACCGATCAGTCCACAACTTTGTATCGAGAAAGATCTCTCTTTTTCTGGTTTAGCCCGCTAGTGGTCTTTTAGCATTTCAACTATGGTGAAATGTGCCACCGAAGAGGGCTTTTCACGTTTCAACACTTGGAAGTTTTATTTCAACCTCGGTGAAACGTGTGCCTCTGAGTAGGGCTTTTGCTTGGTAGTTTGGAGTTTCTTTCTCTCGATTGGACGGATTCACGGGAGTGTATCAACCGATCAGTCCGCAACTTTGTATCGAGAAAGATCTCTCTCTTTCTGGTTAAGCCCGCTCGAGGTCTTTATCCTCCGAAGAGTTGTGCCTCTGAAGAGGGCTTGTGCCTCCGAGGAGGTCTTTTGCTGTTTGATGCTTGCTCGCCCATGTCTCTTTGCCAATCATTCATGTCGGCGATCCCCGTTATCTTTTGCAAGTGTCATCCCTTTTTAGTTGCCAATAATTTTCCTTATCCAAAGAAATATACTTCATAGTTAGGCGAGCTGGTGGTGGTAGACACAGGCTATTTAACTGGTTGTTTGTTTGTTCAAACATTTGCAGTTAGTTAGAAATGGCCACTTCCATCCACATTGCTAACTTTTGTTCGAAGCACTTCCTTTGTAGGATTTGAGTATGGAAATTTTGAATGGTTTAGCATTTGCTTGCTGGGTGATGTCGGAGATCGCTTGGTCTTGCGATGGGTAGGCTTTGTTTTTATGGCCTGCATTATTAAATCGACATTTTAGTAACACAGTTAACGTATTTTATATGTCGAAACAAAACAAAGCAGTTTATAATAGTAGAGAACACAAGATTTATAGTGGTTCGGCCAAAAACTGGGCCTACATCCACTTTATACCTTTTCATTATTCACTTGCTTTACAATTGCTTTCAATACAAGAATCATATATTCATAATTCTTTTACAACATTTCAGCAAAGCTTTCAAGTAAAATAGGGACGCAAATGATTGCTGTTCCAAGCTCTTGGGATTGGTTCTCCTTCGACAGTTGTGAGTTTGAATGTGCCATCAAGGAGTTTCGCTCCGATAACTTATGGCCCTTCCCAGTTTGGCCCAAACACACCTATGGCTGTCATAATTCTCTTCAGGACTTAGTCCCCAACTTCAAAGCTACGCTGACGAACTTTGGAATTGAAGTGCCTGGCTATTCTTTGCTGGTGAGCTGCAATTCTAAGTCTAGCCTCTTCTCTTCTTTCATCGAGGAGGTCAAGTGCTTCCAATTGCAATTTTTCATTCTCATTTTGATCAAAATGGATCCTTCTGTGTGAGGGGACTTCAGTTTCCACTGGAATCATCGCTTCTGATCCGTATGCCAATGAAAATGGAGTATGCCCAGTCGTAGTTTTGTGGGTGGTTCTGTATGCCCATAGTGCAAGCGGTAACTTATCGACCCAACCACCTTTTTCTTTTTCTGGCTGCTTTTTGATGGTTGAGTTGATGATTTTGTTTACTACTTCCACTTTCCCGTTTGCCTGCGGATGAGCCACTTCTGAGAAGCTTTTTCGGATCTTGAATCGTTTGCAGAAATCTTGGAACTCCTCACTTTCAAACTGAGTACCTTTGTCTGTGATTATCTTCTGAGGCACACCATACCTGCAAATGATATCTTTAGTCACAAAACTTATCAGTTTCTTTGAGGTAATAGTAGCCAATGGTTCGGCTTCAGCCCATTTAGTGAAGTAATCAACAGCAACGATAACATATTTAATTCCCGATTTGGCAGTCGGCAAAGGCCCAATGAGATCTATTCCCAAGATGGCAAACGGCCATGGACTAACCATTTGTGTTAGCTCAGTGGAAGGTGCCTTAGGAATTTTAGTGAATCTCTGGCATTTATCACACTTTCGGGAATAGTCAGCAGCATCCTGATTAATCTCTGGCCAAAAGTATCCATAAGGAGGATTTTTTTTGCTAAAGTTTGACCACCTGTATGATCCCCACATTCCCCTCAGTGTACTTCAGTCAGAATTGTCTTAGCTTCTTCCTTTGTCACCCATCGGAGTAATGGCATTGAAAATCCTCGTGTGTACAAACGACCATCTTGAACTATATATCTGGAGGCTTTCCTCATCAGCTTCTGTCGTTCTTTTGAACTTTCTGGCAAAGAACCATTGAGTAAATATTCAAGTATCGGAGTCATCCATGATTCTTGTTATTGGGATACATTCATAATCCAATCAACATCCATTTCATCTGTGCTTGGAGCTGACAAGACTTCGACGGGAACTAATCCCAATAGTTGAGCTTCACCAGTACTCGAATACTTTGCGAGAGAATCCGCCTTCATGTTCTCTTCTCGGGGTATATGGTTTATTGAATAATGGTCAAAATCTTGAAGGTGCTCCCAGGCTTTTGATAAATAGACGGGAAGATTCCCTCCTTTAGCTTGAAATTTCTTCCTGACTTGGCAAACAATAAGTTGAGAATCACTGAAGATCTGTGATGCCTTGATGTTTAGTTCTTTAGTGATCCTTAAACCAGCGATGAGAGCTTCATATTCAGCTTCATTTATTGTCGAAGGGAATTCTAGTCTCAGGGCATAACATAGCGATCGCCCTTCTGGGGTTTCATGGACAACCCCTGCTCCGGAACAGTAATCATTCCTTGCGCCATCGACATACAATTTCCATTGGATTGGGACGCTATCAGTAACTTCTTCCTCGCTATCCCCCTTATCCGTACATTCTGCGATGAAATCTGCCAAAGCTTGTCCATTGATTGCTTTTCGGGGATGGTAAGTGATGTCATATTGGCTGAGTTCAATATTCCATATCAAAAAACGGCCCGAAGTCTCAGGACAGAATAGGGCTTGCTTTAGAGGTTGATCAGTGAGGACTTTGATGGGATGAGCTTGGAAATACGGCCTTAATTTTCTTAATGCGATTAACAAACAATATGCGAGCTTTTCTAATCTTGAGTAGTTCATCTCTGCCCCAGTGAATCTTTTGCTGATATAGTAGACTGGGCGTTGAATCCTTGCGTCTTCCCGTACCAACACTGCACTGAGAGCATGAGACGAAATTGCCAAATATATGAAGAGATCTTCACCACTGTCAGGCTTTGAAAGTATCGGAGGCACTTCCATATGACGAACCAACTCATCAAATGCTTTCTGACATTCAAGGGTCCACTCAAAGTTTTTTCTTCCTTTCTTTAGAGCATCAAAGAACGGAATGCATTTGTCAGTAGCTTTGGAAATGAACCGACTCAAGGCAGCAAACTTTCCATTGAGACTTTGCAATTCCTTCTTCGTTCTAGGAGCCTTGACCTCCCTCAGGGCAGTGATCTAAGCTGGATTAGCTTCAATGCCCCTAGCGCTCACAATGAAACCCAAAAACTTTCCGGACTCCACACCAAATGAACATTTTAAGGGATTAAGCTTCATTCTGTACTTTCGGAGCACTGCGAACATCTCTGCTAAGTGATCCATGTGGTCCACTGCTTTCTTAGACTTTACTAGCATGTCATCAACATAAACTTCCATTGTCTTGCCAATCTGTGGTTTAAACATGGCATTAACAAGCCTTTGGTAAGTTGCCCCTGCATTCTTGAGTCCGAAAGGCACGACCTTGTAGCAGTAGAGTCCAACATCGGTGATGAAGCTTGTATCCTCTTGATCTGGCTCATGCAACATAATCTGGTTATATCCGGAGTATGCATCCATAAAAGATAACAATTCGTGCCCTGCCGTCCCATCCACCAACTGATCGATCCTGGGCAGCGGGAAACAGTCTTTGGGGCAGGCTTTGTTCAAATCTGAAAAGTCAATGCATACTCTCCACTTTCCGTTAGCCTTTTTCACCAGCACTGGATTTGATACCCAATTTGGATAAGTAGATTCTCTGATGAAACCGTTCTCCATGAGCCGATCCACTTCTTCTTTTAACGCTACCGTTCTCTCAGGACCCTGGGTTCTTCTCTTCTGTTTCACAGGTGTAAACTTTGGATCAATGTTCAGAGTGTGTACTGCAATCTCTGGGGATATTCCACACATGTCAGCATGAGTCCAAGCGAATACATCCAAATTAGCCTTCAAAAAAGAAATCAGAACATTCTGAACTGTTGTGTTGAGTTGTGAACCCATATTAAGCACTTTGTTTGGGTCCTTTGGGTCAACGGGCACCAGCACTGTTACCTCTACCGGTACTACCCTATTCTCCCCTGCACTGGCTTTCCTTGGATCCATCTCTCTTCGTGCGCCACTACATTCGCCAGTGCAGGGTCCACCCTGTAATTGCTACAAGGTTGGTTCCTTGGTGCGGACTCGAGCCGCCGCACCTTTTCCCATTTCTATTTTCCTTGATTCACGCAGCTGTGTAAGATAACATTCTCGTCCCGCACCTTGGTCTCCTTTAATCACGCCAACTCCATTATCCGTGGGGAATTTTATGGTCAGACACCATGGGGCAAGAACAGCTTTAAACGCAGCAAGAGTCGGTCGGCCTAGAAAGGCATTGTAGGCAGAGACTTCTTCAACAATTATAAAGGTTTGCTTTCGAGTCACCTTCCTTAATCCTTTTCCAAGTTCTCCAAACAAATCTATGGTCCCAATCGGCTGTTTGGGTTCTCCAGCAAACCCAGCAATCTTAAGTGATGAAGCTTGAACATCAGCCATTGGAATTTTCATTTGATCAAAGGTCTTCTTGAAGAGGATGTTGCATGAAGCTCCACAATCAAATAGAACACTTCTCACAGTTGCCGGCCCAATACCAGCGGATATGACCAAAGGATCTATGGTCGGAGCCTCGATACCCAAAGAATCGCTGGCACTAAATACAATATCATCTGTGGAAGTCTTTTGTTGCTTTAAAGGCGCATCATTCTCTAAAACAAAAACATTCTCTTCAGCTGGTACATGCCTCAAGGCTCGGGCATACCTTTCCATCTCTCCCCAGCTTTTGCCTGCTGGGTGAGGTCCTCCAGTTATTATTTTGATGACAGGCCTTTCCGATTTATGTTCCACGGCCTTCTCACTTGAGCCAGGACGGTGAGTGGAAACTTTTTGTCCTTGAGTTGATGAAGCTGGGGCATTTCTGTTCCTTTTCACATACTGCTGGAGTTTGTTTTCCTTCAAGAGTTGTTCAATTACCTCTTTCAACTGACGACATTCGTTGGTGTCATGGTCGGGCTGGTTGTGGAACCGGCAGAACCTTCCACTTTTTTCCATCTTAATCCCAACTCTCATTTTATGTGGTGTCGGATAATTGACATCATCTTTGGTCGCAAAGAAGATGTTTTCAGGGGTATCGGTCAAGGGTGTGAAATTGAAAGAACGGCCTTTCTTAGCGTCTCCCTGTTTCTTTCCACGATCATTTCCCCTTTTCTGAGTGTTAGGTTCTTTCTTGTTCAAAGCAGCACCATTGTTCCCGGCTTCCGCTGATACCACCTTAGCCGGTGTTTGGAGGCTCTCCAAGCGCATGAATTCATCCTCTTTCTTGTAGAATTTGTCAAGTGAGTTTGGTTCTTTCATTTTCAACTATTTTCCAAATTCACTCGATTTGTCAATTGCCCTCATCAAGTATGTTAGGACCATGCGTGGCGCAGCATTATCTACCTCGGCCAATGCTATGTTAAAACGATTTAAAAATGATCTGATAGATTCTCCCAGATTTTGCTCTAGACTTGACAGTGACATTATATCCTTTGCTTTAGAAGCATACAATCGAAATTGCTCCTTGAATTTCCTGGTCTAATCGCAGAATTGATCAATGGACCTGACTGGCAGCTTTGTAAACCACAATAGAGCCACACCTTAGAGATATACCGTGAAATATCGACATTTAATTTCATCAGACGTCCTGGCACCAGTCATATGCCAGTCGTACTTATACAGAAACTCGTTAGGATCACCCGTCCCCTTGTAAGCCGAAATAGTGGGGGGAACGAATTTCCTTGGGAACTCTTCCTTCAGATCTTTTTAGTAAATGGAGTTTTGCTTGGAGCAAAACCCTACTCTTTCTCATCTTCATCTCTTCGCATATTTTCCTTCATGATTTGACGAACCATACCCGAAAAATACTATTCATCATTTAGAGGCTCTGGAGGGCAGACATCAGCCACTCTCTCTGAATTCTGCCTTGACAATCTTTCACGGAGGGTTGGCTGCGGCCCTGATCCTCCAGCTTGAGGATGAGTCCTTTTTACAGGGTCTGTGGCTCTTTGAGAAATGTTCCCTTCAACATCCTGAACTCCCACAGTAGGGTTCCCATCATTATTAACCGGTTGACGGTTTGCCCCAAGTAGATCATTCAACTTACTTAAGATCGGGGCGTTCTGGGCATTCTGAGCTTCCAACTGCGCATTCTGAGCATTCAATTGTTGATTCAGCCCCAAAACTACGGCGTCCAATTCTGCTCGCGTAACTCCAATAGTTGGAGCTGCTTGACTTGAAGGAGGAGAGGTAGCAGTATTCTCTTGAACATTGTCGGATCTTACAGAACTTCATTTTCTTCTAGGAGCCATTATTTCCAATAAACTTCTGGTTTTACAAGAAATCCTTTCAACAATCCTTCGCGGAGCAATAGTGGAAGTTTCCTGAGTTCAATTCTCAGTGAAAGCACCAAAAATGTTAACGTAAAAATTAGATGCTAACACCCCGGTGTAGATTGAAGTTGAGCGAAAGCACCACCCGTGAACACGGGAACTAAAAACAAGTAGAAAAGTCACAGAGAAAGCAGAAAAGACAACAGCTTTTATAGTGGTTCGGCTTAGGGTGAGCCTACGTCCACTTTAATTCTCTTTATTACTGAATTGATTACAACTTTACAACAATCTTCAATTACAATTCTGATGAGACAAACAACTAGAACTTTGATGCAGAAGAATTTTTTGAATCCATGTAGATTGGGTTAGATTTCCTCTCGAAGTTAGTTGAGATGCCTTTCGTACTTGAAGTGTCGAGTGAGTCGAGAATTCAGCAGAGTATCGGCGCTTAAAGAGATCGGCCAAAAGTCCCCTTCATGTTTGAGGTAGGTTGGTATTTATAGAAAAATTTCCCCTTTGGGTCGTAAGTCGCGACCGACCTATGGCAGGTCGTGGACGACTTATCTGGCCATCCCCATGGTTTCACATAGGTCCGTTTGTATAAGTCCCAGGTCTCCCCCGAGTCAACACAACCTTGTATCAGTAGTACGACATCGGGCTTACATTTAGTAGCTTTAGGTCGTGGACGACTCAAGCTAGGTCGTGAGTCGTGAATGAGTTAACTGGCAAGTCGCAAGTCACGGCTTAACTGGTAAGTCCTGGATCGTGTACGAGTTAAGAGGCCACTGTGCCAAGTAGCTGCATCGAACTTGTCTTCCTTTGCTTGGGTCGTGAACGACTTAACATAGGTCATAGGTCGGTTGCGACTTTGGTATAGTTCATGATCTTGTCCCTGTCCTGGGCAGTTAGAGCGGCAAACTCTCTGGATAGTTAGGTCGGCTTCCATCTTAGGTCGGTAGCTATATTAGGTCGGTAGCTATCTTAGGTCGGTAGCTACCTTAGGTCGGCATCTTGTTTTAGGCAGTTGGGTCGGCGTTCTTGTTAAGCATTAGGTCGGTATCGGTATCCCTCTTAGGCCTTAGGTCGGTATCCTTTTTAAGCCTTAGGTCGGTATCCTTTTTAAGCTTGTTAGGTCGGTATCGTTTTGGGTCAGTAATCTCTCAAGTCGTTGAGTCATGGCCAAGGCGGAGTTAACAGTT
Organism: Allium cepa; assembly: GCA_030765085.1. NCBI lineage: Eukaryota > Viridiplantae > Streptophyta > Magnoliopsida > Asparagales > Amaryllidaceae > Allium > Allium cepa. Next base: position 905,050,286 of record CM060939.1, read on the forward strand.
AGCGTATTACAGAAGGGATAAATAGGCACGAGAATAGGATAAGATATAGTTTGACTAAAAAATTCGGCTGATAAGACATATGCAAATATTATATATATTTTATTTTTTTTAAATTCAAAACGTCTCGATAAATGCAACTTAAAATTTCGACTTCCTATCGAGGTGTGCCACTAGGAATTTATAATGTTATATCCCTATTACGAACACAATGGAAAAGGTTCTAAGTCCTAATTCGATCGTATAAAGAAGATAGCTTTTTAAACCTATTTATTATATTAAATTTCGATTTAATTTCAGCGCGTATATATATCATATGCTCATACAACAATTCCAAACACTATGAAATTTGAAATCCAATAATAATTCAATATTACGGATCCAATAGAACTTGTTTCGTCAAATTTTGAGACTATACCTCGGAAGGTTATTTTTAAATATCAATTTAAATCATATAATTTCAAAACTGAACAAAGCATTTCCAGATTCAATTCTGAAGCTTCCATTATCTTCAGTATCATCAATATAAATTTTCTAAGCCTTTAAAAATATTTTTAATAAGCTTGAAACTGAAGATTCAAATTTTTATCTAACTTCAATAAATTAAATTCAATAATTAAATTGCCAAAATCATAGTTAATTTTTGAAATTCAAGTTAAACTAACTTCTAAATATTTAAAATCAATTAAATATCAGCTTAAAAGAGAAGTTCATTTTAGCAATGTTTTGGTGGTAATTATTTTAATCACTTTGATTATATTTTAAAGTAAGTAAAACTTTTTAGGTATATTTACTTAAAGCTACTGAATCAGTATATGAATATTTTTTAAGTATTAAACTAGTAAAGGTAAAGAGAACATATATAAAGGAAGTTTTTAATTAATAAAGAAGTTTTAGTTGATAAATAAAGTTTTAACTAAACAAAGAATGTTTTTACATTTGATATTAGTTAAGGAAGTTTATGGTGATTTATCAATTTAATGAATTATTTTGAAAATAAATTTTTTAGAAACCATTAAGGTATGTTTAGAAATGTGTAATAGTAAAAAGCTATTTTTCTTTTGAAAGAAATGTTTTCGTAAAGTTGAAATATTTGGAAATAAAAATGTAAAATGGTTATCTTTATAAAAGATTGAAAAAAAGAATGAAAGTTTATAAAAGGTTTTCATAAATTTTTTTGGAAAGGTTAATAAATACAAATGAAGTATATGGATTGTTTTGTCGCACGATTTAAGCAAAGATTCGAGTACAAAACTTTAACTTGTCTCGACAATTATTCAAAAAAGAATTTATCACTCGATTCTTGACGACGAACATTGAGGAGGGTCTATGGTTAGATTCTTAGTTTTCTTTCGTAGTTGGGAGCAATGCAAGGAGAACTAAAGTTTAGATTAGAAAGCCTGGTCAAAGTTCGCACTAAAGGATCAAGGGATCAATAATAGTTCAAAAAAGAAGTTGTGAATTCAAATATAAGATCGAATCAGATATTGCGTATGGATTATCTATATACATCGGATAGATGTAAATTAAAAGTAAATATTTTGAGGCAAATCTTTGGGTTTTTGTTTTAGGTAATTTCGGGACGAAATTCTTTTAAGGAGGAAAATCTGTAACAACTCGCCAATTTATCACTTTGATAAATTGAATTTATTTTTAATTAATGATGATAGCATAGATAATATCGTTTGAAGTAATGATAAGTAATAGTAAACTTATTTTCAATAAAAATTTACGAAAATATTTTCCTCCAAATTTATGTCAATTAGGGCATCGTATTTAAATATAGATTTATTTAAATTTAAATAAGGCTTAATGATTTAATAATTATTTTAATTATTTAAATAATGATGATGATTCATTTTGAATAACTATAATGTGATAATAAATGAATTATAATAGTTTTATAAAGGGACATATTTAATTTGAAAATATAAGGAAAAATCTTTATCGCTTTGCTTGTATAATAGCAATTTTGTAAGTAATTTTTATTATGAATTTATATGGTTTTATGACTAAAATACGATCATTTAACTTGTTTAAAATGATAGGAAATTTATTTTTAAATTTTGTTCACAATTATATGTACATTAGAGTATAAATGAAAATGTGAGCAATAAAAGGTTCTCCGGATTTCAATGACGTAATGAACAAAAGTTACTTGAAGATGTTCAAAGTGTTAAACCCCTATATATACATAAAAATATATGTTACATATAGATGCTAACTGGCACATAAACATAAACATACAAAAATATAATTATGTATAAGTAATATAATATAAAATAAATAATGTATTTTAATGATTTCTTACTCTTTAAGCATAAAGAAGTCAACATATGTATACATGAGAGGATGGAAGTGATGTGCATATGGAGGGCTTTGGCCTTGCATTGTGAAGGGAGTTAGTGTGTTCGAGAAGCCTAGAAATAGGGAAAAAAGTGATGTGTACATGTCTACTTTATACTCTTCCTTTTTCCTATAAATACCCTACAATCTTCTCCTTCCTTTCATAGGTATAAATGTAAATTTTATAAAGTTATATAATGTTTTAATTTAAATCTATCGATAACGTAGAAAATTCATATCTTGCTCATATAAGGTCGGATTCAAGTGCCTTTTTTGCATTGGATTCGTGTCATCAATATCTTCATGATGAACTTTGTTTGGTTAGATTTGAAGCAAGTGGAAATTTAGGCTAAAATTGGACAGTCGTTCCGTTTTAGTCCTAAACCGAGGCATTTCGCAAAACGAAAATAAATGTGAGTTTACGCACATTAAATTTTATTATATCATATCAATAATGTTATAAAAGTTTGTTGATTAATTGGATGTTAGATAAATTGTTTGTTTGCTTATTTGGTTGAATTTCCGATTGGAAAATGGATGACATATTCATTTGATCGATATAAACCAATATGATTATCTATATATTTTTCATAACCATTGTTTTGCAGGAAAAATCTATAGAGGGACCCAAAAGAGGTTTCTCATCCATAAATTATTTATTTACATCTGTATGTTGGTATTGATGGTTAATTGAACTAAACCCCAATATTCCGTTTAACTTGTCAATATTTGTTATAGAGATTTCGCTATATCATTATGTATAAAATTGCATCCCCAAAACCCTATCGTGTGAACTTGAGCTTGTGTTTCCATTAGACTGAAAATTATAATTTATTAATCATTTAGATTAACGATAATTTATAAATAATTAATCATTTTAACCAATGATTTGAGATTTATCAGCCAATTTAATAAATGATGATTTAAAAATTGGTTTATCTTTGGATTTAATTAATCATTGCTGCTAATGATATTTTATACTTAATTAATCTTTTAACCAATGACTATTTGAGTCTGATTAATTATTTTAATTAATGATGATGGAATTTAATTAGTTATTTTAATTAATGATAATTCAAATTAATAATCATTGTAATTTAATGATAATGAAAAGTAGTTAATCATTTTAAATAATGATATTTGGATTTGACTAATTAATTTTAACTAATGATATTGAACTTTAATTAATTATTCTAATTGATAGTTGTTTAAATTTAATTAATTGGTTTAACTAATAGTGTTTAAAAATTAGTTAACCATCTTAATTAATGATCTTTTATAATTAAATAAATCATTTTAACAAGCGATGTCTAAATTAATTGTTTTAGATAATGGAGTTTGCGTATAACTAATACAATTAAGTTATGCTTGTTTGAACTTGATTAATTGTTTTAATTAATGGTATTTACAAACTTACTTATCATTTTAATAACTAATGTTTGAGATGACTTATTCATTTATAACTAATGATTATTTGAATTTAATAAATCTTTTTAATTAATTATATTTAAAGTTAATTAATTGATTTAATAAAAATGATTTAAGTAAATTAACTAATACGATAAAATTGCTTTAATCATCCGATTTAAAGTTAACTTACCAATATTATAAAAGCGTTTGGAAATAATTATCTTTTTTTTATAAATAATGAATTTTTTTAATTTAAAACAGATTTTAAATGTGACTAATTATATTTTGGTATAATTAATATTGTTTTTAAAGTTATAAAAAGGAATTAGAATTCGATTATTGGGATGTTAGTTTGGATAATCTTATGGGCGTTCAGTCTGATGTTGGTTTAGGCCTTCGAGGTCGCGTAGTTGGAAAAATTATTCTCTTAGCGTTTTAACAATCAAGAACTAATTCTAAAAGTGTTTCGCCAATGTGGAAATATGGAAGTCACGCACAAGTTCAGTTCTTTTAAAAGTGAAAGTTTGATTTCGGTTATAGAACAATAGTTCTGTAATCGATATTGCTTATATGGAAAAGATCTAGTCATGCATTTAACGCTAAACGTTGAGGCTTGGACTCGTTTCTATCTCGAAGGTTAAAAATATCGTGAAGGTGATGCCTAGAGGTAACACTACCTCAACTTTCCCTGCTTTATATTTAACCAAGAGAAAGGACTTTTTTGGAATCAACGAGTAGTGGTAAATATATGAAATTTAATTCCATATACGATCATTTTAGTTATCCTCGATCGTTGATTTATTAATTATCGGATTTAGCTTTCTTATTGGTGTACCATCACCTTAAAAACGATTTGTTGCTCAATCGAACTTTGTTATCTTTTATCGGAAATGACTAAACCCAAAGAGTGAGTGGAAGCCAAGCTATGTGGGATTTCTCCCATTAGGATATTTTCACATCCACTCTAGATTAGAATCGGATTTTTTGTGCGTTGAGACGTGAAATACTTGGATTCTCGATAACCGTTGTCGAGGTCCATCTTGAATGTGTCCGAGAGCCATTCGATTCTCACGTATATTTCTAGAGGTGTATACTTTAGGTAAAAGGGGAGCACCCTCCTTGTCATTTTTTGAAAACTTTCCTTTCCTTATTTGATTCAAAACCCTTGAATCTATTTTATTTTTATATTGCCATGAGTAGAGACAACTCCTCATCATGGAATTTAAGTGTTTATTTAGTCCATTCTATTGAGTTTGGACTGTTACCTTATTTAATCCATTCTATCGAGTTTGGACTGTTACTTTATTTAGTCCGTTCTATTGAGTATTGACTGTTACCTTATTTAGTCTACTCTATTGAGTTTGGACTATTACTTTATTTAGTCTACTCTATCAAGTTGGATTGGTTTCCTTGTTCTATCCATTCTGACCAATTTGGATTTTACTCGGTTTATTTTCATTCTTTCAAGTCCTCTTTAATATTATTTATGCTCATTCTTATTTTGATTTGTTTATCGATATTTATTTCTGCTCTTTCCTGTATGGGTATTATTCTTGTGAGGTAAAAACTCATTCCACGTTAGTGGCGTAGCTTTTATATGTTCTCCATTATTCGAGTTATCTCATGCTGGTATTTTCAAACACATCTGGGTGTTATTTATTTATAATGCTTGGGTCAGACCGAGTATTATCCCAGGTAGTCTTTGGAGTTTTAGAGATCATGGAGGGGAGCTGAAGATTCACTTACCATAGTCTTTTATTTTCTTCAGTATTATATAGCATACCTGTCGGCATTTGTAAGGTCGGGATTTTATAATTGTCCAACTAGTAAGGTTTGTTTTAATTCTAACATACTTTGTATTTTTGAAGTGATAGTTTCTACTGCCCTTGTTATATTATATGTTGTTGATTCCACTGTGAGATTCTGTTTCCCTGTTCTCTAGTCTCTATTTTTTTTTATTTACCATAACAATATGTCCTTTTATCGATCTGATGCACAACATTGGAACACAGTGGTCGTATTCGGTGTCGACTTTCGAAGGTCAAAAAGGCAGGTCGTTTCATCCTGACACTTTACCCACTAATCAAAGAAAGTTCTAGTTTAAAATCCTTTTTGGAAGTAAATTCAATTAAAGATTCGGCTTTTTCAATATGAAAACTTTCCTTCCGTAAAAAGATTTGGTTTTTTGGAAAAGAAATTTTCTCAAACTACTTTCAGTAGTCTAAGGAATATTTCTTAAAGACTGGTCTATTTATAAAATGTTTTTGTTGGTTTGGGTTTTGATTCAGTGAGTCGAAAAGTTTTCCTTGGATATTTAAATCCTTTTGTAGCGGTGCCCCTTCTCAACGCTGCTACCAATAAAGAAAATATCATGGTAGAAATGTCAATCTCAAATAAAGGCTATTTTGTCATGATTCATGAATCAATAGTCCTTTCATTGAGAATAGACTTTTCCAATTATAGTTTTAGCGATGCTGATGGCAGTTTTAAAAATTTTCTGAAAGATATGCTGGATTTTTCTTTCTAAAAGACAAGTGAAGTACTTGGTAATTTCAAAAATCTTTAAGAACACTTTTGTCAACATATTTTTAGATCAAACCTATTATAGAAGTTTACAGACTTTGAAGATTTCATAAATCATCTTTGAAATAAGCATATTTATGCTTTCCCTTATCTATAACATAATTAGCTATAGTTTCTTAAATTTTGAAATATCTTCTCAAAGACATCTTTGGTAAAACCTTTTAAAATAAAAATGGTTGTCAAAATAAATGTTGGTATTTATGACTTCGCCTTTTATAATATGTATAATGGCACCACTTCGGGTTTTCTTAGCGACAAGGAATGTCTTGTTTATAAGTTTGAAACGTCATGATTCATGAACTAATAAGCTTTACGGCCAAGAACACACTTTTCTTTACGGATCCGTTCCTTTAACCTTTCTTGGGAAATTGGCTTGTAATGCGGGATTGATAGTGACCTAGAAGTCCATTAAGAAATCCATTATTATATATAAATCTAGGCCTAAGAATTTAATTTCGGACATTTAAGTCATCCTAATTCATAGAAAACTAGAAATCTACTTAATAAGGAAGCCCATGAACCTTTAATAGAAGACCAGAATATCCATCTTGTATTGAAGATCAGAAAATCCATCTGATACAGAAAACCAGAAAACCATTGGTAATAAGAAGACTAGAAGTCCATCTGATATAGAAGACCAAAAAACCACCTGGTAATAAGAAGACTAGAATTTCACCTAATACACACACACACACACACACACACACACACACACACACACATATATATGGGAAAGTCTACTTAAACACAATTTGGTGACACAATTGGTGACACAGGGGATCTCTACCATTAGATTGCCCCTGAATTCCACCTTCCATGTAAAGACTAAAAGATCAAATGGTCCAGATCTTTTGTGTTTCCGTTTGTGTTATCAATTTGTGTTCAAATAGCCGGCCCCTATACACACACACACACACACACAGATATATATATATAAGAATACCTAAAGTCCATCTAGCAATAGGAAATCTAGAAAAACAAGTCATATAAGAAAACCATAAAACCATCCGTTAATGGAGATTCTCATCACGCTTTGATAAGAAAATCCAAATTTATCGTATAAATCTATTCATAGTAGATTCGTCTTTGTTTCATCCTGTAAAGAAACTTAAGTTCTATGTTATTACATGGTGAATTTAAAGTGTAACCAAATCAGATCAGAAATTTGGATGAGTAGAGTTGGTGAACAATCGCCAAAAAACTTTACGTTTTGGCTGGAATCTGAATTTGAAGTTACCAAAACTACTTCACTTCCCAAATTTTTCCCTTCTAGAGCTTTTCGTGTCGTGTGAAATATGTATCGCCTTCGATAATTAACGTATTAAAGATAGCTTTGTAAATGCATTATCAGCTGAAAAATAAAGTCAGGGATAATGTAATTTGGCGCTTTATAGTATGATAGTCCAATGGTGGCAGAATAAAAGGACGGCTAAAGTTCATATTTTTGGGCATAACGAAAAATTAGCTTTATAATTGACACAAATATCATTGCTAAATGGACAATATAATACTTGCAAATTTTCTAGTATCTTTTACGCATTTGACTATTACCATTGTTCCTAAAAATATAGAATGTTACCATCTATTTATATTTAGGTCAATAATGTATGAATAATTACTTTTCACGGATGAAAATTTTGCTGTCAATAAAAAATGAAACCAAGTGTAGTAGAAAATTGAATAACTAGTTCTTCACCAAAATTTGTAAGAAAGTATAACGACCCTAACTCGAGCTTCGAAAATCGACACCGAACACGACACTCGTATTCAAATGTCGCAGATCAGAACGTTGAATCTGGTTCGCCGGAGCTTATAACACATTAACTATAACAGCACAGTGGAAGAAAAGAGTAATACATTTGATATATACAACATTGATACAATATCTGGTACAACTGAATAATGCAATGAATGTCAATATACATCACGGAAATGACACAAGACAATAGCAGCGGAAAGAAAATATAACATCAGCAGCGGAACAATATCTCCAATATGGTCTTCTAGAGGGAAAGAGAGATAGAATCTAGAAATGTAACTCTATCTCCAAAGCACCAATCCAGAAATAGGTCGAACACCTAATAACGATGAAGTTAAGCAACTCGATGCAATGCGGTTGCCAAATCCTAAGGCTGAAAGCCATCAAATCTACACCTACCATTCGATTATCTGAAAAAACCCAACTTTAGACTGCCCGTGTGGGAAAATTGTGCGCACCCATAGTTTAGGAAGGGAACAATAAACTCCAGGTTAGTCATGGGACTGGTATGAGCAAACAAAAACAGTTTATCTTTAAACCAAACAACCAAGGATTTTAAACCAAACAACCAAACAAACACAGTTCTGGAAAAGGCCGGGTTACCTCTGTAACTAGGTAACTACTACTCGAGCATGCCATCCCCCGGTCCTTTGGGACCTTTATCCAAGGTACCTCTAATCCAAAAACCACAAAGCAATCACGAAGTAATAGATTTGCAGTGACCACATGAGTGAAGTATCTGGGCTCCATACCATGATACCACACTTTTCCAGAAGGGAGTGACACATCCTAAAGGGCGCGACCCTCATAACCTTGCTTCATCTTTCTTGCTTCGACCATTTCCGGGGTGTGAGGTCCTGATGCAGTCTCATCCATAAAGCTACGCTTTAAAGGAAAGTCATGATTTGATCAACAAATGATACACAGCAGCACTCAGCATGCCACACTACCAAATTGGGAGTATATCACTGATGACTATCAACTACATAACCTCTGAGCTCGTACGTCTCAGAGAAGGGTGTTAAGCTAAGAGAATAATTTCTCCGCCACCAACCAGAAATTTATTTGATAGAGATCAGTTTAATATCTCAAAGTGTAGTGTCATACATACAACCATACAAGTCTGTTCCGGGTTCGAACAGACCCGAAGGCACTTCCGAAGAAGCCCTTGCAATTAGGGTATCCACAATCCCGATCGAACTTCCCATCACTTAGGGCATCTCTATACCATAGCTACTCAGTGCAGAGACAATCGATAGGTTATCCTATCGTTCTCGAATACACCCGGTCTTAACCACCGGTCATCAAATGCTATCCATAACGACGTATCATTATTCGGAATGGGTTATATGACACAAGATCCTCTCCCGGCTAAACCAAATAATGAGCGCAATATTTAAAAACATATGGATATGGGATTTCAGTTAAGTCACAACTTATTATCCAAAACATTTCTTTAAATGGTTTAAACAAATTACCACTTTAAATCTTTTAAACAAAAAGATTTATTTCACAAAATTACCAATCTTCCACAAAGGTTAATTCCTAGTTTTCAAAACTATTTACAATTTCATCTCAAACTTGAAATCTTTCGATACAAATTGGAAATCCTTTCTTTTAATGAAAGCTATTACTAGTTGAAACAAATAGTTTTCGTTTTGGAAACAACTGATTATATTTACAAAAGTTAAAGCCATTCAAGTATAAAACTTGGGTTTAAATTCAAATTCCCAAAACAATACTCTTTAAATGGTTAAAAACCATATAAAAACCTTTATAACTTGTATAATCCTTTTAAACCATAATTTCCAAATTATTTAATTGAACTTCAAATATTGAATTCAAATTCAAATCAATTATTTAAATTTCAAAACTCAGCCAAGTTAATCAAAATTACTTTTATTTTTTTGAAATCTCTTTTCAAAAGCTTTCAATTCCAATTTCAAAACTATTTTGGACTCATAAATTAAATCTTTAAAATCATAAAAAAAAAAATCTGTGACTTAACCGATTTCCTTGTGCAATCCATATTTGTGTGTGTATAGTGTGGTCCAGGGGTTTTACACAATAGTGCAACATCATCAATCATAACAGATTCAATCATTACGATTCGATGTGGGTTTCGAATAACCAACTGGAATCCGACTCCCTGTCGCATCGAAATTCAAATGTCGTTTTACGGGAAAAATGGTTTTTTTTACATACATATAGGAACAAATCAAAAATCACAATTCATCACAAAGCAATCACGGTAACACAATAGAAATATCAATCCAGTACAGAATATTTGATGATAGTCAATCATCTTTGATTAAGGTGATTGTGATTAACGTGAACTAACCATATAATTATCTTTATTAATTACTTTAAATCAATGTTTAATTTTACTTAATTATGAATTAATTAAATCTTAATCAACTTTATTAATTAATACTTAATTATTAACTGATTAAGTTTAATTACATTTGTTAATTGACTATTCATTGATTGATTAATTATTAATTAAAAAGTGATTACAGATCATTAATTGTTAATTACTATTTCGTCATTATAAATAAATTTGGTTTAAAGTTAACACTTGAATATTTGATTTACTTTTAAATTTTTATTAAGTTAAATTTTTAAACAACTTTTATTTGAAAGAAAATTTAAAATTTAAAATAATTCTTAAACTTCATAAATTTCAAATAATTGTTTCAATACCATTTACCTAATATTCCACTAACAACTATCATTAATTTCTAAAGAGTGGACTTAGAAAAATTATTTAACTTGTGTTTTCAAAATTTAGCTAAAACTGGATTGTTTGCTGTTTCATAGCCAGCCTGAGGCTGCCTCGAGTTATCCTCGAGAAAAACACCCTCCTGCTTGGAGTTTTAGCCCAAATTGACCGGAGTGACATTTTTTCACAAAAAATTGTTTAAGTGTTTAAAACAACCCGATGCAACGTTTAAATGACACGGGCTCGTCTTCGTGTTTTCACCCCACTTCCTCGTGTAGTGCTTCGAGTCACCTCCCTTCTTCCCCAAATCCATCACAACTGACACCACAACCACCACGTGCACGTGCACGGCCAATATCGTCGCCGTTGGTCGAAGCAGCAGCCACCATCGAGTCGACGACCGTCCCCCAAAACAACACCAGCACCCAGAATTTCGATTAATCTCGAAAACAAGAATTGAGTCATCTCGACCCAAACGGCCCATCAGAACATCATCAGAAAAATGCCTCGCCCCTCCTCCTCTGACCGTTAGCGGTCACCAAACTTTAACCCAAACTCAATAAACGTGCGACGCCTCGATCTGCACCATTGACATGCAGTCCGATCGCCCATTGATGGCGTAGCCACAACTTTTCTAACGTGAAAAAAAATCGGTTCTTAAACCCTAATTTGACCTCGAATCAGAAATTCAATGATTTATAAATTCCAGTGGTATTTTTCCTGTGATGTCGAACGTTTAATCTAATTATGACGATGAACTCGAAGCCTACCATTACTTAGATCGCCAGAATTTGTCAAAAATTCATTTTTCAGATCATCCCACAAATCTCAGTGAAAAGCAAAAGAAAAATATGAATTTTTGTTTCAAAAATCATTATTTTTAATGGGGATTCAAATATTATTACTGAAATAAAAATCAAAGAGGTTCAAATTTCTGCAAATATTAAGTGGTGCCTGTATTTCAAAATTTCAAGAGGAAAAAATATGTGACTTTGACTTAATTTATTTCTGAAACATAGTGTATGGTTAGAAACAATACATTAACTTGTTTAAAATCCATTTTCAGAAGAAAAGAGGGAGAGAAAGATCTGAATTGGCCATGGTTTGCTCTGTAAACCAGAGAGCTGGATGTAACTGTCTTTTCACAGTTTCCAAGAAAGAACAAAACCATATAATTTTGCTTCAATTTGTTACTGGAACACAATGCAGTGTTAAGAAACCCTACTTTAACTTATTTTACAACCCATTTTTCAGAAGAAATGAGGAAGAGAGAGAGTTTTGAATTGACCATGGTTTACCTCTGTAAACAGAAAGCTAGATGTAACTATGTTTTCACAGTTTCCAAGAAAGAACAAAACTATGCTTTGATTTATTACTAAAAACATAGTGCAAGTTTTAAACTACATTCAAATTTGTTTAGTCTTCAATTTCAGAGGAGAATAGAGAGAAGGGTGTTGAGTCTAGCATGTTTCACATTGTAAACCAGGGACCAAAGAAACAGAAGAACAGGAAAGCAAATCTTGATCATAACATTGCAGGCAAAAGAAAACTCAAGCACAACAATTCATTCACGTGCAAAGGCTATTCACAATCCATTTAGGCATGCATACACAAATAATCGAATAAAGCATAGGTTTACTCACCTTATTCCAGAAAGTTTCCTGACAGTTTCAAAAGATAGGGATGAAGCCAGTAAATCTTTCTTCTTCTCCTACTTTAATTTTTGGAGTTTAGATCTGCAAGTTATAATTACAGATCTTTGATCATTCTTGGTTGTATTTATTCACTTAATTCATCAATAATAGCAGTTTTTTTAATTACTTACAGTTGAATAACAGAGAAGCTTTTTTTTTGAATTTGCTGTTAAAACTTGATTTCAAAATCATAATTTCATTAAACTATAAAGTTTAAAAATCTACTTGAGAGATGGAATCATAAACTATAGCTTGAAGCTTTAAGATGATTCTCGGATTTTTACTTTGAATTGAAGGAGGTAGGAAGTTTTCTTTTTTTTCTTTCTGATTTTTTTCTTGAGTGTTGGAGTTTGAGACTGCTAAATCTTTTGGTTACTGAACTTTTTAGAGATTTGGAGCTAAATAAATTTTAAATTGGAAGCTGAAAAGTTTATTGAAATTTTTAATTTGATTATTTTATTTAAGCAATGATGTTTCATGCCATTTGTAAACAATAATCATGAGATCTCAATTTTATTAATTACTTTACTCCATCTCTTTTGTATATGTTTAACATTTATAATTTTATTTTAAACCCTATTAAATTGAGTACTTATGTCTACATATACATTTATATTTATATCCTTATATGTTCAATGTTTATACAAATAATATTTTATAAAAAGATAAGCGTTTTAAACCTTTTATTAATTTTAAGAGAATTGTACTTAGTTCATATATAATTTCAAAAGAAAGAACATTATTACTTTGTTAATATTTTATTCAAATCTTATTAATTCTCAAGAAATATGTGTATTTTGAACTTTTACTTCTTATTTTAAATTTGCATTCATACATTATATTTTATACTGTTATAAATTTTAAATAATCTTAAGAAATAAAATTTGAAATCATATTATATACTTATACAAAGCTTAACTTTCAAATAATTGTATATAAGAATTTAACTTAGGCTAACCATTTAAAAAAAATTCAAATTATAACTTCCAAGTATATATATACATATATATTAAATTCAAAAGAACAAACTTTTTATAATATTTTCAAATATAATATTTTGAATTTCAAACTCACAATTCAATTTAAACCCCCCCCCCACACACACACATATATATGTAAATAAACAACACATATTGTTTATTAGATTTGAAAGTTTGCAAATTAATTCTCAATTAAATCCACAATTTAATAATAATTGCCAAATATTGCAAATTAAATTCCAAAGATTAAACTAGTTATCAATTTAAATTCACAAATTTATATCAGTTACCAAATTTAATTTTACTCAAAAAAGAATTGGGATCGTTACACGTTTCCCCATTTAAAAAAATTACGTCCTCGAAATTTGCAAGGGAGGCAACAAAGAACAGATGTAAGATAGAGAATTATCTTTTCAGAACAAAGTGGATATCTATTCTGTATTTGGCTTACCAAATCAGAATATCAACAATAACTATGAGAATGAACTCAATCAATATTACACAAGATTTTGGGTCCACCGGCCTACGAATATGCAAGGGCACTGATTAGTTCGAAGGGATAACTAAACGTTCATAGAATACAGCGGATCCCAGAGAATAGACAGATGGATTTAATCTTCCATAATTTCTCAAACACTAGATATGGATTCCAACTTACGTCGGAACACCCCAAAGTATATACCAACTTGTCCCTCTTCGGACTTTAGTCTACACAAGAATTTACAATAGAATTCCAAATTGGATATTAACTATTATCGTTTTATTGATTCAATTTAAATCTAGCCTTATATTTGTTAACCCATTTATTTAATTTAAAATTTCAATTTATTTAAAATTTTCAATTTCAAATTCATCAAAGTTTAAGTGGGAAAACTGATAAGAAACCGATGAAGATACGAAGTAAGGATTTTCTGCAATGATACGTAAGGCCACCATCACACCGAAACTTCTTCCTGGAGCTATCACGAAGTCATCAAAGAATTTGGAATCGAATCAAAGGAGATTGATGGAGAAAATTGTTTCCGCTATTACAGGGTATTGACCATTCATAGTGGTACTCCCCTGTCCCTATCTCGTCCTCTTCTCTCACTCATACTCACTATCAGTGGATAGTAAGAGAATTTACTGAGGCATTCGCACGGATATTTTAGGGATATACTCATTCTAGGGTATACTACAACCTATCTCTAATGAGTTACTTAACGTGTTATACTCCTGAGCTAAAGTTTTAACCTTCAGCTTTGATACCAATTATAATAACCCAGACTCGACCTTCGAAAATCGGCACCGAATACGACACTCGTATTCAAATGCCGCAGATCCATACATCGAATCTGATTTGCCGGAGCTTATAACACATCAAGTATAACAACAAAGTGGAAGAAAAGAGTGATACATTTGATATATACAACATTGATACAATATCTCATACAACTGAATAATGTAATGAATGTCAATATACATCAAAGATATGATACGAGACAAATGTCAATATACATCAAAGATATGATACGAGACAATAGCAGCGGAAAGAAAATATAACACCAACAGCGGAACAATATCTCCAATATGGTCTTCAAGAGGGAAAGAGAGATAGAATCCACAACTGTAACTCCATCTCCAAAGCACCAATGTAGAAATAGCTCGAACTCCCAATAACAATGAAGGAAGCAACTCGATACAATGCAGTTGCCAAATCCTAAGGCTGAAAGCCAACGAATCTACACCTACTATTCGATTATCTGAAAAAACCCAACTCTAGACTGCCCGTGTGGGAAAATTGTGGGCACCCATAGTTTAGGAAAGGAGCAATAAACTCCAGGTCAGTCGTGGGACTGGTATGAGCGAACAAACACAGTTTATCCTTAAACCAAACAACCAAGGATTTTAAAATTTAAATCCGCAATGCATTTTATAAAATGAAACTACCATAAGGCCTCCCGCCACACACACAATGCGAATGCATAATTGGAGGAGATTTCTCCTTATGATAGTCAAATATGTTTACTACGCATAAAATCTTTTGATATTATTATTAGTGCATAGTGTAGAAAAACCATTTCGAAAGTATAATATTAATCCTAGCCAGCATAGACATTCCGGACTATGCCTACTATAACTACCATCTAAACAGTGGTGACCACCATAAGTAAATGGCAGGTTCTACAACTAAAACTATACAAGGCACGTATTGAAGATTGGATTTTCCAATAAATGGTTAGGCTAAGGAACTTCCTACTGCCACACGAGTACGCCTCTGGTGTGACGTCCCGAAAGCTTAAACAGCTCTCTGCCAACACAAGTCCGGTTACCCCTGTAACTAGGTAACTACTACTCGAGCATGCCATTCCTCGGACCTTTGGAAACTTTATCCAAGGTACCTCTAATCCAACAACCACAAAGAAATCACAAAGTAATAGATTTGCAGTGACCACATGAGTGTTTCTGGGCTCTATACCATGATACCACCCTTTTCCAGAAGGGAATGACACAACCTAAAGGGCGCGACCCTCATAACCTTGCTGCATCTTTCCTGTTTCGACCATTTCCGGGGTGTGAGGTCCTGATGCAGTCTTGTCCACAATGCTATGCTTTGGACAAAAGCCATGCTTTGATCAACAAATGATACACAACAGCAATCAGCATGCCACACTACCAATTGGGAGTATATCACTGATAACTATCAACTACATAACCTCTAAGCTCGTACGTCTCAGAGAAGGGTGTTAAGACAAGAGAATAAATTATCCGCCACCAAGCAGAAATGTATTTGATAGAGATCAGTTTAATATCTCAAAGTGTAGTGTCGGACATACAACCATACAAGTCTATTCCGGGTCCGAACAGAACCAAAGGCACTTCCAAAGAAGCCCTTGCAAACCGGGTACCCACAATCCCGACCGGACTTCCCATCACTTAGGGAATCTCTATACCGTAGCTACTCGGTGTAGAGACAATCGATAGGTTATCCTATTGTTCTTGTAAATACCCGGTCTTCACCACCGGTCTTCAAATGCATTCCATAACGACGTATCATCATTCGGAATGGGTTATATGGCGCAAGATCCTCTCCCAGCTAAATCGAATAATGAGCGCAGTATTCAAAAACATATGAATATGGGATTTCAGTTAGGTGACAACTTATTATCCAAAACCTTTCTTTAAATGGTTCAAACAAATTACCACTTTAAATATTTTAAACAAAAAGATTTATTTCACGAAGTTACCAATCTTCCACAAAGGTTAATTCATAGTTTTCAAAACTATTTACAATTTCATCTCAAACTTGAAATCTTTCTATACAAATTGGAAATCCTTTCTTTTAATGAAAGATATTACTAGTTGAAACAAATTGTTTTAGTTTTGGCAAAAACTGATTATATTTACATAAGTTAAAGCCATTCAAGTATAAAACTTGGGTTTAAATTCAAATTTCCAAAACCATTCTCTTTAAATGGTTAGAAACCGTATAAACACCTTTATAAGTTGTATAATCCTTTTAAACCATAATTTCCAAATTATTGAATTCAATTTCAAATATTGAGTTCAAGTTCAAATCAATTATTTAAATTTCAAAACTCAACCAGCTTATTCAAATTACTTATTTTTTTGAAATCTCTTTTCAAAAGCTTTCAATTCCAATTTCAAAACTATTTTGGATTCAAAAATTAAATATTTAAAATCATAAAAAAAATCTGTGACTTAACCGATTTCCTTGTGCAATCCATATTTGTTTGTGTATAGTGTGGTCCAAGGGTTTTACACAACAGTGCAACATCATCAATCATCACTGATTCAATCATTACGATTCGATGTGGGTTTTAGATAACCAACTGGAATACGACTCCCTGTCGCATCGAATTCAAATGTCGTTTTACAGGCGAAAGGTTTTTTTTACATACATATAGGAACAAATCACAAATCACAGTTCATCACAAAGCAATCACATTATCACAGCATAAATATCAATCCAATACAGAATATTTGATGATAGTCAATCATCTTCGAGTAAGGTGATTGTGATTAAAATGAATTAACCATATAATTATGTTTATTAATTATTTTAAATCAATGTTTAATTTTACTTAATTATGAATTAATTAAATCTTAATCAACTTTATTAATTAATTATTCCTTTATTAATAATCTTAATTTATTAATTCTTAATTGTTAACTGATTAAGTTTAATTACTTTTGTTAATTGACTGTTGTTTGATTGATTATATAACGACACTAACTCGACCTTCGAAAATCGGCACTGAATACGACACTCGTATTCAAATGCCCCAGATCCAAACATCAAATCTGGTTGACCAAAGCTTATAACACATTAAGTACAACGCAGCGGAAGAAATGAATAACATATATCAATATACAACATTGATACAATATCTGAAACAATATGATACAACAGATCATACAGTGAATATCAATATACATCAGAGATATGATACAAGATAATAGCAGTGGAAAAGGAAAGATAACACCAACAGCGGAACAAGAATCTCCAAGATGGTCTTCAAGAAAGAATTCCAGTATCGGTAATCTCCCTCTCCAAGGAACCAATCCAGAAATAGATCGAACTCCTAATCACGATGCACAAATATAAGCAAGTACAGTCGTGATCCAAGACTGAACTAGCTCCAGATAATCTACTAAACCCGACTATCTGAAAACCCCAACTCTAGACTACCAGTGTGGGAAAATAGTGGGCACCCAGAGTTTAGAAAAGGAACAATAAACTCTAGGTTAGTCGTGGGACTGGTGTGAGAAAACAAAAGCAGATTGGTCTTTTAAAACAAACAAAACAATCTGAATTTGAAATCCGCAATGCTTTTTGGAAAATGAAACTAACATAAGGCCTCCCGCCACACACACAATGCAAACGTAGAATTGGAGGAGATTTCTCCTTATGATAGTCAAATATGCTTGATATGAGAAAATTTGTTTGACATTATTTCTAGTGCATAGTGCAGAAAAGCATTTCGAAAGTATAATGTAAATCCTAGCCAGCATAGACATTCCAAACTATGCCTACTATAGCTACCATCTAAACAATGATGACCACCATAAGTAAATGGCAGGTTCTACAACTAAACCCGTACAAGATGCATATTGGATGAATGGATTTCCAACAAACGGTCAGGCTAAGGAACTTCCTACTGCCACATGGATACGCCTCTGGCAGGACGTCCCGAGACGCTAACCGGATATCTGCCAACACAAGGCCAGGTTACCTTTGTAACTAGGTAACTACTACTCGAGCATGGCATCCCCCGGTCCTTTGGGACCTTTATCCGAGGTACCTCTAATCCAACAACCACAAAGCAATCACAAAGTAATAGATCTGCAGTATCCACATGAGTGAAATATCTGGGCTCCATACCATGATACCACCCTTTTCCAAAAGGGAATGACACACCCTAAAGGGCACGACCCTCATAACCTTGTTGCGCCTTTCCTGTTTCGACCATTTCCGGAGGGTGAGATCCTGATGCAGTCTTGACCACAAAGCTACGCTTTATACAAAAGTCATGCTTTGATCAAAAAATGATACACAGCATCACTCAGCATGCCACACTACCAAATTTGGGAGTATATCACTGATCAATATCAACTACATAACCTATGAGCTCCTACGTCTCAGAGAAGGTTGTTAAGCTAGGAGAATGAATTCTTTGCCACAAAGCAGAAATGTATTTGATGGAGATTAGTTTAATATCTCAAAGTGTAATGTCGGACATACAACCATACAAGTCTGTTCCGGGTTCGAACAGAACCGTAGGCATTTTCGAAGAAGACCTCGCAAATCCGGGTATCACAATTCCGACCAGACTTCCCATCACTTAGGGAATCTCTATACCGTAGCTACTCGGTGTAGAGACAATCGATAGGTCATCTTAATGTTCTCGAAGATACCCGGTCTTCAACACCGGTCTTCAAATGTAATCCATAACGTCGTATCACTATTCGTAATGGGCTATATGACACATGGTCCTCTCCTGGCTAAAAGGAATAATGAGCGCCATATTTAAAAACATTTGTATATGGGATTTCAGTTAAGTCACAACTTAGAAATCCAAATCTTTTCTTTCAAATGGTTAAACAAATTACCATATCAAGTCTTTTAACAAAAAGATTTATTTCACAAAGTTCATAAAGTTTCACAAAGATCTATTCATAGATTTTAACACAATTCCCATTTCAATTTGGATTAACTCAGTTAAATCTGTAAATTAAAGATTTAATTTATAGTTTTCAAACCATTTCAGGATATATATTCATAACTTGGAAAACTATTTTTGATTTTAGACTTGAAATCCTTTTAACACAAATTGGAAGTTCATTTCTTATGTGAAAACTTTTATTATTTAAAAACACATAGGTTTCGTTTTAGAAAAATCCAATTATACCTATACAAGTTAAATTCTTGGGTTAAATTTAAATTCCCAACACAACACTTTTAAAATGGGTTAAAAACCCATATAAACACATTTATAAGTTGAATAACCTTTTTAAACCCTAGTTTCCAAATCATAGAATTCAATTTTAAATGCTGAATTCAAAGTTAAATCAAATTATTTAAATTTCAAAATCAATTAAGTTATTCAAAATAACTTTTACTTTTGAAATTCATTTTCAAAAGCTTTCAATTCCAAAACTATTTTTTATTCAAAAAAATCTTTAAAACTATTTCAAAAACTGTGACTTAACCCGTTTCCACGTGCAATCCATATTTGTGTGTGTATAAGTGTGGTCCAGGGGTTTTACACAATAAAAGTGCCACATCATCAATCATCATAGATATATCGATAAGCGGTATAACCCATAATGCTTATCTTCATTCACAGATTCATAGATAAGGTAAATTTATCAATCACAAAGATTCACTATTACGATTCAATGTGGGTTTCGGATAACCAACTGAAATTCGACTCCCTGTCGCATCGAAATTCAAATGTCGTTTTACGGGTCAAGGGGTTTTGCATATTCACATAACAGTATATTCATCACAAATATATCAGCTCAGCACAAAGCATCACATAGCATCATATCACATATCAAATATATCAATCTAACACAAAGCATTCAATAACAATCAAGCACCTTCGATCAAGGTGAATAAATCGTGTGGTTTTAAATTTATTACTCACATAATTACTTTTATTTATTGACTTTTAATTAATTATTTTAATAAATGAATCCTTAATTATTAATTAAATCTTAATTCCAATTAGTTATCCTTAATTGATTATCATTCTTCATTTATTTATTTGACTTTAAATTAGTTAACTACCCCTACATTAATTATATTAATTAATCACCATTCGATTAATTATCATTTAATTGTTTATCCTTTAATGATTTCACTAGGGAATTGGCTTTTATTTAATTACACAAGGTAATTATCTTCTATTTAATTACACAAGGTAATTATCTTTATTTACTTTCATAAAAAAAAGTATCCTTTATTAATAAAAGACAAATCATTTATCTAAATTAATTACTTTAGTTATTATGTAAACCTTTATTACTAACCCTTGTAGCTAATTCTCGTTACCCAAATCAGCTTAATCCTTTCAAAAACATCACTTCTTATTATATCCTTAATTACCATATTAATTTTATTATTTTAAAGTAAATTTATTTCAAAACCATTAGTTAATCCCAAGGTTAAATAAGAATTTATTATTTTGAAAGGAAGTAGTTTTTAAGAAAATTATTAAGTTGATTTATTTTAAAAGTTTAAAACTATTTTTATAGTGAAACCAACAGACCCGAGCTATTTTTCGATTTCCCCGAATATAACTTCTAGACCTTTGCAACGTTCACTCCTTCGAGTCAAACACAGTACTGCAAACACACGAACCCGAGTCCCTCATCTTCTTCTTCTCCTTTTTCTTCAAACTCCAAATACTAATACCGTGCACGTGCAAGGTGCACACCGTTCCGTCCCTCGCTGATCAACCGTGCCACTGTAGACATATCAACGACAATCACCTCACCTCAACCAACCATCCATATCGACGAACTTAACCTAGAATTGAAATCGACCTATTCAACCTGGAACCTAACCCAGAAGCACCCTATCACCTAAATTGATCGCGCACTGTCGTCCTAGATCATCTGAAACCTCGCCGCCTCGCCAGGAGCTGCACCACCCCCGATACCCTATTTTCCCCCAGTCGCGATTCCCTCCGATCATCCCATGTTGCCACACGAGCACGATGAACAGCTCAACCCAATTTTGGTTCTTAAACCCCAAATCACCACCGCACCGTCGCCGTCACCATTTATAAATTTAGTTTACATTTTTCTGTCACTCCTTGATGCTCGAACCAACTTCTGACCCAAGCACGACGAACCCCAATTCGTCGACCATCGGAAATTTATAAAAATATATTTTCAATTCATCTCGTAAATCCATCTTACTCACTCACTTAAAAATCTTAGTATTTATACCAAAAATCATGATTTACCAACATGAATTCAAATATGAATTCAAAACTTAAAAACGAAACAATCAAAATTTTGACTTGATTTGATTTTCTCATACATTTCTTATATTCTGTAATTCTGTATGTTGATAATATCAAATATATTTTTTTAAAATTTATATTATGATCATTCAACAACTTTTATTTGAATCTCAATGCCTAAAGGGGAGTTAGAAGATTAGGTTCAGAGTTTTGAGCAGGTTTTGAAAACCTGTAGGAAAAGCAAAGGCAATTTGCTTGATTCTTTAACATGCACAGTAATGTATATACATATGTGCAAACAGATTCTCATTCAAGTAAACCCATCCAAGTATTACTTCACTCATTCCTCAAAAATTACCAGATCAAGGTTTTAATAAAAAGTTTTTGCTCACTTGGGTATTTGAAACAGAGAAAAACAGAGAGGAAGCAAAGCCTGCATTTTTTTTCTTTAAATTTCTTTTGAAGCTTAGATCTGCAAAAGTTTGTAGATATAAAACTTTGCTCAATCTCCTGTTGTATTTACTTTTTTACTTCATTAACAACAAACAAAAGAATCAATTTACTTACAGTTTGAATTTGTTTAAAGCTTCAAGCTTATTTTATTTCCTAGGTTGCAGACTTCAAATTTACATTTGCTTTCCAGTTGAATCTGCATTTTGATTTTGTTTCAATTGTTTTAAACTAACGCTTAATCACTGATTAACGACATTAAATTCAAAGCTTTAAGAAAATTTACTCACCTTTATTTAATTCCAAAGAGAACTGCACTGCTCTAATCTATTTCAGGTTGAAGCTTTTGCATTCTCGAATTTTTTTTAACTGAAATTTTATTTTCTGGTTTCCTTCTGTTTTCCGGATCTTTGAAATGCTTTAGTTTGTTTGTGATTTGATCTTCTTTTTGATTTTCTTTCTCAGATTCTTGTTGTTGAGGAAGATTTTTCAGGTTTTTACTTTTAATCTGAATTGAAGATGATGATCAGCCTTTTGTTGTTTCCTTTTTTTCTGTTTATCTTTTTCCTTAGGTTTTGAGATTTCAGATACCCCAATCTTCGTTTACTATATATATAGATTTGGTTGAGATGTTTAATAATGGCATATGGGAAACTGAAAAGTTTTTATAATTTTTAAGTTTCATTTTTTTATTCAATTTAAATAAAATGAATGCCATTTGTAAAGATAAATGATGATTATTGACTCTTAAACACTTGTACATTTCATACTTACATATGTATGTTTTATTTGCTTTACTCAACTCCTTTATGTATGTTCACATTTGTAATTATACAAAGATAAAGAATTTTCAAAATAAAATTTATATCATGTCATTCAATAAATGGATTTGCTTCTTTTTATATTTATATTTACACAACAAAAATTTATCCCAAATATTTTTTTTACATTTAATTTTTGTTCAACATGTTTATACACTTACATATATTTGTACAATTTACATTCGTACCATTTTTTTATCATTTATTTTTGTATAATTCTTTTTTTAAAAGAAAAGAAGGATTTAAATTTTTTGATTTCATACTAACGATAGTTACATTTATTTATATAAGAGAATTTGACTTAAGAATAATATTTTGAAAGTGAGTGCTCTAAATTTTTCTTTTATTACAACCTCCATATATTAATATAATTAAAAATTCAGGAAACAACTATCATTATCTTTTATTAATCTCAAGCTTTTAGTTTCTGTTTTATTTTTAATTCATTTTATTTTGAAATTCAATATTGATTTGTAAATCACTTATTCTTATATTTAAAATCAAATTTCTATTTATTCCCAATATTTATTTGTAAGATACTTATGTTTAAATTTCAAATTAAATCTTCTATTTATAATCAAAAATTATTTATTCATACTAGAAATTTCTACTCAATTCACAATTTATTTTCAAAAATAAATTTAACTGCCAAATTAAACTTGGTAAATTTTCAGGAATGTTATAGATTCCCCCCTTAAAAAAATTTCATCCTCGAAATTTGCAAGGAAGACAACAAAGAAAAGATGATAGATAAAGAAATGATTGATCAAATTAGATCGAAATATTTATTCTGCATTCGGTTTACCAAATCAGAATATCTACAAATATGAGAACAAACTCATACAATTATTTCACTAGATACTTGGGTCCACTAGTCTACGAATATGCAAGGGCATTAATTAGTTCGAAGGGATAATTAATCGTTCGTAGAATATAACGGATCCTAGAGAATAGATAGATGGATTTAATCTTCTACCATTTCTCAAACACTAGATATGGATTCCAAATTCGGGTTGGAATACTCCAAAGTATATATAACTTGTCCCTCTTCGGACTTTGATATACACAAGAATTTACGATAGGATTTCAAATTTGGTTTTAACATATATCGTTTTATCGATACAATTCAAATTTAGCTTCATATTTTTTAACAAATTTAACTCAATTTAAAATTTCCAATTTATTTAAAATTTTCAATTTCAAATTTCATTAAAGTTTAGAACGAAAAGCTGATAAGAAACCGATGAAGATACGAAGTAAGGATTCTCTATAACGATTCGTAGGGCCACCATCACACTGAAGCTTCTTTCTGGAGCTGCCACGAAGCCATCAAAAGAATTCGAATTCGAATCAGAGGAGATTGAAAGAGAAAGTTATTTCCGCTATTGCAGGTATTGACCATTTATAGTGATATTTCCCCGTCCTCTATCTCGTCCTCTTCTTGCACTCATACTTACTATCATTGGATAGTAAGAGAATTTACTGATGCGTTCGAATGGATATCTTAGGGATATAATCATTCTAGGGTATACTTCACCCTATCTCCAATGAGCTACTTATGTGTTATACTCCAGAGCTAAAGTTTTAACCCTCAGCTCTGATACCAAATATAACGACCCTAACTCGACCTTTGAAAATCGGCACTGAATACGACACTCGTATTCAAATGCTGCAGATCCAAACGCCGAATCTTGTTCGCGGGAGCTTATAACACATTGAGTACAACACGGCGGAAGAAATGAATAACATATATCAATATACAACATTGATAAAATATTTGAAACAATATGATACAACAAATGATACAGTGAATATCAATATACATCAGAGATATTATACAAGATAATAGCAGCGGAAAAGGAAAGATAACACCAACAGCGGAACAAGAATCTCCAAGATGGTCTTCAAAAAGAACTCCAGTATCGGTAATCTCCCTCTCTATGGCACCAATCCAGAAATAGCTTGAACTCCCAACCACGATGCGCAAAGATAAGAAAGTACAGTCGTGATCCTAGACTGAACTAGCTCTAGATAATCTACTAAACCTGACTATCTGAAAACCCCAACTCTAGACTGCCCGTGTGGGAAAATAGTGGGCACCCGGAGTTTAGGAAAGGAACAATAAACTCCAGGTCAGCCGTGGGACTGGTGTGAGCAAACAAAAGCAGTTTGGACTTTTAAAACAAACAACACAATTTGAAATTGAAATCTGCAATGCTTTTTGGAAAATGAAACTACCATAAGGCCTCCCGCCACACACACAATGCAAATACAGAATTAAGGAGATTTCTCCTTATGATAGTCAAGTATGCTTGATACGAGAAAGTTTCTTTGATATTATTACTAGTGTAGAAAAGCATTTCGAAAGTATAATATAAATCCTTAGCAGCATAGACATTCCGAACTATGCCTGCTATAGCTACCATCTAAACAGTGGTGAACACTATAAGTAAATGGTAGGTTCTACAACTAAAACCGTACAAGGTGCGTACAAGGTTCTACAACTAAACGGTAGGTTCTACAACTAAAACCTAACCAAATCTCTGCCAACACAAGGCCAGGTTACTTCTGTAACTAGGTAACTACTACTCGAGCATGCCATCCCCCGGTCCTTTGGGACCTTTATACGTGGTACCTCTAATCCAACAACCACAAAGCAATCAAAAAGTAATAGATCTGCAGTATCCACATGAGTAAAATATCTAGGCACCATATCATGATACCACCCTTTTCCAGAAGGGAACGACACACCCTAAAGGGCGCGACCCTCATAACCTCGTCGCATCTTTCTTGTTTTGACCATTTTCGGGGTGTGAGGTCCTGATGCAGTCTCGACCACAAAGCTACACTTTATACAAAAGCCATGCTTTGATCAACAATTGATACACAACAACACTCAGCATGCCACACTACCAAATTTGGGAGTATATCACTGATCAATATCAACTACATAACCTCTGAGCTCGTACGTCTCAGATAAGGGTGTTAAGCTTAGAGAATGAATTCTCCGCCACCAAGTAGAAATGTATTTGGTGGAGATCAGTTTAATATCTCAAAGTATAATGTCGGACATACAACCATACAAGTCCGTTCCGGGTTCGAACAGAACCGAAGGCACTTTCGAAGAAGCCCTTGCAAATCCGGGTATCCACAATTTCGATCGGACTTTCCATCACTTAGGGAATCTCTATACCGTAGCTACTCGGTGCAGAGAAAATCGATAGGTCATCCTAATGTTCTCATAGACACCCGGTCTTCAACACCGGTCTTCAAATGCAATTCATAACGTCGTATCATTATTCGTAATTGGCTATATGACATAAGGTTCTCTCCCGGCTAAACCGAATAATGAGTGCAGTATTTAAAAACATATGGATATGGGATTTCAGTTAAGTCAAAACTTATAAATCCAAAGCTTTTCTTTCAAATGGTTAAACAAATTACCATTTCAAGTCTTTTAATAAAAAGATTTATTTCACAAAGTTCACCCAGTTTCATAAAGATCTATTCATAGATTTCAACACAATCCCCATTTCAATTTGGATTAACTCAATTAAATCTTTAAATTAAAGGTTTAATTTATAGTTTTCAAACCATTTCAAGATATATATTCATAACTTGGAAAACTATTTTTGATTTTAGACTTGAAATCCTTTTAACACAATTTGGAAGTTCATTTCTTATGTGAAAACTTTTATTATTTAAAAACACATAGGTTTCATTTTGGAAAAATTCAATTATATCTATACAAGTTAAATTCTTGGGTTCAATTTAAATTCCCAAAACAACACTTTTAAAATGGTTTAAAAACCCATATAAACACATTTATAAGTTGAATAACCGTTTTAAACCCTAGTTTCCAAATCATAGAATTCAATTTTAAATATTGAATTCAAAGTTATATAAAATTATTTAAATTTCAAAAATCAATTAAGCTATTTAAAATAACTTTTATTTTTGAAATTCTTTTTCAAAAGCTTTCAATTCCAAAACTATTTTGGATTCAAACATTCAATCATTAAAACAATTTCAAAATCTATGACTTAACACGTTTCCATGTGCAATCCATATTTGTGTGTGTATAAGTGTGGTCTAGGGGTTTTACACAATAAAAGTGCCACGTCATCAATCATCATAGATATATCGGTAAGTGGTATAACCCATAATGTAACGACCCAGTATTTTCAACCCTTCGCATCCGCTCATGTCGGACTTGAAATGTTCAAAGTACTGCGTTGTAGAATAAATTTGGCAAAACTCAGAATATGCAGTAAATAAAATCACAGAATCACATACACAGATATCAGAACTCACAGCGGAAATAAAATTTCAGTGGTTCATGAAGCCACTACAAAACTTTGATCAACAGAATTTACATAGTTTAGAATCTGCAATACAGCTTTAGACATACATAGGAACAGAGTCTTCCAAAGCCTTGCTTGCAATAAGATAAAGACTGAAAAGGCTTCCAGCAGCACGAATGATCTACGGGATGTCCTAGCTCCAGATAGAACTGAAAACCGCAACTCAGGCTGACCCGAGCGTAAAATAAAACATAACACTCGAGTCAGGACATACATACTTATATAATGTAAGCTAATTCAAGTGTACTGTAATATAGAGCAAGTAACTTAAAGGATGCTTGGGACCGCCCATCCTCTAAGGATCCGTTAAACTATTTACTATGTAGTATATTGCGCTATTATAATAGTGTCTATTTATAAAATAAACATACTTTTTTCTTAGCATTAAGGGGTTACCCATATAGCCCTTAACACGTAATAGTCCCAGTAGTCCATCCAATATCATAGCTCCTCCTGATCGGGAAGCAACTAGAGGATACCACACGGGCTACGGGAGAAATCTAAACTCGTACAAGGCTCGGTATGGTAGATGACACGGCACAACTAGGCAATGCCAGGGTAGATATACCAATTGCTATCCAGGCTGGTGGAAACGCGTAGCCGCAGTTACCGCCCACCTCGGACTAACTCCCAAAATCAAAATATAGAGGTGGCCACCGAATCAATCCAAAATCATAGTATAATATCGAAGAGGAGCGTCCGATCAGAGGAATGACCTCATTGGCCTGGAATTGCTCCTGTTTTAGCCACCTTATGCCAACTCACGGGAGTCGGGTCCACGTATTTACCTTACAGGAACGCCACCACCGACCTACTTCATTCTGGAATCTCCACCGCGTACACGGTTGGTCAAAGTGGTTTTCGGTATCGACAGAGAGTAATGTCCATATCCGATCCCGGTCTCTTTGCCAACCCATCGTTATTATAACCCGTGGTCATTTAAACGATTTATACTTTAAAACCAGAATAACATTTCTATTTCAAAACTATAGATACGATATCATTTTTTAAAACCCAAAACCATATGATATCGTTATATTCAAATATAATTCTTTTCCAAAAACCATACTGCTTTAAATTTATAATATCTGGAAACCAATATTTGAATTATACCTTTAAACCATAATATATTGGAAATTTTATTTTAAAACCATAACTCCCAAAACACAAATGGTTTGGATATTCAACGGTCTATAGAATAAATGGGTTAACTTTATGGTCACTTTGTAAAGTAGATAATTTTCATAGCTTTACACATATATTTCTTTATTTAAAGTTTTTAAACCATAATTTAAATATCATTTCATGTTCCCAAACCACTTCAATTCCTATATATATATATCATCAAATTGGAGTATTAACATTCAAAACTAAGGTTGGATTTTATTCTTTCAACAAATTAATGTTTTTTTTTTTTTTAGTCTTGAATATTCCCATAAATTCCATAAATAAAACTCCAAATTTTAGCCATTAAAAATCTTCAAAATTTACTTAACATTTAAACGATCAAATTCTAGACTCTGTAGCACTTAGGAAATGCTACCTAAAGTTACGGGTAAAACTAGTCCAATTTCAAAAGATAGCATTTAAATGCTGTAGTAGATCGTTTTAATAAATATTTCCAAATATAACTTTTTATTTATATATATTTCTTATCTGAAATATTATTCTTTCAAAATCCTGAATTACCGAATAAGTTATATTCCAAATTTCATTCAAATATTTATTTATTTATATTTAACTTATTCAAAAATCAATATAAAATCCTTTAAAGATATAAATCAAATATTTAACTTCCAAAATAATTTTAAATATTTCAGAAAATATTATAAGGACCACGGGCCTGTATATAGTTTTCTAGCCTAGGTCAAGTGATACGGATTTATATCATTTCAATCCGTAATTTACAAAACCCCGGGTTCTATCATTTCAAACCCGCAATCCCAAGTTATCAGTTAAGCAGTTAACAGACTAGTTTAACAATAATCATTATTTCAGCCCATAACAATCCAACTTTAACAGGGAACTTGCAGTGGTGATTTAAGCAGTAAATAACAATTAATAATATAACTGCAGAAATAATATAACAGATAAATAACTGATGAGATGTCAATTTAAATGGGTTCATCATTCTACATCATACTACAGACAGATAATGTCTAAATAGAATGTTTACACATACACTTGCGAAAATTTACACAATATATGTACATATGTCTGGTGAGAAAAACTCACCTGAAAGTTGCAGAAAATTTGAATTCAAAATGACGATTCACTGGTAAAGACCGACAGAAAATAACGATCAAATTTCTTCTGATGTCGCCTAGATTCAAATCTAGAACAAATTCAATATTTTGAAACGCGACTTTAGAATTTATGGTCAAGAAAAGATTAAAATAGAACGGAAATTGATTTGACTTGCTCGACCACTCCACTGTGTAAAGTGCCCAAAATATACCCGAACTGTGAACCGTGCTAACCCCCCCCCAAACTTACGACGAAAATATTCCCTAAAACAATTACGACAAAAAGCTAACTACGAACACCCGCACATACAAATTTTTCTTTTCCCCCATGTACGATGACACGGATACGTGCACGCACGTGCATCTCTCCACTGCCAAATTTTCTTATGCACACTGCAACATATATGTGCAGTCTCCCCCTTTTCAAACCCTTCCCAGTTTCCTCTTCAACTTCTTCCTGGTTTCCAAAGCCTCTCTTTTAATTCGTTGCACTAGATCTACAGCTTACATCAAGTTACCAGTTCAGAGCAGACACAACTATCATCAACTACCCTGAGTCACCCACCCAACTTCTTCGAGCCAACATGCAATTTGCTTCGAGTCAGATGTGTCTCTGCTTCGAGACAAATATGTTCATGCTTCGGGTAAACATTTCCACCCAACTTGCTTCTGGAAAATCAGTTCTTACCTATCTCAACCCTGAAACTTCACCATCTCCACATCTACCCAATCCAGTTTATCATCCACATCTACAACTATCAGCCCAGTCCCCAACTCTATGTAGCTTCAATCCAAATCATGCACCACATGTACTTCTGCCGTGCACAATCGTGCACAGGTGCACCTCTCTGCCTCTCCCCTTCTCCACTTTCTCTGCTTTTCCTTATTACTATATATATATATCTAACTGCCTCTGGGAGCATATCATAAGATAAAAATGAGACTGTATGCAGTCACACTCTAAGACCCATATGTATGCATCCTTACAACTCATGTTATCACTCAGATTTCATTTCCCATTCTAAATCATGATGTACACATGCACAAAGTCCTAGCCAACACTGTCAAACATTTCCCTTTTCTCCTATTATCTGATCCTTTTCCACCTGGATCTATCTCAGTTAAAGATGTATATTGCTCCTTACCTTGAACTCTCCAGTCCTTTAAACTAACATGCAATTATCTTCCCTATTAAGCATCAAGCAACCCAAGATAGATCAGTACAATTGTATGCAGACTCTTCTATGCATAAATGTAAACAAAACTCACTACTAGTATTCATCTTCTACTGCAAGTTCATCTCAAGTTTTGCAATAATTCTTTGCAAAATTATTTAACTCAGAACCCACTACTTCTATTAAGCATCATCCAAACCCCAGTCGTCAATCTTAACCCATGTTAGATTCAAAACGTGTACAGTGGTAACAGCCTATTTCCCAATCCATATATATGCAGACCCCTTCTCATGAAATCTTCTCTGTAAACTTGAGCTATGCATTTCCTTTTTGAACAGACCCAGTATGAAATGTGTGAGTGTTTCACCATGATCCACTACACCTTATTTTTCTCTAGCATCTACTAAACTCCGGTCTTACTTACACTGCTCTGCAAAATTTCTCCTGGCTAAGCAATAGAACTTCCTATGCACTGAGGCCAAACTTATGACACAAATGCAACCTATGACCTAAATGCAAATCTGAACAATATAGGCAGACAAATCTATGACATGAATGCAACTGCACACTTCCCACTATGATACATAGCTTAAAAACTTACAACTACTTCACCTTTCTACCTACAGATTTACACTTATAACTCAAAACTTTGGGAAAAATGTGCAAACAACCCTGATGTGATATCTATGCAACTGAAGACCCACATACTATAGGCCTAACCTACCCTTTCCATCCTTACCCATGCTTTGCAGATAAAAGAAACTCAGGTTAAAGGTTTGGCCGAGCAAGTCAATTCAGAACCACCAAAAGGAAGAATTGGAAGAATAAAGAAATAGCTATGAAAAAGTTTACCTGAAAGAAGCCTGAATCAGAGAGGAACAGATAAGAGAATGTGAAAAACTTATGTAAATGCATCGAAGTATAAGTAGATAAACTTGAGAGGAAGAAAGATAATAGGCAGGTTGCGTTGATTTTTGAAGGCTGATTGAAGAAACGGAAATCACAAATATATTCATTCTATTAAATGCATGCTTCAGTTACCTTTGATAAAGGCTTGCACGCGGTTGAAGAATTTCAGAGGAAGAAAAAAAAAAAAAAAAGAAAAAAAAAAAAAAACGTATCAGTTACACAAAATAAATGAAATAAAGAAGGGGGCCGAGAGTTACACCCATTACAGTTGAAAATTTGAAATATGTATGCGTGATCAGAGGAATATATAAAGAGAAGGCCGAGAGTTATGTTCCAGGCTTGAAAACTTGATCAAGGGAGTAAATGCATCAGTTTACAAAGTATAAACGTGACATACTCATTAGTTTGCAAAAGGATAATGAATGCACATCAACAAGGAGGCCGAGAGATAATGGAAAGAGCATCAGTTTCTTATGCTAATGTGAATACCTGTGAAGATTCATTTTTTTCAAATAATTTGTGATCTGTATTAAGTATGCTAACAAATGTATTTGATGCATTTAAGGCCAGATCAATGTTCAGTTTTCCCATTTTTGGTTTGTAGGCAAGAAACGGCAGCACTGATTTGATAAATATTTGTTTACATCTTTGTATGAATATAGATGTGGATGTAAAAGTCAGTGTGGTTACAGAGCTGAAGGAATGAATGCATCAGTTACATATATAAATGGGTAAGTGCGTGATATATGGCTTGTTTAAAAAAAGTTTGAACGTTACCAATGCAAAAGGTTGCTCTCGTGATCCATTTGAGTTTAGCTAAATCTTGATTTTTTTTAGTTTGATTTCACCAAAAGAGATGGCAAAATTTATGCAAAGCTTAGGAAAGAAAACGTATACAAATTTATTAAAAATCAAACCGTTAGTTAAAACAACGTAACGTTGGGTAGAAATTTACTGACTGATATTTTTCTTCGAAAATATTTGAAAATATTATTTTTACACTACGCTAAACAGACGCAGTCCAAAACATCAGAAATTTTCATAAAAATAACATTTTAAAAACACCCGTTTTATTACGTTGCTTATACCCTATAATTGACGCGTCCTTTAAACGCGAAACTTTACAGTTCAAACATAGCTTAAATTTTCACAGTTATTATTTAATTTTATTGACATATAATATATCTCTAAATTAAATAATTAAACTATATTGTTAAACACAATTTATACAAAATATATTTCAAAATTAAATAATTAAATAAAATAAATAGCTGAAAACCAGGGCTGTTACACTCTCCCCCACTTAAGAACTTTTCGTCCTCGAAAAGGAACGAAGGAAGGGAAACAAAGGAAGATAAGCTAGATAAACAAGTACCGTACTGGATAGTTCCGGATTTTGAAGCACGAAGAAAATCCTTTAGAGTTGGTTTTACCTTTTCAGTTTGACTGTCAGGCTATGGGTGCTCAGCGGTGCCCAGGGTCACGATGAGTAACAAAGAGTTTCAAAGATTATAGAAAGATTTCTTAAATAGACTGGTATAAGCAATAGCCTTCCCATTCTGTAGCAGATAGAGAAACCAAGGACACTCAAAGGTATTTTGAAAATAATATAATAAATTTGAAGTCATAATGCCTCTGAGATCATAATACTTTGAAAGTCATTAAAAATTATAGATATTATTATTTGGAAATCATACTACAAAAATCATAACACTTTAAAATAAACTTCATTTAAAGCCAAATAATATTTATTTCAAAGTTGAAATATTCCTGGGTTTATTTATTCAATTATAAATTTTCCAAAGCATTTTATTTTTAGAACAACAGCACTTAAAATATGCTATAGTAGATATGGTAGCATTCCTAACCAGTTTATTATATAACCTACACTTTGTTTGAAATACCTATTTTATAAATAAGATATCCCTTCAATAAGTTATACTTGAAATTCCCATTTGAAAACCAAATTCTCAATTATCAAATTTAGTGATATTAGAATTCGTCTTAACTATTTAAATCATAGTTATTCATTTAGGCATTAATTAAATTATGATTTTAAGATATATAATTCTTACAACAAAATATCCCTTTCAAAAATATTTCTCTTATTCAAAGATACATTGTTTATTACACAACATATTCATTTCAGGAGATAACCTTTATTAAAATTTCTTGGTTATGTTTAAGGTTCCGTATTAAATCAAATTTGATTTTTAGGTTTTTTTTTTTTTTTTATATGAAATTCCTTAAATTCCTTTTTATATTGTATAGTATCAATTTCATTTTTAACTTCTGAAAATCAAGGTAAGTTATATTGAAATGAAATTGAGTATTATACAACTAAAACTTTCAAATTCAATTATCTCCAATTGGGAATTCTTATTCAAATTTTATTTTCCTTTTCATTTTATTGAATTTTTCTTAAGATAAAATTTTAGAATTAAATTTCTGATTCCCTTCAAACCATAGATAGATAAATATATATATACATAATATGTCAAATCAATTTTAAATTATATATCTATATATAATTATAAACTAAGTCATTTTCTAGAATTTCAAATCAATTAAATTCTCAAGGTAACGCTGTAGTCAGACCACAGAATGGTCTTTTCACTTCGAAACTCGAAAATGAGTGTCGATGATGCTGCAGTCATCACCGAAATTATTTTCCAGCGACAAAGGGAAAAGCACTAAATTTAAAATTCTTGGGGACAATTTCTATACAAAATACTTATTACATCCTTTTAAAATTTAAACACAAGGTTTGAAATCATCAGAAATTGAATTCTCAAGTTCTTGTTTAAATTCATTTCTGTTTCTAAATTAATTTATAACCATTGTTTATATTCAATTATTTATATTAGACAAAACACATGGCTTATAAAATCATAAATAAAATCAAAACTATTATCTCTTGACAAATAGTTAAATTAATTATAAAATTCTGAAAATTATACTATAATATTCGATTTTATTTCAAAAATACATTTTTCAAACCAAGGATAGAAATTCAATTTCGATGAATTCAAATCAAATAGAATCCAAGGTTAGTTGGAATCAGAAGATCTGATGGTTAAATAACCGAATAAGGAACTGGGTAAGTTATATAAATCGCGGGCAACCTTGACCGGGTCAACCGTGACTTAAAGAGTCAGATCGATGTGGTTGGAATAAGTCTACATTGATCAAAAGAGATAGAGTTCGGAATAACCAAAAATACTAGCATGTAAACCGAGGATAAATATAGATTTCCGGTGAATCAATGCTAATGGTAAAGGAGTTTCACCCCTTTATTAGACAATGGCGAGACTGCCAATTCACAAAAAGATCATCCGAAGTGGAGTTATGGGATACTCCTAGAATCTAAAGAAGATGAAAAAGTGAGGGACACGAATGAACTTTGAAACCATAGGGAACGTTCCAAAATTCGAAAAGAAAGTGGTTCAATCTCGTATGAAAGTGATTCTGTAATTCCAATTTACCATATATTCTAAGTTTTGCCAAGAACCTGGCTCTGATACCAAATGTAACGACCCAGTATTTTCAACCCTTCGCATCCGCTCATGTCGGACTTGAAATGTTCAAAGTACTGCGTTGTAGAATAAATTTGGCAAAACTCAGAATATGCAGTAAATAAAATCACAGAATCACATACACAGATATCAGAACTCACAGCGGAAATAAAATTTCAGTGGTTCATGAAGCCACTACAAAACTTTGATCAACAGAATTTACATAGTTTAGAATCTGCAATACAGCTTTAGACATACATAGGAACAGAGTCTTCCAAAGCCTTGCTTGCAATAAGATAAAGACTGAAAAGGCTTCCAGCAGCACGAATGATCTACGGGATGTCCTAGCTCCAGATAGAACTGAAAACCGCAACTCAGGCTGACCCGAGCGTAAAATAAAACATAACACTCGAGTCAGGACATACATACTTATATAATGTAAGCTAATTCAAGTGTACTGTAATATAGAGCAAGTAACTTAAAGGATGCTTGGGACCGCCCATCCTCTAAGGATCCGTTAAACTATTTACTATGTAGTATATTGCGCTATTATAATAGTGTCTATTTATAAAATAAACATACTTTTTTCTTAGCATTAAGGGGTTACCCATATAGCCCTTAACACGTAATAGTCCCAGTAGTCCATCCAATATCATAGCTCCTCCTGATCGGGAAGCAACTAGAGGATACCACACGGGCTACGGGAGAAATCTAAACTCGTACAAGGCTCGGTATGGTAGATGACACGGCACAACTAGGCAATGCCAGGGTAGATATACCAATTGCTATCCAGGCTGGTGGAAACGCGTAGCCGCAGTTACCGCCCACCTCGGACTAACTCCCAAAATCAAAATATAGAGGTGGCCACCGAATCAATCCAAAATCATAGTATAATATCGAAGAGGAGCGTCCGATCAGAGGAATGACCTCATTGGCCTGGAATTGCTCCTGTTTTAGCCACCTTATGCCAACTCACGGGAGTCGGGTCCACGTATTTACCTTACAGGAACGCCACCACCGACCTACTTCATTCTGGAATCTCCACCGCGTACACGGTTGGTCAAAGTGGTTTTCGGTATCGACAGAGAGTAATGTCCATATCCGATCCCGGTCTCTTTGCCAACCCATCGTTATTATAACCCGTGGTCATTTAAACGATTTATACTTTAAAACCAGAATAACATTTCTATTTCAAAACTATAGATACGATATCATTTTTTAAAACCCAAAACCATATGATATCGTTATATTCAAATATAATTCTTTTCCAAAAACCATACTGCTTTAAATTTATAATATCTGGAAACCAATATTTGAATTATACCTTTAAACCATAATATATTGGAAATTTTATTTTAAAACCATAACTCCCAAAACACAAATGGTTTGGATATTCAACGGTCTATAGAATAAATGGGTTAACTTTATGGTCACTTTGTAAAGTAGATAATTTTCATAGCTTTACACATATATTTCTTTATTTAAAGTTTTTAAACCATAATTTAAATATCATTTCATGTTCCCAAACCACTTCAATTCCTATATATATATATCATCAAATTGGAGTATTAACATTCAAAACTAAGGTTGGATTTTATTCTTTCAACAAATTAATGTTTTTTTTTTTTTTTAGTCTTGAATATTCCCATAAATTCCATAAATAAAACTCCAAATTTTAGCCATTAAAAATCTTCAAAATTTACTTAACATTTAAACGATCAAATTCTAGACTCTGTAGCACTTAGGAAATGCTACCTAAAGTTACGGGTAAAACTAGTCCAATTTCAAAAGATAGCATTTAAATGCTGTAGTAGATCGTTTTAATAAATATTTCCAAATATAACTTTTTATTTATATATATTTCTTATCTGAAATATTATTCTTTCAAAATCCTGAATTACCGAATAAGTTATATTCCAAATTTCATTCAAATATTTATTTATTTATATTTAACTTATTCAAAAATCAATATAAAATCCTTTAAAGATATAAATCAAATATTTAACTTCCAAAATAATTTTAAATATTTCAGAAAATATTATAAGGACCACGGGCCTGTATATAGTTTTCTAGCCTAGGTCAAGTGATACGGATTTATATCATTTCAATCCGTAATTTACAAAACCCCGGGTTCTATCATTTCAAACCCGCAATCCCAAGTTATCAGTTAAGCAGTTAACAGACTAGTTTAACAATAATCATTATTTCAGCCCATAACAATCCAACTTTAACAGGGAACTTGCAGTGGTGATTTAAGCAGTAAATAACAATTAATAATATAACTGCAGAAATAATATAACAGATAAATAACTGATGAGATGTCAATTTAAATGGGTTCATCATTCTACATCATACTACAGACAGATAATGTCTAAATAGAATGTTTACACATACACTTGCGAAAATTTACACAATATATGTACATATGTCTGGTGAGAAAAACTCACCTGAAAGTTGCAGAAAATTTGAATTCAAAATGACGATTCACTGGTAAAGACCGACAGAAAATAACGATCAAATTTCTTCTGATGTCGCCTAGATTCAAATCTAGAACAAATTCAATATTTTGAAACGCGACTTTAGAATTTATGGTCAAGAAAAGATTAAAATAGAACGGAAATTGATTTGACTTGCTCGACCACTCCACTGTGTAAAGTGCCCAAAATATACCCGAACTGTGAACCGTGCTAACCCCCCCCCCCAAACTTACGACGAAAATATTCCCTAAAACAATTACGACAAAAAGCTAACTACGAACACCCGCACATACAAATTTTTCTTTTCCCCCATGTACGATGACACGGATACGTGCACGCACGTGCATCTCTCCACTGCCAAATTTTCTTATGCACACTGCAACATATATGTGCAGTCTCCCCCTTTTCAAACCCTTCCCAGTTTCCTCTTCAACTTCTTCCTGGTTTCCAAAGCCTCTCTTTTAATTCGTTGCACTAGATCTACAGCTTACATCAAGTTACCAGTTCAGAGCAGACACAACTATCATCAACTACCCTGAGTCACCCACCCAACTTCTTCGAGCCAACATGCAATTTGCTTCGAGTCAGATGTGTCTCTGCTTCGAGACAAATATGTTCATGCTTCGGGTAAACATTTCCACCCAACTTGCTTCTGGAAAATCAGTTCTTACCTATCTCAACCCTGAAACTTCACCATCTCCACATCTACCCAATCCAGTTTATCATCCACATCTACAACTATCAGCCCAGTCCCCAACTCTATGTAGCTTCAATCCAAATCATGCACCACATGTACTTCTGCCGTGCACAATCGTGCACAGGTGCACCTCTCTGCCTCTCCCCTTCTCCACTTTCTCTGCTTTTCCTTATTACTATATATATATCTAACTGCCTCTGGGAGCATATCATAAGATAAAAATGAGACTGTATGCAGTCACACTCTAAGACCCATATGTATGCATCCTTACAACTCATGTTATCACTCAGATTTCATTTCCCATTCTAAATCATGATGTACACATGCACAAAGTCCTAGCCAACACTGTCAAACATTTCCCTTTTCTCCTATTATCTGATCCTTTTCCACCTGGATCTATCTCAGTTAAAGATGTATATTGCTCCTTACCTTGAACTCTCCAGTCCTTTAAACTAACATGCAATTATCTTCCCTATTAAGCATCAAGCAACCCAAGATAGATCAGTACAATTGTATGCAGACTCTTCTATGCATAAATGTAAACAAAACTCACTACTAGTATTCATCTTCTACTGCAAGTTCATCTCAAGTTTTGCAATAATTCTTTGCAAAATTATTTAACTCAGAACCCACTACTTCTATTAAGCATCATCCAAACCCCAGTCGTCAATCTTAACCCATGTTAGATTCAAAACGTGTACAGTGGTAACAGCCTATTTCCCAATCCATATATATGCAGACCCCTTCTCATGAAATCTTCTCTGTAAACTTGAGCTATGCATTTCCTTTTTGAACAGACCCAGTATGAAATGTGTGAGTGTTTCACCATGATCCACTACACCTTATTTTTCTCTAGCATCTACTAAACTCCGGTCTTACTTACACTGCTCTGCAAAATTTCTCCTGGCTAAGCAATAGAACTTCCTATGCACTGAGGCCAAACTTATGACACAAATGCAACCTATGACCTAAATGCAAATCTGAACAATATAGGCAGACAAATCTATGACATGAATGCAACTGCACACTTCCCACTATGATACATAGCTTAAAAACTTACAACTACTTCACCTTTCTACCTACAGATTTACACTTATAACTCAAAACTTTGGGAAAAATGTGCAAACAACCCTGATGTGATATCTATGCAACTGAAGACCCACATACTATAGGCCTAACCTACCCTTTCCATCCTTACCCATGCTTTGCAGATAAAAGAAACTCAGGTTAAAGGTTTGGCCGAGCAAGTCAATTCAGAACCACCAAAAGGAAGAATTGGAAGAATAAAGAAATAGCTATGAAAAAGTTTACCTGAAAGAAGCCTGAATCAGAGAGGAACAGATAAGAGAATGTGAAAAACTTATGTAAATGCATCGAAGTATAAGTAGATAAACTTGAGAGGAAGAAAGATAATAGGCAGGTTGCGTTGATTTTTGAAGGCTGATTGAAGAAACGGAAATCACAAATATATTCATTCTATTAAATGCATGCTTCAGTTACCTTTGATAAAGGCTTGCACGCGGTTGAAGAATTTCAGAGGAAGAAAAAAAAAAAAAAAAGAAAAAAAAAAAAAAACGTATCAGTTACACAAAATAAATGAAATAAAGAAGGGGGCCGAGAGTTACACCCATTACAGTTGAAAATTTGAAATATGTATGCGTGATCAGAGGAATATATAAAGAGAAGGCCGAGAGTTATGTTCCAGGCTTGAAAACTTGATCAAGGGAGTAAATGCATCAGTTTACAAAGTATAAACGTGACATACTCATTAGTTTGCAAAAGGATAATGAATGCACATCAACAAGGAGGCCGAGAGATAATGGAAAGAGCATCAGTTTCTTATGCTAATGTGAATACCTGTGAAGATTCATTTTTTTCAAATAATTTGTGATCTGTATTAAGTATGCTAACAAATGTATTTGATGCATTTAAGGCCAGATCAATGTTCAGTTTTCCCATTTTTGGTTTGTAGGCAAGAAACGGCAGCACTGATTTGATAAATATTTGTTTACATCTTTGTATGAATATAGATGTGGATGTAAAAGTCAGTGTGGTTACAGAGCTGAAGGAATGAATGCATCAGTTACATATATAAATGGGTAAGTGCGTGATATATGGCTTGTTTAAAAAAAGTTTGAACGTTACCAATGCAAAAGGTTGCTCTCGTGATCCATTTGAGTTTAGCTAAATCTTGATTTTTTTTAGTTTGATTTCACCAAAAGAGATGGCAAAATTTATGCAAAGCTTAGGAAAGAAAACGTATACAAATTTATTAAAAATCAAACCGTTAGTTAAAACAACGTAACGTTGGGTAGAAATTTACTGACTGATATTTTTCTTCGAAAATATTTGAAAATATTATTTTTACACTACGCTAAACAGACGCAGTCCAAAACATCAGAAATTTTCATAAAAATAACATTTTAAAAACACCCGTTTTATTACGTTGCTTATACCCTATAATTGACGCGTCCTTTAAACGCGAAACTTTACAGTTCAAACATAGCTTAAATTTTCACAGTTATTATTTAATTTTATTGACATATAATATATCTCTAAATTAAATAATTAAACTATATTGTTAAACACAATTTATACAAAATATATTTCAAAATTAAATAATTAAATAAAATAAATAGCTGAAAACCAGGGCTGTTACACATAACGCTTATCTTAATTCATAGATTCATAGATAAGGTAAATTTATCAATCACAAAGAATCACTATTACGATTCGACGTAGGTTTCGGATAACCAACTGCAATCTGACTCCCTATCGCATCGAAATTCAAATGTCGTTTTACGGGTCAAGGGGTTTTGCATATTCATACAACAGTATATTCATCACAAATATATCAGCTCAGCACAAAGCATCACATAGCATCACATCACATATCAAATATATCAATCCATCACAAAGCATTCAATAACAATCAAGCACCTTCGATCAAGGTGAATAAATCGTGTGGTTTTAAATTTATTACTCACATAATTACTTTTATTTATTGACTTTTAATTAATTATTTTAATAAATGAATCCTTAATTATTAATTAAATCTTAATTCTAATTAATTATCCTTAATTGATTATCATTCTTCATTTATTTATTTAACTTTAAATTAATTAACTACCCTTACATTAATTATCTTAATTAATCACCATTCGATTAATTATCATTTAATAGTTTATCCTTTAATTATTTCTCTAAGCAATTGGCTTTTATTTAATTACACAAGGTAATTATCTTCTATTTAATTACACAAGGTAATTATCTTTATTTACTTTCATAAATAAATTTATCCTTTATTAATTAAAGACAAATCATTTATCTAAATTAATTACTTTAGTTATTATGTAAACCTTTATTACTAACGCTTATAGTTAATTCTCGTTACCCAAATCAGCTTAATCCTTCCAAAAACATCACTTCTTAATTAAATCCTTAATTACCATATTAAGTTTATTATTTTAAAAAAAAATTATTTCAAAACCATTAGTTAATCCCAAGATTAAATAAGAATTTATCATTTTGAAAGGAAGTAGGTTTTAGAAAATTATTGTAAAAATTGATTTATTTTAAAATTTTAAAAATTTTTTTTAGTGAAACCAATAGACCCGAGCTATTTTTCGATTTCTTCGAGTATGACTTCGAGACCTTTGCAACGTTCACTGCTTCGTGTCAAACACAATACTACACGCACACGAGCCCATGTCCCTCGTCTTCTCCTTCTTTTTCTTCAAACTCCCAAATACTAGTACCGAGCACGTGCAAGGTGCACACCATTCCGTCCATCACCGATCAACCATGCCACCGTCGACATATCAACGAAGATCACCTCACCTCAACCAACCATCCATATCGACGAACTTAACCAAGAATTGAAATCGAACTATTTAGTTCAACCTAGGACCCAACCCAGAAGCACCCCATTACCTAAATTGATCTCGCACCGTAGCCATAGATCATCTGAAAGCTCGCTGCCTCGCCAGAAGCTACGCCACCCTCGACACCCTATTTTCGCCCAGTCACGATTCCCTCCGATCATCCTACGTTGCCACACGAGCACCATGAACAGCTCGACCCAATTTGGGTTGTTAAACCCTAAATCACCACCGCACTGTCGCCATCTCCATTTATAAATTCAGTTTACATTTTTCTGTCACTCCTTGATGCTCGAACCAACTTCTGACCCAAGCACGACGAACTCCAATTCGTCGATCATCGGAAATTTATAAAAATATATTTTCAGTTCATCTCGTAAGTCCACCTTACTCACTCACTTAAAAATCTTAGTATCCATACCAAAAATCATGATTTACCAACACGAATTCAAATATGAATTCAGAATTTAAAAACGTAACAATCAAAATTTTGAATTGATTTGATTTTCTCAGACATTTCTTATATTCTGTAATTCTATATGTTTATAATGTTAACGCTTAAAATCGAACGCTAATACTCCGGTGTGTGAAGTGTGAATGTGAAAGCACCACCCGATGGTTCGGGAACAGAATATCAGCTAAAATAACAGAAAACACAGCAAGAAACAGCGATTTTATAGTGGTTCGGCTTAAGGAGTAGCCTACGTCCACTTTAAGTTTCTTTATTACTGATCTTGTTACAAAACGATACAATGCTCTTCAAGTACAAATCTCTTTAGTTACAAAACACTTCGAGCAAGTAGCCTAAGCTTCGATGTAGATGAAAGTCTTCAAATCCATGTCGGATGTGTGAAAGTCTTTCAAAGTAGCTTGTAGTGTTCTTCGAAACTTCAAGTGTAAAGTTGGTTTAGAAACTGGCAGAGTATCGGCGCTTGAAGAGATTGTCCAAAATTCCCCTTGGTAGGTTGGTATTTATAGGGAAATTTCCCCCTTGGGTCGTAAGTCGTGATCGACTTATGGTAGGTCGTGGCCGACTTATTTGGCCAAGCCCCATGGTTTCACAAAGGTTCGCTTGTATAAGTCCTAAGTCGCCCACGAGTTAACATCCTCTTGTATAAGTAACGCGGCATCGGACTTTTACTTAGTAGCTTTAGGTCATGGACGACTCAAGCTAGGTCATGAGTCGTGGCTTAACTGGTAAGCTTGTTTATTTCGGATAATAACCCAAGTCCTAAATCGTGTACGAGTCAAGGGGCCACCGTGTTAAGTAAGGAGCAGCGCTTCATTCGCTAAGTCGCCCACGACACATGCTAGGTCGTAAGTCGCGGATAGTTTTAAGTCGTTAACTCATTTCCTTCATAAGTCATGCCATCTCTTGAATCGTTAAGTCATCCTGTCCTTGAGTCGTGGACTTCCTTAAGTCGTAGACTGTATACTCCCTTAAGTCGTAGAAACCTTAAGTCGTGGATGCCTTAGGTCGTGAAGCACCCCTTCTCTTTTAAACCGTTAAGTCGTAGACTTCTCTATGTCGTAAGTGGCCAAGTCCTTCAACTCGTTAAACCGTTAGGTCGTCCATACCTTGAGTCGTAGGT
Source organism: Allium cepa (assembly GCA_030765085.1). Taxonomy (NCBI): domain Eukaryota; kingdom Viridiplantae; phylum Streptophyta; class Magnoliopsida; order Asparagales; family Amaryllidaceae; genus Allium; species Allium cepa. The sequence continues at coordinate 905,094,384 of CM060939.1, forward strand.
CGTGAAGTACTCTGAGTCGGTAACTTCCTTAAGGTATTGAGGCGGTCTATTCTCTTAGGGTAGTTAAGTCAGCAAGCTGTTGGGTCGACATCCTTTTAAGTCGCTGAGTTTCCTTAAGTCATGAGCCCTTTTTGAGTCGTTGAGCATATGAGTTAACAATTGCCCCTCGAAGTACATACTTAAGTCATGAGTCGTGTGCTTTGATCTAGTTCCTGAGTCGTGAACGACTCAAAGAGGCTTGTTAACTCGTTCGTCTTTCAATCTTCTCCCCTATCTCTATATAAGTCGTCCAGTCGCCTCTTCCTTCTCACTTTACTTTTTTATCATCCCTTTCTGCCATTAACGACTTCTCACCTTTCTGAAGGCGAATCCAAGCTAGTTGATCGACAATCCATCTTTTCCATTATATTGCGTAAGTGATCCTTCTCTTTTCCCGATCCTTTACTATCACTGATCCGTGATTTCCACCTTTGAATCTTAAATCACCTCCTCGCGCAACGCCTCATCGTGAATCTTGTTACCCTGATAGTTGTTGAACCTGAATTAGTCTGATTCTGCTTTAAATGATTAGCAAGATGACACCGACGGGTTGCAACACTTTGGGCCAATTGATCTTTGATTTGCGTCAGGATGGCCAAACATTGAATTTCGATGATTTTGAATGATTCGGTATCATGAGGAAATAAGGACTTTTGTTGATGGAGAGGCTAACGGGTTAACGAGTTAAGAGGGGTTACTGATTAGATGAGGGGTTTGCTGGTTCAGTGGAGCATTAGCTTCGACACGACCCAGCACTTTTGGGCGACTTTAGAGGCCTTACGACTTAACTCTTGACCGACTCAAATGGATGCGACATAGGCTCTGAGTCGCAGCCGAGTCAGGATAAGTCGTGAAAGACCAATGTCAACTCGCAGGATAAGTCGTGAAGGACTCATGACTTTGAGAACTTTTGGACTGTGACTCAATGACCTGAACAAAATTTGAAAACTTAGAGATGTTGATAGAAGTTGATTGTATTTCCAATTTGAGTTGCCAGGATAAACTGCTTGAACTTTGAACTGTTACTTGAACTTTGAACTGTTAAACTTTGTTGCATTCATTCACAGACCACTTTTGACTTGTAAGCTAACAATCTGTTTAATACATCATTTACAGAAAATCGAGACGAATATACTGCCACTGACTGCCCACGTCAAATGGCAGATTAGTTAACAACAGATAATCAACTTAAATAGATTGTGTGAACGAAGTGCTTTTTAAATCATCAAATTCAAGTAATGTATTAAAGCAACATTGAAATAGTCAACTGAAACTGCCCAGTTTGCACTAATACTATACCTGAACTTTAAATTAACAAGTCCTGAAATTTGGTAATCGATCAATTGTCGACTAGTTTAATTCCAGTTATATTTACTTGTTATTTTTGTTAGTTCTGCACAACACTTCACACTTTTAGAAAACGTGCACCTTCACATTTGAATATCCAGTTGCTTGTGTAGAATGACTTCTCAACAAGAAGAGATAACAGTCCAGACTGGAGAAGCTACTCTTATTCCGGCTCCCCTAGTTAATCCTCCAAAGAGAGCCCCTACCTCTTTATCATATAAAGTTTTTCGTCGGTTATGCACTCAGTTTGGCATTGCTGAAGCAGATGTCATTCTTCCTAAGAAAACTAACACTTCTGATGTGGCGCCTCCTGGCTTCGTAGCGGTTAGCCGGCAAATGTGCCTGAGCGGGGCCATTCCCCCTTTCAACAACTTTCTCCAGAATCTTCTTCATCGACTAGCCATCTCCCCATTCCAGCTACACCCTAATGGCTATGCCATTCTGATGGGGTTGTGTGCGCTATTTAGGAGAAACTTTGATCGACTTCCAAGCTTCGACGAGATTTGCTTCCTATGCTCCTTTACCAGGACTAAGGATCGCCCTTCTATCACTGTCGTGAGAAGCGCCCGAAATCGCAAATTGATTGTTGGCCTTCCCGACACTGCTCATGGGTTCTTAACTCAGTTCTTCTTTGTTCGCTGCCCCCCGGGGTTTTATGCTGTGTGGAGGGAAGGAAGTAAGATCATCTACCTTTACAGTTTCTATTCTCTGAGTTTTGCGAAGTCCGAATTGCCAAGTGTTAGCTTCGTTTTTTTTCTTCTTTTTTTTATTTCAGCGCTCCCCCCTCCTTCTAGAGATCCCAGCCACAAGCCAACTCTGGAGAGGCTCGTGGCTGTACCGGTTGAAGTGCGGGACATGAAATTTTTGTTGAACGACGAATTCCTTCACCAGACTTCTTCACCCTTCTCGCTCCACTCAGCCTCATGAAGTCCCTGATTCTCCAGCGGAGGCACCAGATGTCTCAACCCCTACTGAAAAGCTTATACCAAAGGAGCCCTCTACTGAAACTTCACTGGTGAAGTGCCCCACGCTTACCGATGTTGCGGGTCCATCCAGCAAATCGGCACTTGCCCTAGTTATTGAAGAGGAAGAAACTCTTCGTTGCTCTAAAGATGCGGCTGGTCTGGAAGCTGAAAAAGAAAGTCCCGTCGAACTTGGCGGTGATGATACTTTTGAGGGGCTAAGCGACCTGATCATAACTTCACAGGAACTTTTTAAAGATGATGTTCCTAAAGCTACTTCTCCTGTTATCGAGGCGACATCCACTTTTCAGCAAATTTTGACGCCTGCCACTCAAGTCACTACCACCCCTTTATTGAAGAGCGGTTTGTAGCCTGATGCGTGTAGTTTGCACACCACACACACATAGGATTTTCAGCACTTATTCGTACTTAACTTCTTTTTTCGAAGACTTTTAAGACTTGTCTTTTTTTAATTTCAGATTCTCCGATGGGATGCAGCGGCTCTTATTACGACGACTTTCAGCGCTACGGGGGGCGTAGTCAATATGACTATAGGCGCTACCTTCCCGTTTACAGAGAAACCGACGAAGAGAGAGCCGCTCGAAAGGCTCAGGAGAGGAGGGCTCAAGAAGAGCGTTATGAGAGGAGAGAAAGGGAGGAGCACCATGATTCTTCCCAAAGAGCTGACGACTCTCACAAAAGAAAGTCGCATGACGACCGGGGAAAAAGTCATATATTTGAGGACCCAAGCAAGCGTGGCAGACACGGTGAAAAGCATGCATCTACAACTCCTGAAAAGGCCACTGCCCCCATCTCACTTGACATCCCTTCCGGCTCTCCTGCTTTCGGAAAGACAGACATTCAGACAATAGTCAACAGGCCTAAATTCCAAATTGGACCAGGCCTGGCTACTCTGCAAAGCCGGTTCCCGCACTGGTGCCTAAAGGGAGTGCAGTTCGATCTTGACTTGGTTCCTATTGACAAACAAGCAATGCTGCAAAATCTTGATGCTGTTAGAATTGATATCGAGTGGATGTCAGGGTGGCAAAAGCTTGTTGATGAGCTTCAGAGGGTCAACCGCGTTAACATAGAGGCCATGCTGACCATGGAAAATGATAAGGCCGAGTGGCAGAATAATTTAAGCCAGCATGATACCGAGATGAGGAACAACGCTGATTACAACGAGAAGCTTGAAGCAGAAGTTGAAAAACTTAAACAAGAGCTTGCTACTTCTTCTACCTCATATACTCAAAAAGAAGAAGTACTACAAAAGCAAGTTCGCGATGCTCACGCTGCTCAGCGACATGCCGAGGCACAACTTGAGGCTGAGCAGAAAACAACGGGAAGGTATCGTGCTGACGTTGCAGAGTTACGAGAGAAGGTCAACTCCCAGGATTTGGAGATTATGAGGCTGAAAGCCCAATTGTTAAAGACCGAGAAGGAACGTGACGAAGCTATCGCTGGAAGGCAGGCTGCCGAACAGCCGCATGAGGCAACTAAAGCCAACATGAACTCCACTTTATTTGACTTCTACGTGCATAGCGTTATGGGGCGCGGGAGCCTTTCATTCTTAGGACCGAAGTATGAGATTACCCTGGCCGAGGTTTGGGAGTCAATTCTTGACATGCTTGGAGGTGCAGGTGCCAGCTATGCTGAAGCATCTCTTGCAGAACACTTTCTAGATAATGACGTCGTAGCTGCTCTAGCCCGGGGAAAAGAGCAGCTTGCCAAAGCACGAGCTGAGGCAGGGGAGCAGGACTTTGCGAAAGAAGCACCACTAACTGCACCCGTCCCTCCTTCGGTTTCGGCCGATGTTGGCATCACAGGCTCTGGTTCTCATTCTCCATCCCCTGTTAAAGTTACAACTGAGATCACAAGCACGCAGGGTGGAGATGAAGGCGAAGAGAGCGCCGAAGCACAAGCTTATGAGGTTGATATTAGGAAGCCGACTTCTCCAGGTAACTCTACTGTTAATCATGCCTAAGTGGACTGTTTGTTTGCTCCTCATGAGTTTGACGAACTTTTTGATTATTTCTTAAATCTCAATGAGCCACTATCTCCTTTCTTCACAGGAGATACTAATATTTTTGGCTTTTCTTCTTCTGTAGCAAAAACGCCAAGTGCCACACAAACTTCTCCTCCTCCAGCTGTCCCTCCTCCATTCCCTCAAATCACTCCTATATCCTAACCAGGATCACAGGAAGAATTAATAGGAGCCCTTCAAGGCTTGGATGATCCAATCGCTTCGCAGGAGCAGAAGGACGAAGGACTTGAAGGAGGCGACAAATCCCCGGAGCGTACTATTTCTGATGACGTAAAACTGGCTGCTCTTGTTACCCCGAGAAGTGAGTCTTCTTCAAGGAGGAGGAGGAAGCGTACCACTTCCAAGAAGAAAAGGAAAAGCATTCTTGTTTCTGAAGAGGAAGCTAAGGTTGATCCGGCAGTAACCCTCTCTCCTTCATCCCCGACTCTCCCAAGCCGTCCTGAAAAGCTGCCTATTAGGTCAGGTGAAGGCTCTAAAGGTGGTGGCAAGAAGAATTAACGGGCCCTGCTTCCCTTTATTTTTACTTTTTGCTTTTTGTATGTACTGACCGGAGATTGTGCGGGTACCGGCCTCCACTTTTCTTTTTCTTTTTATTTTGAAACCTATACCTGTACAAAATTTTGACAGTATTGAATAAAATAATCCTTTTTGTTTGTACAAACTTATGTCTGTATTTGAGAATGCATTTACTATTCGTTTTTGTACAAGTTCTTTATATGATATTGCAGTGAGCTTGTGGTATGTTGTTCGAGCGTAATTCTTACCAATGTAGCTATACCATGTTGCCCCTATACCATAAGCTCGTTGCAATATTTTCAACTTTGAGGGGACTTGTACTCTTATTTTCTGGAGAATAATTATTCCATATTTGGAGGAATATCATTCTGCTCAAAATAGAGTACAGCTCGTTTCATATGAGTTTTCACGCTCCACCCTTGGGAGATATCACTTTTTCTTTTGCATATATACATTTTTACAAAGCGAATTCTCTTATGTGGTAGAGCGGGCCTTCGAAGGGCACTTTAACTTTTTTTTTGAGGAAGAGTATTTTCAAGAATAGGTGAACCAATCTTCATTTGAAAGCTAAAATGTGCCTTTAAAGAGGGCTTCCCTTTTTTTTATTGCGCCTCGGTGGAGGGCTTTTTGATCTTTGTTTTGCATTTCTGATGAAATGCTTCTTTGAAAAGTTGTACCTCAGAGGAGGGCTTTTTCACGTTTCAAAACTTGGAAGTTTTATTTCAATCTCGGTGAAATGTGTGCCTCCGAAGAGTTGTGCCTCCGAAGAGGGCTTTCCACGTTTCAACACTCGAAAGTTTTATTTCAATCTCGGTGAAACGTGTGCCTTCGAAGAGGTCTTTTTGTTTGATTGTGCCTCTGGGAAGAGGTCTTTTTTTTGATTGTGCCTCTGGGAAGAGGTCTTTTTGTTTCTGCCTCTTGGGAGAGGCTTTTATTTTTTCCCTGTTCGCTGGGAAGCGGGCCTCCAAAGAGGGCTTTTCACATTTCGACTCATGTGAAGTTTTATTTTAGATCACGGTGAAATGTGTGCCTCTGAGTAGGGCTTGTGCCTGAAAGTTTGGAGTTTCTTTCTCTTAGTTGGATGGATTCACGGGAGTGTATCACCGATCAGTCCACAACTTTATGTCGAGAAAGAACTCTCTTTTTCTGGCGAGGCCCGCTCGAGGTCTTTTAGCATTTCAACTGTGGTGAAATGGGCCTCCGAAGAGGGCTTTTCACATTTCAACACTTGGAAGTTTTATTTCAATCTCGGTGAAACGTGTGCCTCTAAGTGGGGCTTTTGCCTGGAAGTTTGGAGTTTCTTCCTCTTACTTGGATGGATTCACGGGAGTGTATCACCGATCAGTCCACAACTTCATGTTGAGAAAGAACTCTCTTTTTCTGGTGAGTCCCGTTCGAGGTCTTTATCCTCCGAAGAGTTGTGCCTTTGAAGAGGGCATGTGCCTACGAAGAGGTCTTTTGCTATTTGGTGCTTGCTCGCCCATGTCTCTTTGCCATCTATTCATGTCGGCGATCCCCATTATCTTTTTCAAATATCATCCCTTTTTAGTTGCCTACAGTTTTCCTTATCCAAAGAAATATACTTCATAATTAAGCGAGTTGGTGGTGGTAGACACAGGCTATTTAACTGGATGCTCGTTTGTACAAACATTTGCAGTTAGTTAGAAATAGTCCACTTCCATCCACATCGCTAACTTTTGTTCGAACCACTTCAATCGTAGGATTTGAGTATGGAAATTTTGAATGGTTTAGCGCTTCCTTGCTGGGTGATGTCTGAGATCGCTTGGTATTGCGATGGGTAAGCTTTGTTTTTATGGCCTGCATTATTAAATTGACATTTTAGTAACACAATTAACGTATTTTATATGTCGAAATAAAACAAAGCAGTTTATAGTAGTAGAGAACACAAGATTTATAGTGGTTCGGCCAAAAGCTGGGCCTACATCCACTTTATAGCTTTTCATTATATACTTGCTTTACAATTGCTTTCAATACAAGAATCATATATTCGTAATTCTTTTACGACATTTCAGCAAAGCTTTTAAGTAAAATATGGACGCAAATGATTGCTGTTCCAAGCTCTTGGAATTGGTTCTCCTTCGACAGTTGTGAGTTTGAATGTGCCATCAAGAAGTTTCATGCCTATGACATATGGCCCCTCCCAGTTTGGCCCAAACACACCTGTGGCTGTCATAATTCTCTTCAGGACTAGGTCCCCAACTTCAAAGCTGCGTTGACGAACTTTGGAATTGAAGTGCCTGACTATCGTTTGTTGATGAGCTGCAATTCTGAGCTTAGCCTCTTCTCTTCTTTCGTCAAGGAGGTCAAGCGCTTCCAGTTGAAATTTTTCATTCTCAGCTTGATCAAAATGTATCCTTCTGTGTGAGGGGACTTCAGTTTCCACTGGAATCATCGCTTCTGATCCGTATGCCAATGAAAATGAAGTATGCCCAGTCGCAGTTTTGTGGGTAGTTCTATATGCCCATAGTGCAAGCGGTAACTTATCGACCCAACCACCTTTTGCTTTTTCCAGCTGCTTTTTGATGGTTGGTTTGATGATTTTGTTTACTGCTTCCACTTGCCCGTTTGCCTACGGATGAGCCATTGCTGAGAAGCTTTTTCGGATCTTGAATCGTTTGAAGAAATCTTGGAACTCCTCACTTTCAAACTGGGTACCATTGTCTGTGATTATCTTCTGAGGCACACCATACCTGCAAATGATATTTTTAGTCACAAAACTTATCATTTTCTTAGAGGTAATAGTAGCCAATGGTTCGGCTTCAGCCCATTTAGTGAAATAATCAACAACAACGACAGCATATTTAATCCCCGATTTGGCGGTCGGCAAAGGCCCAATGAGATCTATTCCCCAGATTGCAAACGGCCATGGACTGACCATTTGTGTTAGCTCAGTGGAAGGTGCTCTAGGAATTTTGGCAAATCATTGGCATTTATCACACTTTCGGGAATAGTTAGCAGCATCATGATTAATTTCTGGCCAAAAGTATCCATAACGGAGGATTTTCTTTGCTAAAGTTTGACCACCTGTATGATCCCCACATTCCCCTCCGTGTACTTCAGTCAGAATTGTCTTAGCTTCTTCCTTTGTCACGCATCGGAGTAATGGCATTGAAAATCCTCGTCTGTACAAACGACCATCTTGAACTATATATCTGGAGGCTTTCCTTAACAGCTTCTTTCGTTCTTTCGAACTTTCTGGAAAAGAACCATTGAGCAAATATTCAAATATCGGAGTCATCCATGATTCTTGCTCTTGGGATACATTCATAATCCAATCAACATCCATTTCATCTGTGCTTGGAGCTGATAAGACTTCGACGGAAACTAATCCCAATAGTTGAGCTTCACCAGTACTTGAATACTTTGCGAGAAAATCCGCCTTCATGTTCTCTTCTCGGGGTATATGGTTTATCGAATAACGGTCAAAATCTTGAAGAAGCTCCCAGGATTTTGATAAATAGGCGGGTAGATTCCCTCCTTTAGCTTGAAATTCCTTCTTGACTTGGCAGACAATAAGCTGAGAATCACTGAAGATCTGCAATGCCTTGATGTTTAATTCTTTAGCGATCCTTAAACTAGCGATGAGAGCTTCATATTCTGCTTCATTATTTGTTGAAGGAAATTCTAGTCTCAGTGCATAACATAGCGATCGCCTTTCTGGGGTTTCAAGGACAACCCCTGCTCCGGAACAGTAATCATTCCTTGCGCCATCGACATACAATTTCCATTGGATTGGGACGTTATCAGTGGCTTCTTCCTCACTATCACCTTTATCCGTGCATTCTGCGATGAAATCTGATAAAGCTTGTCGATTGATTGCTTTCCGGGGGTGATAAGTGATGTCATATTGGCTGAGTTCAATATTCCATTTCAAAAGACGGCCTGAAGTCTCAGGACGGAATAGGACTTGCTTTAGAGGTTGATCAGTGAGGACTTTGATGGGATGGGCTTGGAAATACGGCCTCAATTTTCTTGACGCGATCAACAAACAATAGGCGAGCTTTTCCAACCTTGAATAGTTCATTTCCGCCCCAGTGAATCTTTTGCTGATATTATAGACTGGGCATTGAATCCTTGCGTCTTCCCGTACCAACACTGCACTGAGAGCATGAGATGAAATTGCCAAATATATGAAGAGATCTTCACCAATGTCAGGCTTTGAAAGTATCGGAGGCACCTCCATATGACGAACCAATTCATCAAATGCTTTCTGACATTCAAGAGTCCACTCAAAGTTTTTTCTTCCTTTCTTAAGAGCATCAAAGAATGGAATGCATTTGTCAGTAGCTTTTGAAATGAACCAACTCAAGGCAGCAACCTTTCCATTGAGACTTTGCAACTCCTTCTTCGTTCTAGGAGCTTTGACCTCTCTCAAGCAATAATCTGGGTAGGATTAGCTTCAATGCCCCTAGCGCTCACAATGAAACCCAAAAACTTTCCGGACTCCACTCCAAATGAACATTTCAAGGGATTAAGCTTCATTCTGTACTTTCGGATTACTGCGAACATCTCTGGCAAGTGATCCATGTGGTCCACTGCTTTCTTAGACTTCACTAGCATATCATCAAAATAAACTTCCATTGTCTTGCCAATCTGCGGTTTAAACATGGCATTAACAAGCCTTTGGTAAGTTGCCCCTGCATTCTTGAGACCGAAAGGCATGACCTTGTAGCAGTAGAGTCCAACATCTGTGATGAAGCTTGTGTCCTCTTGATCTGGCTCATGCATCATAATCTGGTTATATCCAGAGTATGCATCCATAAAAGTTAACAATTCATGCCCTGCCATTCCATCCACCAACTGATCAATCCTGGGCAGCGGGAAATAGTCTTTGGGGCAAGCTTTGTTCAGGTCTGAAAAGTCAATGCATACTCTCCATTTTCCGCCAGCTTTTTTAACCAGCATCGGATTTGATACCCAATTTGGATAGGTAGATTCTCTAATGAAACCGTTCTCCACGAGCCGATCCACTTCTTCCTTCAACGCTGCCGTCTTCTCAGGACCCTGCGTTCTTCTTTTCTGTTTCACAGGTGTAAACTTTGGATCAATGTTCAGAGTGTGTACTGCAATCTCTGGGGATATTCCACACATGTCAGCATGAGTCCAAGCGAATACATCCAAATTTGCCTTCAAAAATGAAATCAGAACATTCTGAACCGTCGTGTTGAGTTGTGAACCCACATTCAGCACTTTGTTTGGGTCCTTTGGGTCAACGGGTACCGGCACTGTCACCTCTACCGGTGCTACCCTATTCTCCCCTGCACTGGCTTTCCTTGGATCCATCTCTCTTCGTGCGCCGCTACATTCACCAGTGCAGGGTCTACCCTGTAATTGCTACAAGGTTGGTTCTTTGATGCGGACTGGAGCCGCCGCACCTTTTCCCGTTTCTCTTTTCCTTGATTCACGCAACTACGTAAGATAACATTCTCGCCCCGCATCTTGGTCTCCTTTAATCACACCAATTCCATTATCTGTGGGGAATTTTATAGTCTGACACCATGGGGCAAGAACAGCTTTGAATGCAGCAAGAGTTAGTCGGCCTAAAAAGGCATTGTAGGCTGAGAATTCTTCAACAATTATAAAGGTTTGCTTTTGAGCCACCTTCCTCAGCCCTTTTCCAAGTTCCACAAACAAATATATGGTCCCAATCGGCTGTTTGGGTTCCCCAGCAAACCCAACAATCTTAAATGATGAAGCTTGAACGTCAGCCATTGGAATTTTCATTTGATCAAAGGTCTTCTTGAAGAGAATGTTGCATGAAGCTCCACAATCAACTAGAACTCTTCTCACAGTAGCCGGCCCAATACCAGCGGATATGACCAAAGGATCTATGGTAGGAGCCTCGATACCCGAAGAATCTCTGGCACTGAACACAATATCATCTGCGGAAGTCTTTTGTTGCTTTAAAGGCGCATCATTTTCTAAAACAAAAACATTCTCTTCAGCCGGTACGTGCCTCAAGGCCCGGGCATACCTTTCCATCTCGCCCTAGCTTTTGCCTGCTGGGTGAGGCCCTCCAGTTATTATATTGGTGACAGGTCTTTCCGATTCATGCTCTACGGCCTTCTCACTTGAGCCAGGACGGTGAGTAGGAACTTGTTGTCCTTGAGTCGACGAGGCTGGGGCATTTTTATTCCTTTCCACATACTTTTGGAGCTTGTTCTCTTTCTAAAGTTGTTCAATTACCACTTTCAACTGATGACATTCGTTGGTGTCATGGCCGGGTTGGTTGTGGAACCGGCAGAACCTTCCACTTTTTTCCATCTTATTTCCCACTCTCATTTTAGGCGGTGTCGGATAACTGACATCATCCTTGGTTGCAAAGAAGATGTTCTCAGGGGTATCGGTCAAGGGCGTGAAATTGAAAGGACGGCCTTTCTTAGCATCTCCGTGTTTCTTTCCACCATCATTTCCCCTTTTCTGAGTGTTAGGTTCTTTCTTGTTCGAAGCAGCACCATTGTTCCCGGCTTCCACTGATACCACCTTAGCCGGTGTTTGGAGGCTCTCCAAGCGCATGAATTCATCCGCTTTCTTGTAGAATTTGTCGAGCGAGTTTGGTTCTTTCATTTTCAACCATTTCCCAAATTCACTCGATTTGTCAATCGCCCTCATCAAGTATGTTAGGACCATGCGTGGCTCAGCATTATCTACCTCAGCCAATGCTATGTTAAAACGATTCAAAAATGATCTGATGGATTCTCCTGGATTTTGTTCTAGACTTGACAACGACATTATATCCTTTGCTTTTGAAGCATACAATCGAAATTGCTCCTTGAATTTCCTGGTCAAGTCGGAGAACTGATCAATGGACCTGACCGGCAGCTTTGTAAACCACAATAGAGCCACACCTTCCAGATATACCGGGAAATATCGACATTGATTTCATCAGACGCTCTGGCACCCGTCATATGCCAGTCGTACTTTTGCAGAAACTCGTTAGGATCACTCGTCCCCTTGTAAGCCGGAATAATAGGGGGAACAAATTTCCTTGGGAACTCTGCCTTCAAGATCCTTTCAATAAATGGAGTTTTGCTTGGAGCAAAACCCCACTCTTTCTCATCTTCGTCTCTTCGCATATTTTCCTTCATGATTTGACGAACCATACCCGAAAAATACTCCTCATCATTTAGAGGCTCTGGAGGGCAAACAACAGCCACTCTCTCTGAATTCTGTCTTGACAACCGTTCACGGAGGGTCGGCTGCGGCCCTGACCCTCCAGCTTGGGGAGGTGTCCTTTCCACAGGGTCTGCGGCTCTTTGAGAAATGTTCCCTTCAACATCCTGAACTCCCACAGTAGGATTTCCATCATTATTAACCGGTTGACGGTTTGCCCCAAGTAGATCATTCAACCTACTTAAGATCAGGGCGTTCTGGTCATTTTGGGCTTCCAACTGTGCATTCTGTGCATTCAATTGTTGATTCAACCCCAAAACTACGGCGTCCAATTCTGCTCGCGTAACTCCAACAGTTGGAGCTGCTTGACTTGAAGGAGGAGAGTTAGTAGTATTCTCTTGAACATTGTCGGATCTTACAGAACTTCGTTTTCTCCCAGGAGCCATTATTTCCAATAAACTTCTGGTTTTAAAAGAAATCCTTTCAACAAACCTTTGCGGAGCAATGGTGGAAGTATCTTGAGTTGGGTTCTCAGTGAAAGCACCAAAAATGTTAACGCTTAAAATCGAACGCTAACACTCCGGTGTGTGAAGTGTGAATGTGAAAGCACCACCCGATGGTTCGGGAATAAAATATCAGCTAAAATAACAGAAAACACAGCAAGAAACAGCGATTTTATAGTGTTTCGGCTTAAGGAGTAACCTACGTCCACTTTAAGTTTCTTTATTACTGATCTTGTTACAAAACGTTACAATGCTCTTCAAGTACAAATCTCTTTAGTTACAAAACACTTTTAGCAAGTAGCCTAAGCTTCGATGTAGATGAAAGTCTTCAAATCCATGTCGGATGTGTGAAAGTCTTTCAAAGTAGCTTGTAGTGTTCTTTGAAACTTCAAGTGTAAAGTTGGTTTAGAAACTGGCAGAGTATCGGCGCTTGAAGAGATTGTCCAAAAGTCCCCTTCATGCTTGAGGTAGGTTGATATTTATAGGGAAATTTCCCCCTTGGGTCGTAAGTCGTGATCGACTTATGGTACGTCGTGGCCGACTTATTTCGCCAAGCCCCATGGTTTCACAAAGGTTCGCTTGTATAAGTCCTAAGTCGCCCACGAGTCAACATCCTCTTGTATAAGTAACGCGGCATCGGACTTTTACTTAGTAGCTTTAGGTCGTGGACGACTCAAGCTAGGTTGTGAGTCGTAGCTTAACTGGTAAGCTTGTTTATTTCGGATAATAACCCAAGTCCTAAATCGTGTACGAGTTAAGGGGCCATCGTGTTAAGTAAGGAGCAGCGCTTCATTCGGAAGTGTTTCAATTGTTTTGTTTTGTTTTAAGTATTCATTGGATATGTCGATCTATTTGGTATGATTATTGTCGACGTATTTAACGGATAGTTAAAGCAAGGCTATAGATGGTCGCTCCTATCTTATTCTCCGTATTAGTAGAAGGTATTATCTATTAATACTCTTTGCTAATGTGGGTATAGAGGTGGGGCATCACAAGCTTGGTATCAAAGCCAAAAGATGTAATGACAACCACCAAAAACCAACTCGAATCGACAAAATTTGGAAAACCAATCAAAATGAGCAAAAATAAGCAAAACAACAAAATAGGAGCAGGTCGGTCGACCGGACCCCCTGGGTCGGTTGACCGGGCCAGAAACAGAGAAGTGCTCCGGGCATCGGGTCGGTCGACCGGACCTCTGGGTTGGTCGGCCGGAGTCAAAATTCCTGCACTTCCAGAACAGAAGCAGGGAAGTGCCCAGGTAGCAGGTCGGTCGACCGGATCTTGAGTTCGGTCGGCCGAACCTGATTATTTGCACTTCCTGCCCTATTTTCAATGAATGTCAATCCTTTTCAAATCCAAAGCAATGGCACATGCATACTTGTTAGGAATTAATACCCAACTTCAATGATATCAAGAGAAGTAGATGTGAGTTCAAAACTCACATTTTTCCAAAAACGAAGAAGATGAAGCTCAATAACAAGGAGAAGACCAACCAAACTCTACTTCAACCCAATAAGCTTTAATTTAAGATCAAAACAAGTATTTCCTAAGTTAAGTTTAGGAAATTTTCTGAAATTGAAGAAGAAAGAGTTAGAGAAGATGAAGAGAAGGCTTACCAATGTCTTCTCTTTGATTTTGGAGCAAGAATTTGGTGTTTGCAAATGGAACTAGGGGTTGCAATTTCTATTTCCTCTTCCCTTCCACCATTTTCAGTTTTAGCTTAAGAAATGAAAATTAAATGAAGATGAATGAAGAGAAGGGGCTGAGTTAGAGTATTAGTTAAGCTAGTGGGCTGAACCCAAACCCACAAACCCAATAGAAAAAGGGTCAAAATTTCACAAACTCCAAACATATCAAAGATAGCAAACGCCATTTTGGAACCAATGGAGGTAGTTTCGAGTTCCAATTCGGCCGTTTGCAAAAAGTAACATTTCGGACCCAAAAATCCGACTAACGACGTTATATTTAAATAAAACATTTAAATAAAACATTAAAATATAAAATCGTTAAATATGCGGGTTGTTACAGATAGAGAGTTATCTTTTTAGAACGAAGTGGATATCTATTCCGTATTTGCCTTACCAAATCAGAATATCAACAATAATTATGAGAATGAACTCATTCAATATTACACAAGATATTTGGTTCCACTAATCTACGAATATGCAAGGGCACTGATTAGTTCGAAGGGATAACTAATCGTTCATAGAATATATCGGATCCCAGAGAATAAATAGATGGATTTAATCTTCCACAATTTCTCAAACACTAGATATGGATTCCAACATAGGTTGGAACACCCCAAAGTATATACCAACTTGTCCCTCTTCGGACTTCAGTCTACACAAGAATTTAAGATAGAATTCCAAATTTGATTTTAACCGATATCGTTTTACTGATTCAATTTAAATTTAGCCTTATATTTGTTTACCAATTTATTTAATTTCAATTTTCAATTTATTAAAAAATTTCAATGTCAAATTCATCAAAGTTAAATGGGAAAACTGATAAGAAACCGATGAAGATACAAAGTGAGGACTTTCTACAACGATACGTAGGGCCACCATCACACCGAAACTTCTTTCCGGAGCTATCACGAAGTCATCAAAGAATTTGGAATCGAATCAAAGGTGATTGATAGTGTAACGACCCGAAATTTTCTAACCCCAAAATTCCAGATAGTTATGAAAAAGAAGAAAGGGATAGAGAAAGAAGAAGAAGAAGAATAGAAATAACATCTCACATTCGCAGCGGATAAAATATAATAATAAATAACATCAGTCTACAAAAGGATACTATATTTGTCGATTACCTTTAATATATTTCAGAGTTTCACATTATACACAGTCACTGAACATTTACAATTATCACAGAATTACAATAATATAATTGCAGCGGAATTATTCTACGCGTTCTTGCCATCCAGCTCGCCTTCTAAGCTCCCGCACGTTCCTACCTGAAAATCTGTAATACTCGGTCTGACCCGAGCATTACACCAAAGTAACACCCGGGTCGGGCTGGAAACCAGCGTGAGTAAACTCAACTAACATGGAATACCAAAGCAATCAACTTATATAATCCGGGGTAACTTATATCAATTAACCAATTCACAATTTGCTATAGACAATGCTTATTTCATATATAAATTTCTAAGTATCAAACTTTGATAAAATAATCCAACTCACTTAAATCAATTCATTCCATCCTATTGATTTAAGAAATCAATTTTTTTTAAAAAGTCGAAGAGGTTTCTGGTATTTCCCGATACCCGACCCCGGTCTCTTCGAAATTCATGTTGTCCTATCTCAAGTTATTCAATTGCAATAAACAACATTCATATCAGAGATATCAACATATTCAAGCATTCAATACCATTCAATCACCCATAACCAAAGCTTAGTCACATAAAAATCAATTCAATTGATTCAAATTGAATTTCAAACCTCAATCACTTAGATTCCTTCATTAATTAATTCTAAATCAATTAATTAATCAACTCTTCCATATTCATTCATGTTAAGTAACAGCCCTGGATTTATTACCTTCCAATTCCAATCGATTGATTCTCTTTAATTAATTTCACGATATTAGGTACTCTTACCAAATCAATGAGTAATCTTTAATTACTTCCCAAATTAATTTACTATAATCAATTACGTAAATTCTTAAGTACTTATATTAACTGACTTCTCATAAGTCACTTATTATGAATTAATTCATCTCAATTAATCAAATCTTTAATTACTTCTTAATTATATTAATTAATGATTTCCAATTATAATTTACTTTAATTCGATCACAATATTAATCATTCTCGATCACCCTCAACCTGTACTTAACTATCTTCTTATTTATTTCATTAATAAATTTATTACTCCGTAATTTGTTATTTCAATTAATCTCTTATTTAATTACACAAAGGAAATCTATTTTGTTGGTTACATTAAGTAAGTAATTATTGAACCACTCAATGATTATTCTAAATCAAATTTCACTTTATTTATTAACTTAAACCTCATTTATTAATCTAAACCCTGAATTACTAAATTAATCATCCCAAATCATGAATTAACTGAATTAATTAATCATCCATTTAATCACCCTTATATTTCTTCCAAAAAAATCCAACTTATATATATTTCGATAATTTAGGGTACCGAAATATTCAAGCAAACCATAGCATTCAACATTCCAATTTCCCAAAAATATTCATCCCAGAATATCAACCATTCCATTATATACTATATACCACTATATAATATAGCACATCACTTCAAGTCAACCATTCAACCAAGCACTTAAATTTAACTACTTAAATTTAAGTATAAAAAATCCAAAAGCGTGAGGTTTACTCACCTTTGATTTTATTCGCAATCCATTCCCAAATCCAGCTTGTTTCTTCTCAAGTTTTGACCTTGTATAAATATTATATGATTTCATTAATATTCGAAATAAATCAAACAATCAAATTTCCATTTATTAATTTAATTAACTAGGAAATTTGAGTTTAAACTAATAAATTTGATTTTTAAACAAATTTTCTTCTTTGTAAATTATTTCTAGCAATTAAAATAAATTAAATGAAAATTCTTCCGAACCCATATAAATGTCCTAAATTAAAACAGAATTGCCTCCTATTTATCTTATTTTTCAGTTGTTTATCTAAAACAACCTTATCTTACTATTTAAACCTGTCTATATACATATATATTTTTCCTTTCTCGTATATGTATGTTTGAATTGAAGAGTCTGTAAATATAGAAACTTACTAAAATTGATTTTTCTTCTGCATATAAATATTCACATATGTAAATTTAAGAAAAATAAAATAATACCTCACTGCCTCCTAACTCGAACGTGCCACGAATGGCCAGCGCAGTCGCCACTTCCCTCGAACACGCGATAGAAACCCTAGTTTCCACATGACTGCCTTTACGCGAACTGTCGCTGCCTTCACACGGTCGTGAACCTCCCCAATGTCGATCGAGCGCTTCGGCAAGAGTGCCTCGAGATTGCGAGCGTCACTGCCTCGAGTTCGAGTTCGAGCTGCTTGCGATGTCGATCGCGACTCGGCCTCACCGAGAATCCCCCAAATCGAACCCCTTCCCTCCGATGATCACCTCGCCCTTGCGTTCGCACGCGAGCCCTCTTTTTTTTAACCTAGGGAACGATCGGCCTTTTTTTATACAAATTCGATTTTCTTCTTGAAGGAAGAGGGGGACGGGAAATGAATATAAGATGGTGGAAGGCTTCCTGAGCACGACGTAGTCCACGAAGATATCTTGTTGATTTTACTTTAAATATAATTATATTATAAAATTTCAAAGCATCTCGTTAATTGCCAATTAAAATGTTAAATTCCTCTTAAGAGATGCCGCTAGGCAATTATAAGGTTCTACCCGTATTCCGAACACAATGGAACATGTTTCAGAAGCTAATTTAATCATATGCGTGAGTTACAAAAGAAAACGATAAATTTTAAATTGAATTGATTAAATATTTCTAAGCGTTTTGAGCTGCCAGGGTCAAACGACAACTCCGATTGCTACGAAAATTGAAATCCGATAATAACTAACTATTACGGATCCAATGGAACTAATTTCGTAAAATTCTGAGAGTGTGCCTCGGAAGGCTATTTTCAAGTTCCAATTTAAACGATATATTATTAAAATTGAACAAATTACCTTTAAATTAAATTTCAATCATTCTATTATCTTCAGTATCCTCATTATAGATTTTACAAACCTTCAAATTATTTTAAACAGGCTTAGAATCTCAAATTCAACAATCTACCCAATTTCAATTATATAATTCAATACTGTACTTATCTAATAAATATTAATATTCGTAATTCAAGCTAAAATTAACCTTTCAAATGTTAAAATCAACTTGTTATCCCATTTTAAATCGTTAAAATTTCCGGTTCGTCACATTCCTTCCCCCTTAAAAGAATTTCGTCCCCGAAATTACTAGTTAGGAAGAATGGACCAATACCCGTTTACTTTTCCCCAAAACCCACACTTCAACAGTCTTACCCACTATCCTTTATTAAAGACCCACTATCACCTTAACCAACTTCCTACAACCTTCTATGGTTTCAAACAACACCCCTCACTCAATCGTCTAAATTTCAATTTAAAACCAAATTTTGAATTATCAAAATTTTCTCAAAATTTTTCTAACTCTCTAAATTTTCGAAATTTTTTGCCAGCGTCTCCTTTGCGCGGCTAGCTCGGTACAACTACAAAAGGCCTCTACGGCTCCCAAATATCAAAAAGAAAACAGAAAGCCAAGTGGCTAGATCAAAACCCAATCCAATTCAAACAGAAATTAAAATACATACCTTTTTGTCAGGCAATTCACATGTATCTTTTGGAATCAGATCCAATTTTTCTTTTCCTTTTTTTAATACCTGCATATCTTATTTGACAATAATATCCAATCGTAACCCTTCCAAATCATTGTATACATTTCCCTACATAAGTTTCATATCTGTTTCAAAATTAGTTTTCCCATTCCATATCAATTCAATTTGTCTTCACTTCTGAATATTTAATTTTATTTTTCATTTATAACTGATTCATATTAGTTTTATCTACTGATTTACTTTAAATTTTCAATTTGAAATCATTTTGTTAACAAAAATTTTCCCAAAAATTTTCAAAAATTTTCTAACTCCTAATATTTTCAGAAAATTTTGACAGAGTCCCCTTTGTACGGAGGAGCTTTTGCAATTTGACAAGAGATATAAATATATATACATCGGCCCACCGGTCGGAAAAAGCAAAAACAGTTCATATTTCCTATTTTTATTGCGTAGGCGTACCTTATTTAGCATTTAAGCAAGCATCGTATTAATTTTAGCAAATAGCGCAACCCAAATCCAGCCAAACGGCTTCCCGGTACCTGTACTTACTGAACTTAAACATATAAGCACTGTATAAATGAAGTTTATAACATTTCTCTTACATAAACAACTGTACACTTCGATTCTAAAAGAAATGCATTCAAAATAACTTCCACAAGCAATTTATATGTTTTCAAACTAATTCAATTGCTTTCAACCAATTTACATACCATTTCATTCAATTTCAATGGTTTGGAACTCAATTTCTTACATTCCATTGATTTTCAATCCAAACAAGCTCATCTTCACTTCAAATGATTCAGAATCAATTTTATTTAATCTCTATCAACTCATAGTATTTTAATTACTTTTATTTACGCCAGACGACAATTATTGTTAGATTATAACTATTTTAAATTAATTTCAACTCATTCTGCATTTAACTCCATTTCTTTTCTAAATTATTTACGAACCATTCATTGCAATTCATTTCATTTCCGCAATTGTTTCATTCAAAACAATTTATTAAACTTGGCACATCCAATACTTATAAATTCATAACCATTTTCCAAATTAATTCAATCCAAGTTTTTTTATTGAATGGGCTTTCACTCTTATTCGAAGCCAAGCTTCCATAAATTTTAAACTCAAGTGAATTTACTTAATTTATTCCAACATCAAACTTAAGTCTACTTCTATTTGATTCTCATTTAATCAACTTCCATTAAATTCAGTAAGCCCATCCATTTTAATTTTAATTTTTAGTTTGCTTACTTAATTCGTTACTGAATTTATTTTATTAATACAAGGCTATTCCCAATTTATTTCTATTCACTTGGATTCTGTTTTGTTGCAATTCAAACCATTTCTATTATAAATCACTTTCATTTCATTCGACAACATTTCTCGTATATCCAATTTACTTGCAACTTCCATTAAAAATTATTCAAGCACCTTTGAATTTTATTTGTAATTCAAACCACTACATTTTTTTTCCAATCCAACTCTATTTTATTTTTTTATTTTACAACATCCCCTCTTATTTATTTATTATCAAATCTAACTTTAATTCTATTTACAATTCTAATTCATTTCCAAATTCCATTATTCATTTACAATCCATTTATTTACCAAGGTTAAATTTTATTAACATACTTTATCAAATAATTATTTATTAGCTTACTTCCAACTTTTATTACAAAGAAAATTACTTCATTAAATTTTTCCTGAGTTCAAATTTATTTTTTTATAATTCCAGTTTGGAGTTTCCCTTTTATTTTCCCAAATCCCAACTCTTTCATTTTAAAATTTTAGAAATGCCTTTAAAATCTCATAATATTATTAAAATAGCTTTTATAAAATATTTCTTATAACTCGATGTCTCAACCAGTCCATCCATGTTCTCACAGAAATTCTGTCATACGTTGATCAGGCGTAGGACTGAAAATCTATAAGTACTTGGTAAACCCGTTTTCAACACCCAGTGAAAATACTTGGAAAATAAATTTATTGAAAATATAGAAAACAATTTTTGAAAATAGAGGAAATATCTTTGGTGAGAATGCTCTGAAAATCATCACCCCCATCCATGGCCACAGTTACATTCCAGGGTTACGTTTCCGTTGTAGCAAAAGTCCATGTAACTGCAGGCTCTCCGCGGCCTCTTAATTACGCCATGGATCCCACACAACAAATCACAGTTACATCCAGGGTTACGTTGCCGTCACAGCAAAAGTCCATGTAACTGCAGGCGCTTCGCGGCCTCTGATTTTCTCTATCGAAATGAAACTTCTCCACTTCTACATAGGTCGCAGCCTGCCGATATAAAATCAAACGCACACCATTGCTCTCAGCGGCACACACGACTTCCGCTATGTTATACCATAGGTCGCAGTCTACCGATATAAAATCAAACGCAGACTGTTGGCTCTCAGCGGCACACACGACTCCCACTATGGTATACCCTACTCGTAATCCTCAGGAACTAGTTTTGTCCGGACTCCTCACAGGATCAACTTTAGAACCCCCTTGGGCTGAAGGCAGCACCACCCGGTGGCACTCCTAAGAAGTTCATTTCAAGGGAGCGTCTTTTCCCCCAGAGCCATCATCAAAATATTTTATACTATACACTACCTAGTATGATCTCATACAAAGCTCATTTATACAAATTCGATTATTCCAAAATCGATAATTCTCAAACTAGGCTTTCCAAATTCTCATATTGATTTTTCCCTAAAATCAAAAGCCTTTCCAAATTCAAAGGTTCTCACAACTTTTTTCAAAATCCTCATAAGATCCTTTATATATATATATATATATATATATATATATATATATATAATTTTTAAAACTTTGGATCTTTCCCAACTTGTATAAAACTCCTTTTTATACTTCGAACACTTTCAAAAATCCTTTTCTTCCGGCAATAGATTTAACAAGGAAATATTTATCTTATATAATAAAGATATATATAACTTTGTTTATTCAAATCAAATATTCAAATTTGATTACTCTTTCCAATATCAATTTCCTTTCTATTCACATTCTTTAAATTCCCCTTTACTTATTTATAATTGCCTTAATCCCATTTGGATTATCACTCCAATTCTTATCTTAGTTGGGTATTTAAATCAATAACAGTTTGAGCTCCGACCAGTTTAGAAAATAGTTTGAACATTTTAAAAAAGATAAATAGTTGAAAAATAATTATTAGTATACATAATAGTTATGAAGTGGTTAATTAATTGTAAAATAGTTGGAATATAGTTGAATAGTTACAAAAATTTTAGATAATAGCAAAATAGTTGAAAAATAGTAATAAATTTGTGATATAGTCGAAAAATAATAATTAGTTTATAAAATAGTTGAAAAATATTTAAATAGCTTCAAAAATAATTTGTAAAACAAGTATAAAATAATTTGGCTTTAAGAAAGAAAGTTGTATATATTTAATAGCTTAAGAAAAAAAATAAGTTTATATGAAAACAATTTATATTGAAAATAGCCAAGAGTCAAACTGTTCACTTCCCAAGAATTCAGCTGGACTTTCCACTTCTATTTAATTGACCCAATTTCGATTCAAATAACTCCAAATTCCATTGGACTTGATTTATTCCCAATTCAAGTTGAATCAATCTTGATTCCTTTCCCAATTTAAACAAATTCTAGTTGATTTTAATCCTGTTCAATTTTAATTTTAATTTCATATTATTCCAATCAATGCGAATTATTACCAATTTAATTTCAGAATTCCAAATCACTTCAATTTAATCCAATCCAATTTCCCATTTAAAATTTTTAACCTTATACATATTCAATCACCAGTCCAATTACTTCAAACCATATTCAATTTTAAACTAATTCAATTAAATCTTGAATTTAAAGTATCTCGAATTATAGAAAGTCGAGTTAAATTCTCAAAGGTTGGTTTAACTCTTTAAACCCAATTAACCTTAAAATCAAAGTGTTTAATCATTTTAATTTCTGAGCCCAATTTCTCAAAATTCCCATTTTAAATTATTTTACTTATGTATTTCAAAGTTCAATACAATTTTATTGTAAAATTTTAATTTATTATTCAATTTAATTTTCCAGTTTGAAGCCAGTTCTTAAACAAGTTTATTTTACAATTCAATTATTCAAATTTATTTTATTTTATTTATACGATTCCATTCTCAATTTAAAGATTTTTATTTACAATATGAGGATATCATCCAATTTATTTTAAAACGTCCGTCTATTTTAAATTTTAAATCTCAAACCCGTTTTGAGATCACACAAATTCCCAATTTAAATCAACCACATAATTTTTTTCAAGTCAAATTTAAATTTACTTAATCCCATTAACCTTACTCAACTTGAATCTCCGCTTCATACTTCAAAATTCTTTCCCTCTTATAAGTTCAAAACTTATATTACTTTGGGTTTTTACATCACACTTCAGGGAAAATCAAAACTCAACTTCTTAGAGTTTATTTCAAAGTATCTTTGATATCATGTATATCCATACATATATACATATTTGTTTCTTGGCCCTCCCAGCCATGATTTAAAACTTTAAACCATCCTTGGTTTTAAATTCAAATCAAACTTCAAACAACCCATTGTTTTCAACGAATCCCAGTTATCTAAATAATTCCTATTTATTATTTTTCATTACCTTAAAACAAATTTCAAATTCTGGAACCAGACTTAGGATTTAATTTCAATCCATTAAATTTTAATTTGGTTGTATTTTATCACTTATAAATTTTAATTCCAATAATTTTTACAACCAATCGTCTTAATATTTATTAGAATGAAATATTCCTTTTACATACCAAAATATACTTTATATAAAATCATTTAAACCTTTATATAAGAAAATAACTAGTACGCGCTCATATATATAAACATATACTCAACTCATTCTAGAGTACCACAGACTCTATTAAATGAGTAATCCCCACCAGAGCCAAGGTTCTCGCTTAACCTTTCTGCTTTGGTACCAAATGTAACGACCCGAAATTTTCTAACCCGAAAATTCCAGATAGTTATGAAAAAGAAGAAAGGGATAGAGAAAGAAGAAGAAGAAGAACAGAAATAACATCTCACATTCGCAGCGAATAAAATATAATAATAAATAATATCAGTCTACAAAAGAATACTATATTTGTCGATTACCTTTAATATATATCAGAGTTTCACATTATACACAGTCACTGAACATTTACAATTATCACAGAATTACAATAATATAATTAAAGCGGAATTATTCTACGCGTTCTTGCCATCTAGCTCGCCTTCTGAGCACCCGCACGTTCTTACCTGAAAATCTGTAATACTCGGTCTGACCCGAGCATTACATTAAAGTAACACCCGGGTCAGGCTGGAAACCAGCGTGAGTAAACTCAAGTAACATGGAATACCAATGCAATCAACTTATATAACCCGGGGTGACTTATATCAATTAACCAATTCATAATTTGCTATAGACAATGCTTATTTCATATATAAATTTCTAAGTATCAAACTTTGATAAAATAATCCAACTCACTTAAATCAATTCATTCCATCCTATTGATTTAAGAAATCAATTTAAAAAAAAATCGAAGAGGTTTCGGGTATTTCCCAATACCCGACCCCGGTCTCTTCGAAATTCATGCTGTCTTATCTCAAGTTATTCAATTGAAATAAACAACATTCATATCAGAGATATCAACATATTCAAGCATTCAATACCATTCAATCACCCATAACCAAAGCTTAGTCACACACAAATCAATTTAATTGATTCAAATTGAATTTCAAACCTCAATCACTTAGATTCCTTCATTAATTAATTCCAAATCAATTAATTAATCAACTCTTCCATATCCATTCATCTTAATTAACAGCCCTGGATTTATTACCTTCCAATTCCAATGGATTGATTCTCTTTAATTAATTTCACGATATTAGATACTCTTACCAAATCAATGAGTAATCTTTAATTACTTCCCAAATTAATTTACTATAATAAATTACGTAAATTCTTAAGTACTTATATTAACTGACTTCTCATAAGTCACTTATTATGAATTAATTAATCTCAATTAATCAAATCTTTAATTACTTCATTAATTATATTAATTAATGATTTCCAATTATAATTTACTTTAATTCGATCACAATATTAATCATTCTCGATCACCCTCAACTTGTACTTATCTATCTTCTTATTTATTTCATTAATAAATTTATTACTCCGTAATTTGTTATTTCAATTAATCTCTTATTTAATTACACAAAGGAATTCTATTTTATTGGTTACATTAAGTAATTAATTATTAAACCACTCAATGATTATTCTAAATCAAATTTCACTTTATTTATTAACTTAAACCTCATTTATTAATCTAAACCCTAAATTACTAAATTAATCATCCCAAATCATAAATTAACTAAATTAATTAATCATCCATTTAATCACCCTTATATTTCTTCCAAAAAAATCCAATTTATATATATTTCGATAACTTAGGGTACCGAAATATTCAAGCAAACCACAGCATTCAACATTCCAATTTCCCAAATATATTCATCCCAGAATATCAACCATTCCATTATATACTATATACCACCATATAATATAGCACATCACTTCAAGTCAACCATTCATCGAAGCACTTAAATTTAACTACTTAAATTTAAGTAAAAAAAAATCCAGAAGCGTGAGGTTTACTTACCTTTGATTTTATTCGCAATCCATTCCCAAATCCAGCTTGTTTCTTCTCAAGTTTTGACCTTGTATAAATATTATATGATTTCATTAATATTCGAAATAAATCAAACAATCAAATTTCCTTTTGTTAATTTAATTAACTAGGAAATTTGAGTTTAAACTAATAAATTTGATTTTTAAACAAATTTTCTTCTTTATAAATTATTTCTAGCAATTAAAATAAATTAAATGAAAATTCTTCCAAACCCATATACATGTCCTAAATTAAAACAGAATTGCCTCCTATTTATCTTATTTTTCAGTTGTTTATCTAAAACAACCTTATCTTACTATTTAAACCTGTCTATATACATATATATTTTTCCTTTCTCGTATATGTATGTTTGAATTGAAGAGTCTGTAAATATAGAAACCTACTGAAATTGATTTTTCTTCTGCATATAAATATTCACATATGTAAATTTAAGAAAACTAAAATAATACCTCACTGCCTCCTAACTCGAATGTACCACGAACGGCCAGCGCAGTCGCCACTTCCCTCGAACACGCGATAGAAACCTTATTTTCCACACGAATGCCTTTACGCGAACTTCCGCTGCCTTCACACGGTCGCGAACCTCCCTAATGTCGATCGAGTGCTTCGACAAGAGCGCCTCGAGATTGCGAGCATCACTGCCTTGAGCTCGAGTTCGAGCTGCTTGCGATGTCGATCGCAACTCAGCCTCACCGAGAATCCACCAAATCGAACCCCTTCCCTCCGGTGATCACCTCGCCCTCGCGTTCGCACGCGAGCCCTCTCTCTCTTTTTTTTAACCTAGGGAACGATCGGCCATTTTTTTTTATATAAATTCGATTTGCTTCTTGAAGGAAGAGGGGGACGGGAAATGAATATAAGATGGTGGAAGGCTTCCTGAGCACGACGTAGTCCACGAAAATAACTTGTTAATTTTACTTTAAATATAATTATATTATAAAATTTCAAAGCGTCTCGTTAATTGCCAATTAAAATGTTAAATTCCTCTTAAGAGATGCCGCTAGGCGATTATAAGGTTTTACCTATATTCCGAACACAATGGAACATGTTTCCGAAGCTAATTTAATCATATGCGTGAGTTACAGAAGAAAACGGTAAATTTTAAATTGAATTGATTAAATATTTCTAAGCGTTTTGAGCTGCCTGGGTCAAATGACAATTCCGATTGCTATGAAAATTGAAATCCGATAATAACTAACTATTACGGATCCAATGGAACTGATTTCGTCAAATTCCGGGACTGTGCCTCTAAAGGCTATTTTCAAGTTCCAATTTAAACGATATATTATTAAAATTGAACAAATTACCTTTAAATTAAATTTCAATCATTCTATTATCTTCAGTATCCTCATTGTAGATTTTACAAGCCTTCAAATTATTTTAAACAGGCTTAGAATCTCAAATTCAACAATTTACCCAATTTCAATTATATAATTCAATACTGTACTTATCTAATAAATATTAATATTCGGAATTCAAGCTAAAATTAACCTTTCAAATGTTAAAATTAATCTGTTATTCCATTTTAAATCATTAAAATTTCCTGGTCGTCACAGATAGAGAAAATTATTTCCGCTATTGCAGGGTATTGACCATTCGTTGTGGTACTCCCCTGTCCCTATCTCGTCCTCTTCTCGCACTCATACTCACTATAAGTGGATAGTAAGAGAATTTACTAAGGCATTCGAACAGATATCTTAGGGATATACTCATTCTAGGGTATACTTCACCTTATCTCTAATGAGTTACTTAAAGTGTTATACTCCTGAGCTAAAGTTTTAACCTTCAGCTCTGATACCAATTATAACAACCTTGACTCGACCTTCGAAAATCGGCACTGAATATGATATTCGTATTCAAATGTCGCAGTCCAAACGTCGAATCTGGTTCCCCGAGGCTAATAACACGTTAAGTATAACAACATAGCGGAAGAAAAGAGTGATACATTTGTCATATACAACATTGATACAATATCTGATACAACTGAATAATTAAATGAATGTCAATATACATAAAAGATATGATACAAAACAATAGCAGTGTAAAGAAAATATAACACCAACAGCGGAACAATATCTCCAATATGGTCCTCAAGAGGGAAAGAGAGATAGAATCTAGAACTGTAACTCCATCTCCAAAGCACCAATCCAGAAATAGCTCGAATTTCCAATAACGATGAAGTGAAGCAACTCGATCCAATGCGGTTGCCAAATTCTAAGGCGGATAGCCAACGAATCTACACATACTATTCAATTGTCTTAAAAAACCCAACTATAGACTGCCCGTGTGGGAAAATTGTGGGCACCCAGAGTTTAGGAAAGGAAAATAAACTCCAAGTCAGTCATGTGACTGGTATGAGCGAACAAAAACAGTTTACCTTTAAACCAAACAACCAAGGATTTTAAAATTTAAATCCGCAATGCTTTTTAGAAAATGAAACTACCATAAGGCCTCCAGCCACACACATAATGCAACGCAGAATTGGAGGAGGTTTCTCCTTATGATAGTCAAATATGCTTACAACGCAAAAAATCTTTTGATATTATTATTATTATTAGTGCATAGTATAGAAAAACCATTTCGAAAGTATAACATTAATCCTAGCTAACATAGACATTCCGGACTATGCCCACTATAGCTACCATCTAAACAGTGGTGACCACCATAAGTAGATGACGGGTTCTACAAATAAAGCTGTACAAGGCACGTATTGAAGATTGGATTTTCCAACAAATGTTCAGGCTAAAGAACTTCCTACTACCACACGGGTACGCCTCCGGCGGGACGTCCCGAGAGCTTAACCAGCTCTCTACCAACACAAGGTCGGGTTACCTCTGTAACTAGGTAACTACTACTCGAGCATGCCATCCTCGGTCCTTTGGGACCTTTATCTGAGGTACCTCTAATCCAACAACCACAAAGCAATCACAAAGTAATAGATCTGTAGTGACCACATGAGTGAAGTATCTAGGCTCCATACCATGATACCACCCTTTTCCAGAAGGGAATGACACACCCTAAAGGGCGCGACCTTCATAACCTTGCCGCATCTTTCCTGTTTCGAACATTTCCGAGGTGTGAGGTCCTGATGCAGTCTCGTCCACAAAGCTTCAATTTAAACAAAAGCCATGCTTTGATCAACAAATACACATCAGTACACAGCATGCCACACTACCAAATTGGGAGTATATCACTGATAACTATCAACTACATAACCTCTGAGCTCGTACATCTTAGAGAAGGGTGTTAAGCTAAGAGAATAAATTCTCTGCCACCAAGCATAAATGTATTTGATAGTGAGCAGTTTTGTAACGACCCGATATTTTCAACCATTCGCATCCGCACATGTCGGACTTGAATTGCTCAAAATACCGAATTGTAAAATAAATTTGGCAAATCACAGCATAAACAGTAAATAAATAAATCACAAATCACAGACATAGAGTAATAAATGCAGCGGAAGCAAAAGGATAGTAGTTCATGAAGCTGTTATATAAATACATCAGAGTTACACATGATACAACAGAAGTTTAATATGATAAACAAGCACAAGCTGAATGCATCACCAGAATCAACTGAATAACTGGAATCAACTGAATACTGAAATTGAAATAGATTGATGGATCTTCAAGCAAGCCTCCAGCTCCAAAGGTGAGTCTCTAATGTTGTATCACTCAATCTGTCACAAGCGTAAAGCAAAACACAAAACACTCGAGTTAGGATATACATACTTATACAATGTAAACCAACTCAAGTGAACTGTAATATAAGGTACAAGTAACTTAAAGGATGCTTGGGACCGCCCATCCTCTAAGGATCCGTTAAACTAATTACTATGTAGTAATATTTCGCTATTATAATAATGTCTATAGTAAGATAAACTTACTTTTTTCATAGCATTAAGGGGTTACCCATATAGCCCTTCACACGTAATAGTCCCAGTAGTCCATCCAATATCATAGTCCCTCCTGATCGGGAAGCCACCAGAGGATACCACATGGGTACGGGAGAAAACCAAACTCGTACAAGGCGGGATAGGTTAGGTGACACGGCACAACTAGGCAATGTCAGGGTAGATATACCAATTACGCTTCCGGGTCGGTGGTAACACGTAGCGCGCAGCTACCGCCCACCTTGAGCCACACCCCCAAATAAAAATCAAAAGTGGCCACCGAATCAATCCAAAAGACAAAGTATAATATCGAAGCAATGTGTCCGATCAAAGGTGCTATCTCATTAATGTAACAACCCGCATATTTAACGATTATATATTTAAATGTTTTATTTAAATATAGCGTCCTTAGTCGGATTTTTGGGTCCGAAAAGCTACTTTTTGCATACGGCCGAATTGGAGCTCAATACCACTTTTATTAAGTTTAAAATGGGGTTTGCGATCTTTTTGAGTATAAGCTTTGATATGTTTGGAGTAAGTTGAATTTTGTTACTTTTTCTAGTCGACTTTTGGGTTTGGGTTCATCCCACTAGTTAACTAAATACCCTAACTCAGTCCCTCTCCTTCCATTCACTCATTTTCACTTCTAAACTCAAGCTAAAACTGAAAATGGGGGAAAGAAAGAAGAATTAGAAATTCCAAGATCTAGTTTTCTTGTAAACTTGAATTCTTGCTCCAAAATCAAAGTTAAGCTATTGGTAAGCCCTCTCTTCATCTTCTCCAACTCTTTCTCCTTCAATTTCAGAATGTTTCCTAAACCTAACTTAGGAAAATACTTGTTTTAATCCTAAATTGAAACTAGTAGTATTGAAGTGGAGAGTGTTTGGTCTTCTCCTTGCAATTGAGCTTCTTCTTCTTTGTTTGTGAGTTAAAAGGTGAGATTTTTATCTCACATCTATGCATATATCTATCTTTGATTGTGGGGTATGAATTCCTAACACTTGTTCATGTGCACTTGCTTTTGGTTTGGATTGAATTGGTGAATATCCAAATTTTTAGTATTTGGGTTCAATTCTTTAAAGATCCTAACTTTGATGTTTGAACATGTTTTTGGTGGCGATTTGGAGAGCCAATGGAGCTGGGATATCGATTGGCAAAAGCTCCTTAGGTCCATGGCTCGACCGGTTGCATTTTGGGAGTGTTTGCACTTCCATGAAATAGGGCAGAATAATGCAAGGCATCAGGTTCGGCGGACCGAACCCCTTGGGCCGGTCGACCGAAGCTGTAGCCGAAACTTTCTTTTTCTGATTCGGTCAGCCGACTCAGGAAGTCCGATCAACCGACCTGCTCCTGTTTCCCTGTTTTTCTTTGTGCGCCTATTTGTTTGTGATTCCAACTTTTATCGATCTAAGTTGATTCCAATTAGTTGTTTATGCATATTTGACCTTGATGATTCCTTTTTGACTTCATCCATGGGTTTTTATAAAATAATCTTTTAAATTGTATTAAAAGCTTGCTTCTCTAATATATAAATTCTATTTAAAACGCACACACACAATTTCGCACTTCGAGTGGAGTGGAAAGGAGATTAAATGGTTAAGTAAAACACAGACCATGAATCCACGCGTTTATCTTTCCGATTAATCCCCAACCTATTCGATTGACTGTTTTGACCTTTTGGTCTGGTTTACCAATGAGATGAGGTAAACTTTGTACTGCTTTGAGTGTGAAATTAACTAACGGATAATAAACCGTTTAGTGCGAACGGGTGGTTATGGGACTCACGTTACCACTTTTCGGATTCCTTTTCGAGAGTTGTGACACATTCTGCCAGTTAGTGGTGTCCAGTACTGGGCCTCCGGACCATCGCCACTACGGTTTGTTGCCTTTGGGATAGTGTCTTCGGACTGTCTCCTTCAGATTTGTTGCCTTCGGGGATGTTGCCTTCGGGTCTGTACCTTCGGGTTTTTGCCTTCGGGTTTGTTGCCCTATTGTATCTCTTTCGGAGTTGGTCTTTATGAGCCGCTCGAGTGATATTTGGGTTTGGAGCCTTCGGGCTTATGGATCCTTGTTTATACAGTGCTGAGCACGTGCAAATTTTCTGATGTTTCATTGATATGTATATTCCCTAGGTATTGCCCTTCGGTGTTGGTCTTTTTGAGCCGCACGATATATAGCGATTACCTTGTGGAACTTGTGTTACCTTTATTGGTATTTGTTATTGCCTTTTGGCTTGTTTGGGATATTCATATCCTTTGTTTATTTGTGTTGCCGATGATATGAGGCTTGTCTTATTTTGATTCATCTTTTGTTATATGATTGTTGTATCTCTTTTAGAGATATTTGTTATACTGTGTGACCTTGCAGGTTATTGTTGTTCAGTTTATCTAACTGATTTGTTTAGCTAGACTGACCTGTGTATTTTATATTCGGGTCAGACTGAGATGTTTCAGGTTAGGTGCTTTTGGACTTAGCCTATTTTGCTTCCGCATGGACTATTCAACTTGCTTCCTTTTGTTATAGCTTTTGTGTAGTCCTTTTTGTTGTAACTCTGATATATGTATTCATTTGGATTCGTCTGTATATTGTGGTTTGCTATACCACTTGACGTGTATCAGTTTGTATACTCTATTATGTATCAGTATATGTGTATATGATGATCTACTGTTCTGTGATGTATATTATATTTGTGTTGTTATATTCTGCTCTGATAGATCCTCCAACCACCTATGGTTTTGTTTTAAGTATTCATTGGATATGTCGATCTGCTTGGTATAACTATTGTCGATGTATTCAATAGATAGTTAGAGCAAGGCTATAGATGGTCGCTCCTAACCAGCCTTATTCTTCGTGTTATTTGACGGCATTACCCTGTAGTGTCCTTCGCTAGTGTGGGTATAGAGGTGGGGCGTCACAATTAACCCATCGATCGCTCCTGTTTTAGCCACCTTATCCCAACTCACGGGAGTCAGGTCCATGTATTTACCTTAAAGGAAACGCCACCACCATCCTATTTCATTCTGGAATCTCCACCGCATACACGGTTGTTAAAGTTGATTTCAGAGTTGGCAGAGAGTATGACAACTTCCGATCCAGGTCTCTTTAACAACCAAACATTATTATAACCCATGGATATTTATTTCAAAATCATTTATACTTTCAAAACCAAACTAGCATATCCATTTCAAAATCATATCATTTCTTTCAAACTAGTATATACTTTCAAAACCATATCACAATAGTATCATTTCCATTTCAAAACTAATTCAATAATATATCATTTAAATAAAACCCAAAATTTCAAATCATTGAATACTTCCGTCAATTTATTAAACTTGAAATATTCCTTTAAATTATCATAGCATTTTGGAAATGTAACCTTAAGGAATCATAGCATTTTTGGAATGTAATACTTTCCACTTTAACATTTTATATAACCAAAGTATTTATATGCTTACAAATTTAACATGGTCATTTTATCATAGCCTTATAGTTAAATAAACTCTGTTACTATAATATCCAATTTAAAGCTGAAATTCTTATGTTAAGTTAAAAGTACCTTATTAACTTACATTATTATTACAATAAAGAAACTTAATTAATTTAATCATTTAAAATATGCCATTTAAATTAATTAAAACTTACATATCAAATGTACATTATCAACTTACTTTTATAATTACAGTAAGGAACATTTATCACTTTAATCAATTTAAAATACACCATTACATTAATTAAAACTTACATGTCAAATGTACGTTTTAACTTACATTTATTACAATAAAGAGCATTTATCATTTTAATCAATATTATACTAATTAAAACTTACATTATCAAATGTATGTTTTAATTTACATTTCTATTACAGTAAAGAGCACTTATCATTTAATCAATATTACACTAATTAAAACTTACATTATCAATTGTACGTTTTAATTTAAATTTCTATTACAGTAAAGAGCATTTATTATTTTAATCAATATTACACTAATTAAAACTTGCATTATCAAATGTATGTTTTAATTTACATTTCTATTACAGTAAAGAGCATTTGTCATTTAATCAATATTACATTAATTAAAACTTTACATGTTTCTTTCATTAATTAAAACTTTATATGTTTCTTTCATTAATTAGAACTTTACATGTTTCTTGCATTAATTAAAAACATTACACGTTTCTATCATTAATTAAAACTTTACATGTTCCTTGCATTGATTAAAAACTTTACACGTTTCTTTCATTAATTAGGACTTTACACATTTCTTTCATAAATTAAAACTTTACATGTTTCTTGCATTAACTAAAAACTTTACACGTTTCTTTCATTAATTAAGACTTTACACATTTCTTTCATAAATTAAAACTTTACACGTTTCTTTCAAAAATTAAAACTTTACATGTTTTTTGCATTAATTAAAACTTTACATGTTTCTTGCATTAATTAAAAACTTTACACGTTTCTTTCATTAATTAGGACTTTACACATTTCTTTCATAAATTAAAACTTTACATGTTTCTTGCATTGATTAAAACTTTAATCCAATTATCAGCTTATAACATTTTAACTTATAAAAACTAATATCTCTTTATATTTCAAATCTTTAAATCAAATTTTAAGTTAAAATTCCATATATTCCAAAATTTCAAAATACATAATAAATTTTTAGGAAAATATTACTTTAAAAATTTTAACCATGGGCCTGTATAATATTTTCTAACCTAGGTCAAGTGATACAGATATGTATCATTTCAATCCGTAATTTAAAAAGAAAAATCCGGGTTCTATCATTTCAAACCCGCAATCCTAAGAAAAATAAATACGACAAAAATCAATAAAAAACCACTCGAGCTTATCATTTCAGCCCATAGTGATATTCCTTATCCTAAAGTCCGTTCGGGTATGTATCATTTCAACCCATAGTGACAGGGAACTTGAAGTGGTGATTAACAGAAATAAAATAACAGTATACATATAATATCATAACAAATGATGTAACAAATATATAAACAACATTTATCATCATGTAACCACAACACCGGCATATATAAATGACATATAAATGTCTACGGATTCACCTGTCATTTTTTTCACAAAAACATTAGTACATATGTCTAGAGTGATAATAACTCATCTTTTAAAAGCTAGAATTGACAAATTCAGAATAAAAATCCAAACTCCGCAAAGCATGAAAAAGCACGACAAAGTACAATGCGAACTTGAGTGGATGAAGAGTCAGATCCAAATTTTGTATGCAAACAAATACTACATACATAAGAATATGATTCAATATAAAACAATGGACGTTAAAACAATGGAAAAATAAATGAATCAAAGTGACATAACTTGCCTTAATTAATCAGTGGCTTGGTTACACCACATATGGTTTCAACCATCATCTTATATTGCTTGGTCATGATAGTTAGAGGTGTGCTAGAGGCCAGAGGCTGAGTATAAGCATTAAGAACAAAGAGGAAACAAAAAGAGAAAAAGAAAGAAGAGGAAGAGAAGCCATGGATCTAGAGCTTGAATATAATTTTCGTTCACGCAAATGATAATGAAAAATTTTGGGAAATTTTATGCATGATAGGCAAGAGAAATTCATGGCTAGATTAAAGGAATGAACGACTAAGGCAAGTAATAAAGAGGCTATGCAATAAAAGGCAAGATTTTGAATAGTTTGGAAAATAAAAAGCAACAAATACTTGATGTATTTAATAAAAAAAATTATTTCTTTCAAGAAATGAAATGAGAAATGGAATAAAATGAGATATGTTTGAGGAGTTTTGTACGTGAATGATATAAGGAAATACACAGCTATAAAAAAATACAACTAAGGAGTTATGAATACCAGAGAAACAGAAAGACATAAGTTAAGGAGAAAGAAACGTACAATATATTTTATTTTTAAATGCAAATGGAAAAAATGAGGGATGGGAAATAAATTTTTTGTATGTGAATTTTCAACTTGATATGCAAGGCTATGAGTAGAGTAATTCATGGCTAGGAATGAGGAGGAAACGGAAAGAAAATAATAAAGGCCATGCAAATGAAAAAGGAAAGAGTTAAACATTGAAACGTATGCCTCTTAAATTTCTCCAAGCCATTATTTGCATACATTTCTTTCTAGAAATGAAATGCAAAGTAAATGTGTACGTGAATTATGAAGCGGAGTGGATGGAAAGAAAAGATTTGAACGCCTAAAGAGGAGTAAATGATAAGAAAACAAAAAGGCTTGGAAATAAAAGGCAAGAAATAAGGAGAAAGAAACATATACATACATACATACATACATACATACATACATACATACATACATATATATATATATATATATATATATATATATGTATTGAGATGTTTGTGCATGATTAATAAGAGCAATTCATGGCTATGAATGGTGAATGGCTGGGATAAGTAATGAAGAGGGTAGATAAATAAAAAGGCAAGCATTAAAGAAATGTAACGCATGTCTCCTTGATTTCTTCCAAGCCTTTTATGAAAAGATATACACACAAGTAAAATCCAAAAAATAAAGTTTAGATAAACAAAATAGAAAAATAAAATAAAATAACATAGAAAATAAAAATATAGAAATGAACATAGAAAAATTGAAATTGAAATACAGAAAATAACTGCGTGTAAAATGTTGTAATTTATCTAATTTAAAAAGTATAACTCATAATTTAACGAAACGAAAAGCAGAACAGATATCATAAATATATTTTGCTTCAAAGAAAAGATTAAAATTAAAAAATTAAATTTTTTTAAAAATTCAAACAGAAAATTCAAATTTTGACCAAAATATAAAATTTTCAAAAATTGTTTATTTATTTCATTTGGAAAATAAATTACAACAAATTCCAAATTTACATTGGAAAAATTCTAAAAATTCACTTTAAAATGATTTAAAAATCAAAATTTCAAAAAAAATAACTAAAAATATTCACAAAATTATGGGTTGTTACACTCCCCCCTCAAAACATTTCGTCCCCAAAAAGGAACGAGGCATGGACAATAAATACAACAGATATAATGAGATAGAATTAAGACAATATAAAAAAAAGATTGAAATTATACCTGGTAACAGTCATTATAGGTAAATTCAACAAGATGGAGATGATCTTCCCAAGATCCTCTGTAATCAAGGGCATAAGCACGAAGAAGATTCTTGAAAAGTTTTCCAAAAGAGACCGGTAAAGGTATTTTCGGAGGAAAAACTATACATCGAACTTTAGGAGATAAGATCAATTTGGAATTCAATTCCCCGCTTAGGATGCAGGAGAATAGGAACAACCGAAGGATAAGAGATTGGAAAACAAAATAAGATGATAAATTTTGCAACCATGAAAGTTTCAACTTAAATTGATAATTGATTTCATCCATTTGATTTTTCCTAAGTTAATTAAGTATTATCTATTTATAATTTCATTATCTTATCATCCAATTAAAAAATTCTAAAATCGTGAATTTCAAATCATTTATTATACTCAAATTTTATTCAACAAGTTTCATTCTTCTTTATTCTAGATGGTTATTACATTTATTCCACTTAATATATGTCTAATCACATGAATTAAGTATACTTACACTTATTATGACTTACTCCAATTTATTTATAAATACCTTTAACATCACTTTATATTGTATATTATTCAATTAACTTTTTATTCTATTTACCTTTATTAATCCTTTTATAACTAAAATTTAAGTGTATAACATTTATTATAAACACTCAAATTTTATTTATAAAATCCTTTTATATTGTATATTATCCAATTACATAGTTAACTTTTAAATAATTTTGGTAAGTTATAATGAAAATGCAATAGAATATTATACAAATAAAGTTTTCTAATTCAATTATTTCAACTTAAATATTTATTCAAAAGTTTTTGTTCATTTTATAATTGAAAACATTCTTTAAGGTAAATTTAAGAATTACATTTCTGATTAACTTCAAATGATTAGAGATAAATAAATACATATACAATATATACCAAACCAAATTTAAATCATATATCCATATATATATATATATAGATATATATATATATATATATATATATATATTATAAATCAAGTCATATTTTGAAATTCAAATCAATTAAATTTTCAAAGAAAAACAGTAGTAAAGCCACAGAATGGTCTCTTCACTTCGAAACTCGAAAATGAATGTCGATGATGCTGCAGTCATCACCGAAATTATTTTCCAGCGACAAGAGAAGGCCGCTGATTTAAACATTAAAAATTCTTTGAAAACAATCTCTATTTGGAAAACACTTTAAATGATATATCTTTTAAAACTTTTAAAATCCAAGTTTGAAACCATCAGAAATTAAGTTCTCAAGTTCTTGATTTAGATTCATTTTAATTTCCAAATTAATTTATAGCTATGTTTTATAGTTCAGTTATTTATATTGGAGACAAAAGCCAATGGTTACAAGATATATATAAAGTCAAATATTATTTCTTAATAACCTATTCAATTAATTAGTAGAATTCAGAAAATCAAACTCATACATAATATGATTATACAAAATTTATCATTTACTAAATTTTGAAATCAATATGGTGTCAATTTGCTCTGTTCAAGTGTTTTGGAAATCTTATCGACAGCGTTGATCAGACGAATCGATCGAAAACCTAAATCAACATCAACAACTCAAAAAAAACAACATAAAAAAACATTTTAAATATAGGTTTACAAAGCAAGAATAGGGACTCAAGTTTGATTGATCAAATCAAGAGAATTATGATTCGAAGATAAGTTGGAAACAAAAGATAAGATGATTAAATTGAAAAAATAAGGAATGGATAAGCTTACATAAATCGTGGGCAATCTTAACCGGGTCAACCGTGACTTCAAGAATAGATCAATGTTGAATTCTGAGGTAATTCTACATTCGATCTTAAGAAATAGAATTTCGAATAACAAGAAGACTAGCATGTACACCGAGTATATATAAACCTCCGGTGAATCAATGCTGATTGCAAAGGGGTTTCACTCCTTTAAAAGTCATCTAAATGTTGACGAGACCGCCAATTCATTATAAAGATCATTCGAAGTGGGGTTATGTGATCCTCCAGAATCAAAAGAAGAAGAATAGTGAGAGACAAGAATGAATATTGAAACCGCAGGGAACGTTCCAAAACTCAAAAGAAATCCACGTCAAAAAGGAAGAAATTCAACTCAATTTAAGTGATTCTGTAAATAAATGTACCATATATGATAAGTTTTCCTAAAGCCAAATCTCTGATACCAAATGTAACGACCCGATATTTTCAACCATTCGCATTCGCACATGTCGGACTTGAATTGCTCAAAATACCGTATTGTAAAATAAATTTGGCAAAACACAGCATAAACAGTAAATAAATAAATCACAAATCACAGACACATAGTAATAAATGCAGTGGAAGCAAAAAGGTAGTAGTTCATGAAGCTACTATATAAATACATCAGAGTATACATGATACAACAGAAGCTTAATATGATAAACAAGCACAAGCTAAATGCATCACCAGAATCAACTGAATTACTGTAATCAACTGAATAATGAAATTGAAATAGATGGCTAGATCTTTAAGCAAGGCTCTAGCTCCAAAGGTGAGTCTCTAATGCGGTATCACCCAGTCTGACCCGAGCGTAAAGCAAAATACAAAACACTCGAGTCAGGACATACATACTTATACAATGTAAACCAACTCAAGTGAACTGTAATATAAGGTACAAGCAAATTAAAGGATGCTTGGGACCGCCCATCCTCTAAGGATTCCTTAAACTATTTACTATGTAGTAATATTTCGCTATTATAATAATGTCTATAGTAAAATAAACTTACCTTTTTCATAGCAATAAGGGGTTACCCATATAGCCCTTAACACGGAGCAGTCCCAGTAGTCCATCCAATATCACAGTCCCTCCTGACCGGGAAGCCACCAGAGGATTCCACATGGGCTACGGGAGAAAACCAAACTCGTACAAGGCACGATAGGTTAGGTGAAACGGCACCACTAGGCAATGCCAGGGTGGATATACCAATTACGCTTTCGGGTTGGTGGTAATGCGTAACGCGCAGCTACCGCCCACCTCGAGCCACACCCCCAAATAAAAATCAAAAGTGGCCACCGAATCAACCCCAAAGTCAAAGTACAATATCGAAGGGATGTGTCCGATCAAAGGTGCTACCTTATTAACCCGTCGATCGCTCCTATTTTAACCACCTTATGCCAACTCGCAGGAGTCGGGTCCACGAATTTACCTTAAAGGAAACGCCTCCACCGTCCTACTTCATTCTAGAATCTCCACCTCCTACACAATTGTTAAAGTGGTTTTCAGAGTTGGCAGAGAGTATGACAACTTCTGATCCCGGTCACTTTAACAACCAAACGTTATAATAACCCATGGATATTTATTTCAAAATCATTTATACTTTCAAAACCAAACTAGCATATCCATTTCAAAATCATATCATTTCTTTCAAACTAGTATATACTTTCAAAACCATATCACAATAGTATCATTTCCATTTCAAAACTAATTCAATAATATATCATTTAAATAAAACCCAAATTTCCAAATCATTGAATATTTCATTCAATTTATTAAACTTGAAATATTCCTTTAAATTATCATAGCATTTTGGAAATGTTACCTTAAGGAATGATAGCATTTTTGGAATGTAATACTTTCCACTTTAACATTTTATATAATCAAAGTATTTATATGCTTACAAATTTAACATGGTCATTTTATCATAGCCTTATAGTTAAATAAAGTCTGTTGCTGTAATATCCAATTTAAAGCTGAAATTCTTATGTTAAGTGAAAAGTACCTTATTAACTTACATTATTATTACAATAAAGAAACTTTATTATTTTAATCATTTAACATATGTCATTTACATTTATTAAAACTTACATATCAAATGTACATTACAACTTACATTTTATAATTACAGTAAGGAACATTTATCATTTTAATCAATTTAAAATACACCATTGCATTAATTAAAACTTACGTGTCAAATGTACGTTTTAACTTACATTTATTACAATAAAGAGCGTTTATCATTTTAATCAATATTACACTAATTAAAATTTACATTATCAAATGTACGTTTTAATTTACATTTCTATTGCAATAAAGAGCATTTATCATTTAATCAATATTACACTAATTAAAACTTACATTATTAAATGTATGTTTTAATTTACATCTTTATTACAGTAAAGAGCATTTATTATTTTAATCAATATTACACTAAATAAAACTTACATTATCTAATGTATGTTTTAATTTACATTTCTATTACAGTAAAGTGCATTTATCATTTAATCAATATTACATTAATTTAAACTTTACATGTTTCTTTCATTAATTAAAACTTTACATATTTCTTTCATTAATTAGAACTTTACAGATTTCTTGCATTAATTAAAAACTTTATACGTTTCTTTCACTAATTAAAAATTTACATGTTTCTTGCATTAATTAAAAACTTTACACGTTTCTTTCATTAATTAGGACTTTACACATTTCTTTCATAAATTAAAACTTTACATATTTCTTGCATTAAATAAAAACTTTACACGTTTCTTTCAATAATTAGGACTTTACACCATTTCTTTCATAAATTAAAACTTTACATGTTTCTTTCATAAATTAAAACTTTACATGTTTCTTGCATTAATTAAAACTTTACACGTTTATTGCATTAATTAAAAACTTTACACGTTTCTTTCGTTAATTAGGACTTTACACATTTCTTTCATAAATTAAAACTTTACACGTTTCTTTCATAAAGTAAAACTTTACATGTTTCTTGCATTAATTAAAACTTTACATGTTTCTTGCATTAATTAAAAACTTTACACGTTTCTTTCATTAATTAGGACTTTACACATTTCTTTCATAAATTAAAACTTTACATGTTTCTTGCATTAATTAAAACTTTAAATCAATTATCAGCTTATAACATTTTAACTTATAAAAACCGATATCTATTTATATTTCAAATCTTTAAATCAAATTTTAAGTTCAAATTCCATATATTCCAAAATTTCAAAATGCTTAATAAATTTTTAGGAAAATATTACTTTAAAAATATTAACCATAAGCCTGTATAATATTTTCTAACCTAGGTCAAGTGATAGGATATGTATCATTTCAATCCATAATTTAAAAAGAAAAATCCGGGTTCTATCATTTCAAACCCGCAATCCCAAGAAAAATAAATACGACAAAAATCAATAAAAAATCACTCGAGCGTATCATTTCAGCATATAGTGATATTCCTTATCCTAAAGTCCGTTCGGGTATGTATCATTTCAACCCATAGTGATAGGGAACTTGAAGTGGTGATTAACAGAAATAAAATAATAGTATACAAATAATATCATAACAAATGATGTAACAAATATATAAACGACATTTATCATCGTGTAATCACAACACAGACATGTATGAATGACATATCAATGTCTACAGATTCTCTTGTCAATTTTTTCATAAAAATATAAGTACATATGTCTAGAGTGATAAAAATTCACCTTTTAAAAGCTAGAATTGATAAACTCAGAATAAAAATCCAAACTCCGCAAAGCACGAAAAACCGCGACAAAGCACAATGCTAACTTGAGTGGATGAAGAGTCAGATCCAAATCTTGTATGCAAACAAATATTACATACATAAGAATACGATTCAATATGTAACGACCCGATATTTTCAACCATCCGCATCCGCACATGTCGGACTTGAATTGTTCAAAATACCGCGTCGTAAATAAATTTTAGGCAAAACTCAGAATATCCAGTAAATAAATCACAGACACAGATATCAGAAATCTCACAGCGGAATTTAAAGTACTTAATGGTTCATGAAGCCACTAAAAATCTCAACCAAATAAAATTTTACATGGTTTAGAATCTCCAGTACAGTTTAAAACATCAATAGAAATCCAAATATTCCAAAGTCTCCATTACATAAATAAGATATAGACTGAAAGTTTTTGCCAGCAGCTCGAAAGGTCTACAGAATGTCCTAGCTCCGGGGAGAAAGCTGAAACTGCAACTCAAGCTGACCCGAGCGTAAAATAAAACATAAACACTCGAGTCAGGACATACATACTTATATAGTGTAAGCTAATTCAAGTGTACTGTAATATAGAGCAAGTAAATTAAAAGATGCTTGTGACCGCCCATCCTCTAAGGATCCGTTAAACTATTTACTATGTAGTATATTGCGCTATTAAATAGTGTCTATTTATAAAATAAACTTACTTTTAAATAGCGTTAAGGCTTTACATTTTCCACCTTAACACATTTATATATTCCCATAGTCTATACAGTACCGTAATCTCCCCCGTACTGGGCGTCGTCAGAGGGCACTCCATAGGTATGGTACAAACAAATTTCGTATAAGGCTCGGGTATGGTAGGTGACACGGCACAACTAGGCAATGCTAGGGTAGATATACCAATTGCTACTCGGACCGATGGAAACGCATAGCCGCAGTTACCGCCCACCTCGAACAACACTCCCAAATCAAAGGTGCGCACCGAAACAATCACAAGAGTAATAGAATGGCATACGAAGAAGTGCGTTCGATCAGAGGTGCTACCTCATTAATCCGAGAATCGCTCCTGTTTTAGCCACCTTATGCCAACTCACGGGAGTCGGGTCCACGTATTTACCTTAAAGGAACCGTCATCACCACCCTACTTCATTCTGGAATCTCCACCGCGTACACGGTTGGTAAAGTGGTTTTCGGTATCGACAGAGAGTATGCCAGATATCCGATCCCGGTCTCTTTAACAACCAAACGTTATTTATAACCCGTGGTTACAACTTTTAAAAATGGTACTTTGAAATCAAAATAAATATCAAATACCTTCAATATCGAAATATTGTTTTAAACATTGGTCATTTTATAATATACCATTTAAATCTATTCAATTTATTTAGGAATAAATTAAATTCTTCCATTTAAAACCATTCAAAATCAATTCCTTATTTTTATTAATTACATATTAACTTCCAAATTTAAAACCCTTTTCCCAAAGATTATTTCCATAAATTTGTTTTAAAACAATCAATTTCAGTTTCCGTAACACTTCTGAAATGCTACCTAACGTCTATAGGTTAAAACAGTTCAATTCTAAAAGACAGCACTTAGATGCTGTAATAGATTATGTTCTTAACAAATTTAGTTTTAAATTCCAAATATAACTTATTATTAATTATTTTCTTAACTGAAATCTTACCTTTAACAAAATCCAGAATTACCCAAAATAAGTTATATTCCAAAAATTTATTAAAACATTTATTTATTTATTTAACATTTTTAACTCATTCAAATCATTATAAATCTTTATAAAAATCCTTTAAATCATTTAAACCAGAATATTATAAACTTCCATTTTTAAAAATAAATTAAAATATTTCAGAAAAAATATTATATAAACCACGGGTCTGTATATAGTTTTCTAGCCTAGGTCAGGTGATATGGATTTATATCATTTCAATCCGCAATTTACAAAACCTCGGGTTCTATCATTTCAAACCCGCAATCCCAAGTTAAAATTAAACAGTTAACTGAATAAATGAATAATAATCATCGTTTAGGCCTATCATTTCAGCCTAAACGATTTAAATTTACAGGGAACTTGCAGTGATGATTTAAATCAGTATATAAACATTAAATAATATAACGGCAATAATATTAAACAGATAAATAACTGATGAGGTGTCAATTTAAAAATGGGGTTTAACATCCTATGTTATATTACAGACAGATAACATTTAAATAATAATTTACACATACACCTGCGATAATTCACAGAAATATAGGTATGTTTGTCTGGTGAGAAATACTCACCTTAAACTTCAGATAATCAGATTCAAACGATTTTACCACT
Organism: Allium cepa; assembly: GCA_030765085.1. Lineage (NCBI taxonomy): Eukaryota > Viridiplantae > Streptophyta > Magnoliopsida > Asparagales > Amaryllidaceae > Allium > Allium cepa. The sequence continues at coordinate 905,138,827 of CM060939.1, forward strand.
TGATAAAGGATCGTACAAATGGCACGCTTAGGTTTCCGCGGATGACACGCCTTGATTCAAATCTAAAATAAGATCCAAATACCAAATGCGCGACTTTTAAAATTACGGTCAAAGCAAAATTTTCGAAACAACTGGAACGAATAGAATAAAAGAAATTTTGGTTCAGCTTTTGCTCGACTGCCTCACCCAACATCCCGACCCCAGCTTCATAGGCTTGGCAATACTATTTATTATTATTATTCTAATTTATATATATATATTTTTTTTCTTTTTTTTTCCACGGCATGTCCGACTTATCTAGTTTGAAAAATATGTATTTACACAAAACTTGCGTCTCTGCCTAATGCAAACTCTCTCTGTTCATAAATACAACACGTCTCTGCCACTTTAATTTCAAAACATTGTCGAATTAAAAAACATAAAAATTTAAATTTTTAACCATTCTTAACTTATAAAATCATATTCCTGCTTAAGAAAAATGTTCATTTGGATACCATTTATCTTATGATTTAATAAAATAAATTTTATAAATAAAATATCCAAATTTACTATGAATCATTTGTAAGTCAGAATTCCCAATTTTACTTAACTTGTATATATATTTTTCCAAATAACATTACACTTAATTTAAAAATACCCACTTCCTAAATAAAACTAAATTCTCATTTATTTACTTAACTTAACAATTTTATTTAAAACCCAATTTCAAATTTTCAAGTTAAGTCATAAATGGAAATTTCACCTTTCCATTTGAAAACAACATTTTCAATTATTTACTTACAAAACACATCCGTTCCATAAATTTTTTTTATTTTTTTATAGTTAATATACACTAAATTTTCTTCACAACTTTATTCATTTAGACATCAATTCAACTATGATTCAAATTAAATAAAAGTTATTCCAAAATGTTCCATTTCAACCGTCTTTCATTTTATCAATTCAAAGTACATTATTTATTATACCAAACATATCCATTTTCGGAAATAACTTTTATTAAAATTTCTAGGTTAGATTTCAACTCCATATTAAATCAAATTTAATTATTATGTCATTTACCGTAAATAAAATCTTTAAATTCACTTTAAAACCAATTATTAACTTACAAAAATTTAACTTAAAAAACAAAACACCTTTCAAATTTTAAAACCTTAAGTCAAATTTTTAGTTGAATTACATAAATTTTATTTCAAAAATACTTAAAAAATTATAGAAAAATATTATAATATATTAACCATGGGCTTGTTCGGGATATAAGCTTGGTTATGAAAACTTAGAGGGACGTGACGTGGTGAAGAAGTAGCCGAGCAAGGCAAAAGGGAAACAGAGAACAACAAGAAGAAGAAAGGGAAAAAATGGAAGAAGAAAAGAAAAAAGTAAAACCATTACCTGATAGAGGCTTCAGCACAAAAGAAGAAGAAGGCTAAACTATGAGATTCAGAGGAAAGTTTTGGACGAGGCTATGTATTTATAAAGAGGAGTTGCTTTGAACTGAATAGGCAAATTCGAATGAAATTTGAAATTCTCCCAGCTATACAAAATTTTGATTTAATAAATTCCTAGAATGATGCATGAATTTAGGCAAGAGATTGATTCTTAATTTATAAAATTCTTTCTTATGTATTCATGGATAAGGCTTGCGAAATATAGGGGACCAAACAAGCAGGCAAGAATGGCAAGTGATAATAAACATTTAGGCAGACCATAAAGTTGCGTGATTTATTATTGCCAGTTATACGAAAATCTTGATTAAATGCATGCGTTGATTACTTTCCATTTTCTTTAGTTTGAACGTTATTTTTTATGCGTGATTTATGCTGCCAATTTATGAAAATTTGATTTCAACATTTTATACCATTTAATAGTTGTGTGATCAGCTATATGAAATTTTGATCTTTATTTTGATTGAATGAAACGGTAAGAATTGGCAAAGATTTTGGAATGAAAAAGTCATATACAAAAATTAAAACCCAATTGACAACTATGGAAAAGGTAACGTTTACTATAAAACTACTAACAGATATTTCAATCCATATAGATATAAATATGATTTTTAAAATACGCCAAACCGACGCAATTCTAAACACCTAAAATTTGTATAAAATAACTTTTTTAGTTTATACGTTTATTACGTTACTTATACCATAAATTTTACGCGTCCTTTAAACGCGAAATCCAACAGTTCATTAATACACTAAATTTTTTTTACAAAGTTATTACTTACCAAAATTTTATTGGTTTACATATATTATACATATACAAAATTCATTTTATTAACATTGCGAATTGAGTCATCTTTTAACAAAGTTAAAAACTTCAAAACTTTTAAATTTTATTTTTAGACCTTTGGAAAAAGATTTACAACAAATATATATATATATATACATATATACATATATATATATATATATATATATGGTATTTATTCCCTAAATTTACGCGCCCTTTTTAACGCGTAATTACCCAGTTCATTTATACACTAAAAAAAATTGAAATTCTGACCGTGTTGAGACTCGAACTCGTGACCTATCGTGAATAGCCCAGATGTCTTAACCACATAAGCTATTAATGTTTTCTTAATTAAAACTTGATTTTGATAGAAATTAAGCTATTTACCATCTTCGACAAAAACCCCAAATTAAAGTTAATTCTTAACCATGTCAAAATTTTAGTGATCTTATTATTTAATTAAAAATTTGGTCAATTTTTTTTATTTTTAATCATTTTAAAATTTAGATTTTTATATAATAAATCCCAAAGTTTTTAAAATACAAGTGAAAAATACTTGTTAAAAATTTAGGCTGTTACACTCTCCCCCACTCAGAACTTTTCGTCCTCGAAAAGGAAGAAGGTAGGGGAATAGAAACAACCAGAAAGAAAACTAAATTGAAACTTAAATTAGAATCATTAATCTAAAAAATAAAAATTCAATTTTAAATTAATCATTGATTTCATCTATTTATACTTAAAATTTTAACATTTATTTATTTACATATTTACTTGTATAATATCCCTACTCTTAAATAAAATCATTCATTTTTTTTTATCCAAATTTTACACAATGTATTATAACATTCTAATTTAAAATGTTTAATTTTAATCCAAATTTGAAATGGTAATTTAACTTAATTGTTAAAGTAAATTTACCATTTCCCAAAATAAACTAAATTCCCCATTTAGTTTCTTCTTTATTCCAAACTATAATTAAATTTATTTTTCTCAATATTTTTCTCATCTATGTCAAATATTTTTCTCAATATCTAAACCATATAAATTCAATTTAAATTAATTAATATTCAATAATTGATTTAATTCATTTGATTTTTACAGAAGTTAAATCAATCTTAACTATTTCCAAATTAATTATCTTATTATCCAACTATTTTCTAAAATCGGAAATTTGTATAGTCATTTATAATAATCATCTTTTATTCAACAAATTTAATTCTTCTTTATTCCAGATTATTATTAAATATATTCTACTTAATATATCATATCGCACATATTAAGTAGATTATATTTAATATAACTATTCCAATATATTTCTAAATTTCCTTTAACACCATTTGATATTGTATATTATTCAATTATTATTTTATTTCTATTTACCTCTATTTGTCTTGTTGTAACTGAAACTTTAAATGTATAACATTTATTATAAGCACTCAAATTTTTATTTATAAAATCTTTTTATATTATACATTATCCAATTACATAGTTAATTTCTGAATGATTTAGGTAAGTTATATTGGCATGCAATTATACAAGTAAAATTTTCCAACTATATTATTCAAGTTTAAATATTCATTCCAAATTTGACTTTATTTTATCGTTAGAATCACCTTTTAACATAAATTTATGAATTAAATTTCCAATTAACTTCAAACCCTTTAGAGATAAATAAATACATACATATAGCATATGTCAAATCAAATTTAAATCATATATCTAAATATATTATAAATTAAGTCATATTTAGAAATTCAAATCAATTAAAGTTTTTTTTTGAAGCAAAACTACAACATGATCTCTTCACTCCGATACTCGAAAATAAATGTCGATGATGCGGCAGTCATCACCAAAATTATTTTCCAGTGACAAAGAGAAAAGCACTAATTTTTAAAACTTTTAAAATTCTTTGGAAACAAATTTCTATTCGAAAATACTTTAAATAATATGTCCCTTTAAATAATATATCCTTTTAAGACTTTAAACACAAGGTTTGAAACTATCAGAAATTGAATTCTGAAATTCTTGTTTTAAATTCATTTCTGTTTCCAAATAAATTTATAACCATTTTTTTATATTCAATTATTTATATAAGACAAAACCAACGGTTTACAAAACCATAAATAAAATCAAACACTATTATCTCTAAACAACTAGTTAAATTCTGGAAATTATACTTATATATATAATATTAGATTTTTCCCAAATATAGGAATAAATTTTTCAAAACAAGGATAGAGATTCAAATTTGATGGATTCAAATCAAAGAGAATTTTTATTTAAAGATAAATTGGAATCAGAAGATCCGATGATTACATAACAGAAAAAGGAACCAGATAAGTTCATATAAATCGCGGGCAACCTTAACCGGGTCAACCGTGACTTAAAGAATAAGATCGATGTGGATTTTCTAGGGTAAATCTACATTCGATCTGCAGAAATAAAGTTCAGAATAACCAAAGATACTAGCATCTAAATCGAGGATAAATATAAATCTCCGATGAATCAATGCTAGTTGTAAAGGAGTTTCACCCTTTTATTAGAATATTGGCAAGACCGCACATTCACTATAAAGATCATCCGAAGTGGAGTTATGGGATACGCCAGAATCGAAAGAAAATGAATAGTGAGGGACACGAATGAACTTCGGAACCGAAGGGAACGTTCCAAAATTCAAAGGAAATCGAATCAAAAGGAAGAGATTCAAGCTCGAATGAAAGTGATTCTGTAAATCAAATTTACCATACATTCTAAGTTTTGCCTAGAGCCAAAGCTCTGATACCAAATGTAACGACCCGATATTTTCAACCATTCGCATCCGCACATGTCGGACTTGAATTGTTCAAAATACCGCGTCGTAAATAAATTTTTGGCAAAACTCAGAATATGAAGTAAATAAATCACAGACACGGATATCAGAAATCTCACAGCGGAATTTAAAATACTTAGTGGTTCATGAAGCCACTAAAAATCTCAACCAAATAAAATTTTACATGGTTTAGAATCTCCAGTACAGTTTAAAACATCAATAGAAATTCAAATATTCCAAAGTCTCCATTACATAAATAAGATATAGACTGAAAGTTTTTGCCAGCAGCTCGAAAGGTCTACAGAATGTCCTAGCTCCGGGGAGAAAGCTGAAACTGCAACTCAGGCTGACCCGAGCGTAAAATAAAACATAAACACTCGAGTCAGGACATACATACTTATATAGTGTAAGCTAATTCAAGCGTACTGTAATATAGAGCAAGTAACTTAAAGGATGCTTGGGATCGCCCATCCTCTAAGGATCCGTTAAACTATTTACTATGTAGTATATTATTCTATTAAATAGTGTCTATTTATAAAATAAACTTACTTTTAAATAGCGTTAAGGCTTTACATTTTCCACCTTAACACATTTATATATTCCCATAGTCTATACACTACCGTAATCTCCTCCGTACTGGGCCTCGTCAGAGGGCACTCCATAGGTATGGTACAAACCAAAATCGTATAAGGCTCGGGTATGGTAGGTGACACGGCACAACTAGGCAATGCTAGGGTAGATATACCAATTGCTACTCGGACCGATGGAAACGTGTAGCCGCAGTTACCGCCTACCTCGAACAACACTCCCAAATCAAAGGTGCGCACCAAAACAATCACAAGAGTAATAGAATGGCATACGAACAAGTGCGTTCGATCAGAGGTGCTACCTCATTAATCCAAGAATCGCTCCTGTTTTAGCCACCTTATGCCAACTCATGGGAGTCGGGTCCACGTATTTACCTTAAAGGAAGCGTCACCACCATCCTACTTCATTCTGTAATCTCCACCGCGTACACGGTTGGTAAAGTGGTTTTCGGTATCGACAGAGAGTATGCTAGATATCTGATCCCGGTCTCTTTAACAACCAAACGTTATTTATAACCCGTGGTTACAACTTTTAAAAATGGTATTTTTGTTAAAGCTAAAATTTGAACGCTAACACCCCGATGTAAGAAGTGTAGTTGTGAAAGCACCACCCGATGATTCGGGAACAGAGTATAAGCAGAAAATCACAGAAAAAGCGGTGAATAACAACGATTTTATAGTGGTTCGGCTCAAGGCAAGCCTACGTCCACTTTAATTCTCTTTATTGCTAAACCGATTACAACTTTACAACAATCTTCAATTACAATTATGACGAGACAAACAACTAGAACTTTGGTAGAGAAGAATTCTTCGAATCCATGTATATTGCGTTAGATTTTCCCTTGAAGTTAGTTGAGATGCCTTTCGAACTTGAAGTGTCGGGTGAGTTGAGGATTCAGCAGAGTATTGGCGCTTGAAGTGATTGGCCCCAAAAAAATCCCTTGAATGTTGGAGGTGGTCGCGTATTTATAGGGGTTTCTGGTGTCAAGTTGTAGGTAGTGGCCGAGATGAGTTGGGTCGTAAGCCGTTGCCGAGATAAGCTAGGTCGTAGGTCGCTGCTCCTCACCTATGCACGGCCTATGGTTTAAATGGGAGGCGCGTATTCTTCTGGCCCCAAATCCTAAGTCCCAAGTCGCTGCCGAGTTATCGTGACGCGCATTGAACTGTTGCACTACTTCCCCCTCCATATCCTTAGGTCGGTCACGACTTATCATGAGCCGTAAGTCAGCCACGACTCAGGTGTGGACCAATTTATTCTTAACAGCTAGGTCGGCCAACAACTTGAGTAGTTAGATCGGAAAACGTGTTAGGTCGGGAGACCTTTATAAGTCCTAGGTCGGAATCTCCTTGAACCTTAAGTCGGCATCATTTCAAGACGTTAGGTCGGAACTTTCTTTAAGGCATTAGGTCGGCATGCTTCTCAAGGCCCTTAGGTCGGTATCCCTCTTAGGTCTTATGCAGTTAGATCGGTCTTCCATGTTAAGATACTAGGTCGGCATCCCTTCGTGTCTTGGGTCGGCATGCTTCGTTAAGTCGGAAGAGTGTTGGGTCGTTTATTATCTTGGATCGGTGAGCCACGGCCGAGGCGGGGTTAACATTTGCCCCTCGAAGCATGCGCCTAATGGTTAGGTCGTATGCTTCGATACTCTTTAACCCGTTCCTTTTTTAGATCGGTAGGTCGTAAACGACCTAACAGTTAGATGGCCTAAGTCACTTCAGTCTCTACCACAGCAAGATATAAGTCGTCCATTTTCTTTTCTTTTCCCTCTTTATTACTTACTCCCTTGTTCGATTCCACCATTAAAATTTTCTCAAGCTCCTAAAGGCGATCTCATCCCATCTGATCATCGATAACCTCTACCATTGATCGTGTAGGTAACTTCATTCCTCTTTTGATTGTAGGTCACTGTCGATTCGTAAACCTTGTTGCTCGAACTCGAATCGTTTCCTTGTACAATGCTCCATCACGAATCCCATCACATTTATAGCTGATGAAGCCTAGTTTACTCGATTCGGCTTCAGATGATCATTGATACAACTAAGATGGTTTATCACCTTAGACTCGATGATCTCTGATGGCAGGGTATCGGACTTGTAACAATTTCGAATTGTTGTATTGGGTGATTCGAGAGCAGGAATGAAGGCTGTTGTTGATGAAATGGTTATCGGGTTAATGGGTTGAATGGAGTGAAATGTTGGTTCGGAGGCGACTCAGCAAATTCGGATGACCTAATTCTTTGGCCGACCTAAACTTTAAGAATTGAATCGTCGCCGAGTTAACACTTGGGGAAATTCCCACTTCTTCGAACCGGAGCCCTTCTTCTGATTACTCCACGACCTAGAGGACTACCGATTTAAGGAACGAAGGAACTTAGCCTTAACTCGCGAAGGATTTTTAAATCGTAGCCGACTTAATACTTAAGCTTTGGGCGTGTTGTCGTTTAGGAGCATAGACCCACTTTGAGTATTTGACTCAGACTGCCGAACTAAGTTTGCCTAAATTCAGAACTGCCTCAACTTTAAATTTGCCTGAATCCCATTGTATTATTTCACAGACCGCATTAACTTATAAGCTGCCAACCTGCTGAAAATAACAAACAAAGAAACCAAGGTGAAAATACTGCCATTGACTGCCCACATCAAATGACAGATTAGTCGAGATGAGACAAGCAACTCAAATATATTGCATGAAATGTTTGTGAATTAATCAAGTAAAGTTAAACATTGATGTAAAATATTAACAATCTGAACTGATTTGTCTGCATCAATATTACACTTGCATATTTAGGCTTAAAACAATGATCCCTGGGTTTCATAACTAACAAATGCTTGCTAGTTTTCATTCCAGTTATATTTGTTTATTGCTTTGTTAATTTTATACAACACCTCACACACATTTTAGGAAACGTGCACCTTGATGTTTGAATATCCAGTTATTTATGTAGAATGACTTCTCATCAAGAAGAAATGGCAACTCAAGAGGAAGACACTTTTCCGGTAGCTCTACCTATAGAGAACCCTCCATAGAGAACTCCAACCATTCTAACCCCGAGAGCATTTACTCAGCTGCGCACTCAATTTGGTTTTACTGAAAGTGATGTCCTGCTCCCTGGGCCAAGTGATACTGCCGACACTCCTCCCCGTGGCTTTATTGCAATCAATCGTCAAATGTGTTTAAGCGGAGCGATCCCTCCTTTTAATGACTTTCTCCGAATTCTTCTCCTTCGGTTGTCAATCTCTCCGTCCCAACTTCATCCTAATGGTTATGCCATCTTGATGGGGTTGTGCGTTTTGTTCAGAAGAACTTTTGATCGCTTACAAAGTTTTGAAGAAATTCGTTACTTATGCTCATTTGCAAAGAGTAGAGATCATCCTTCCCTTATAATTGTGAGGAGTGCTAGAAACCGCAAACTTATTTCTGACCTTACCGAAAGCGTTCATGGATTTCTGAACCAATTTTTCTTTGCTCGCTGCCCCCCAGGGTTTTATGCCGATTGGAGAGTAGGAAGTAAGATTACTTGTCTCCATTTTTAAACTTTCTCGAGATCCGAATTACCAATTGCTAATTTCATTCTTTGCTCTTTTCAGCACTTCCTCTTCCCTCTAGAGATCCGGTCCATAAGCAGACTTTTGATAGATTGAGTGCCGTGGCCGTAGCAGAGAGAAGCATCAAGTTTTTGTTGGGGGATGAATTTTTGCACCAATACGGGCTTTTACATACTTCTCGTTCTACACATCCTCATGAAATCCCAGACTCCCCGGCTAGAGCATTGGATGCCCCAGTTTCTACAGATACATCCATACCAAAAGGACCTGCTCCCGAGGCTTCGCTAGTGAAGTGCTCCACTTCTGTTGATGTTGCGGGGCCATCTGTCGAGCTTGACCCGGTTATTGAGGAAGAAGATCTCCAGGGATCTCCCCGACTGTCACAGAAATCTGGCGAAGAAGCCGAAAAAACTAGCCTTGCCAAGCAGAGCAGGGATGATACTTTCGAAGGGCTGAGCGACCTCTTCGCCACCTCGCAAGAGATCTTTAAAGATGATCCTATCACTACTGGGGTTTCTTCTTCAGTAGTTGAAGCAACTTCTGTCCTGCAGCAGACTCCGTCGACTCAGGAGTTGACGCTGACTATTACACCCACAACCACTCCTCAATTAAAGAGTGGTTCGTAGTTTGATGCGCGTAGTTTGCACGCCACACACACTTAGAATTTTTTTTTGGCACTTTTATGCTTCTGACTTTTTGTACTTTGAAGAATTCTAAGATTTAGCTCTTTTTTATTTCAGATCCTCTGATGGGGCGCAGCGGATCCTATTATGATGATTTCCAGCGCTACGGGAGGCGTAGCCAGTATGATTACAGGCGTTATCTTCCCTCTTACAGAGAATCTGATGAAGAGAGAGCCGCTCGAAAGGCTCAAGAAAAGAGGGCTCAAGAGGAGCGCTATGAAAGAAGAGAAGGGGAAGAGCGCCACGATTCTTCACAGAGAGGTGACGATTCCCATAAAAGGAAAACCCATGATGACAGAGGAAAAAGTCATATGGTGGAAGATTCGAGCAAGCGAGCCCGACATGGTGAGAAGCACACCACTACAACTCCTGAAAAGGTTACTGCCCCTGCCTCGCTTGACATTCCTTCCGGCTCTCCCGCTCTCGGGAAGTCAGACATCCAAACAATAATTAGCAGACCCAAATTCCAAGTTGGACCGGGTCCTGCCACTTTGCAAAGTCGGTTTCCACAGTGGTGTCTGAAGGGAGTAAGGTTCGACCTTGACTTGGTTCCCATTGACAAGTCTGCCATGTTACGAAATCTCGACGCCGTCAAGCTTGATATTGAGAGGATGTCGAACTGGCAGAAACTTGTTGACGAGCTTCAGAGGGTTAATCGTGCAAACGTAGAGGCCATGCTCACTATGGAAAATGATAAAGCCGAATGGCAAAAGGTGCTTGAGCAACATGACACCGAGATGAGAAGCATTGCTTCTTATAATGAGGAGCTTGAAGCAAAAGTTGAAAAACTGAAACAAGAGCTTGCTGCTTCCTCTACTTCTTATTCTCAAAAAGAAGAAGTGCTCCTAAAACAAGTGAGAGATGCTCATGCCAGCCAAAGGGATGCCGAAGACAGGCTTGAAGTGCAGAAAAGAATTAGTGAGGGCTATGTCGCTGACATTGAAGAGCTTCGAAAGAAAAACAGCTCCCTTGCTGAAGCTTCAACTTTCTAAAGCTGAAATGGAGCGTGATGAGGCCGTTGCCGGCAAAATTGCAGCTGAAGATTCTCACGAGGCAACGAGGGCCAACATCAGCTCAACATTATTTGATTTCTATCTGCACAGCATTTTGGGGCGCGGTAGCCTCGCCTTTCTAGGCCCCAAGTATGAAATTACACTGGCTGAAGTTTGGGAGGCAGCACTCGATATGCTCGGTGGTAAAGGCGCTGGCTACGCTGAGTCAGCTCTTGAAGAGCATTATCTTGATGATGATGCTCGCGCCGCTCTTGCCAAGGGGAGAGAACAGCTTGCAAAATTAAGGGCCGAAACAGCGGCAGGAGAATATTCAGGAAAAATCACCTCAACTACTCCAATTCAACCTTCTCCTTCAGCCGAAATTGACATTATCGGTTCTAGTTCTCATTCCCCATCCCCTACTAAAGCCACCACTAATATTACAAGCATACAAGGTGGAGATGAGGGCGGCGAGAGTGCCGAGGCACAGGCTTACGAAGTTGACGTCAGGGAACCGACTTCTGCAGGTAACCCTACTGACAATCTTGCCCAAGTAGACTGCTCATCTGTTTCTTATGAACTTGATGGGCTTTTTGACTACTTCTTGAATCTCAGCGAACCTTTATCTCCGCTTTTTGCTGACTTAAACCTTTTTCCTTCTGCAGAGAAAACGTCGGGCATTGTTCAGGCTTCTCCTCCTCCAATTATTCCTTCCCCGCCTCTTAAGGGCACTCCTCCTTCTGCTTCGCAACCCGGGTCACAAGAGGAGCAAATAGAAGCTCTTCACGGCTTTGATGATCCCGTTGCTTCTCAAGATCCGAAAGGAGAAGAAACTGAAGGAAGTGAGAGGACTCCAGAACCAACTGGCTCCGACGCTGAACCGTTATCCAAACTTCTTTCTCCAGGGAGTGGGTCTTCCTCCAAGAAGAGAGGAAAGCAGGGAGTTTCCAAGAAGAAGAATAGGAAGGGATCTTTAACTGGCGAAGAAGAGACGGAAGAAAGTCCGATCGAGCCCCTTTCTCCTTCATCTCCTACCCTTACAAGCCGACCTAAAAAGTTGGTCATTCGGCCAGGTGCGGGCTCAAAAGGTGGGCGGAAGAAGAAATGATGGCTTTGGTTCTGTGGCTTCCATATCGCATTTTTGCCTTTTTTGCATGCAATGACCAGAAATTGTGCGGGTACCGGCCCCCCGCTTTTCTTTTGTTGTTGTTTTTTTACTTTGGAACCTGTACCTGTATATAAAATAGTGTTGAATAAAATGATTCTTTTTCTTTGTACAAACTTCTGTCTATATCTGAGAATGCATTTACTATTCATTTTTGTACAAGTTTCTTTGTACGATATTGCAGTGAGCTTGTGGTATACATTGTTCGAGCGCAATTTTACCGATGTAGTTATGCCATGCTGCCCCTATACCATAAGCCCATTGTAATATTTTATTTTATAAGGAACTTGTGCTTTTATTTTTTAGAGAATAATTATTCCACATTTGGAGGAATACGATTTCATTAAAAAATAGAGCACAAATAAGTTTCTACGCTTCAACTTTCGAAGATATCACTCTTTATTTTGTGCATATACACATTTTATTGAATGAAATCTTCTATGTAGTAAAGCGGGTATTTGTAAGGTACTTCAACTTCTTTTTGAGGAAAAGAATTTTCTAGAACAAGTAATTCACTCTTCCTTTGAAAGTTAAAGTGTGCTTTTAATGAGGATTTTTTTTTTAACTTGCCACAGTAAAGGGCTTCTTGATTTTTGTTTCTTTGAAAAGTTGCACCTCTGAGGAAGACTTTTTCACGTTTCAACACTTGGAAGTTTTACTTCAATCTTGGTGAAACGTGTGCCTCCGAAGAGGTCTTTCTGCTTGATTGTGCCTCCGGGAGGAGGTCTTTTCATTTCTGCCTCTGGGAAGAGGTCTTTCTGTCTTATTGTGCCTCTGGGAAGAGGTCTTTCTGTTTCTGCCCCTTGGGAGAGGCTCTCTCTTTTTCTTTTTATTTTTTCTTTTTTAGCATTTCATCTTTGGTGAAGTGAAACTTCGAAGAGTGGCTGTTGCACTTCAACTCCTGGCGAAATGGGCCTCCGAAGAGGGCTTTTATTTTGTTTTACATTTCAACTCTGGTGAAGTGAAACTCCGAAGAGCGGTTGTTACACTTCAACTCCTGGTGAAATGGGCCTCCGAAGAGGGCTTTCATTTTGTTTTACATTTCAGCTCCGGTGAAGTGAAACTCCGAAGAGCAGTTGTTACACTTCAACTCCTGGTGAAATGGGCCTCCGAAGAGGGCTTTCATTTTGTTTTACATTTCAGCTCCGGTGAAGTGAAACTCCGAAGAGCGGTTGTTACACTTCAACTCCTGGTGAAATGGGCCTCCGAAGAGGGCTTTTATTTTGTTTTACATTTCAACTCTGGTGAAGTGAAACTCCGAAGAGCGGTTGTTAGATTTCAACTCCTGGTGAAATGGGCCTCCGAAGAGGGCTTTTATTTTGTTTTACATTTCAACTCCGGTGAAGTGAAACTCCGAAGAGCGGTTGTTACACTTCAACTCCTGGTGAAATGGGCCTCCGAAGATTGCCTGGAAGTTACTCTCTCATGGTTGGAGGGTCATGACTCCTCCAATCTTTTTTGGTTGAGTAGAGAACTTTCTTTTTTGCGGCATATGCCTCGTTAGAGGTCTTTATCCTCCGAAGAGTTGTGCCTCCGAAGAGGACTTGTGCCTCCGAAGAGGGCTTTAGTTGTTCCTTGTCCACTTGCTTATGCCTTTTCAGTGATCCTCTGTTTTTTTTTTCCAGCTCGTACTTCCTTCTCTTACAAGTAGTTTGTTTAATCCAAAGAAGTGTACTTCATTGCTAGGCCAGTTCGCGAGAATGGACATAGGCTTCTTAATTGGAAGTTTGTTTGTTCAAACTTCTCAATTTATTAGCTAGAGCCCGTTTTCGACGAAATCATTGACCGTTCAATTGAAGCACTTCTTATCTAGGATTTAAATTCAGGAATTTTGTGACTTGGAATTTGTTTGTTGAATGATAACAAGAATCACTTGGCCTGCAAAAATTCTTGTGATGTGCAAGTTTTGTTTTCGTTGCCTGCAAAAATTTAAATCGACATTTCAGTAATACATTTAATGTACTTTTCATATCGAAAATAAAGCAAACATGTAATAATAATAAGGAATACAAGATTTATAGTGGTTCGGCCAAGAATTTGGGCCTACATCCACTTTATAGTCTTTCATTATTCACTTGCATCGGTTTTACAATCTCTTTCAATTACAGGAATCATACATTCATAATTCTTTTTACAATATTTCAACAAAGCTATCAAGTAAAGTATGGACGCAAGTGATTGCTGTTCCAAGCTCTTGGAATTTGATCTCCTTCGACAGTAGTGAGTTTGAATGTGCCGTCAAGAAGCTTCTGACCTGTAACATATGGTCCTTCCCAATTTGGCCCAAACACACCTGTCGCTGTCATAATTCTCTTTAGGACTAGATCTCCAATCTCAAAGCTGCGTTGGCTAACTTTGGAATTGAAATGTCTGGCTATCCTTTGCTGATGAGATGCGATTCTGAGCTCAGCCTCTTCTCTTTTTTCATCAAGGAGATCTAGTGCCTCAAGCTGTAGTTTTTCATTCTCCGCTTGATTGAAATGGATTCTTCTATGTGAAGGGAACTCTGTTTCTACCGGAATCATTGCCTCTGATCCATATGCCAATGAAAACGGATTATGCCCGGTCGCAGTTTTGTGGGTAGTTCTGTATGCCCATAGTGCTAGCGGTAGCTTATCGACCCAACCACCTTTTGCTCTTTCAAGTTGCTTCTTGATGGTTGACTTGATAATTTTATTTATTGCTTCCACCTGCCCGTTTGCCTGCGGATGAGCTACTGCTGAGAAGCTTTTTCGGATTTTGAATCGTTTGCAAAAATCTTGGAATTCTTCACTTTCGTACTGAGTACCATTGTCTGTAATTATTTTTTGAGGCACACCATATCTGCAAATGATACTTTTAGTCACAAAACTTATCATCTTGTTTGAGGTGATAGTAGCCAGTGGTTCAGCTTCTGCCCACTTAGTAAAATAATCTACAGCAACAATGGCATATTTAATTCCAGATTTGGCAGTTGGTAACGGTCCTACAAGGTCTAACCCCCATATTGCAAACGGCCATGGACTGACCATCTGTGTGAGTTCAGTGGAAAGGGCTCTAGGAATTTTGGCGAATCTTTGGCATCTATCACATTTTCGGGAATAGTCTGCTGCATCTCGATTAATTTCTGGCCAAAAATATCTGTATCGGAGAATCTTTTTTGCTAAAGTTTGACCACCTAAATGATCACCACATTCTCCCCCATGCACCTCAGCTAGGATTGTTTTGGACTCTTCCCTGGACACACATCGAAGTAACGACATTGAGAATCCCCGTCTGTATAGCTGGCCATCCTGGACTATATAGCGAGAGGCCTTCCTCAGTAGCTTCTTTCGTTCTTTTGAATTTTCCGGTAAAGAGCCATTGAGAAGATATTCTGTTATTGGAGTCATCCATGATTCTTTCTCTTGAGACACGCTCATGATCCAATCGATATCCATCTCATCAATGCTCGGAGCCGACAGGACCTCCACTGGAGTCAACCTCGGAAATTGAGCTTCGTCTGTGCTCGAGTACTTTGCGAGAGAATCTGCTTTCGTGTTTTCTTCTCGAGGAATATGACTTATCATGTAATGATCGAAATCACCCAGGAGTTCCCAAGCCTTTGACAAGTAGGCGGGCAGATTTCCCCCTTTCGCTTGGAATTCCTTCTTGACTTGGCATACAATAAGCTGAGAATCACTGAAGATCTGTAACGCTCGGATGTTTAGTTCTTTAGCAATCCTTAAGCCAGCGATAAGGGCTTCGTATTTTGCTTCATTGTTTGTTGAAGGAAATTCCAATGTTAGTGCATAGCATAATGATCGACCTTCATGGGTCTCAAGTACAACTCCGACTCCAGAACAGTAGTCGTTTCTCGCGCCATCGACATATAACTTCCATTGGATTGGGGAATCGTCGATCATTTCCTCCTCACTGTTACCCTTATCTGTGAATTCTGCGATGAAATCCGCTAAAGCTTGTCCGTTGATTGCTTTTCGGGGAAGATAAGTGATGTCATATTGACTGAGTTCAATATTCCACTTTAGAAGACGACCCGAAGTCTCAGGGCGAAACAGGACTTGCTTTAAAGGTTGATCAGCGAGGACTCTGATAGGATGAGCTTGGAAATATTGCCTCAACTTCCTGGATGCAATCAGTAGGCAATAGGCGAGTTTTTCCAACTTAGAGTAATTCATCTCTGCCCCAGTGAGTCTTTTGCTGATATAGTAAACTGGATGTTGAATCCTCTTGTCTTCTCGTATCAGTGCTGCACTTAAAGCATGAGATGATACTGCCAAGTATATAAGAAGATCCTCGCCATCGCCAGGCCTAGAAAGTATTGGAGGCGTTTCCATATGGCGAATCAATTCATCAAAGGCTTTTTGGCATTCGGAAGTCCAATCGAAGTTTTTCTTTCCTTTCTTTAGGGCGTCAAAGAATGGGATGCATTTATCTGTGGCTTTGGAAATGAAACGACTCTAGGCGGTGACTTTTCCATTGAGACTTTGCAATTCCTTCTTCGTTCTAGGAGCTTTGACTTCCTTTGAGGCGGTAATTTGAGCTGGACTAGCCTCAATGCCCCTAGCGCTCACGATGAAACCTAAAAACTTTCCGGATTCCACTCCAAATGAACATTTTAAAGGGTTGAGCTTCATTCCGTATTTTCGGAGGACTGCGAACATGTCTGCTAAGTGTTCTATGTGATCCACTGCTTTCTTAGACTTTACTAACATGTCATCGACGTAGACTTCCATAGTCTTGCCCAATTGCGGTTTGAACATAGCATTAACAAGTCTTTGGTATGTTGCCCCTGCATTCTTTATCTCGAAGGGCATAACTTTGTAGCAGTAAAGACCAACGTTGGTGATAAAGCTCGTGTGCTCCTGATTTAGCTCATGCACCATGATCTGGTTATATCCAGAGTAGGCATCCATAAAAGATAACAATTCGTGTCCCGCTGTTCCGTCTACCAATTGATCAATCCTGGGTAATGGGAAGCAGTCTTTGGGGCAGGCCTTGTTTAGATCTGAAAAATCGACGCACACTCTCCATTTTCCGTTGGCTTTCTTAACCAGCACTGGATTTGAAACCCAATTCGGATAGTTAGATTCTTTGATAAAGTTATTCTCCATGAGCCGATCAACTTCTTCTTTTAACGCTGCTGACCTTTCTGGACCTTGAGTTCTCCTTTTCTGCTTCACAGGTGTAAATTTTGGATCAATATTCAGAGCGTGTACTGCAACTTCTGGGGATATTCCGCACATATCGGCATGAGTCCAAGCAAAAACATCCAAATTTGCCTTTAAAAAAGATATTAAGATATTCTGAATTGACACATTAAGTTGTGAACCCACATTCAACACCTTGTTTGGGTCCTTTGGGTCAACAGGTACTGGTATTGTCGTTTCCACTGGTACCACTCTATTCTCCCCTGCACTGGCTTTTCTAGGATCCATCTCTTTCCGTGCTCCGCTGTGCTCGCCAGTGCAGGGTCCGCCCAGTAATTGCTACAAGGCTGGTTCTTTGATGCGGACTGGGGTTGCCGCATCCTTTCCCATTTCTCTTTTCCTTGTTTCTCGTAGCTCTGTCAGATAACACTCCCGCCCAGCATTTTGATCCCCTTTTATAACTCCCACTCCATTATCCGTGGGAAATTTAATGGTGAGGCACCATGGGGCCAGAACAGCTTTGAATGCTGCGAGAGTTGGACGGCCAAGGAAAGCATTATAAGCAGAAAATTCGTCGACAACCACAAAAGTTTGCTTGCGGACCACTTTTCTTTCTCCCTCTCCAAGTTCTACAAGCAAATCAACGGTTCCTATCGGCTGTTTTGGCTCCCCAGTGAAGCCAGCGATTTTTTGCGATGAGGCTTGCACATCAGCCATAGGGTTCTTCATTTGGTCGAATGTTTTCTTGAAGAGGATACTGCAGGATGCACCACAATCAATGAGAACTCTTCTGACAATAGTTGGCCCGATGCCAGCCGAGATGACTAAGGGATCCAAGGTAGGAGCTTCAATACCTGTGGAATCCCTGGCTCTGAACACAATATCATCATTGAAAGTTCTTTGTTGCTTCAGGGGCGTAGCACCTTCCAAAACAAATACGTCTTCCTCGGTCGGTACATACTTCAAAGCTCGGGTATACCTTTCCATCTCACCCCAGCTTCTGCCTGCTGGGTGAGGTCCTCCCGTAATGACATTGATAACAGGCCTTCCGGATTCATGCCCTGCAGTCTTCTCACTTGCCCTGGGTTGATGAGCAGGAGCTCGTTGCCCCTGACTAGTCGAAGCGGGATTGCTGCTATTCTTTTCCACAAATTGCTGCAGCTTGTTTTCCCTTATCAATTCTTCAATCAAAATTTTCAATTGGCGGCATTCATCGGTATCATGACCGGGTTGATTATGGAAGCGGCAAAACTTTCCACTTTGTACAGCTTTTTTACCGGTTCTCAGAACGGGAGGTTTAGGATAATCAACAGAATCTTTAGTGGCAAGGTAAATACGTTCCGGCGTATCTGATAAAGGGGTATATTTCGATGGCTTGAAGGAACGAGGCTTCTTCAGATTTTTCTATTTCTTCCCGTCGTTATTTTCCCTTTTCTGTCCTACAGATTGATTCTTGCGTGGAGCAACAACGTTACCTCCATCTTTTTCCAATGCTGCCTTTACCGGTACCGGACGGCTTTCCAGGCGTATGAACTCATCTGCTTTCTTGTAGAATTTTTCAAGGGAATTTGGTTCCTTCATGTTAAGCCATTTTCCAAATTCGCTCGACTTGTCGATGGCCCTCATCAGATAGGTCAAGATCATCCGTGGTTCTGCATTGTCTACCTCGGCCAGCGCTATATTAAAGCGATTCAAGAAAGATCTGATAGTTTCCCCTGGATTCTGTTCTAAACTTGACAACGACATGATATCTTTGGCTTTTGAAGCGTATAGTCTGAACTGCTCCTTGAATTTTCGGGTTAGGTCAGAAAACTGATCTATAGACCGAATTGGTAGCTTGGTGAACCAAAGCAGAGCTACACCTTCCAAATATACAGGAAAATATCGACACTTCATTTCATCAGAAGCTCTGGCACCTGTCATGTGCCAATCATACTTATACAAGAATTCGTTCGGATCACTTATTCCTTTGTAAGCTGGGATAGTTGGAGGGACGAACTTCCTTGGGAACTCAGCCTTTAAGATTCTTTCGGTAAACGGGGTTTTACTTGGAGCGAAACCCCATTCCTTCTCACCTTCATTCCTTTGCATTCTTTCTTTCATGATTTTTCGAACCATTTCAGAAAGATACCCCTCATCATTTCGAGCTTTAGATCCACCAACTTCAGGAAATGTCCGCTCAAAGGGGCTGGCAGCCCTCTCAGGAATGTTTCTTTCTTCATCCTCATGAATGTTGCCAGTAAAGTTCCTTTCATTACCCATTGGTTGACGGTTTACTCCAAGAAAGTCATTCAACTTATTCAAAATTAGGGCATTTTGGGCATTCTGAGCCTCCAATTGTGCACTTTGGGCATTTATCTGCTGGTTCAGCCCTAAGATTACAGCATCCAACACCGCTTTTGTAACCCCAACAGGTGGAGTGGCTTGATTAGGTACTGGGGAAGCGGAGGTTCCCTCTTGAACATTTCCAGATCTAACAGATCTACTCTTTCTCCCCGGAGCCATGATTTCAGATAAACTTCTAGTCTTCAGAGAGGTTACTTCAACAAACTTTCATGGAGCAATGATGATAATTCGCCTGAGTTCAATTCTCAGTGAAAGCACCAAAAATGTTAACGCTAAAATTTGAACGCTAACACCCCGGTGTAAGAAGTGTAGTTGTGAAAGCACCACCCGATGATTCGGGAACAGAGTATAAGCAGAAAATCACAGAAAAAGCAGTGAATAACAACGATTTTATAGTGGTTCGGCTCAAGGCAAGCCTACGTCCACTTTAATTCTCTTTATTGCTAAACCGATTACAACTTTACAACAATCTTCAATTACAATTATGACGAGACAAACAACTAGAACTTTGGTAGAGAAGAATTCTTTGAATCCATGTATATTGCGTTAGATTTTCCCTTGAAGTTAGTTGAGATGCCTTTCGAACTTGAAGTGTCGGGTGAGTTGAGGATTCAGCAGAGTATTGGCGCTTGAAGTGATTGGCCCCAAAAAAATCCCTTGAATGTTGGAGGTGGTCGCGTATTTATAGGGGTTTCTGGTGTCAAGTTGTAGGTAGTGGCCGAGATGAGTTGGGTCGTAAGCCGTTGCCGAGATAAGCTAGGTCGTAGGTCGCTGCTCCTCACCTATGCACGGCCTATGGTTTAAATGGGAGGCGCATATTCTTCTGGCCCCAAATCCTAAGTCCCAAGTCGCTGCCGAGTTATCGTGACGCGCATTGAACTGTTGCACTACTTCCCCCTTCATATCCTTAGGTCGGTCACGACTTATCATGAGCCGTAAGTCGACCACGACTCAGGTGTGGACCAACTTATTCTGAACAGCTAGGTCGGCCAGCAACTTGAGTAGTTAGATAGGAAAACGTGTTAGGTCGGTAGACCTTTATAAGTCCTAGGTCGGAATCTCCTTGAACCTTAAGTCGGCATCATTTCAAGACGTTAGGTCGGAACTTTCTTTAAGGCATTAGGTCGGCATGCTTCTCAAGGCCCTTAGGTCGGTATCCCTCTTAGGTCTTATGCAGTTAGATCGGTCTTCCATGTTAAGATACTAGGTCGACATCCCTTCGTGTCTTGGGTCGGCATGCTTCGTTAAGTCGGAAGAGTGTTGGGTCGTTTATTATCTTGGATCGGTGAGCCACGGCCGAGGCGGGGTTAACAACTTTGAAATCAAAATAAATTTCAAATACCTTCAATATCAAAATATTGTTTTAAACATCGGTCATTTTATAATATACCATTTAAATCTATTCAATTTATTTAGGAATAAATTAAATTCTTCCATTTAAAACCATTCAAAATCAATTCCTTATTTTTATTAATTACATATTAACTTCCAAATTTAAAAACCTTTTCCCAAAGATTATTTCCATAAATTTGTTTTAAAACAATCAATTTCAGTTTCCGTAACACTTCTGAAATGCTATCTAACGTCTATAGGTTAAAACAGTTCAATTCTAAAAGACAGCACTTAAATGCTGTAATAGATTATGTTCTTAACAAATTTAGTTTTAAATTCCAAATATAACTTATTAATAATTATTTTCTTAACTGAAATCTTACCTATAACAAAATCCAGAATTTCCCAAAATAAGTTATATTCCAAAATTTTATTAAAACATTTATTTATTTATTTAACATTTTAACTCATTCAAATCATTATAAATCTTTATAAAAATCCTTTAAATCATTTAAACCAAAATATTATAAACTTCCATTTTTAAAAATAAATTAAAATATCTTAGAAAAATATTATATAAACCACGGGTCTGTATATAGTTTTCTAGCCTAGGTTAGGTGATACGGATTTATATCATTTCAATCCGCAATTTACAAAACCCCGGGTTCTATCATTTCAAACCCGCAATCCCAAGTTAAAATTAAACAGTTAACTGAATAAATGAATAATAATCATCGTTTAGGCCTATCATTTCAGCCTAAACGATTTAAATTTACAGGGAAGTTGCAGTGATGATTTAAATCAGTATATATATAAACATTAAATAATATAACGGCAATAATATTACAACAGATAAATAACTGATGAGGTGTCAATTTAAAAATGGGGTTTAACATCCTATGTTGTATTACAGACAGATAACATTTAAATAATAATTTACACATACACTTGCGATAATTCACAGAAATATAGGTATGTTTGTCTGGTGAGAAATACTCACCTTAAACTTCAGATAATCAGATTCAAATGATTTTACCACTTGATAAAGGATCGTACAAATGGCACGATTAGGTTTCCGCGGATGCCACGCCTTGATTCAAATCTAAAATAAAATCCAAATACCAAATACGCGACTTTTAAAATTACGGTCAAAGCAAAATTTTCGAAACAACTGGAACTAATAGAATAAAAGAAATTTTGGTTCAGCTTTTGCTCGACTGCCTCACCCCACATCCCGACCCCAACTTCATAGGCTTGGCAATACTATTTATTATTATTATTATTTATATATATATATTTTTTTTTCTTTTTTTTCCCATGGCATGTACAACTTATCTAGTTTGAAAAATATGTATTTACACAAAACTTGCGTCTTTGCCTAATGCAAACTCTCTCTGTTCATAAATACAACATGTCTCTGCCACTTTAATTTCAAAACATTGTCGATTTCAGAAACATAAAAATTTAAATTTATAACCATTCTTAACTTATAAAATCATATTCCTGCTTCAGAAAAATGTTCATTTGGATACCATTTATCTTATGATTTAATAAAATAAATTTTATAAATAAATATCCAAATTTACTATGAATCATTTGTAAGTCAGAATTTCCCAATTTTACTTAACTTGTATATATATTTTTCCAAATAACTTTACACTTAATTTAAAAATACGCACTTCCTAAATAAAACTAAATTCTCATTTATTTACTTAACTTAACAATTTTATTTAAAACCCAATTTCAAATTTTCAAGTTAAGTCATAAATGGAAATTTCACCTTTCCATTTGAAAACAACATTTTCAATTATTTACTTACAAAACACATCCGTTCCATAATTTTTTTTTTATATAGTTAATATACACTAAATTTTCTTCACAACTTTATTCATTTAGACATCAATTCAACTATGATTCAAGTTAAATAAAAGTTATTCCAAAATGTTCCATTTCAATCGTCTTTCATTTTATCATTCAAAGTACATTATTTATTATACCAAACATATCCATTTTCGGAAATAACTTTTATTAAAATTTCTAGGTTAGATTTCAACTCCATATTAAATCAAATTTAATTATTATGTCATTTATCGTAAATAAAATCTTTAAATTCACTTTAAAACCAATTATTAACTTACAAAAATTTAACTTAAAAAACAAAACACCTTTAAAATTTTAAAGCCTTAAGTCAAATTTTTAGTTGAATTACATAAATTTTATTTCAGAAATACTTAAAAATTTATAGAAAAATATTATAATATATTAACCATGGGCTTGTTCGGGATATAAGCTTGGTTATGAAAACTTAGAGGGACGTGACGTGGTGGAGAAGTAGCCGAGCAAGGCAAAAGGGAAACAGAGAACAACAAGAAGAAGAAAGGGAAAAACTGGAAGAAGAAAAGAAAAAGTAAAACCATTACCTGATAGAGGCTTCAGCACAAAAGAAGAAGAAGGCTAAACTATGAGATGCAGAGGAAAGTTTTGGACGAGACTATGTATTTATAAAGAGGAGTTGCTTTGAACTGAATTGATAAATTCGAATGAAATTTGAAATTCTCCCAGCTATACAAAATTTTGATTTAATGAATTTCTAGAATGATGCATGAATTTAGGTAAGAGATTGATTGTTAATTTATAAAATTCTTTCTTATGTATTCATGGATAAGGCTTGCGAAATATAGGGGACCAAATAAGCAGGCAAGAATGGCAAGTGATAATAAACATTTAGGCAGACCAGAAAGTTGCGTGATTTATTATTGCCAGTTATACGAAAATCTTGATTAAATGCATGCGTTGATTACTTTCCATTTTCTTTAGTTTGAACGTTATTTTATATGCGTGATTTATGCTGCCAATTTATGAAAATTTGATTTCAACATTTTATACCATTTAATAGTTGCGTGATCAGCTATATGAAATTTTGATCTTTATTTTGATTGAATGAAACGGCAAGAATTGGCAAAGATTTTGGAATGAAAAAGTCATATACAAAAATTAAAACCCAATTGACAACTATGAAAAAGGTAACGTTTACTATAAAACTACTAACAGATATTTTAATCCATATAGATATAAATATGATTTTTAAAATACGCCAAACCGACGCAATGCAAAACACCTAAAATTTATATAAAATAACTTTTTTAGTTTATACGTTTATTACGTTACTTATACCATAAATTTTACGCGTCCTTTAAATGCGAAATCCAACAGTTCATTAATACACTAAACTTTTTTACAAAGTTATTACTTACCAAAATTTTATTGGTTTACATATATTATACATATACAAAATTCATTTTTTTAACATTGCGAATTGAGTCGTCTTTTAACAATATTAAAAACTTCAAAACTTTTAAATTTTATTTTTAGACCTTTGGAAAAAGATTACATCAAATATATATATATATATATATATATATATATATATATATACGGTATTTATTCCCTAAATTTAGGCGCCCTTTTTAACGCGTAATTACCCAGTTCATTTATACACTAAAAAAAATAGAAATTCTGACCGTGCTGAGACTCGAACTCGTGACCTATCGTGAATAGCCCAGATGTCTTAACCACCTAAGCTATTAATGTGTTCTTAATTAAAACTTGATTTTGCTAGAAATTAAGTTATTTACCATCTTCGACAAAAACCCCAAATTAAAGTTAATTCTTAACCATGTCAAAATTTCAGTGATCTTATTATTTAATTAAAAATTTGGTCAATTGTTTTTATTTTTAATCATTTTAAAATTTAGATTTTTATATAATAAATCCCAAAGTTTTTAAAATACAAGTGAAAAATACTTGTTAAAAATTTGGGCTGTTACACAATATAAAACAATGGACGTTAAAACAATGGAAAAATAAATGAATCAAAGTGACATAACTTGCCTTAATCAATCAATGGCTTGGTTACACCACATATGGTTTCTACCATCATCTTATATTGCTTGGTCATGATTGTTAGAGGTGTGCTAGAGGCTAGAGGCCGAGTATAAGCATGAAGAACAAAGAAGAAATAAAAAGAAGAAAAGAAAGAAGAGGAAGAGAAGCCATGGATCTATAGCTTGAATATAATTTCCTTTCTCGCAAATGAAAATGAAAAGTTTTGGGAAGTTTTTATGTGTGATAGGCAAGACAATTTCATGGCTAGATTACAGGAATGAACGGCTAAGGTAAGTAATAAAGAGGCTATGAAATAAAAGGCAAGATTTTGAATGGTTTGGAAAATAAAATGGCAACAAATTCTTGATGTATTTAATAAAAAAAATTCTTCCTTTCAAGAGATGAAATGAGTAATGGAATAAAATGAGATATGTCTGAGGAGTTTTGTACATGAATTATATAAGGAAATACAGAGCTATACAAAAAAAACAGCTAAGGAGTTATGAATACTAGGGAAACAGAAACGCATAAGTTAAGGAGGAAGAAACGTACAATATATTTTATTTTTAAATGCAAATGGAAAAATGAGAGATGGGAAATAAATATTTTGTATGTGAATTTTCAACTTGATATGCAAGGCTATGAGTAGAGTAATTCATGGCTAGGAATGAGGAGGAAACGACAAGAAAATAATAAGGGCCATGCAAATGAAAAAGGCAAGAGTTTAAACAATGAAACGTATGCCTCTTAAATTTTTGCAAGCCATTTATTTGCATACATTTCTTTCTAGAAATGAAATGCGAAGTAAATGTGTACGTGAATTATGAAGTGGAGTGGATGGAAAGAAAAGATTTGAACGGCTAAAGAGGAGTAAATGATAGGAAAACAAAAAGGCTAGGAAATAAAAGGAAAGAAATAAGGAGAAAGAAACACACACACACACACACATATTGTTCTTAAATGAAATTGAAAAGAGGATATTTTGAGATGTTTGTATGTGATTAATAAGAGCAATTCATGGCTATGAATGGTGTATGGCTAGAATAATAATAAAGAGGGTAGATAAATAAAAAGGCAAGCATTAAAGAAATGTAACGCATGTCTCCTTGATTTCTTCAAAGCCTTTTATGAAAAGATATACACACAAGTAAAATCCAATAAATAAGCTTTAGGTAAACAAAAAAGAAAAATAAAATAAAATAACATAGAAAATAAAAATATAGAAATGAACATAGAAAAATTGAAATTGAAATACAGAAAATAACTCCCTGTAAAACGTTGTAATTTATCTAATTTAAAAAGTATAGCTCAGAATTTAACGAAACGAAAAGCAGAACAGATATCATAAATATATTCTGCTTCAAAGAAAAGATTAAAATTTAAAAATTCATATTTTTAAAAATTTAAACTGAAAATTCAAATTTTGACCTAATATAAAATTTTCAAAAATCGTTTATCTATTTCATTTGGGAAATAAATTATAACAATTTCCAAACATACATTGGAAAAATTTTAAAAATTCACTTTTAAACGATTTAAAAATCAAAATTTTGAACAAAAATTTAATTAAAAATATTCATAAAATTATAGGTTGTTGCAAGTTTAATATCTCAAAGTGTAGTGTCAGACATACAACCATAGAAGTCTGTTCCAGGTTCGAACAGAACCGAAGGCACTTCCGAAGAAGCCCTTGCAATTCGGGTATCCACAATCTCGACCGGACTTCCCATCGCTTAAGGAATCTCTATACCATAGCTACTCGGTGCAAAGACAATCGATAGGTTATCTTATCGTTCCCGTGAATACCCGTCTTCACCACCTGTCTTCAAATGCTATCCATAACGACGTATCATTATTCGGAATGGGTTATATGACACAAGATCCTCTCACGGCTAAACCGAATAATGAGCGCAGTATTTAAAAACATATTGATATAGGATTTCAGTTAAGTCACAACTTATTATCCAAAACCTTTCTTTAAATGGTTTAAACAAATTACCACTTTAAATCTTTTAAACAAAAAGATTTATTTCACAAAGTTACCAATCTTCCACAAAGGTTAATTCATAGTTTTCAAAACTATTTACAATTTCATCTCAAACTTGAAATCTTTCGAAACATATTGGAAATCCTTTCTTTTAATGAAAGTTATAACTAGTTGAAACAAATAGTTTTCGTTTTGGGAAAAACTGATTATATTTACATAAGTTAAAGCCATTCAAGTATAAAACTTGGGTTTAAATTCAAATTCCCAAAACAATACTCTTTAAATAGTTAAAAACCATATAAACACCTTTATAAGTTGTATAATCCTTTTAAACCATAATTTCCAAATTGTGGAATTCAATTTAAAATATTGAATTCAAATTCAAATCAATTATTTAAATTTCAAAACTCAACCAAGTTATTCAAAATTACTTTTATTTTTTTGAAATCTGTTTTCAAAAGCTTTCAATTCCAATTTCAAAACTATTTTGGATTCAAAAATTAAATCTTTAATATCATAAAAGAAATCCGTGACTTAACCGATTTCCATGTGCAGTCCATATTTTTGTGTGTATAGTGTGGTCCAGGGCTTTTACACAATAGTGCAACATCATCAATCATCACATATTCAATCATTACGATTCGGTGTGGGTTTCGGATAACCAACTGGAATACGGCTCCCTGTCGAATCGAAATCAAATGTCATTTTACGGGCAAAAGGGTTTTTTTTACATACATATAGGAACAAATCACAAATCACAGTTCATCACATAGCAATCACAGTATCACAACAGAAATATCAATACAATACAGAATATTTGATGATAGTCAATCATCTTCGATTATGGAGATTGTGATTAAAGTGAATTAACCATATAATTATCTTTATTAATTATTTTAAATCAATGTTTAATTTTACTTATTTATGAATTAATTAAGTCTTAGTCAACTTTATTAATTAATTATTCCTTTATTAATAATCTTAATTTATTAATTCTTAATTGTTAACTAACTAAGTTTAATTACCTTGTTAATTGACTATTCTTTGATTGATTAATTATTAATTAAAAACTCATTACAGATCATTAATTGTTAATTACTATTTCATCATTATAAACAAATTTGGTTTAAAGTTAACACTTGAATATTTAATTTACTTTTAAATTTTTATTAAGTTAAATTTTAAAACAACTTTTATTTAAAAGAAAAATTAAAATTTAAAATATTTCTTAAACTTCATGAATTTCAAATAATTGTTTCAATACCATTTACCTAATATTCCATTAACAACTATCATTAATTTCCGAAGAGTGGATTTAGAAAAATTATTTAAATTGTGTTCTCAAAATTTAGTTAAAACTAGATTTTCTGTTGTATTATAGCCAACCTGAGGCTGCCTCGTGTTGTCCCCGAGAAAAACACCCCCCGCTTTGAGTTTTAGCCTAAATTGACCCGAGTGACATTTTTTCACAAAAATTTGTTTAAGTGTTTAAAACAACCCGATGCAATGTTTAAATGACATGGGCTCATCTTCGAGTTTTCACCCCAATTCACCGTGTAGTGCTTCGAGTCACCTCCCTTCTTCCCCAAATCCATCACTACTGACACCACGACCACCATGTGCACGTGCACGGCCAAAATCATCGCCGTTGGTCGAAGCTGCAGCCACCATCGAGTCAACGTCCGTCCCCCAAAACTCCAAAAACACCCAGAATTTGGATAAATCTCAAAAACGAGAATCGAGTCATCTCGACCCAAACGACCTGTGGCGCCCCACCTCTATACCCACGCTAGCCAAGAACATTACGGTGAATGCTGTCGACTAGCATGGAGAATAAGGATGTTGAGGAGCGACCATCCGTGTAATTTCTTTGCGCGAGCACCGATATGTCAGATAATATAACATGCATTCTATTTCAAGAGGAAATCTGACATACCAACACAAACTCAAAGCTACTACACAGTGGCTATAAAATCCTTCGGAAACAAATATAGAAATAAACATAACACAAATCAGTCACAGACAATTCATATCACAAAGGCGGAATAAGATATGAATATTACACTAGGAAGTGTACATCAGAGTAGTGGTCTAAAAAGATCCACAATATCACAAAAGAATAGTTACACGAACTACACAAAAGAATAAGTATACATTAAGGAGTCTATATCTCAAATGTATACAACAAAATAACTACTAATCTAAGTAGTTAACCCAAAAGTCAAGGAGTTAATCCCGGATGAGAAGTCAAGCAGAAGCACCTGTAACATCTCGGTCTGACCCAAGTATTATTTAATAAGAAAATAATAAACGGATCAGTCTAACTATAAATATCAGATGAAACGATATAGAATAAGAGATATGACTAAACACATAATAATCACAATGCCAAGCTGTGATATATATATATATACTTAGTTGATAATCATCAAGAGATTAATCAATGTCACCAAATCTACACAAGAATCAAAGAAGTGTCATACTCATTATTTCGTTCATCAAACCACAAATATTGACGATAATATCAATGTCAATCACCAAAGTCAGAAACGCACAAATTCCAGAAGACTACACAAGAAATCCAGAAATCACAAAAGTCAATGACACACAAATTCACCAATGCACAAATATTGATAAAACTTATCAATGGAAATCACGAAAATCGGTGAAACACAAATTCTAGAAATCTACACAAGAAATCCAGAAATCACAAAAATAGAGGGGGGGAGGCCTATCACAAACGGGAGCATAAAGCTCACCAACACGTGTATCACAAACGGAACGCTAATTCCATGGTCGCTAACCATCACAAATTGAGCCAAAGCTCCACAAACGGCCCGAAGACCATAGGTTGCTACACCATCACAAATTGAGTCGAAACTCCACAAAACGGGGTTTAGTCTCCCTCACAGACAAAGAGACATCGCACATTGCTAGTCTAAATCACAAAGATGATCGTCATGATCAACGAGAAGTGTCGATTACACTAAGCTAGTAAATATATGAGTTTAGTTTCATGTCCCATAACCACTTGCTTAACTTAAATATTTACGAACAAACTGTAAGTCTCCACTAGAAAATTGTCACAAGAGGTTCAATCGAACAAGTCCAAGAATTAATCGATAAAGTAAACGCAAGCGTTTCATACCACTTGTTTTACTAAGCCGTTTAATTAGATTTCTCATACGAGTGAGGTAAAGGTTTGTATATACTAATAGATTGGAAAACGGTTTTATAAACGAGTTTGGTATTAAAATAGTATTGAAATCGTTTGAGGAAAGGGTTTTGATATTTACTACTAGTATAGAAAACCTTTATATTTTTAAAGTGACAAATCACGAAGAAGATTGTAAGAACATTCAATCACAAAAATTCACATACGAAGACGTGAATAAAATCCAAAGAAATCGATAAAGAATCCATCGAAATGGATATTCAAAAGTCCCTAAAAAGAGTCATCAAAATCATAATAGATGATAACAACAAATAGGATTATCACGAATTGATTTAAATTGGAATTCCAATCCAAAAAGGCAAATTGGACTCAAACAGCAGGTTCAGTCGACTGAACAGAGAATTTCAGTCGACTGACCCTGTACATGGAAATTTTCCAGGTTCAGGAAACTTTCTGTTTCCAGTTTCAGTCGACCGTGCAGTGTTTTTCAGTCGACTGAATCATGCCTGGAAACTCTCGGGTTTCAGGTTCAGTCGACTGAACAGAGATTTCAGTCGACTGAATCATACCTGGGCTGTTTTTCAGCCTTATACAAATGAAGAGAAAACTCTTCCAAAATGCAATCGGACGAACATTGGCTCTAAGGGTTTATGCCAATCGGCAACCCGGCCCTATATGCTCCTCGATGCATCACCAAAAGCATGTTCAAACATCCATAAAAGGATTTTACACAAATTTGTCTTAAAAACCCAAAAATTGGAATATTCGCAAAACCAATCCAAATCAAGAGCAAATGCACATGAAGAAGTGTTAGGAATTCATACCCAACAACCAAAGATAATTATAGTCATAGATGTGAGATAAAAATCTCACCTTTTCACAAAATCGAACAAGAAGAAGCTTGAAAGCAAATGGAGAATCAACCTCTCTTCAATGACAACCCAAATGAGCTTGAATCGAAGCTCAAAACAAGAACATTCCCGAAATTAGGTTAAGGAAATTTCTGAAATTGAATGGAGAAAGAGTTGGAGAAGAAGAAGGAGATGCTTACCAAGGGGTTCTTCTTGAGTTTGGAGCAAGGAATTTGATTTGCAAGAGAAACTAGGGTTTTGGAATTTTAATCTCCAATCTCTCCCACCATTAACACTCTAAAAACTGAAATGAGAAGAGAATGAGGGTGAGTGGGGGAAGAGTGGCTCAGATTTGAGCATAAGTTAACATAGGGCTGAGCCCAAAAACCAAACCCAAAGTAAAAAGTAGCAGAAATCAACTTTCTCCAAACATATCGAAGCTTATACTCAAAAAGGTTGCAAACGGCATTTTAAACTTAATGGGAGTGGTCCCGAGCCCTAATTCGACCGTATGCAAAAAGTAGCTTTTTGGACTAAAATCCGACTGACGATAAAATATTTAAATAAAATATTTAAATATAAAATCGACAAATATGCGGGTTGTTACAGACTCCCCTCCTTAAAGAAATTGCGTCCTCGCAATATTACAAGAAGAAGATATATAGTAACAACCATAAAAGCATATTCAACACAAAAGAAGTTTGAAATAATAAGTTCACCTCAAAGAGCACAAGAAAGTAAGTCCGGATGTGTACGCTCGATGTACTCTCTAGATTCCCAAGAACAATCCTTAGGATTTGAAGACCATTGAACTTTAACAAGCGAAACATCTTTATTTCGAAGTCGTTTGACTTCCGAAACAATGATACGAATAGGATGTTGCTCATAAGTTAAATTAGGCGAAACTTCAATCTCTTCCACAACACCGGGCTCAAGAATAGAATCGGAATCTCGAAGACATTTCCCAAGTTGAGAAACGTGAAACACGTCATGAATAGCAGAAAACTGAACCGGTAATAAAAGGCGATAAGCCATGGAACCAATACGTTCGGTGATAGGAAATGGCCCAATATATCGAGGCGCTAACTTTCCCGATCGACTGAAACGCACAACACCTTTCATAGGTGAAACACGAATGAACACAAGATCTCCCACAGAAAATTCTAACTTCCTTCTCCGGTTATCGGCATAGGATTTTTGTCTACTTTGGACTTCTTTCATCCTATGACGAATAAGATCAATCTTTTCTGTGGAATCACGAATAAAATCTGGACCTAAAGCCAGCTTCTCACAGGCCTCAAGCCAACAAGAAGGAGATCGGCATGGCCTTCCGTAGAGTGCCTCAAAAGGTGCCATACCAATACTAGATTGGAAGCTACTATTATAGGAAAATTCAACAAGTGAAATATGATCTTCCCAACCTCCACCAAAATCAAGAACACAAGCACGAAGAAGATCTTCAAGAGTTTGATTCACACACTCGGTTTGTCCATTGGACTGGGGATGATAAGCGGTGCTAAAATTAAGCTTCGTTCCCAAAGCTTTTTGAAGACTCTTCCAAAATCCACTAGTAAACAATGGATCACGATCACTAACAATAGAAGTAGGAACACCATGCAATTTAACAATTTCTTTGATAAAGAGTTTGGCCAAAAGAGGAACGGTTCGATTAGACCGAACGGGAATAAAATGGGCAGATTTAGTAAGCCTATCAGCAATCACCCATAAGCTATCATGACCCGAACGAGAACGGGGAAGGCCATCTATAAAATCCATGGAAATTTGGTCCCACTTCCAGACTGGAATTTCTAAAGGTTGCAATAACCCTCCGGGCCTTTGATGTTCGGCCTTAACAAGTTGGCAAGTCATGCAACGTTTAACGAAGTTAGCGATGTCAAGTTTCATTCCCTCCCAATAATAAAGTCGCTTCATATCCACGTACATTTTACTACTACCGGGATGAATGGTAAATTTAGAACGATGTGAATCTTCTAAAATATCTTTACGAAGATCACCAATATTTGGCATGACAAGTCTACCAAATTTCCGAATGCCGCCACGAGAATCGATATCAAAGTCTTTCAAACCTTCAATATCCATTTTATCCCTAATATTTTGGCCAAGAAGAGCCAAGTTGGGATCCAGCCCTTGAGCTTCAAGAATGCGGTCTAAAAGAGATGGATGAGCCACAAGGCTACATAAAACAAACGATGAGCATAAATCGGAAACACGGTCTCGAATTTCGCAAGTGGATAAAACCTCGAGATCGTTCCATTCGGATATCGTCATAGAAACAACGGCTTGTTGTTTACGGCTAAGAGCATCGGCGACAAGATTACCCTTACCGGGAGTATAAAGAATATCAAGATCATATGGTGCAAGAAATTCGAGCCAACGCTGTTGACGCAAATTAAGTTCTTTTTGAGAGAATAAATATTTCAAAGACTTATGATCTGTGTAAAGAACAAATTTCTCTCCTAAAAGATAATGACGCCAAATCCGAAGAGCAAAAACAATAGCCGCGAGCTCTAAATCATGAGTGGCGTATCTAGTCTCAGCAGGCTTTAATTGCCTAGAAGCATAAGCAATAACGCGTTCCTTTTGCATAAGAACGGCACCCAAACCAATGCGACTAGCATCGCTATAAACAACGAAATCTTGATTCCCATCGGGAATAACAAGAATAGGAGCATCAGAAAGAAGTTCTTTTAATTTCTGAAAAGAAGCTTCACATTTGTCCGACCAAATGTATTTAACACCTTTCTTCGTCAAGCTAGTGAGAGGCACGGCAATTTTAGAAAAGTCTTTAATAAAGCGACGGTAATAGCCCGCCAATCCAAGAAAACTACGAATCTCTGTCACACTCTCCGGTCTCTTCCAATCTTGAATCGCTTCAACCTTTGAAGGATCCATGGAAATTCCGGATTCGGAAATGATGTGACCGAGAAACTTCGCACGAGATTGCCAAAAATGGCATTTAGAAAATTTTGCCTTTAATTGATTACTCCTAAGAGTTTCCAACACAATCCGAAGATGTTTTTCATGCTCCTCCTCGGTTTTAGAATAAACAAGAATATCATCGATAAAGATGAGAACAAACCGGTCGAGAAAGTCTTTAAAAACTCGATTCATTAAGTCAACGAAATAAGCCGGGGCATTTGTTAACCCAAATGGCATAACAAGCCATTCATAAGATCCATACCGAGTGCGGAACGATGTCAAAGGAATGCTATCCTCTGCAATACGAAGCTGATGAAAACCGGTAGCCAAGTCCAATTGTGAAAAGACTCTAGCACCACTAAGTTGATCGAACAGATCATCAATACAAGGTAAAGGATATTTATTTTTGATAGTAAGATCATTAAGCTTGCGATAGTCAACGCAAAGCCTAAGTGTACCATCGGATTTCTTCACAAAAATAGCTGAAGCTCCCCAAGGCGAGGAACTAAAGCGATTAAATTGCTTGGTCTCTAATTCTGATAATTGTTTACGCATCTCCTCGTTTTCTTTATTGGACATACGATAAGGAGGACGAGTGATAGGTTGAGCTCCCGGAATAAGATTAATTCTGAACTCAATTGCTCGTTTAGGTGGTAATCCTAAAACGGGCTCGAATATGTCGGAAAATTCACAAACGACGTGAATAAGAGAAATAATATCACCCTCATCATCATCATCATCATCACGAGGATTTAAAGAATATAAAGATGCAACCAAAGCAGAATCTGAATCTTTAAGAATAACAGAAACCTGATTAACAGATTGAGGATGTTGAAGATGAATAGTCCGCTCAGGACATAGGATATGAGCTTCATAACGGTTAAGCCAATCCATTCCCAAAATCATTCCAAAGCCTAAATAACGCATGACATGCAAATCGGCTCGGAAAGAAAAATCACACAAAATAATCTCGACATCTTTACACAATAAAGTGATTGTTGCGGATCCACCAACCGGATTCGCAATTCTCAAAGAAGTCATTAAACACAAAACATCCAAGGAAAAAGTATCAACAAGTTCTTTTGATATAAAAGAATGGGACGCACCCGTATCAAAAAGAACTCGAATAGGATGATCACGAAACAAAATAATTCCATCTAGAATAGAATGAGAAATACCTTGGCCACGAGATGTGTTGCCAGGGGCTTGAGCAACATTTAACTTTCCCTCCTTCCAGCCCTGAAGCTTGGGGCATGAAGATATAACATGACCGGGAACTTTGCAGTAGCGACAAGAAAGAGACTTTGGGCACTTGTTCGCATAATGGTCCTTCGAACCACAATTATAGCATTCCCCACGACCAAAGGAAGAAATCTTTGCCACGGAGGTTGCTTGCTTCCCTTTCTTATTGGGATAAGGGCCTTTAAATTTGTTTGACCTCTTTCTGTTGTTGAAGTTTGGTTTGGAACCCACCACTTCAACATCATTCTCTCTATCCGCCTCTTCAAGACGAAGAGCGATATCAACGAGTTGGTCGAAAGAAACTTCTAACTTTAAAAGTAATGGCTTCTTGAGGCATTTGTTTAAGCCATAAACGAATCTCTGATTCTTCTTAAGAGGGGTGTTGATGTATTCAACCCCATATTTGGAAAGCGACTCGAAGGAGGCGACGTAATCAGTCCCGGAGGACTCACCTTGAACAAGATATATAAATCGTCGAGCCAATGTCACTTTTTCAGCTTCCGTACGAATTTCAACTCGAAGCGTTCTCGGAATTTCTCCCAAGTGAGATCCGCTTCATTAGTTTCAGAAATAAGGAGCTCGTACCAGTCCAATGCTCTTTCTCGGAGCATACTAGAGGCCACCTGAACTCGGTGAAGGTCAATAAGATTCATGCGCGAAAAGATGCGATCGCACGTTCTTAGCCAAGCCTGTACTTCAATAACAGTTTCGAAACCTTTGAATGACTCCCCACCCAAATTAGTGTAATCGCTACACAAGCGCGCAAATCCCGACTTTGGGTGAGTAGGTTCAGGGTTAGCTCCAGCCGCTTGAGCATTTGTTACCAAATCAAGAAGCTGTTGAGCAGTCATAAAAACTCCATCCTGGGGCAGAGTGCTAGATGGCACGGCTCTGGGGCGGCCTGGTCTAGACATTTCTCTTCCTTTAGAAAGAAAGAAGAAGAAGAAAAGGTTATTCACCAAATTGAATATCAAGCAATCTTGATAGATAAAACAAGGAATCATAAAGAAAATAGGATAGAACGGCACGAAGACCCGAATAAAATCCTAAAGCACAACTCCTAAGAAAGACTTAGGACGATGATCCTTGTTATAATATTCCATATTGTTCCGAAGTTTGGCTCTGATACCAAGCTGTGGCGCCCCACCTCTATACCCACGCTAGCCAAGAACATTACGGTGAATGCTGTTGACTAGCATGGAGAATAAGGCTGTTGAGGAGCGACCATCCGTGTAATTTCTTTGCGCGAGCACCGATATGTCAGATAATATAACATGCATTCTATTTCAAGAGGAAATCCGACATACCAACACAAACTCAAAGCTACTACACAGTGGCTATAAAATCCTTCGGAAACAAATATAGAAATAAACATAACACAAATCATTCACAGACAATTCATATCACAAAGGCGGAACAAGATATGAATATTACACTAGGAAGTGTACATCAGAGTAGTGGTCTAAAAAGATCCACAATATCACAAAAGAATAGTTACACGAACTACACAAAAGAATAAGTATACATTAAGGAGTCTATATCTCAAATGTATACAACAAAATAACTACTAATCTAAGTAGTTAACCCAAAAGTCAAGGAGTTAATCCCGGATGAGAAGTCAAGCAGAAGCACCTGTAACATCTCGGTCTGACCCGAGTATTATTTAATAAGAAAATAATAAACGGATCAGTCTAACTATAAATATCAGATGAAACGATATAGAATAAGAGATATGACTAAACACATAATAATCACAATGCCAAGCTGTGATATATATATATATATACTTAGTTGGTAATCATCAAGAGATTAATCAATGTCACCAAATCTACACAAGAATCAAAGAAGTGTCATACTCATTATTTCGTTCATCAAACCACAAATATTGACGATAATATCAATGTCAATCACCAAAGTCAGAGACGCACAAATTCCAGAAGACTACACAAGAAATCCAGAAATCACAAAAGTCAATGACACACAAATTCACCAATGCACAAATATTGATAAAACTTATCAAT
Source organism: Allium cepa (assembly GCA_030765085.1). Lineage (NCBI taxonomy): Eukaryota > Viridiplantae > Streptophyta > Magnoliopsida > Asparagales > Amaryllidaceae > Allium > Allium cepa. The sequence goes on from CM060939.1 coordinate 905,175,746, forward strand.
GGAAATCACGAAAATTAGTGAAACACAAATTCTAGAAATCTACACAAGAAATCCAGAAATCACAAAAATAGAGGGGGGGAGGCCTATCACAAACGGGAGCATAAAGCTCACCAACACGTGTATCACAAACGGAACGCTAATTCCATGGTCGCTAACCATCACAAATTGAGCCGAAGCTCCACAAACGGCCCGAAGACCATGGGTTGCTACACCATCACAAATTGAGTCGAAACTCAACAAAACGGGGTTTAGTCTCCCTCGCAGACAAAGAGACATCGCACATTGCTAGTCTAAATCACAAAGATGATCGTCATGATCAACGAGAAGTGTCGATTACACTAAGCTAGTAAATATATGAGTTTAGCTTCATGTCCCATAACCACTTGCTTAACTTAAATATTTACAAACAAACTGTAAGTCTCCACTAGAAAATTGTCACAAGAGGTTCAATCGAACAAGTCCAAGAATTAATCGATAAAGTAAACGCAAGCGTTTCATACCACTTGTTTTACTAAGCCGTTTAATTAGATTTCTCATACGAGTGAGGTAAAGGTTTGTATATACTAATAGATTGGAAAACGGTTTTATAAACGAGTTTGGTATTAAAATAGTATTGAAATCGTTTGAGGAAAGGGTTTTGATATTTACTACTAGTATAGAAAACCTTTATATTTTTAAAGTGACAAATCACGAAGAAGATTGTAAGAACAATCAATCACAAAAATTCACATACGAAGACGTGAATAAAATCCAAAGAAATCGATAAAGAATCCATCGAAATGGATATTCAAAAATCCCTAAAAAGAGTCATCAAAATCATAATAGATGATAACAACAAATAGGATTATCACGAATCGATTTAAATTGGAATTCCAATCCAAAAAGGAAAATTGGACTCAAACAGCAGGTTTAGTCGACTGAACAGAGAATTTCAGTCGACTGACCCTGTACATGGAAATTTTCCAGGTTCAGGAAACTTTCTGTTTCCAGTTTCTGTCGACCGAGCAGAGTTTTTCAGTCGACTGAATCATGCCTGGAAACTCTCGGATTTCAGGTTCAGTCGACTGAACAGAGATTTCAGTCGACTGAATCATACCTGGGCTGTTTTTCAGCCTTATACAAATGAAGAGCAAACTCTTCCAAAATGCAATCGGACGAACATTGGCTCTAAGGGTTTATGCCAATCGGCAACCCGGCCCTATATGCTCCTCGATGCATCACCAAAAGCATGTTCAAACATCCATAAAAGGATTTTACACAAATTTGTCTTAAAAACCCAAAAACTGGAATATTCGCAAAACCAATCCAAATCAAGAGCAAATGCACATGAAGAAGTGTTAGGAATTCATACCCAACAACCAAAGATAATTATAGTCATAGATGTGAGATAAAAATCTCACCTTTTCACAAAATCGAACAAGAAGAAGCTTGAAAGCAAATGGAGAATCAACCTCTCTTCAATGACAACCCAAATGAGCTTGAATCTAAGCTCAAAACAAGAACATTCCCGAAATTAGGTTTAGGAAATTTCTGAAATTGAATGGAGAAAGAGTTGGAGAAGAAGAAGGAGATGCTTACCAAGGGGTTCTTCTTGAGTTTGGAGCAAGGAATTTGATTTGCAAGAGAAACTAGGGTTTTGGAATTTTAATCTCCAATCTCTCCCACCATTAACACTCTAAAAACTGAAATGAGAAGAGAATGAGGGTGAGTGGGGGAAGAGTTGCTCAGATTTGAGCATAAGTTAACATAGGATTGAGCCCAAAAACCAAACCCAAAGTAAAAAGTAGCAGAAATCAACTTTCTCCAAACATATCGAAGCTTATACTCAAAAAGGTCGCAAACGGCATTTTAAACTCAATGGGAGTAGTTCCGAGCCCTAATTCGACCGTATGCAAAAAGTAGCTTTTCGGACTAAAATCCGACTAACGATAAAATATTTAAATAAAATATTTAAATATAAAATCGACAAATATGCGGGTTGTTACACGACCCATCAGAACATCATCCGAAAAATGCTTCGCCCCTCCTCCTCTGACCGTTAGCGGTCATTAAACTTTGACCCAAACTCCATCAATGTGCGACGCCTCGATCTGCACCATTGACACGTAGTCCTATCGCCGATTGATGGCGCACCACCATCTTTTCGAATGTGAACAAAAATGGGTTCTTAAACCCTAATTTGACCTCGTATCAGAAATTCGATTATTTATAAATTCCACTAGTATTTTTCCAGTGACGTCGAACGCTTAATCTAACTATGACGATGAACTCGAGGCCTACCATTACTTAGATCACCAGAATTTGTCGAAAATACATTTTTCAGATCATCCCACAAATCTCAGTGAAAAGTTAATGAAAAATATGAATTTTTGTTTCAAAAATCATTATTTTTAAAGGGGATTCAAATATTATTACTAAAATAAAAATCAAAGAGGTTCAAATTTTTGCAAAAATTAAGTGGTGCCTGTATTTCAAAATTTCCAGAGGAAAAACTATGTGACCTTGCTTTAATTTATTTCTGAAACATAGTGTAGGGTTAAAAACAATACATTAACTTATTTAAAATCCATTTTTAGAAGAAAAGAGGTCGAGAAATATCTGAATTAGCCATGGTTTACTCTGTAAACCAGAGAGCTGGATGTAACTATGTTTTCACAGTTTCTAGGAAAGAACAAAACTACATAATTTTGCTTTAATTTGTTACTGGAACACAATGCAGTGTTAAGAAACCATACTTTAACTTGTTTTACAACCCATTTTTCAAAAGAAATGAGGAAGAGAGAGAGTTTTGAATTGACCATGGTTTACCTCTGTAAACAGAAAGCTAGATGTAACTATGTTTTCACAGTTTCCAGGAAAGAACAAACTATGCTTTGATTAATTACTGAAAACATAGTGCAAGTTTTAAATTACATTCAAATTTGTTTAGTCCTCAATTTCAGAGGAGAAAAGAGAGAACGGTGTTGAGTCTAGCATGTTTCATTTTGTCAACCAAGGACTAAAGAAACAAAAGAACAGGAAAGAAAACCTGATCATAACATTCCAGGCAAAAGAAAACTCAAGCACAACAATTCATTGACATGCAAAGGCTAGTCACAATCCATTCATGCATGCATACACAAATAATCGAATAAAGCATAATTTTACTCACCTTATTCTAGAAAGTTTCCTAACAGTTTCAAAAGATAGGGATGAAGCCTGTAAATATTTCTTCTTTTCCTACTTTAATTTTTGTAGTTTAGATTTGCAAGTTATAATTACAGATCTTTGATTATTCTTGGTTGTATTTATTCACTTCATTAATCAATAAGAGCAGTTTTTTTTTAATTACTTGCAGTTGAATAACAGAGAAGCTTTTTTTTTCTTTTTTTCTGCAACTAGAAAACTAGAAATAGATATAATCTTTGAACTTGATTTCTCCAGCAAATGATTGATTCAATTGATTAATTCCTGCTTTAATATTGTTTAGAAATTTCGAATTCAAATTAAAAAAGATTCATTTGCCTTAACCTTTTACTCCAGAGAAACCTTGCACTGCTCTGCAAACCTAAAGCATTTGTTTTTTACAAGTCTGCTGTTTTTTTTTTTGAATTTTCTATTCGAACTTGATTTCAAAATCATAATTTCATTAAAGTATAAGGTTTAAAAATCTACCTGAGAGATGGAATCATAAACTATAACTTCAAGCTTTAGGATCTCAGATTTTTACTTTGAATTGAAGGAGGTAGGCAGTTTTCTTTTTTTTTTTCTTTCTGATTTTTTTCTTGAGAGTTGGAGTTTGAGATTGCTAAATCTTTTGGTTACTGAACTTTTCAGAGTTTGGAGCTAAATAAATTTGAAATTGGAAGCTAAAAAGTTTTTTGAAATTTAAATTTGATTATTTTATTTAAGCAACGTTGTTTCATGCCATTTGTAAACAATAATCATGAGATCTCAATTTTGTTAATTACTTTACTCCATCTCTTTTGTAGATGTTTAACATTTATAATTTTATTTTAAACCCTATTAAATTGAGTACTTATGTCTACATATACATTTATGTTTATATCCTTATATGTTCAATGTATATACAAACCATATTTTATAAAAAGATAAGTGTTTTAAACCTTTTATTAGTTTTAAGCAAATTGTACTTAGTTCATATGTAACTTCAAAAGAAAGAATATTATTCCTTTACTAATATTTTAGTCAAATCTTATTAATTTTCAAGAAATATGTGTATTTTGAACTTTTACTTCTTATTTTAAATTTGCAGTCATATATTATATTTTATACTCTTATAATTTTTTAACTAATCTTAAGAAATAAAATTTGAAATCAAATTATATACTAATGCAAAGTTTAACTTTCAAATAATTATATACAATAATTTAACTTAGGCTAACCTTTTTAAAAAAATAATAATTTCAAATTATAACTTCCATGTATCTATATACATATATATTAAATTTAAAAGAACAAAATTTTTATAATATTTTCAAATATATATATTTTAAATTTCAAACTCACAGTTCAATTTAAAAGCCCATATATATATATATATATATAAACAACAGATATTGTTTATTAAATTTGAAAATTTTCAAATTAATTCTCAATTAAATCCACAATTTAATATTAATTACCAAATATTTCAAAATTAAATTCCAAAGATTAAATTAAAATTAAAATTCACAAATTTATATCAGTTACCAAATTTAATTGTACTCAAAAAATTGGGATCGTTACGGAAAGTGATGTAGAGAGAAATAAATTTATAATCAAAATAAATATTTATGCACCAAAATGTCCCACTTGCTTGAAGAAGCCCTCTAGCTTAGATGATTTATGTTCTTAAACCATTGATCCTTAACAATTCAGTGGACCACTTTCTTGTTTCAATTATTACATCTCTTTTTGTCCATGTCTAATCCAATAATAAGAGGCATGGGGAAATATTATATCTATTTTTGTCCATGTCTAATCAAATAATAAGAGGCATGGGGCAATTTAGTATATATATGGTTTGCGTGTATTTCTAGACAAGGAGCTTCTACGCATGAATTATCAACATATTAAATTAGATGTTGGTATAAACTGCACCGCTATACGGAAACCGTCCACAACGGACCGTAAAAACTATGCGAAACCCGCACCACATCTTCTAACTAAAGAAAGTACCTCAAACCGGACCGACCTGCTTCGCCACGGTTCGGTTGCGGTTTGAATGATTGAACCGGCCATATTACACCGGACCGAACTGAATATTTATAATAGTAATCTTATAATAAATATATTAGGAAATCCTATCTCATTTTATATTCTAATGATATATACTCTATTTTCAGCTTATATCAATAATAATCATTAACATAAAAGAAAAGGTAATAGTTTTAAAGCAATATTTTTCATCTTATTTTTTTGGATAAATGCTAATTATAATCTTATTCTAGTCATTTTGCTCAATGATTATGCATCTATTAACATTGATGATTGCACTACTAAAAAAGGATGATATTCCGATAGCACGTAGCAACGGCTTCCGACGGCTAATTTCCGACAGCTTCCGACGGGCCGTCTGCGGCCATCGAAAGCCGTCGGAAATTTGTGACTTACAGGCCCAGCCGAGCCTTCTTCTTGCTCATTTTGCAGCACGAATTTTTTTATCAAAAACCCCACAAATCCCGCCTACAAGCTTTCAATCTCCAATTTCGAGCTTTCGGATCCTCTATGGCTGCCTAAGCAAACTCTATTGTTCTCAATCTTAGATATAATATCTAAGGACCCGATTCTTCGACTTCCGAAAACTGACATCAATACGTTCACTGTATCAAATGCCGAGCAACCGAATGCCCGAAAACTAAACACTTAGGGTTTCAAGAAAAAGAAAAAGGTAGAAGAAGAAAAAGAAGGTAGAACAGAACAGAAAGAAAACAACAGAACAATATCAGAATCTCACAATCGCAGCGGAACAACATATAATAAATAAATGAATAATCTTTAAACAAAGAACTATATCAGTTATTACATTTTATACATTACATTACATTATATCATCAGAGTGTACAACAACAAACAACAACAAACAGCGGAAAAAGAAAATACAATATAGTAGTAATGCGCCATGCCATCCAGCTTGCCTCCAACAACTCCTGAATTCCAGAATATCTTGATAAACCTTGACTCTTGACTGCCCGTGTGGAAATTGGTGGGCACCCAGAGTTTAGGAAGGAAAACAATAAACTCCGAGTCAGTCATGTGACTAGTGTGAGAACTCAAAACAGTTTATTTTTATCTTTAAAATAAAGAATATGATAATTTTGAAAGAGATTCGCAATGCTTTTAAAAATGTAACTACCATAAGACCTCCCACTACACACACAATGCAATCGCAGACTTGGAGGAGATTTCTTCTTATGCTAGTCAAAGATGCTTACTACGCTAAACCAAATCAATTTTGATATTATTATTAGCGCATAGTGTAGAAAACATTTCAAAAGTAGAATATAAATCTTAGCCAGCATAGGTACCATTATATTATGCCTGCGATATCTAACTCCTGAGGAAGCAGGTTCTACAACTAAAACCGTACAAGTCTCGTATTGTTTCTTTGGATTTCCAACAAATGGTCAGGCCAAGGAACTTCTTATTGCCACATGAGAACGCCTCTGGAAGGACCTCCCCGAGAACCAAACCGGATCTCTGCCAACACAAGGCCGGGTTACCCCTAACTGGGTGACTACTAACACGGTATGTCATCCCCCGGTCCTTTGGTAACTTTATCCGAGCGCTCGATAACCAGCATCACACAATGATAAATAAAGTGTTTCAAAATGAGTAAGCATCTGGGCTCCATACCGTGATACCACCCCTTTCCAGAAGGAAATGCACATACCCTAAGGGGCCCTACGCCCAATAACCTTGCTGCATTTTTCCTGTTTTGACCATTCCGGGGTGTGAGGTTCGACGAAGTTTCGTCCACAAAGCCACGCTTTATACAAAAGCTGTGCTTTGGGTCAATAAATGATCATAGAAATGATCACAAAGATAAGTGGTCAAACAAATGATCATATCACAAATGATCAAACAATGATCATTTCACAGAAACACTCAGCATGTCACATTACCAAATTGGGAATATATCGCTGATAACCTTCAACTACATAACCTCTGAGCTCGTACGTCTCAGAGAAGGGTGTTAAGCTAAAAGAATAAATTCTCCGCCACCAACAGAAATATATTTGAAATAAATCTTCTTTATATCTCAATTTGTAACGTCAGACATACTATCCATACAAGTCTGTTCCGGAATCGAACAGAACCGAAGGCACTTACAAAGAAGTCCTTGCAATCCGGATATTCACTAATCACGTTCGGACTACCCATCACATATGGAGTCTCTATACCGGGGACCAATCGATGCAAAGACATTCGACGAGTTGTCCTTTCGCTTTCAAAAATATCCGGTCTTCAACACCGGTCTTCAAATGCAATTTATAACGACGTATCACATATTCGGAATGGGTTGTACGACCCCAAGGTCCTTTTCGGCTAACCCGAATAGTGAGCGCTTATTTAAAAATAAGTGTGACATTCAAATTCAAGCAAATCACAACAAATACCCATTCAAAGGTAAATATTGATAGTCGGTTATTGAACTATCAATGGATATGCACAACATCACCAGATTCCAAATAATTTTCCAATAACATTATTTATTTCCAAAAAATATCTTTACAAGATATATAATTTTCACACTTCAACCATTTGAAAACAATTTTCAAATCACTTTTCACATTTACCACTTTTGAAAACGAATTTCAATCATTTTCCCTACGCAGAAATACTTTCATTTCAACATGGTTCATTTAAACCAATTAAATAAATCCTTAACGATTTACTTTATATTTACGTTCAAAATCCGTAAATTCATTCCCTCATTTCAAAAATAAATCAACATTTATTTTTAAACAAATTCCCCTTTTCTTTTATAAATTCCGTAGTGAATTTATATTCCAAAATATTTATGAATAAACGATTTCAATTATTCATTTGCAATTTATCTTCAAAAAGATAAATTCTCAAAACGTTTATTTCACATTGGAAAACATTTCCATACTTATTTATTCATAAGGAATTCACAAGTCTTTTTATTTTCTATACTTGGAAAATTTTCAATATACTTAAATCGAGATTAAGTATATATTTCGTTCTTTAAGGAAATCATTCTCCTAACCATATTTATTTGGGCCAAAACGAATGTTGCGTAAAACATCGTTACGACAACCCAAAATCACTAGTATAGGGATTCGAATTTAAGATAGATATATAAATCCCAATACTAGATAAAACATATCCTTTCGGAAATCATTTACTATAACAACAGTGTTTTAGTTCATCGTTTCCTTCTATTTCTCAAAAACGTCTATTTCAACAATGAATGTTGAAATCTATGGTTTTGAATCTTAACACATTTTGAAAACATCGTTAGATCGTTTTAACTCTATTTAAAACATCACATCCAAAACATTTTCTTTAACATATTATTCCCTATTCAAAAACGTGAATATACTACGTTAACCAATTTCATCATTTTTATACTTTTATTTAAAAAGGATTATTCACTGTCTAAAACGTGAATATAACCCCATAAATAAGTTATAACAATTTACTTATCAAAATAAGTCGTTTGCGGATTTATAAAACACCGTTTATAAATTCCATTTCTATTTATTTTATAACAACTTCCTTTTATAAACCTCCTTTATTAACCTATTCAATTCATAACTCAATTATATACTATAAGTTCATATTATAAGTTAAACACTTATAATTTATTTGTTTACAAAAATCGTTCTTTTAAACTTCCTAAATTATAAATATTATAACTTATAAGATTCATTTATTTATCCAAAATCTATTCTTCAAATAACTTTACAAATTTTATAAACCTACTGCTCATAAAATTCCATTTATAACTTCACCGTTTATAATTCTATAAATTTCATTCATTTACAAAATTCATTTACAATTCATTCTAATACTTATAAAAACTCCTTTTATAATTCAAATATTTTAATTTATAAATATCAATTCATAAATCTCTTATATAAATCAATTTATACTATTATTTTAAAACATCTTTAAACTCCTTTATAACTTCACCATTCTCTTAGATTTATAAAATAATCAAATTTCATAAATCCTATACTTAAACTTTTTATAATAATTCAAAAAAAATCCCCATTTAAACTATTTTATAAAATCATTAACCCCATATTTTAAAAAATCAACTTTTAATTATATTTCTCAAAAAACATAATTTTATAACATTAAAATTTATACGTTTATTTATTTAAAATGAATCGATTCCAGAAATATTTTATAAAACGTATACTTTCGAAAATCACTTTAAAATCCTTTTAAAATTCCAAAATTTGGCCCAATGATGCTACATACCAAATAGTCAATCACGACAACAATGACATCATATCGATATGATAATCAATCAAATATCAAAATATCTGAAATCAAATAAATACTGTTGAGGAATCCAGTTGGATCCCTCCAACCTGTTTCCCTGCACCCAAAGATGTTAGCACAATACCAATTCCGTTCCAGTACGAAATTATCGCGGTATATGGGATTTAAAATATTATACGCTTAATAGACGGCGCAATAATGTCTCATCCGCTATATAATGCGGGAAATCAAATCCAAGTACATAAATAATACCAATTTCACTGTTTATGAAATATTCGCGGTATATGTTTTTAATAAATAACATCCCCTTACTAACGGCGCATAATGTCTATTTTAACAATCAATTGATAACAATCATCATTCAAACATGCACTCAAGAATTTTAAATCTAACTATTTAAAATTAAAAATCGAAACCGATTCGATTGAGTGAGAAGTTCTCACCTTGATTTCAAATTCGTTTTCAGCTTTTATTTCGAATAAAATTAAACGTGCGTTTAATTTTACCCGAAATTCTCACTAACTCCAAACGACTCCAATCCAAAGCGTAGTGCTCGTCCATACGATTCCAACGCAACTGGCTTCGCGCGTTTTCGACCTCGTATGAAAAAGATATGAATTTTAGAAGTTACACGAATTTATATTATAAAATTACAACATTTATTTATATTTTTCTAAACCTAATTCAGTCTCAGCCTTTGGATCTTGCACCCTGCAATCACCACCGCTCCTTCTTTCTTCTCTCTTTGCCGTTCGTTCCCAGTAATTAGCACGCGCAAGAAAACCCATCAAGCCCTAACTAGGGTTTCGAACCACGACCACCACGCTGCCTGAAACCACATCACTCCACCACCAAACGAAAGCTCATCACCACCTCAACCTTTGGCCAAAACCATAGCGAGCTCGGTCAAGCCATTTGCACGAAAAATGAGGCCGAACGCATGGCCTTTGCAGTCACTTTCCCGATGATCCAAAGCTCCAAACACGATCATGACCGTTGGATAACATGATCTCACTCCCCTCTACAAGTTTCATGTTGAAAGATTTCGCTAATTGTTGATGGATGAAGAGATAATTGAGGGAGAAGAACTGTGATTTTCGGCCATTGAACCCTAGGGCCGGCGGCTCTGAATTAGGGTTAGATATTTTTGCAAAAAATGAATATTAAGGGGGGTTTTATAGAAAAATTTACGCGCCACTATTCATCCCGGATTTTCCGAACTCCAAACGAAGCGTACCGGTTGGCATTCCTAAGGTTTACCCCGCGTTCCGAACACAATGGAACGTGTTTCGGTAGCTAATTCGGTCATCTGTGCGAGTTATGGCAATAAACGTTCAATTTAAAATTAAACCGATTAAACGATTTTCTAGGCGTTTTAGCTTGCACCGGACAAACGGTAAATCCGATTGACATGAAATTTGAAACCATACAATAATATCACATTACGGTTCCGATGAAACTAGTTTCGTCGAATTCTGAGACATTTTGAAAAATGGCTATTTTAACTCGTCAAATTAATATTAAAAACAATTTCGATGCGTTTCGAGCTGCCACGGTCAAACGAAAACTCCGATTGACACGAAAATTGAAATCCGATAATAACAAACTATTACGGATCCGATGGAACTAGGTTCGTCCAATTCTGAGACTGTTCGAAAAATGGCTACTTTCACTAGTCGATTTAAATATTAAAATATTCAATTTTCACAAATTAACTTTTAATTTGGTTTTAAAAGCTATATAACATCATTATAACTCCAATATGATAAAATAAAATTTTACAAAACATTTTCAATCATATTTAACTCAATTTTAAATTATTTCTGTATTTCCAACTATTAAATTATCGATTTAATTATTCAATTAAATCCAATTTTTCGAAATAAAATTTATTCGACTTATAAATTTCACTTATTAATATTTAAAATTAATTAAATATTCAAATTTTAATTAATTAAAATTCTGGGTCGTTACAAACTTCCCCCTTAAAAGAATTTCGTCCTCGAAATTACCAAGTAAGAAAAGTTACAGAATCTATTAACTTTCCCAAAATCCATAGTTAAACTTCCTACAATAACTTTACTAAGTTTTCAGATCATACTTAGTTATCTTTTCAAAACAACTATATTGTTTTAACTTCCAACTCCAAATCAAAATTTAGTTTTCAAAATTTTCCAATTTTTCTCAAAAATATTCTAAAGCCTTAAATTTTTGGAAAAAGTCGCCATAGTCTCCTTTGCGCGGCTCGATCCGAAAAAAAATCACAGTATATATATCGCAAATATACATCTCATCAAGTGATGAGGCATCCCGTAGGGAAAAAAGTGTAAAAGTACGGTATGTAATCCGAGATATGTACCTTATTTATTATTAGCGAGCATAAACGGCTAATATAGCGCGAAAGCGAGCCCCAAATGCGAAGCAAACGCGATCCGCACCTACAAAACATTAAAAAAACAGATGAGAAACATGTATATAGACAATAGTATCGAATACAACATATATCAACATAATAACTATATATGCCAACATAGCAAATGCAACAAAAGCTACATATTCAACCATCAACCAACTATCATCCATAACCAATAAATATTCGTTCATATTCTCATTAATATTCAATGAAATAGGTTTTCAATTTAATCACATTTGATTCATTAACAGTGAATGTTTTTACTAACATTCATTTTCAATTAGTTTATATTCACTAATTCATATTCAAGTTGGTTCACTCCCAAATCAAATTCAATTCTATTTAAGAATCACTTAAGTTCCAATTGGATTTCAATTACTTTAGCTTTCAATTTCATTAACACTTAATGAATTATATACAATCAACTAACAACCATATAACAACCAATTTTATTTGCTTATATTCATTTTTGTTTTACACCTTTGCTTTCAATTGGTTTAATTAAATTGATTTTCATTCAATTATTCAACTTCCAATAACATTAGATTTTAATGAATTAACACTTACATTCATTATTTCATATCAACTTAATTTACATTCAATTGATTAACATTTAATCCATTCATTCAATTCAATTACAAAAGTTGAATTTCATTACATAACTCAAGTTCACATTTATCACTTAACTTTAATAATTTACTTTGATACCAAAATCAACTTCATTCAACATCACTTAAGTTATACTTCCATTTTACAAACATCACTCGGTTTTACATAACTTAGATTCCCACTTATAAATCAATTTCAGATTCAAATTCTAAAGTAAATTTCCATTTAACTTTAAATTCATTTTTATTTACAACTCATATTCATAAATATATTCATATAGTGTCATTTCTTATATATATAAGTTTATTACACAATTGTAAATCACTTTAATTATAATTCAATTCTTATAATTCTTTTGCTTATACAATTATTCTTTAATTTAGATTATTCAAATAACTAAACAATCAACTTATATGCACTTTAATAATTCTGAAAAATTATTCCTTTATATATAAAAATAAAATCAAGGTAAAATTATTTCATTTACCCAATTTAAAACAATATCATGTCGAATTGTTCTGTACAAGTGTTTAGAGATCCCTACCAACAACGTTAATTACTCGTATTAACCAGAATCCATATACCACTCAACAAACCAATCATCACAATATAAAACAATTTTATATTCACTAACAAATACGCTCTCATAGCTATTATTACACTCAACTCATTCTAGAGTACTACTGAATCTATCTCTAATGAGTAATACCCAACAGAGCCATGGTTGTCGCTTAACCAAATGCTCTGATGCCACATTGTAAGGACCCGATTCTTCGACTTCCGAAAACTGACGTCAATACGTTCACTGTATCAACTGCCGAGCAACCGAATGCCGGAAAACCAAACACTTAGGGTTTTAAGAAAAAGAAAAAGGTAGAATAAGAAAAAGTAGATAGAACAGAATAGAAAGAAAACAACGGAACAATATCAGAATGTCACAATCGATGCGGAACAACATATAATAAATAAATGAATAATCTTTAAACAAAGAACTATATCAGTTATTACATTTTATACATTACATTACATTATATCATCAGAGTGTACAACAACAAACAACAACAAACAGCGGAAAAAGAAAATACTATATACTAGTAATACACCATGCCATCCAGCTTGCCTCCAACAACTCCTGAATTCCAGAATATCCTGATAAACCTTAACTCTTGACCGCCCGTGTGGAAATTAGTGGGCACCCAGAGTTTAGGAAGGAAAACAATAAACTCCGAGCCAGTCATGTGACTGGTGTGATAACTCAAAATAGTTTATTTTTATCTTTAAAATAAAGAATATGATAATTTTAAAAGAGATTCGCAATGCTTTTAAAAATGTAACTACCATAAGACCTCCCACCACACGCACAATGCAAAGCAGACTTGGAGGAGATTTCTTCTTATGTTAGTCAAAGATGCTTATTACGCTAAACCAAATCAATTTTGATATTATTATTAGTGCATAGTGTAGAAAACATTTCAAAAGTAGAATATAAATCTTAGCAGAATAGGTACCATTATATTATGCCTGCTATAGCTACCTCCTGAGGAAGCAGGTTCTACAACTAAAACCGTACAAGTCTCGTATTGTTTCTTTGGATTTCCAACAAATGGTCAGGCCAAGGAACTTCCTATTGCCACTTGAGAACGCTTCTGGAAGGACGTCCCCGAGAACCAAACCGGATCTTTGCCAACACAAGGTCGGGTTACCCCTAACTGGGTAACTACTGACACGAGTATGCCATCCCCGGGTCCTTTGGGACCTTTATCCGAGCGCTCGATAACCAACATCACACAATGATAAATAAAGTGTTTCAACATGAGTAAGCATCTGGGCTCCATACCGTGATACCACCCCTTTCCAGAAGGAAATGCACATACCCTAAGGGGCCCTACCCCCAATAACCTTGCTGCATTTTTCCTGTTTTGACCATTCCGGGGTGTGAGGTTCGACGAAGTCTCGTCCACAAAGCCACGCTTTATACAAAAGCTGTGCTTTGGGTCAACAAATGATCATAGAAATGATCACAAAGATAAGTGATCAAACAAATTATCGTATCACAAATGATCAAACAATGATCATTTCACAGCAACACTCAGCATGTCACATTACCAAATTGGGAATATATCGCTGATAACCTTCAACTACATAACCTCTGAGCTCGTACGTCTCAGAGAAGGGTGTTAAGCTAAAAGAATAAATTCTCCGCCACCAACAGAAATATATTTGAAAGAAATTTGCTTTATATCTCAATTTGTAATGTCAGACATACTATCCATACAAGTCTGTTCCGGGATCGAACAGAACCGAAGGCCCAAAGAAGTCCTTGCAATCCGGATATTCACTAATCACGTTCGGACTTCCCATTACATATGGAGTCTCTATACCGAGGACCAGTCGATGCAAAGACATTCGACGAGTTGTCCTTTCGCTTTCAAAAATATCCGGTCTTCAACACCGGTCTTCAAATGCAATTTATAACGACGTATCACATATTCGGAATGGGTTATACGACCCCAAGGTCCTTTCCCGGCTAACCCGAATAGTGAGTGCTTATTTAAAAATAAGTGTGGCATTCAAATTCAAGCAAATCACAACAAATACCCATTCAAAGGTAAATATTGATGTCGGTTATTGAACTATCAATGAATATGCACAACATCACCAGATTCCAAATAATTTTCCAATAAAATTATTTATTTCCCAAAAATATCTTTACAAGATATATAATTTTCACACTTCAACCATTTGAAAACAATTTTCAAATCACTTTTCACATTTACCACTTTTGAAAACGAATTTTAATCATTTTCCCTACGCGGAAATACTTTCATTTCAACATGGTTCATTTAAACCAATTAAATAAATCCTTAACGATTTACTTTATATTTACGTTCAAAATCCGTAAATTCATTCCCTCATTTCAAAAATAAATAAATGTTTATTTTTAAACAAATTCTCCTTTTCTTTTATAAATTCCATAGTGAATTTATATTCCAAAATATTTATGAATAAAAGATTTCAATTATTCATTTTCAATTTATCTTCAAAAAGATAAATTCTCAAAACGTTTTATTTCACATTGGAAAACATTTCCATACTATTTATTTATAAGGAATTCACAAGTCGTTTTATTTTCTATACTTGGAAAATATTCAATATACTTAAACCGAGATTAAGTATATATTTCATTCTTTAAGGAAATCATTCTCTTAACCATATTCATTTGGGCCAAAACGAATGTTGCGTAAAACATCGTTATGACAACCCAAAATCACTAGAATAGGGATTCGAATTTAAGATAGATATATAAATCCCAATACTAAATAAAACAATTCCTTTCGCAAATCATTTACTGTAACAACAGTGTTATAGTTCATCGATTCCTTCTATTTCTCGAAAACGTATATTTCAACAATGAATGTTGAAATCTATGGTTTCGAATCTTAACACATTTTGAAAACATCGTTAGATCATTTTAACTCTATTTAAAACATCACATCCAAAACATTTTCTTTAACATATTATTCACTATTCAAAAACGTGCATATACTACGTTAACCAATTTCATCATTTTTATACTTTTATTTAAAAAGGATTATTCACTATCTAAAACGTGAATATAACTCCATAAATAAGTTATAACAATTTACTTATCAAAATAAGTCGTTTGCGGATTTATAAAACAATGTTTATAAATTCCATTTCTATTTATTTTATAACAACTTCCTTTTATAAACCTCCTTTATTAACCTATTCAATTCATAACTCAATTATATACTAAAAGTTCATATTATAAGTTAAACACTTATAATTTATTTCTTTACAAAAATCGTTCTTTTAAACTTCCCAAATTATAAATATTATAACTTATAAGATTCATTTATTTATCCAAAATCTATTCTTCAAATAACTTTACAAATTTTATAAACCAACTGCTCATAAAATTCCATTTATAACTTCACCGTTTATAATTCTATAAATTTCATTCATTTACGAAATTCATTTATAATTCATTCTAATACTTATAAAAACTCCTTTTATAATTCAAATATTTTAATTTATAAATATCTATTATTAAATCTCTTATATAAATCAATTTATACTATTATTTTAAAACATTTTTAAACTCCTTTATAACTTCACCATTCTCTTAGATTTATAAAATAATCAAATTTCATAAACCTATATTTAAACTTTTTATAATAATTCAAAAAAAATCAACATTAACCCCATATTTTCAAAAACCAACTTTTAATTATATTTCTCAAAAATCATAATTTTATAACATTAAAATTTATACGTTTATTTATTTAAAATGAATCGATTCCAAAAATATTTTATAAAACATAAACTTTCAAAAATCACTTTAAAATCCTTTTAAAATTCCAAAATTTGGCCCAATGATGCTACATACCAAATAGTCAATCACGACAACAACGACATCATATATCGATATGATAATCAATCAAATATCAAAATATCTGAAATCAAATAAATACTGTTGAGGAATCCAGTTGGATCCCTCCAACCTGTTTCCCTGCACCCAAAGATGTTAGCACAATACCAATTCCGTTCCAGTACGAAATTATCGCGGTATATGGGATTTAAAATATTATCCGCTTAATAGACGGCGCAATAGTATCTCATCCGCTATATAATGCGGGAAATCAAATCCAAGTACATAAATAATACCAATTTCACTGTTTATGAAATATTCGCGGTATATGTTTTTAATAAATAACATCCGCTTACTAACGACGCATAATGTCTATTTTAACAATCAATTGATAACAATCATCATTCAAACATGCATTCAAGAATTTTAAATCTAACTATTTAAAATTAAAAATCGAAACTGATTCGATTGAGTGAGAAGTTTTCACCTTGATTTCAATTTCGTTTTCAGCTTTTATTTTGAATAAAATTAAACGTGCGTTTAATTTTAGCCGAAATTCTCATTAACTCCAAACGACTCCAATCCAATTCCATAGCGTAGTGCTCGTCCATACAATTCCAACGCAACTAGTGTCGCGCGTTTTCGACCTCGTATGAAAAAGATATGAATTTTAGAAGTTACACGAATTTATATTATAAAATTACAACATTTATTTATATTTTTCTAAACCCAATTCAATCTTAGCCTTTGGATCTTGCACCCTGCAATCACCACCGCTCCTTCTCTCTTCTCTCTTTCCCGTTCGTTTCCTGTAATTAGCACGCGCAAGAAAACCCATCAAGCCCTAACTAAGGTTTCGAACCGCGACCACCACGCTGCCTGAAACCACATCACTCCACCACCAAACGAAAGCTCATCACCACCTCAACCTTCGGCCACAACCATAGCAAGCTCGGTCAAGCCATTAGCACGAAAAATGAGGCCGAACACATGGCCTTTGCAGCCACTTTCCCGATGATCCAAAGCTCCAAACACGATCATGACCGTTGGATAGCAAGATCTCACTCCCCTCTACAAGTTTCATGTTGAAAGATTTCGCTAATTATTGATGGATGATGTGATAATTGAGGGAGAAGAACTGTGATTTTCGGCCATTGAACCCTAGGGCCAGCAGCTCTGAATTAGGGTTAGATATTTTTGCAAAAATGAATATTAAGGGGGGTTTTATAGAAAAATTTACGCGACACTATTCATCCCGGATTTTCCGAACTTCAAACGAAGCGTGCCGGTTGGCGTTCATAAGGTTTACCCCGCTTACGAACACAATGGAACGTGTTTCGGGAGCTAATTCGGTCATCTGTGCGAGTTATGGTAATAAACGTTCGATTTAAAATAAAACCGATTAAACGAATTTCTAGGGGTTTTAGCTTGCACCGGACAAACGGTAAATCCGATTGACATGAAATTTGAAACCATACAATAATATCACATTACGGATCCGTTGAAACTAGTTTCGTCGAATTCCGAGACTTTTTGAAAAATGGCTATTTTAACTCGTCAAATTAATATTAAAAACAATTTCGATGCGTTTCGAGCTGCCACGGTCAAACGAAAACTCCGATTGACACGAAAATTGAAATCCGATAATAACAAACTATTACGGATCCGATGGAAGTAGTTTCGTCCAATTCTGAGACTGTTCGAAAAATGGCTAATTTCACTAGTCGATTTAAATATTAAAATATCCAATTTTCACAAATTAACTTTTAATTTGGTTTTAAAATTTCTATAACATCATTCTAACTCCAATATGATAAAATAAAATTTTACAAATCATTTTCAATCATATTTAACTCAATTTTCAATTATTTCTGTATTTCCAACTATTAAATTATCGATTTAATTATTCAATTAAATCCAATTATTCGAAATAAAATTTATTCGACTTATAAATTTCACTTATTAATATTTAAAATTAATTAAACATTCAAATTTTAATTAATCAAAATTCTGGGTCGTTACATAATATCTTAATTTGGGCGAAAATCTAATTTTTGCCCTAAATCCAGATTTGCATAAGATGATAAATTAGAGCTAATTAGTGATTGCAATTGTTTCCAATTGCATAACAATGGTTTATAACATCTCATGGTTTACATATTTCATATGTTATAGTGAAATTTTAAAGAGTATGTATAGTCTGTGATTGTGTGTGAGTATAGTTAGTAAAATTGTATTTTTTCGTAAAATGTGCACATTTAATTAACTAATGTCCCTTAGAGAGATTTTGGCCCCGTTTGACGAGTGTTGTACATGATCGTTATATAAATAGTCAATTTTTTCAAAAAACGACCATTTATATTCATCTGATACAATGTCTGTTGGATTTGTCCATGTATTGGAGAAGTTATGAACACAGTAACATTTACATTTTGTATACTACTTCGTCTCAAATGGTTCATAAAATTTTGGCCTAACTTTTCTTTTTCGTTTCCTGCGTACATGCATTTGTGTACAATGCAGGGAACAAAAGGGAAATGCTGCCGAAATTTTGTTGAATCGTTTGAGATGAAGTAATATACAAAATGTAAACGCTTATTGTGTTTGTAATGGGAAGTATGATGCCTGACCATGGAAAAAAAAAGTCTTTTTGTACAAAATTTTGTATTGATAAGTTAACAAACAAAATGTGCCATATTTGAAAATATTTTTTAATTTGTGAAATAGTTCTTTAAATTCAAATATTATACGACCATGAAAATAATCGTTTTCGAATTTGTATTCTTAAAAATAAATATTAAATTTTAAACTCATGACTCGTTTTCTCAAATAGGATAAATAATTGATTATTTTATTGATTGAAGGAGATGGATATACCAAAGAAAAAGACTGAGAGGCTCAATAAAAGAAGATTTTTATAATTGTATAAACGTATTTGTTGAATTCGCTTTAAGTAATAACAGAAACAATCCAGAAATTCGTTGTCCGTGTAGTAGGTGTAGACATTTGAAGTATTTTTTACCAGATATTGTGAAAATTCATTTGTGCCAAAATGGTTTCATAGCCGACTATTATGTTCGGGATCGGCATGGAGAATTTGTAGCCAATACTTCTGTAGAGTTTGAAAGTACCATTAACAAAATAGTTACGACGAGCCGTATGGAAAATAAGGTCGAAGATGTAGCACGATCAATGTTTCCTATGGTTGAAGTTGACGACGACGATAGAAATGTTGAGGAACCAAATATTGAAGCAAAAAAATTTATGATTTACTAGATGCTGCTATGAAACCTGTTTGGGATGGTTGTAAAAGCGGCACTAAGCTGTTAGTAATCATGGAATACATTGCGATGAGGTCAAAATACAACATCACTGAAGCTGGGTTTACGGCTGTTGTACAAGCTGCAAAATGACATATGCCGCCCGATAATCTAATGTGTGAAAATCACTATGATGTTAAAAAACTTATGTCGGCTTTTGACTTACCTTATCAAAAAATAGATACATGTTTAAAATGCTGCATGTTGTTTTGGAAAGAAGATGCAAACCGTAGAAACTGTAAAATTTGTAATTAGGAGAGACCCATTATGAATCAGGTATAACACACTTCCATTTCTATTTCCATTTCAGTCATTAATTTTGCAATTTATACCGTTGATGTCATTTATGTATGAAATATATTTAATTATCATGTTATTATTCTCTTTTGAAATGATATATATATATGCCATAGGTTTATCGTAATGTCATCTAGAGGTAGGTGCTCTACCCGATCTTTAGGAGGCGATGGCAGTGGTTCATCGCAAGCATCACAGCATCCTGTAGTTTCTTTAGTACCTAAAATAGAGGGGTAAGAATTAAATTTTATTCAGCAACTTATTTTTTTTATATACGTACGTACTTATCTGTATCAAATTTAAAAACAGGCGGTTCGACCTACTTCCCTCGAAGGTTGTGTTGGATGTTTCTAGAGATTCTTACCGGAGTAGGATGAGTGCATGTTGGCTGAGTGGGATAACATCCCTCCCTACATGGTAGAGTGTATTTGGTAGGATGTCCTAGTAAGTATATTGTTAACCCTAACTCGTTCACGAGTTAACAGGTCCACGAGTTAAGGCATGTACGACTCAAGGCATGTACGAGTTAAAGGATACATGAGTCAGTAACTTCCTACGACTTAAAGACCTCTACGAGTTGGCAAGCTTACGAGATAAGCGGCCTACGAGTTAAGGAGTACCCGAGTTAAGCTACTTGCGAGGTAAGCCTTTACGAGATTAGCAGATCTGCAAATTAGCAAGTGTACGAGTTAAGATCATCCACGAGTTAAGCCTCTACGAGATAAACAGGAACCCGAGATAATAGGCTTACGAGATAAGCGGCTCACGACTTAACGAAATGGATGGCCTACGACTTAATGATAACTGCAGTTTGTACGACTTAAGACCCTTACGACTTAAAGAGGATACGACCTAAAGACACATCTCTTAACTCGTCTACGAGTTAAGACTTGCTTTAAACCAGTTGCAATTAGTTAAGTCGACTACGACTTACGGCATAGAAAGAGTCGTATACGACTAAAGAAAGGAGATTAGCAATTGCAGCCAGATAACTCATACACGACTTAGAACTTAGGGATGGGTTCAAAAAAGGCGAACTGCCATAGACTCAGCTCGGTGACTCGGGGACGACTTACCTTAAGTCGAACACGACTTATCTTAAGTCGGCCACGAGTTAGGACTTAGCACTTTTTTTTCGCCCAGAACTCTCTATAAATATGCAACCATCTCCAACATGCGGAGGACTTTTGGCTCATTCTCTTCAAGCGCCATTACTCTGCCGAATTCCAGACTACTTCAAAGCTTTTTAGATCCAACAAACTTCTAAAGGAACTCCATGAAGGAATCATCCACATTCACCATGGATTTGAAGATGATTGTCAACATCAAAGCTTGAGCTACTTGTTTTACATATCCTATAACTTGAAGTGTGTTGTAATTGAAAGATCTTGTAAAGGATTGTAATCAAACTAGTGATAAAAAGATTAAAGTGGACGTAGGCTGGATTATAAGCCGAACCACTATAAATACTGTGTCTCTTACTGTTTTTCTGCATACTTTCTGCTTATTTCTGTTTCCCGTACGAACGGGTGGTGCTTTCACAATCACATCCTATACACCAGGGTGTTAGCGTTTAAATTTGAGCGTTAACATTTTGGTGCTTTCACTGAGAATTGAACTCAGGACATCTATCATCATTGCTTCAGAAAGATTTGTAGATAAAGTTTCTTTAAGAACCAGAAGTCTATCCGAAATCATGGCTCCTGGAAGGAAAAGTAAATCTGTGAGATCTGCAAACGTTCAAGAGGGAACCTCCGCTTCCCCAACACCAAATCAAGCTACTCCAACTGTTGGGGTTACGAAAGCAGAGTTGGATGCCGCAATTTTGGGGTTGAACAGACAGATACATGCTCAAAATGTGCAAATGGAAGCCCAGAATGCCCAAAACGCCTTAATCCTGAATAAGTTGAACGATTTGCTCGGGGCAAACCGTCAATCAACAGCTAATGAAAGGAATTTTGCTGGTAATATTCATGAAACTGAAGAAAGGAATGTTTCCGAAAGGGACACTAACCCCGCTGAGCAAATACTTCCTGAGGCTGGCGGATCTAGGGCTCGCAATGATGAAGAATATCTCTCTGGAATGGTTCGCCAAATTATGAAGGAGAGCATGCAAAGAGTCGAAGATGAGAAAGAATGGGGCTTTGCTCCAAGCAAGACTCCATTTACTGAAAAAATTCTAAAGGCTGAATTCCCACGAAAATTTGCTCCTCCAACTATCCCAGCTTATAGGGGGACAAGTGATCCAAACGAATTTCTGTATAAGTATGATTGGCATATGACGGGTGCCCGAGCCTCAGATGAAGTAAAATGCAGATATTTCCCCGTATATTTGGAAGGCGTAGCTCTGCTTTGGTTCACAAGACTAGCTGTCCGGTCCATCGATCAGTTTTCAGACCTAACCAGGAAATTTAAAGAGCAATTTAGGCTATATGCTTCAAAGGCAAAAGACATCATGTCGTTATCCGGTTTGGAACAGAATCCGGGGGAAACTATCAAGTCTTTTTTAAATCGCTTTAATATAGCGTTAGCTGAGGTGGATAATGCAGAACCCCGCATGGTCTTGACCTATTTGATGAGGGCCATAGATAAATCTAGTGAGTTTGGAAGATGGTTGAATATGAAGGAACCAAGCTCTCTCGAAAAGTTCTACAAGAAAGCAGACGAGTTCATGCGTCTGGAGAGCCGCCCTGTATCGACAAAAGCAGCATTGGAAAAGGTTGAAGCTAACACCAATGCTCCACGCAAAAATGAGTCTGTGGGACAGAAGAGGGAGAACAACAATGGAAAACAACAGAATAATCAGAAGAAGCATAGATCCTTCAAGCCATCAGAATACACACCTTTGTCAGATACTCCAGAACGAATCTACCTGGCTACCAAAGATTCTGTCAATTATCCTAAACCCCCAGTCTTGAGAACCGGGAAAAAAGCTGTGCAAAGTGGGAGGTTCTGTCGCTTCCATAATCAGCCCGGTCATGATACTGATGACTGCCGTCAATTGAAGAATCTAATTGAAGAATTGTTAAGGGAAAATAAACTACAACAATTTGTGAAGAAGAATGATAATAATAATCCTGCTTCGTCGAACCAAGGACAGCAAACTCCTGCTCATCAATCTGGGACTAATGGCAAAGATGCAGGTTTTGAGTCTGGAAGGCCTGTTATCAATATCATTACAGGCGGACCTCACCCAGCGGGCAGAAGCTGGGGTGAGATGGAAAGGTATTCCCGGGCCCTGAAATATGCACCGGAGGAAGAAAATGTTTTTGTTCTAGAAGACACTACGCCTTTGAAGCAACGAAAGACATTCAATGATGACATTGTATTCAAAACCAGGGATTCCATTGGTATTGAAGCCCCAACCTTGGATCCTTTGGTCATCTCGGCTGGCATTGGGCCAGCCATCGTCAGAAGGATTCTTATCGACAGCGGCGCATCCTGTAATATCCTCTTTAAGAAAACCTTCGACCAGATGAAGATTCCTATGGTTGAAGTGCAGGCATCATTGCAAAAAATTGCTGGCTTCGCAGGGGAGCCAAAGCAACCAGTAGGAACCATTGACTTGCTTGTGGAACTCGGAGAAGGAGAAAGAAAAGTAGTTCGCAAGCAGACTTTTGTGATAGTAGATGAATTTTCTGCTTATAATGCTTTCTTTGGTCGACCTATTCTTGCTGCATTCAAAGCTGTCCTTGCCCCATGGTGTCTTACTATTAAATTCCCTACAGACAATGGGGTAGGAGTTATTAAAGGAGACCAGAACGCTGGGCGAGAATGTTATATGACAGAGCTGCGAGAAACAAGGAAGAGAGAAATGGGAAAAGATGCGGCAACCCCAATCCGCATCAAAACACCAACCCTATAGCAACTACAGGGCGGACCCTGCACTGGCGAGCATAGCGGGGCACGAAAAGTGATGGATCCTAGAAAGGCCAGTGCGGGGGAGAGTAGGGTGGTACCAGCAGAAACAACGATACCGGTGCCCGTTGATCTGAAGGACCCAAACAAGGTGCTGAATGTGGGTTCACAACTTAATGTGTCAGTTCAGAATGCCTTGATATCTTTTTTGAAAGCAAACCTGGATGTTTTCGCTTGGACCCATGCCGATATGTGCGGAATATCCCCAGAAGTTGCGGTACATGCTCTGAATATTGACCCAAAGTTCACGCCAGTAAAGCAGAAAAGAAGAATCCAAGGTCCAGAAAGGTCGACAGCATTGAAAGAGGAAGTTGACCGGCTCATGGAGAATAATTTCATCAGAGAATCTACCTATCCAAATTGGGTTTCAAATCCAGTGCTGGTTAAGAAAGCCAATGGTAAATGGAGAGTGTGCATCGACTTTTCAGATCTAAACAAGGCCTGTCCCAAAGACTGCTTCCCATTACCCAGGATCGATCAACTGGTAGATGGAACGGCGGGTCATGAATTGTTGTCTTTTATGGATGCCTACTCCGGATATAATCAGATCATGATGCATGAGCCAGATCAGGAGGACACAAGCTTTATCACCGATGTCGGTCTTTACTGTTACAGAGTTATGCCCTTTGGGTTGAAGAATGCGGGGGCAACATACCAAAGACTGGTCAATGCTATGTTCAAACCGCAGTTGGGAAAGACTATGGAAGTTTACGTTGATGACATGCTAGTAAAATCTAAGAAAGCAGTGGATCACATCGAACACTTAGCAGAAATGTTCGCAATCCTCCGAAGATACGGAATGAAGCTTAACCCTTTAAAATGTTCTTTCGGGGTAGAATCTGGAAAGTTCTTGGGTTTCATCGTGAGCGTTAGGGGCATTGAAGCTAGTCCAGCTCAAATCACCGCTTTAAAAGAAGTCAAAGCTCCTAAAACAAAGAGGGAATTGCAAAGTCTCAATGGAAAAATTGCCGCCTTAAGTCGGTTCATATCCAAAGCTACTGATAAATGCATTCCATTCTTCGACGCTCTAAAGAAAGGAAAGAAAAACTTTGACTGGACTCCCGAATGCCAGAAAGCTTTTGAAGAATTGATTCAACATATGGAAACGCCTCCAATACTTTCTAGGCCCGGCGATGACGAGGATCTTCTTATATACTTGGCAGTTTCATCTCATGCTTTAAGTGCAGCGCTGGTACGGGAAGACAAAAGGATTCAACATCCAGTTTACTATATCAGCAAAAGACTCACTGGGGCAGAAATGAATTACTCCAAGTTGGAAAAACTCGCCTATTGTCTATTGATTGCCTCAAGAAAGTTGAGGCAATATTTCCAGGCTCATCCTATCAAAGTCCTCACTGATCAACCTTTAAAGCAAGTCTTGTTTCGCCCCGAGACTTCGGGCCGCCTTTTAAAGTGGAATATTGAATTGAGCCAATATGACATCACTTATCATCCTAGAAAAGCGATCAACGGACAAGCTTTGGCAGATTTTATTGCAGAATTTACAGACAAGGGTAACAGCGAGGAAGAAACAATCGAGAACCCCCCAATCCAATGGAAGTTATTTGTAGATGGCGCAAGAAATGATTACTGTTCAGGTGCTGGAATTGTTCTTGAAACTCCTGAAGGCCGGTCATTATGCTATGCGCTAAGATTAGAATTTCCTTCAACAAACAATGAAGCAGAATATGAAGCTCTGATTGCTGGTTTGAAAATTGCTAAAGAACTAAACATTCGAGCGCTACAGATCTTCAGTGATTCTCAGCTTATAGTATGCCAAGTCAAGAAGGAGTTTCAAACGAAAGGAGGAAATCTGCCCGCTTATGTGTCAAAGGCTTGGGAACTTTTATGTGAATTCGACCATTACACGATAAGTCATATTCCTCGAGAAGAAAACATGAAAGCAGATTCTCTCGCAAAATACTCAAGTTCTGGCGAAGCCCAATCCTTAGGGTTAGTTCCAGTGGAAGTTTTGTCAAATCCAAGCATTGATGAAATGGATATCGATTGGGTTATGAGTATGTCGCAAGAGCAAGAATCATGGATGACTCCAATAACAAAGTATCTACTCAATGGCTCTTTACCAGAAAACTCTAAAGAACGACAAAAGCTACTGAGAAAAGCTTCTCGATATATAATCCAGGATGATCAATTATACAGACGAGGATTCTCAATGCCACTACTTCGATGTGTATCCAAAGAAGAAGCCAAAATAATCCTATCAGAGGTACATGGAGGAGAATGTGGGGATCATTCAGGTGGTCAAACTTTAGCAAAGAAAATTCTCCGATATGGATATTTTTGGCCAGAAATTAATCGAGATGCTGCAGATTACTCTCGAAAATGTGACAGATGTCAAAGATTTGCCAAAATTCCTAGAGCACCTTCTACTGAACTCACACAAATGACCAGTCCGTGGCCGTTTGCAATTTGGGGAATAGATTTGATCGGACCTTTACCAACCGCCAAATCTGGAATCAAATATGCCATTGTTGCTGTAGATTATTTCACTAAATGGGCTGAAGCTGAACCATTGGCAACCATCACCTCCAAAAAGATGATAAATTTTGTGACTAAGAATATCATTTGCAGATACGGTGTGCCTCAGAAAATAATCACAGACAATGGTACTCAGTTTGAAAGCGAGGAATTCCAGGATTTTTGCAAGCGATTCAAAATCCAGAAAAGCTTTTCGGCAGTAGCTCATCCGCAGGCAAACGGGCAAGTGGAAGCAGTGAACAAGATCATCAAATCAACCATCAAAAAGCAACTCGAAAGAGCAAAAGGTGGTTGGGTCGATAAACTACCACTTGCACTATGGGCATACAGAACTACTCACAAAACTGCAACTGGGCATACTCCTTTTTCGTTAGCATACGGATCGGAAGCAATGATCCCGGTTGAAACAGAGGTCCCTTCACACAGAAGAATCCATTTCAATCAAGCAGAAAATGAAAAGCTGCAACTTGAAGCGCTGGATCTCCTTGATGAAAAAAGAGATGAAGCTAACCTCAGAGTTGCAGCTCATCAGCAAAGGATAGCCAGACATTTCAATTCCAAAGTTCGTCAACGCAGCTTTGAAATTGGAGATCTAGTCCTGAAAAGAATTATGACTGCGACAGGTGTGTTTGGGCCAAATTGGGAAGGACCGTATGTAATAGGTCAGAAACTTCTTGACGGCACATTCAAGCTCACCACAGTTGATGGAGATCAAATTCCAAGGGCATGGAACAGCAATCACTTGCGTCCATACTTTACTTGAAAATTTTGTTGAAACATTGTAAAAAGAATTATGAATGTATGATTCTTGTAATTGAAAGCAATTGTGAAACTGATGCAAGTAAATAATGAAAGAATATAAAGTGGATGTAGGCCCAATTTCATGGCCGAACCACTATAAATCTTGTGTTCCTTATTATCATTATATGTTTGCTTTGTTTTCGATATAAAAATACATAAAATGTATTGCTGAAATATCGATTTAAATTTTTGCAGACAATGGAGATAAAACTTGCGCATAATAAGACCGAGCGATTCTCACCATCATTCAACAAACAAATTTCAAGTCACAAAGACCCCGAATTCAAATCCTAGATAGGAAATACTTTAATTGAACGGCTAATGATTTCGATAGGAACGAGCCCTTGCTGATAAATTGAGATTGTTTAAACAAACAAACATCCAATTAGGAAGCTAGTGCCCGTTCTCACGAACTTGCCTGGCAATGAAGTACACTTCCTTGGATTAAACAAGCCACTTGTGAGAAAAAGGGGAATGAAAACTTGAAAAGAAAAAAAAGAGGATCGCTGAAAAGGCATAAGCAAGTGAACAGAGGAACAACCAAAGCTACCATCAGCGCCACAAGTCCTCTTCGGAGGCGCAACTCTTCGGATAATAAAAGACCTCTAATGGGTCATATGCCACAAAAAAGAAAGTTCTCTACTCAACAAAAAAAGATTGGAGGAGTCATGACCCTCCAACCATGAGAGAGTAACTTCCAGGCGATGAAAACCCTCTCTGAGGCACATTTCACCAGGAGTTGAAGTGTTATAACCGCTCTTCGGAATTTCACTTCACCAGAGTTGAAATGCAAACAAAATAAAAGCCCTCTTCGGAGGCCCATTTCACCAGGAGTTGAAGTGTTATAACCGCTCTTTGGGATTTCACTTCACCAGAGTTGAAATGTAAACAAAATAAAGCCCTCTTCGGAGGCCCATTTCACCAGGAGTTGAAGTGTAATAACCGCTCTTCGGGATTTCACTTCACCAGAGTTGAAATGTAAACAAAATAAAAACCCTCTCTGAGGCACATTTCACCAGGAGTTGAAGTGTTATAACCGCTCTTCGGAATTTCACTTCACCAGAGTTGAAATGCAAACAAAATAAAAGCCCTCTTCGGAGGCCCATTTCACCAGGAGTTGAAGTGTTATAACCGCTCTTTGGGATTTCACTTCACCAGAGTTGAAATGTAAACAAAATAAAGCCCTCTTCGGAGGCCCATTTCACCAGGAGTTGAAGTGTAATAACCGCTCTTCGGGATTTCACTTCACCAGAGTTGAAATGTAAACAAAATAAAAGCCCTCTTCGGAGGCACATTTTGCCAGGAGTTGAAGTGTAGCAACCGCTCTTCGGAATTTCACTTCACCAAAGTTGAAATGCAAAAACAAAGACCTTCTTGAAAGCCCACGTTTCACCAAGATTGAAATAAAACTTCCAAGTGTTGAAACGTGAAAAGGCTTTCTTCGAAGGCACAACTCTTTGGGGGTACACGTTTCACCGAGATTGAAATAAAACTTCCAAGTGTTGAAACGTAAAAAATCCCTCCTTAGAGGTACGACCCCCTCCCGGGGACACAATCAAAAAAAAAGACCTCTTTGGAAGCACACGTTTCACCGAGATTGAAATAAAACTTCCAAGTGTTGAAACGTGAAAAGGCTTTCTTCGAAGGCACAACTCTTTGGGGGTACACGTTTCACCGAGATTGAAATAAAACTTCCAAGTGTTGAAACGTGAAAAATCCCTCCTCAGAGGTACAATTTTGTATAAAAAAAATCCTCATCAAAAGCGTACTTTAACTTTCAAATGGAAAATGATCGTAAAAAGAAAAGAAGTTAAAGTACCCTTCAGAGGTCCGCTTTGCTACATAAAAGAAATCACTCGGTAAAAAAGAAAATGTACTTAAGCAAAAAAGAAAGAAGTGATTTCTTCAAAGGACAAAGCGCGTAGAAACTCATATGAAGGGGGTTGCACTCTACAAGAATTCTTTTTAAAATAAAAATAAAATAATTATTCTTTAGCAAATAAGAGTGCAAGTCCCCTCGAGGTATAGAATATTGCAGCATACTTATGGAATGGGGGCAATATAGTATAATTACACACGATATGGTATAACTAAACCAGCAAAAGGTAACGCTCAAGTAACATACCATAAGCTCGCTGCAATATCAAATAAACTCATGCCAAAACGAATAACAAATGTATTCTTTAATTCAAACAAAAGTTTGTACAAACGAGGAATCATTTTATTCAATTACAATGCAGGTACAGGTTTCAAAATAAAGAAAAGCGGGGGCCGGTACCCGCACAATTCTCGGCCAGTACATGCAAAACACAAAAAACTAGAAACTGAAGATCTTCACTTCTTTTTGCTGCCTTTAGACCCTTTACCCGGCCGAATGATCAGCTTACCAGGGCGGTCGGTGGGCATAAGGGAAGTGGGAGAGGAAGGCGCAACCGGTCCAGCTTTCAGCTCCTCTTCAGTGGTGGTGACTATCTTCCCCCTCCTCTTTGGTGTCCCACGCTTCTTTTTTCTTCTTTTTGAGGAAGACTCACTCCCGGGAGTGACAAGTTTAGATAGAACAATCTCGTCAGAGGGAGTTCGCTCTGAAGATGTGTCACCTCCCTCAGGCCTTTCATCTTTCTGCTCTTGTGAAGCAATGGGATCGTCCAAGCCGTGAAGAGCCTCTATTTGTTCTTCTTGTGACCCAGGTTGCGAGGCAGAAGGAGGCGCCACTTGAAGAGATGGAGGAAGGATCACCGGGGGAGAAGAAGCTTGAGTTTGGCTCGGTGCTTTCTCTACAAAGGAGAAAAAACTTAAAATATCAGTATCTTTCGAAAAGAGAGGGGATGACGGCTCGTCAAAAGTCGGGAATTCATTGACATTTGAGGAATAATCAAAAGTCGGGAATTCATTGACATTTGAAAAATAATCAAGAAGATCGTCAAGTTCACAAGGAGCGAACGAGCAGTTCACCACTTGGGCTGGTCCGGTGTCAAGTTTACCTGGGGCAGTTGGATCTCTGAGGCTGATTTCATATCGCTGTGCTTTGTTGCTTTCACCACCTTCATCCCCGCCTTGTGCACTTGTAGTTTCAGTTACTGTCTTAGTTGCAGGCGGAGTATAGGAGCTAGAACCCGTGATGTCAACCACAGGAGGAACTGGAGGTTGGACAGAGGAAGTAAGCGTTAATTCCTTTCCAGAACGTTCCTCTTCCGCCATTCCAGTTCTCATCCTGGCAAGTTGTTCTCGCCCCTTCGCAAGAGCAGCGCGAGCTCCCTCATCCAGGTAACGCGCCTCAAAATCTTCATCGCCATACCCGGCGTCTTTAAACATGTTAAGAGCAGCTTCCCACACCTCGGCCAGGGTGATTTCATACTTAGGACCAAGAAAAGAGAGGCTGCCGCGTCCCAAGACACAGTGTAAATAAAAATCGAATAAAGTCGAATTGATATCGGTTTCCATGGTCTGAGCAGTTTCTTCGGCTGCAATTTTGCCAGCCATGGCCTCATCTCGATCTTTTTCGGTCTGAGCAAGTTGGGCTTTTAGCGCTTCAATCTCCATGTCCCGGGCGCTCAGTTTATTCTGCAACTGGGTGACATCAGTGCGGTGGTTCTCTACAGCTTGTTCTAACCTCTCAGCTTTAGCTTCAGCGTCCCTCTGGCTGGCGTGCGCATCTCGCACTTGTTTTTGCAATACCTCTTCTCTTTGGGTGTAAGTATTAGTAGAAGAGGCAAGATCATCTTTGAGCTGCTTTACTTCAGCTTCGAGTTTTTCATTGTATTCGGCTATCTCCTTCATCTCAGCGTTGTGTTGATCAAGAATCTTCTGCCATTCTGATTTGTCATTTTCCATGGTCAGCATTGCTTCGATGTTAGCCCGATTAACTCTTTGAAGTTCATCAACCAGCTTTTGCCATCCAGACATTCTGTCGATATCAAGCTTGACAGCATCGAGATTTCTGTACATAGCTTCTTTGTCGATGGGGACCAAATCAAGGTCGAAGCGTACCCCCCTCAAACACCAGTTCGGGAATCGGCTCTGCAAAGTCGGGGGGCCCCTTTCAACATGGTATGAAGGCCTGTTGAGAAGTGTTTGGATGGCACTTCCTTCAAGAGCAGGAGATTTGGAAGGGATGTCAATAGAAACTGAGGCGCCAGGTCTCTCAGATGTCACGGGCACGTGCTCCTCGCCAAGTTTGGTCCGCTTTCTCGAATCCTCAATATGGCTCTTCCCCCTATCATCGTGCGTTTTACGTTTATGGGAATCATCATCCCTTGGGAAGGATTCATGTCGCGTGCCCGCTCCCTCATGACGTTCTTCATACCTTCTCCTCTCTTCAGCTTTTCGCGCAGCTCTCTGCTCATTGGTTTCTCTGGGATCGGCATAGTATTGCTTGTAATCATAGCTGCCACGCCCTCCATAGCGTCGAAAGTCTTTGTAATAAGAACCGCTGCCGCTGCGCCCCATAGAGGAATCTGAAAAGGCAAAAATAGCAAGTCTTAGAAACTTCCGGAGAAAAGAAGTTAAATATGAACAAATGCCAAAAAATCCTAAGTGTTGTGTGATGTGCAAGCTACGCGCATTAAGCTACAAACCACTCATTGGTGTAGAGGTGATGATAGCTTGGGTATGAGGAGTTGGTGTTTGTGTTGGTGTTAGTCGAAGAAGGGACGTCGCCTCAATTATAGGAGAGATAGTTTTAGACACGTCATCTCTAAAAAGCTCCTGTGAGGTCACTATTATGTCGCTCAACCCATCATAAACATCGTCACCATCATGCTCGGTGAGACTTGTTTTCTCAGTTCCTACATCAGCTAATCCCCCGAGAGGCTGTGAAGGTTCTTCTTCTTCCTCAATCGGGGCAAGTGCCGTCTTACTAGATGACCCCATAATGTCGGTAGGGGTGGAACATTTCACCAATGAAGCTTCGATGTTAGACTCTTTTGATGAGGGTTGTTCGATAGTAACGGGGGCATCCGATGCTTCAGTCGGGGAATCGGGAACTTCAGTCGGGGCTTCACGAGGCTGAGTATAGCGAGAAGAGTGAAGAAGCCCGTATTGATGTAAAAAGTCATCTCTCAGCAAAAACTTTATACTCCTCTCTTCTACTGGCACAGCATTCAATCTTTCAAAAATTTGCTTATAGCCTGGGTCTCTAGAAGGAGGTGGAAGCGCTGAAAAGTAAAAAGGGAAATTAACATCTAACTACTCAGGCTATGAAAAGATTTTATAAGGAAAACATGTGTCAGGAATAAAGCTGAACGCCCTTACTTCCAACTCTCCACACACCATAAAACCCCGGAGGGCAACGAACATAGAAGAATTGGGTTAAAAACCCGTGAGCAGTATCAGGGAGGCCAACAATCAGTTTGCGGTTTCGGGCGCTCCTCACAACAGTAATGGAAGGATGATCCTTAGTCCGAGTAAAAGAGCATAGATAACAAACTTCACCAAAGCTTGGAAGTCGATCAAGTGTTCTCCTAAAAAGCACACACAACCCCATTAGAATGGCATAGCCATTGGGGTGTAGCTGGGATGGAGCAATGGCCAGTTGATGAAGAAGTTGTTGGAAAAAGTCGTTGAAAGGAGGAATGCCTCCACTTA
The DNA here is from genome assembly GCA_030765085.1 of Allium cepa. Taxonomy (NCBI): domain Eukaryota; kingdom Viridiplantae; phylum Streptophyta; class Magnoliopsida; order Asparagales; family Amaryllidaceae; genus Allium; species Allium cepa. The sequence goes on from CM060939.1 coordinate 905,209,041, forward strand.
GGCACATTTGCCGGTTAATTGTCACAAAGCCAGAAGGAGCTATATCGGCAGTGTTATTTCTTTCGGGAAGAATGGCATCTGATTCAACGATACCAAACTGAGCACACAACTGGCGAAAAACTTTGTATGATAGTGAAGTAGGAGCTCTTTCGGGAGGATTAACCAGTGGAGCCGGAAGAACAGTTACCTCTCCAGTCCGAACTGTTGCATCACCTTCCTGAGAAGTCATTCTACACAAACAACTGGATATTCAAATATGAAGGTGCACGTTTCCTAAAAAAGTGTGAAGTGTTGTGCAAAAAAAAAAAAAAAAAAAAAAAAAAAAAAAAAAACTAATAAAAAATAACAAGTAAATATAACTGAAATAAGACTAGTCGACGATTGATCGATTACAAAAATTTCAGAACTTGTTAGTCTTTAGTTCAAGTATAATATTAATGCGAGCTGGTCAATTTTAATTGACTATTTCAGTATTGCTTTAGTATTTTACTTGAAGTTAATAAGTTGAGCACTTCATTCACACAATCTGTTTAAGTTTAATGACTGTTATTAGCTAATCTGTCATTCGAAGAGGGCGATCAATGGCAGTATATTCGCCCCGGTTTTTCTGTAAATGTTGTATTGGACAGGTTGTGAGCTTGCGAGTCAAAGTAATTTGTAAAAGAAGGCATCAAAGTTCAACAGTTCAACATCACTGCAACAATTCAAGGTTTAAGCAGATCCTAAAAAAAACACAAGCGCTAAGTCGTATCGGACTCAAGTACTAAGTCAAAACCGACTCAAGTACTAAGTCGTAACCGACTCAAGGGATGAGTCGTTCCTATCCTAAGTCGTCAACACATCAAGCTGGTAATCCCCTAAGTCCTAAGTCGTAACTCGAGGAACAAGAAAAAGGCTATGATGCAAATCAACTGGAAATCCTTTAAGTCTTATCTCGGCTACGATTCATGGAATTCGCTAGGTCGCATGGAGAATCTCTGGGTTGTATATGAGACAATTCTTCACTCTATTCAGTCGAATTTCTCAACCAACCTGCCTTCCTCTCCAATTCCCAACCCGAAAACCTAATAACCTCACAATAAACAACGACCTAAACCTATCACATTACAGGTCGCCTCAAATCACAAATCGCCATAAGTCAAGCCAAACAAGTTTGAATTCATCAGTGATCGATTTGGCAGAACTCGTAGGGTTTGAAGGGGCAGGCCAGAAACGAAGAACTGAATACATAAAGTAACAATGGTTAACGGTCGAAGTTTGAAGCAAGATCGCTTACGATTGTTTGATGCTAGAAAGAATCGGAGATGAATCGGGTCGAAATCGCCTCGGAGAGCTTGAAGATGCGTTAATGGCAGAAAGCGGTTTAAAAGGTTAAGTGATGAGAAGAAGGACGACTCAGGCTTTTATATCTAGAAAGGTTGGGATTTGAAACGACATGACCGAGTTATGATAAGTCGAAGCACACGACTTACGATTTAAGCGTGTGCTTCGAGGGGCAAATGTTAACCCTAACTCGTTCACGAGTTAACAGGTCCACGAGTTAAGGCATGTACGACTCAAGGCATGTACGAGTTAAAGGATACATGAGTCAGTAACTTCCTACGACTTAAAGACCTCTACGAGTTGGCAAGCTTACGAGATAAGCGGCCTACGAGTTAAGGAGTACCCGAGTTAAGCTACTTGCGAGGTAAGCCTTTACGAGATTAGCAGATCTGCAAATTAGCAAGTGTACGAGTTAAGATCATCCACGAGTTAAGCCTCTACGAGATAAACAGGAACCCGAGATAATAGGCTTACGAGATAAGCGGCTCACGACTTAACGAAATGGATGGCCTACGACTTAATGATAACTGCAGTTTGTACGACTTAAGACCCTTACGACTTAAAGAGGATACGACCTAAAGACACATCTCTTAACTCGTCTACGAGTTAAGACTTGCTTTAAACCAGTTGCAATTAGTTAAGTCGACTACGACTTACGGCATAGAAAGAGTCGTATACGACTAAAGAAAGGAGATTAGCAATTGCAGCCAGATAACTCATACACGACTTAGAACTTAGGGATGGGTTCAAAAAAGGCGAACTGCCATAGACTCAGCTCGGTGACTCGGGGACGACTTACCTTAAGTCGAACACGACTTATCTTAAGTCGGCCACGAGTTAGGACTTAGCACTTTTTTTTCGCCCAGAACTCTCTATAAATATGCAACCATCTCCAACATGCGGAGGACTTTTGGCTCATTCTCTTCAAGCGCCATTACTCTGCCGAATTCCAGACTACTTCAAAGCTTTTTAGATCCAACAAACTTCTAAAGGAACTCCATGAAGGAATCATCCACATTCACCATGGATTTGAAGATGATTGTCAACATCAAAGCTTGAGCTACTTGTTTTACATATCCTATAACTTGAAGTGTGTTGTAATTGAAAGATCTTGTAAAGGATTGTAATCAAACTAGTGATAAAAAGATTAAAGTGGACGTAGGCTGGATTATAAGCCGAACCACTATAAATACTGTGTCTCTTACTGTTTTTCTGCATACTTTCTGCTTATTTCTGTTTCCCGTACGAACGGGTGGTGCTTTCACAATCACATCCTATACACCAGGGTGTTAGCGTTTAAATTTGAGCGTTAACATATATTTTTCTGTTTTTCATTTTAAATTCATTTTTGTCATTTTTTTTACTCTTTATCGTTTATAGTTTAATATTCTTTTTGTTTTTATCGTGAAACACAGGCTGAGATAGACATTCAGACAGGCGATGTAACGTCCCGCCTTTTCGCACACTTTAAATCGATACACGTGCCAATTAAAACCATACGGAAGGACGGATTATTATGGGGTAAATAAGAAAAACGAGAAATAAATAAAACAAAACAGAATCTCATAGCGGAAGGATAAAATATAATAATCAAATATACAGTTCATGAAGCTGTTTACGAAATATTTAATTTTTCTTATACTATATATATCAGAGTTGCACATACCAAAGAATAAAATCAATGCAGCGGAATACAGTGTAGTGGAACATAATATAATAATAATAGTGAAATCTTCGTCTTCGTCCTCCAGAAATAAAGTCTTCGATTCTGAAATGCTCGGACTGACCCGAGCGAATTGAAAAGACAAAACACTCGAGTAAGAACTAAAAGATCTTATGTAAGTTAAATCAAAAGAAATAAATATGAGTGCAGTAACTCAAGAGATGCTCGGGATTTATATCTCTTAAGGATCCGTTAAACTATTTACTATGTAGTATATTTCGCTATTATAATAGCATCTATTAGTAAAATAAACTTACTTTTAAATAGCGTTAAGGGGTTACCCATATAGCTCTTAACACAAATAATGCCAATAGTCTATACAATGCCGACATATCTCCTGATCGGGAGACTACGAGAAGACACTCCATAGGTACGACACAAATAGAAACTCGTACAAGGCGCGATAGGGTAGGTGACAAGGCACAACTATGCAATGCCAGGGTAGATATACCAATTACGCATCCGGGCTGGTGGTAACGCGTAGCGTGCAGCTACCGCCCACCTCGAGCCACTCCCCCAAAATGAAATCAAAAGTGGCCACCGAATCTATCCTGAAGTCAAAGTATAAAATCAAAGGGATGTATTCGATCAAAGGAATGACCTCATTGGCCCGAGAATCGCTCCTGTTTTAGCCACCTTATGCCAACTCACGGTAGTTGGGTCCATATATTTATCTCAAAGGAAAACGTCGCCACCATCCTACTTCATTCCGGAATCTCCACCGCGTACACGGTTGTTAAGTTTCGGGGTTGGCAGAGAGTATGACAACTTCTGATCCCGGTCTCTTTAACAACCAACCGTTATTATAACACCGCGGTTTTTTTTTCAAAATAGTTTATACTTTTAAACCCCAGAATAAAATATCTATTTCAAAACCATATAATAACGATATCACTTTTTTTGTTTTAAAACCTTAATCATTTTGATATCATTTTATTTCAAAATATATCTTTTCCAAAATCATAGCACTTTCAAATCTATATACTTTGAAACCCATAGCTTTGAAACATAACTTCTAATACTTAAATGGTTTAAATATTCAATCACTTTATATAATCAGATAGCTTCTTTAAGTTCACTAATAAATTTCAAATACCGATTTGAATTCCCAAATAAACTGTAGCGATCCTGACTCGACCTTCGAAAAATCGGCACTGAATACGACACTCATATTCAAATGTCGCAGATCCAAACGTCGAAAAGAAGAAAATAATAATAATACGTTGATATACAAGATCAGATACAAGATCCAAATACAATATGATACAATAGAATGATACGATGAATATCAATATACATCAGAGACTTGATACAAGAAAATAGCAGCGGAAAAGAAAACGATAACGCCAGCAGCGGAACAAATAACTCTAAGATAGTCTCCAAAAGAGAACTCCAGCAGCAGCTCGAACCCCCATCACATTTCACCAAGACAAGCAAGTCTCGTCCATATCTAAAGACTGAACTAGCTCCAGATAACCCACTAATCTGACTATCTGAAAAACCCAACTCTAGACTGCCCGTGTAGAAAATTTTGAGCACCAAAGTTTAGGAAAGAAACAATAAACTCCGGATCAGTCATAGGACTGGTGTGAGGAACAAAAACAGTTTACCATTAAAACAAACAAAGGTATATTTTAAAATAGATTCGCAACGCTTTTTAGAAAATGAAACTACCATATGGCCTCCCGCACACGCACACGATGCAAACGCAGAATCTAAGGAGATTTCTCCTTATGATGTCAAAGATGCTTGGTACGCATTAAAAAGAAACATTTGATATTATTACTAGTGCATAGTGTAGGAAAATATTTCGAAAGTAAAGATATAAATCTTAGCCAACATACGACCATTATCGTATGCCTACTATAGCTACCATCCAAACAGTGGGGCGCTACCATAAGTGAATGGTAGGTTATACAACTAAAACCGTACAGGGTTCATATTGTTTCTTTGGATTTCCAACAAATGGTCAGGCCAAGGAACTTCCCATTGCCACATGAAAACCCCTTTGGAAGGACGTCCCTGAGCATCCCAACTGGATCTCTGCCAAACAAGGCCGGCTACCCCCCTTCCGGGGAATATACAAAACCTCAGATATGCCACCCCCGGTCCTTTGGGACCTTTATACGAGGATCCTCTAAACCAAAAACCACATAGAAATAAATATAGTGTGTCTACATGAGTAAGTATCTGGGCTCCATACCATGATACTACCTTTTCCAGATGGAATGGTCATACCCTAGGGAAGCTACCCCTGAAACCTTGCCGCATCATTCCTGTTTCGACCATTTCCGGTTTGTGAGGTTCGTCGAAGTCTCGTCCACAAAGCTACGCTTTTCACAAAGCCATGCTTCGATCAACAAATGATCAGCAGCACTCAGCATGCCACATTACCAAGTTGGGAATATATTGCTGATAACCTTCAACTACATAACCTCTAAGGGTGTTAAGCTAAGCGTATAAATTCTCCGCCACCAACGGAAATGTATTTGAAAGAAATCTGCTTTATATCTCAAAGTGTAATGTCAGACATACATTCTATACAAGTTTGTTCTGGATTTAGAACAAAACCGAAGGCACTTCCAAAGAAGTCCTTGCAATCCGGGTATTCACAATCCCGATCGGACTTCCCATCACTTAGGGAGTCTCTATAACGGCGCGACTCAGTTTAGAGACAATCGATAGGTCATCCTATCACTCTCGCAAATACCCGGTCTTCACCACCTGTCTTCAAATGCTATCCATAACGACGTATCACATATTCGGAATGGGTTACACGACCCAAAGGTCCTTTCCCGGCTAACCCCAATAGTGAGCGCAAAATTTAAAACATATGGATATGGGATTTCAATTAAGTCACAACTTAATAATTCAAAATTTTCTTTCAAATGATTTAAACCAATTACCATTTCGAATCTTTTAAACAAAAAGATTTATTTCACAAAGTTCACCCAGTTTCACAAAGATTCATTCCTGTATTTCAAAAGAATTCCATTTCAATTGGATTAATTCATTAAATCTTTAAATCAAAGATCTGTCCTATAGCTTTCAAATCGTTCCTAAATATTCATACAAAAAATTTGTTTCCAAATATTCATCTATAACTTGGAAAACAATTTCAGTTTACTTGAAATCCCTTTATTACAATTTGAAATTCATTTCTCCTATGAAAGCTTTTTATTTTCATTTACAAACAACAGTGTTATTTCGGAAAAACCTATTTCATTTACACAAGTTACAATCTTTGGGTTAATTCAAATTCCCAAAAGAACAATACTTTAAAAATGGTTTGACTCATATATAACTAGTATAATATCGTTAATCCCCAGTTTCAGATCATAGAATTCAATTCCAAGTATTGAATTCAAATTTTAAATCAAAATATTTAAATTCCAAAACTTAATCAAGTTATTGAAAATAATTTCATCTTTCAAAATCCATTTCAAAAGGCTTTTCACTTTAAACCCAATCCCTTTCCAAACATTTGAATTCAAATTGTCTATTTAAAAATCACTTCAAAAATCAGTGACTTAATCGATTTCCTCGTGAAATCCATATTGGTACGTGTATAAGTGTGGTCCAGGGGTTTAACACAATAGTGCAACATCATTCAATCATCACAGATCAAACACAGAACTATAATTGATAAGCGATATAAATTATAACGCTTATCGTCCATTCACAGATTCATAGATAATATACAAATGTAAATAAATGAATAAATCATACATGGCACAAACCACAGAATAAAAATCACAGATCAGACAGGACAATCAATACAAGGTATCTCATACAATACAATCATTCATAAGTAAGGTCAAGTATTCAATGGTCATTTATAAGTGGGATTAACTAATCGTTTAATCCTAATCAATTCAATTTATTTCCAAGTAAATTAATTACTTATGAATTAATTATCTAGTCTTGCTTTATTAATTACAAATCATTTGATATAAATTTATTTATCAAACACTTTAATTAATTAATTTATTCTTAATTAATCATATTAATTAAATTAACCTCTGAACCGGTTACATAATTAATTAACCCCTTGATTAATTATCTTAAGAAATTAAAATTTTAATTACTTAACATTAAGTAATTATCTCATAACCAAAAATCATTAATTTCCAGTTTAATCTAATAATTTTCTTAAGCTAAATTAATTAACTTTAATAAATTAAAGTATCCAAAATTAATTATAATAAGTAATTAATTCCTTAATTACTTTAATTAAGTAATTAATAATTTACGATTGATTTTCTTAATTAATTAATTGTTTAATAATGCTTAGTTAATAATATTTATTAACTATTCTTTAAATTACTTTCTAAAGTAATTAACTTTGATCAATCAACATTAATTATAAATTAATTAACCATTTATATCTCATTGATTAATTCTAATTTCAGTATTGATTATGTGATTTATTAATTCCAAATCGTAATCTAATTGAATTAATTAATTATCCACCTTAATCACTTTAATAATTTTAATGAATTATAAGTCATTAAATCTTCATTACTTAAAGTAAAACTTATTTACATTTATGATTAAATTATTACTTACAGTATGTGTAACGACCCGAAATTCTCGATCCCGAAAATTCCAGATCGTTATGAAAAAGAAGAAAGAGATAGAAGAAGAAGAATAGAAACAACAACTCACATTCGCAGCGGATAAAATATAATAATAAATAATAACAGTTTACAAAAGAATACTATAACTATCGATTATATTTTAATACATCAGAGTTTCACATATACACAGTCACTGAATATACACAATTATCACCTCACAGATTTACAATAATGTAACAAGGCGGAAATACTCTATACATTATTGCCCTCCAGCTCTCCTCCTAAGCTCCAGAACGTCCTAATCTGGAAATCTGTAATACTCGGTCTGACCCGAGCATTACACCAAAGTAACACCCAGGTCAGGTTGGAAACCAGCGTGAGTAAACCCAGCTAACATGGAATACAAAAGTATACAACTCATATAAACCCGGGTAACTTATATTAATTCACAAATTGCTATGGCCAACACTTATTTCACATATAAATTTCTAAGTACCAAACTTAGATAAAATAATCCAATTCGCATAAAACATTTCATTCCTGTCTATTTATTTCACAAAGCAATTTTTAAAAAAAATTCGAAGTGGTTTCGGGTATTTCCCAATACCCGACCCCGGTCTCTTTGAGTCTTATGCCATCCTATTCCAAGATATCCAAGTGAAGAACACAACATTTCATATCAGAGATATAAACTTATTTAAAACACCCATTACCATTCAGTCATCCATGAGCAATGCTTAATCCCATACAATTTAATACAATTGACTCTACTTTAATTTCTAACCACATTCATTTAGATTCCTTCATTCAATATTAATTAATTCCAAATCAATTAATTAGTCAACCCTTCGCTATTCATCTTGATTAATCACCCTGGATTATTTAATTTCAGTTAACTTCATAATATAAATAAGTCTCAACCAATATCATTAAGAAATCTTAATTACTTCATGAATAAATTAATTATTTAATTACATTAATCCTCCATTACTTATACTAATTAACTTCCCATAAGTCACTTATTACTAATTAATTCATCTTAATTAATCAATCTTCAATTACATCGTTAATTATATTAATTGATTATTTCCCCTTATATTTTACTAATTTCGTTAAGTATTTGTTTACCAAACCATCCAACGATTAGTCTGAATTACTTACACTTGACTGATTAACTTAAACTTAATTAATCAATTAAGTCCAACCATTAATTACTAGATTCATTAACCCAAATTAATACTTAATTGAATTAATTAATTAATTGTTTAATTACTTTACCATTTTAATGAATCTCAATTCATTAAGCTGTTATTAACTTAAAAATAAAACAGTTTCTTAATCATGAGTTTATGTTTAAACAACTTAAACCCTAATATTCGAGTCAAACCACAACTAACTCGAGAATCATCCAAACCAAGGTCACATCATCAATTCACAGTGCACATCAATTTAATAATTCAACCAAATATTTAAAGTTAATCAGTTAAATTTAAATAGAAATCCAAAAGCATGAGATTTACTCACCTTCGATTTTGCAAATCCAAATCTGATCTCGATTTATTTCCTTCAATTTTGGACCTTGTATAATATTTATACCACTTATCAATATTCGATCTAAGCAAACAATTAACCAATGTTTAATAGTTTAATTTTAACTAATGATTTAATTCAACAAAATAAATCTAAATTTTTAACCTAATTTTCCCTTTTACCAATCTAAAAATAATTAAGCGGGTTAACTAATAAATTAATCAAGGGTAAACAATTTCTTCTTCTTTTTTTTTTATAGAACTATTAAAAATTTCCTTACTGTAAAAATAAAATTTACATATTTATATCTATTCATTTAGTTAAATCAATTTAATTTTAAATACAATTACCTTGCTGCCTTACCAAAGCGACGAACCCACGAAGTCACGGCAAACCCTAGTGCGGTTCCAGTCCCCACTGTTTCTCTCATGCATCTCTGACCTCTCTGCTCTTCTGACCATGCCACTGCTGCGTCAAACCTTTCCCTCAACTCGCCTCGTTGCTCGTGATTCACCCCCTCACTACCCCCTTCCCACTGCTATCGGTCATTCTCCCGTGTTCTCATGCTCACGAAGACGATGCCAGAAACCCAAAATCGAACGCGCCAACGTCCTCTCGAGCATCACCTCGCGCGACCTTCGGAGCCATGAGCGCGCGCTATCCCAGATCGAACGACTCAATCCCACTGCCTCGCGACTGAAATGCCGTCCTGAATCGAGATAAAGGGAATTTGGATTATTTGAATGGAGGAGATTTCGTTTCTTCGGCCATTATTTTTTTTTTTATGAGCTCGATTCGATTTGGAATCAAAAGGGAACGAAGACGTAATAATAAAGATGAACAATGGCTTCTTGAGTACGCTTGTTTATAAAATAATTTAATATTGAAAATATCACACTTAGTATAGCGCGAAATCCCAAACCCGAATCAGACATGCTGACAGACGTTTATAAGGTTTTACCCGCGTTACGAACACAATGGAACGTGTTTCGAAAGCTAATTTGATCACATGCACGATTTACGGAAGTAAACGATCAATTTTAAATTAAATCGATTAAAATAGTTCTACGCGTTTCGAGCTGCCAAGATCAAACGACAACTCCGATTGCAATGAGAATTGAAATCCGATAATAACTAACTATTACAGATCCAATGGAACTGGTTTCATCAAATTCCCAGACTGTGCCTCGGAGGCTATTTTTAAATTCCAATTTAAACGATATATTATTTAAAACTGAACAAATTACCTTTAAATTAAATTTCAATTCATTCTATTATCTCCAATATTATCGTTATAAATTTTATAAGCCGTCAAATTATATTTTAACAGGCTTAAAATCCAGATTCAGCACTTTGCCCGATTTCGAATTATAAAATTTTCAATATTTAATTATCAAGAAAATATTAATATTCGAAATTCAAATTAAAAATTAACTTTCAAATATTAAAAATCAATTTATTATTCCAATTTAAATTGTTAAAATTTTCGGGTCGTCACAGTCCTTCCCCTTAAAAGAATTTCGTCCCTGAAATTACTAGTTAGGAAAAATGGACCAATACCCGTTTACTTTTACCAAAACTCACAATTCAACATCCTACCAACCATCTTTTATTAAAGACCCACTATCACATCAACCAACTTTCCTAAACCTTCTATAGTTTCAAACAATACCCCTTTGCTTAATCATCTAAATTTTAGTTTAAAACTAAAATTTGAATTATCAAAATTTTCCTCAAAATTTTTCTAACTCTCAGAATTTCCGAAATTTTTTGCCAACGTCTCCTTTGCACGGCTAGCTCGGTACTACTACAAAAGGCCTCCACGGGCTCCCAAATACCAAAAAGAAAACAAAAGCCAAGTGGCTACATCAAAAACCCAATCCAATTTCATACAGAAACTTAAAATACATACCTTTTGTCGGGCAATTCACATTTATCATTTGGACTCAAATCCAATTTTCTTTTCCCCTTTTAATACCTGCATATCTTGTTTAGCGACTTGCAAATCCTTTTATACATTCTCTTATATAGGTTTTCATACTTACTTCTGTTCAAATTCGGTTTTCCCGTTTTAATATGAATTCAACTTATTTTCAATTTTGAATATTAAGTTTTTATTTTCCATTTATAACTGAGTCTTAGTAGTTCCATCTGCTAATCTATTTCAGCTTCATATTTAAAATCGTCTAATTGCTTAACAAAAATTTTCTCAAAATTTTTCAAAATTTTTCTAACTCCAAAATTTTCGAAAAATTTTGGCAGAGCCACCTTTGCACGAAGGAGCTTTTGCAATTTAACAAGAGATATAAATGTGTATACATCGACCCACACGGTCGGAAAAAGCAAAAACAGTTTATATTTCCTATTTTTTATTGCGTAGGCATACCTTATTTAGCGATTTAAGCAAGCAGTTTATTTATTTTAGCAATTAGTGCAATCCAAACCAGCCAAACGGCCTCTAGGTACTTGTACTTACTCAATTTAAATGTGTAAGTGCCATATATAGAAAATTTATTAACAGATCACTTACTTTCAATAGCTAAACACATGTGCTACATACACAACAAGTGCCAAACACTTCCCATAAGCGATTCATATGATTTTAAAGCTTATTCAATTTGTTTTCAACCAAATTATATGCCATTCCATTCAATTTTAATGGCTTACAACTCAATTGCTTACATTCCATTGATTTTTAATCCAAACAAGCTCATATTCGCTTTAATTGATTAAGAATAAATTTTATTTCTTCTCTATTAACTCATAGCATTTTAATTACTTTTTATTTACGCCATATGACGATTCATTCTATACCAATTCGTCAATATTCACTTAATAGAGTATTTATTTAGTTTTTAACTACTTTAAATTACTCTTCAACCCATCCTGTAATTAATTCCACTTCATTTTTAATTTATTCACCAACCATTCATTGCATTTCATTTCATTTCCGCAATTGTTCCATTCCAAACAATTTGTTAAGCTTGGCACATCCAATACTTATAAATTAATAACCATTTCCCAAATTAATTAAATCCAAGTTTTTATTTAACGGGTTCCACTCTTATTCAAAGCCAAGCTTCCATAAATTTTAAAATTAAGTTAATTTACTTTGATTTATTCCAACATCAAACTTAAGTTTACTTCCATGAAATCCAGTTAGCCCATCAATTTTAAATTTTAAATTTAAATTCACCTTCTCAATTTATCAAGATAATATCCAACCACATACTTAACTCATTTAGACTTCTAATTAATGTGCCACCGAACTTAAGTTAAGTCTGATAATCCAATTCCAGTCACAACTTTGTTTTAGTTTTTATTTAATCAGACTTCATCCATTATTATTTAACTCAATCAACCCATTTTAAAATTTTAATTTACTTACTTAATTCGTTATCGAATTTATTTTATTAATATAAGTCCATTCTCAATATATTTCTATCCACATGGGTTTTGTTTTGCAACTCGAACCATTTCTATTATAATCACTTCTCTTATATCCAATTTACTTGCAAATTTCATCAAATATTATTCAAATCACACTTGAATTTTATTTGTAATTCAAACCATCTCATTTTCAATCTAACTCTATTTTATTTTTATTTTACAACATCTCTTCTTATTTATTTCATTATCAAATCTAAGTCGAATTTTATTTACAATTTGAATTCATTGTCAAATTCCATTATTAACTTACCATTTATTTTGTTTCCCCAAGTTAAATTTTATTAATATACTCAATCAAATAATTATTTAACCAATTAGCTTATTTCCAACTTCTAAATCAATATTCGGTTTTAATTTCAAATCACTTCATTAAAATTACAGTTTGGATTTTATAGATTTCCCAAAAATTCTAACATATTTATTTACAACAAAATAAGAAATGCTTTTAAATTCACATCATACTTAATAAAATAGATCTTTACAAAAAAAAATACTTCTTATAACTCGATGTCTCAACTAGTCCATCCTTGTTCTCACAGAAATTCAGTCATACGTTGATCAGGCGTAGTACTGAAAATCTATAAGTACTTGGTAAACCCGTTTTCAACACCAAGTGAAAATACTTGGAAAATAATTTTATTGAAAATATTGAAAGCATTTTGAAATAGAGGAAATATCTTTGGTGAGAATGCTATGGAAATCATCACCCCCATCAATGGTCACAGTTACATACCAGGGTTACGTTGCAGTCACAACAAAGTCCATGTAATTGCAGGCTCTCCACGGCCTCTCGATTACGCCATGGATCTCACACAACAGATCACAGTTACATCCAGGGTTACGTTGCCGTCGCAGAAAAAGTCCATGTAACTGCAGGCTCTCCGCGGCCTCTGATTTCGCTATCGAAATGAAACCTCTCCACTCCTACATAGGTCGCAGTCTGCCGATATAAAATCAAACGCAGACATGTTGGCTCTCGGTGGCACACACGACTTTCGCTATATGGTATACCATAGTGTCGCAGTCTACCGATATAAAATCAAACGTAGAATGTTGGCTCTCAGTGGCACACACGACTTACTCTATGGTATACTCAACTCATAATCCTCAGGAACTAGTTTTGTCCGGACTCCTCACAGGATCAACTTTAGAACCCCCCTGGGGCTCAAGGCAGCACCACCCAGTGGCACTCCTGAGAAGTTCATTTCAAGGGAGCGCCTTTTTCCCAGAGTCATCATCAAAACATTTTATGCTATACATATATAGTATCTTTCAAATCATACACCTAGTATGATATCATACAAAGCTCCTTTACACAAATCGATTATCCCAAATCGATAATTCTCAAAATAGGCCTTCCAATATAATGATTTTACCCAAAAATCAAAAGTCTTTCCTAATCCAAAGGTTCTCAAAACCTTTTCCAAAATCCTCATAAGTTCCTTTATATATATATATATATATATATATATATATATATATACACAGATATATACAATTTTTAAAACTTTGGATCACTTTAAACTCGTATAAAACTCCTTTTATACTTCAAACACTTCCAAAATCCTTTTTCTTCCAACAATAAATTCAACAAGGTGAGAATATATAACAAAGATATAACTTTGTTTGCCCAAAATCAAATATTCACATTTAATTACTCTTTCCAATATCAATTTCCTTTCTGTTCACAATTCCCTCAATTCCATTGAATTATCACTTCAATTCTTATCTCAGTTGGGTTTTAAATCCATAACAGTTGGAACTCCGACCAGTTTATATTTGGAAAATAGCTTGAAAATTTCAAAAATAGATAAGTAGTTGAAAAATAATTATTAGTTTGTAAAATAGCTATAAATGGGTAACTAACTGTCAAATAGTTGAGAAATAGCTAAATAGTTTCAGAAATTTTAGATAATTCTAAAATAGTTGTAAAATAATAATTAATTTGTAACATAGTTGAAAAATAGTAATTAGTTTAGAAAACTATTGAAAAATGGCTAAATAGCTCCAAAAATAATTGTAAAACAAGTATAAAATAATTTGGCTTTAAGAAAGAAAGGTTATATATATTTAACAGCTTAGAAAAATAAGTTTATATCAAACCAATTTATATTGAAAATAGTCAAAAGCCAACTGTTCACCTCCCCAACAATTCAATTTAAATCTTCATTTCAATTGACCCAATTCCAATTCAAATAACTCCAAATTCCATTGGACTTGATTAATCCCCAATTCAAGTTGAATCATTCTTGATTCCTTCCCCAATTTAAATCAAATTCCAATTGATTGTAATCTTGTTCAATTTTAATTATAATTTCAAATTATTCCAATCAATTTGAATTATTATCAATTTAATTTTAGAATCCAAATCACTTCAATTTAATCCAATCCAATTTCCCATTTAAAATTTTTAAACTTATACATCTTCAATCACCAATCCAATTACATCAAACCAAATTCAATTTTAAACTAATTCAATTCAATCTTGAATTTATACTATCTCGAATTATAGAAATTCGAGTTAAATTCTCAAAGGTTGGTTTAAATCTTTAAACCAAATTAACCCTCAAAATCAAAAGGTTTAATCATTTTAATTTCTGAGCCCAATTTCTCAAAATTCCCATTTTAAATTATTTTTACTTATGTATTTCAAGGTTCAATACAATTTTATTTTAAAATTTTAATTTATTATTCAATTTAATTTTCCAGTTTGAAGCCAGTCCTTAAACAAGTTTATTTTACAATTCAATTATTCAAACTTATTTTATTTATACAATACTATTCTCAATTTAAAGATTTTCATTAACACAAGATGATATCATCCAATTTATTTTTAAAACGTCCATCCATTTTCAATTTTTAAATCTCAAACCCGTTTTGAGATCACACAAATTTCCCAATTTAAATCAACCATTTAACTTCCCAAGTTAAATTCAAATTTCATCTTGAAATTTCCAATTCAGGTTGCTTTTTCTCTACTTATTTAACTTTCCCAAAGTTAAATTCCAATTTACTTAATCCAATCAACCTTACTCAATTTGAATGCCCGCTTCAAACTTCAAAATTCTTTCCCTCTTATAAGTACAAAACTTATATCGCTTTGGTTTTTTTTTTCTATCACACTTCAGGAAAAATCCAAAACTCAACCTCTTAGAGTTTATTTCAAATTATCTCTGATATCATGTATATCCATTCATATATACATATTTATTCGTTGGCCCTCCCAGCCATGTTTTAAAAATTTTAAACCACCCTTGGTTCTTAAATCCAAATCAAATTTCAAACAACCCATTGTTTGCAATAAGTCTCATTTCAAACTTACCTTTATTTAAAGCTTTTAAATAATTTAATTCCTGAATTCAAATTTTAGAATTTCATTTTCAATTAATTAAATTTCGATTTGGTTGTATCTTCATTTTTACTTCCTTTACTTCATTTAATTCTAATTCAAGACTTCAATTTGGTTGTATTATATTGCTTCATTAATTTAACAACCAATCACCTTAATATTTATTAGAAGGAAATATTGCTTCATATCTCAAAATATATTTTATATAAAATCATTTAAAAGCCTTATATAAGAAAATAACAAGTACGCTCTCATATATATATTCTCAACTCATTCTAGAGTTCTACAAACTATATTAAATGAGTAATCCCCCCAGAGCCAAGGTTCTCGCTTAACCTTTCAGCTCTGATACCAAATGTAACGACCCGAAATTCTCGATCCCGGAAATTCCCGATAGTTATGAAAAAGAAGAAAGAGATAGAAGGAGAAGAACAGAAACAACAACAACTCACATTCGCAGCGGATAAAATATAATAATAAATAATAACAGTTTACAAAAGAATACTATAACTGTCGATTATATTTTAATACATCAGAGTTTCACATATACATAGTCACTGAATATACACAATTATCATCTCACAGATTTGGAATAATGTAACATGGCGGAAATACTCTATACGATATTGCCCTCCAGCTCTCCTCCTGAGCTCTAGAACGTCCTAACCTAGAAATCTGTAATACTCGGTCTGACCCGAGCATTACACCAAAGTAATACCCGGGTCAGGCTGGAAACCAGCGTGAGTAAACCCAACTAACATGGAATACAAAAGTATACAACTCATATAAACCCGGGTAACTTATATTGATTCACAAATTGCTATGGCCAACACTTATTTCACATATAAATTTCTAAGTACCAAACTTAGTTAAAATAATCCAATTCGCATAAAGCATTTCATTCCAGTCTATTTATTTCACAAAGCAATTTTTTTT
The DNA here is from genome assembly GCA_030765085.1 of Allium cepa. NCBI lineage: Eukaryota > Viridiplantae > Streptophyta > Magnoliopsida > Asparagales > Amaryllidaceae > Allium > Allium cepa. The sequence continues at coordinate 905,225,932 of CM060939.1, forward strand.
TAAAAATTCAAAGTGGTTTCGGGAATTTCCCAATACCCGACCCCGGTCTCTTCGAGTCGTATGCCATCCTATTCGAAGATATCCAAGTGAAGAACACAACATTTCATATCAGAGATGTAAACTTATTTAAAACACCCAATACCATTCAGTCATCCATAAGAAATGCTTAATCTCATACAATTTAATTCAATTGATTCTAATTGAATTTCTAACCACATTCATTTAGATTCCTTCATTCAATATTAATTAATTCCAAATCAATTAATTAGTCAACCCTTCGCTATTCATCTTGATTAATCACCCTGGATAATTTAATTACAATTACATTCAAATAATTATCTTAAGTTAACTTCATAATATAAATCAGTCTCAACCAATATCATTAAGAAATCTTAATTACTTCATGAATAAATTAATCATTTAATTACATTACTCCTCCATTACTTATACTAATTAACTTCCCGTAAGTCACTTATTACTGATTAATTCATCTTACTTAATCAATCTTCAGTTACATCGTTAATTATATTAATTAATTATTTCCCCTTATATTTTACTAATTTCGTTAAGTATTTGTTTACCAAACCATCCAACGATTAGTCTGAATTACATACACTTGACTGATTAACTTAAACTTAATTAATCAATTAAGTCCAACCATTAATTACTAGATTCATTAACCCAAATTAATACTTAATTGAATTAATTAATTAATTGTTTAATTACTTTACCATTTTAGTGAATCACAATTCATTAAGCCGTTATTAACTTAAAAATAAAATAGTTTCTTAATCATGAGTTAATGTTTAAACAACTTAAACCCCAATATTCGAGTCAAACCACAACTAACTCGAGAATCATCCTAACCAAGGTCACATCATCAATTCACAGTGCACATCAATTCAATAATTCAACCAAATATTTAAATTTAATCTGTTAAATTTAAATAGAAATCCAAAAGCAAGAGATTTACTCACCTTCGATTTTGCAAATCCAAATCTGATCTCGATTTGTTTTCTTCAATTTTGGACCTTGTATAATACTTATACCACTTATCAATATTAGATTTAAGCAAACAATTAACCAATGTTTAATAGTTTAATTTTAACTAATGATTTAATTCAACCAAATAAATCTAAATTTTTAACCTAATTTTCCCTTTTACCAATCTAAAAATAATTAAGCGGGTTAACTAATAAATTAATCAACGGTAAACAATTTCTTCTTCTTCTTTTTTTTATAGAACTATTAAAAATTTCCTTACTGTAAAATAAAAATAAAATTTACATATTTATATCTATTCATTTTGTTAAATCAATTTAATTTTAAATACAATTACCTTGCTGCCTTACCAAAGCGACGAACCCACGAAGTCACGGCAAACCCTAGAGCGGTTCCAGTCCCCACCGTTGCTCTCACGCATCCCTGACCTCTTTGCTCTTCTTACCATGCTACTGCTGCGTTAAACCTTCCCCTCGACTCGCCTCGTTGCTCGCGATTCACCCCCTCACTACCCCCTTCCCACTGCTATCGGTCATCCTCCCGAGTTCTCACGCTCACGAAGACGATGCCAGAAATCCAAAATCGAACGCGCCTACGTCCTCTCGAGCATCCCCTCGCACGACCTTCGGAGCCGCGAGCGCATGATATCCCAGATCGAACGACTCAATCCCACTGCCTCGCGACTGAAATGCCTTCCTGAATCGAGATGAAGGGAATTTGGATTATTTGAATGGAGGCGATTTCGTTTCTTCGGCCATTATTATCGTTATTATTATTTTTTATTATGAGCACGATTCGATCTGGAATCAAAAGGGAACGAAGACGTAATAATAAAGATGAACAATGACTTCTTGAGTACGCTTGTTTATAAAATAATTTAATATTGAAAATATCACATTTAGTATAGCGCAAAATCCCAAACCCGAATCAGACATGCTGACAGACATTTATAAGGTTTACCCCGCGTTCCGAACACAATGGAACGTGTTTCGAAAGCTAATTTGATCACATGCACGATTTACGGAAGTAAACGATCAATTTTAAATTAAATCGATTAAAATAGTTCTACGCGTTTCGAGCTGCCATGGTCAAACGACAACTCCGATTGCCATGAGAATTGAAATCCGATAATAACTAACTATTACAGATCCAATGGAACTAGTTTCGTGAAATTCTGAGACTGTGCCTCGGAAGGCTATTTTTAAATTCCAATTTAAACGATATATTATTTAAAACTGAACAAATTACCTTTAAATTAAATTTCAAATCATTCTATTATCTCCAGTATTATCGTTATAAATTTTATAAGCCTTCAAATTAAATTTTAACAGGCTTAAAATCCAGATTCAACACTTTGCCCGATTTCGAATTATAAAATTTTCAATATTTAATTATCAAGAAAATATTAATATTCGAAATTCAAATTAAAAGTTAACTTTCAAATATTAAAAATCAATTTATTATTCCAATTTAAATTGTTAAAATTTCCGGGTCGTCACAATATGTCAAGAAATATTGATTTCAAATTCAAATTAAATTTCAAGCGTTCGGAATAAATACAAATTTATTTTTAATAAAGTTTAAACAATTTCAACACCTTTTAAATCTCATGTTAAAGAAATACTTTTTGTTATAAAGAAATTTAGAAGAGTAAAAAAATCAAATTTTCTTCTAACTTCACATATTTAAATGTATAATTCCTTTCACTTAAACTTTTGAATTTGTCAACTTTATATTATTTTTTTCCTTCGAAATATTGAATTTACATTTAGATTTAAATTCATATATTTAAACTTTGATATAGTCTCTGTTTGAATCATTCGTTCATGATTTTAAATCCCATTTTTTTTTCAAATTCAATTTGTTAAAATATACTTTTAATCGCTTCACCATTTTTTCTATTTATTGAAACAATTTCAAATTTAAAACTTTTGTTTTTTCCAATCTAAGATCTAACCTAACTTAAATTTATACTTAAACTTTAATAAAAATTCAGTTTAAATTTGAATGGAAACAGAACAAGGTTCTGTTTAAACCCGGAAATCAGGTTATACCCGAGCTAACTCATATCTCCTTCGAGTCCAACCCTCCAAGACTTCGAGAAAAACACTGGAGCCACTCGAGAAACTCGAGTATACCTCACAGCCCAAGCCAGTCTTCACCAGGAAAACATCCCATGGCAACGTGCACGTGCACGGCGCCGTCATCACCTCCGGCCCTTCGTAGATCATCGAGACAAGTCGACGATCCTCCCATCATCAGTCCCCGATCATCGAAACGATGATGAAATCATCGAAGCAATATCGAGCGTTTGAGCTCGACACCGAAACCAGAACGCAATCTGGAAATGACCTCGTTCCCCACACCACAACCACCGGAACACGAGAAACTCCGACCGCGATCTTGTCGTCCTCCCCTCAACGACTTCCCAAAGGCGTGCGCGACCCGATGCACTGAGGAATGAGAACGAACCCCAAAACTTCGACGTTCGTTTCACAGACCATAAGCCCTACTCCTCCTTCCAGCCAACTCCACGATGAACTAGGTCACGAGCTACCATTTTTCCAAACCTCGGCATACTCCCTTCCAACTCCACGCGAAGCCCCAGCCTCTCCCATCAACGCGATCACCCACGACGACCTAAAATGCTCAAAACAGTCGAACACGAACTACACCTCACTCCCTCCTCTAAAAATCATGAATTTTGTTTTAAAATCATATTTTTGTGCACGAATTCTATTTATATTCATGAATTTGTGAATTAAGAAATTCGAAATTTAACATATTTGAAGATTGCTCTGTAGTTTTAACCTTTCCAGAGACAACACAAATTTGTTTACTTTAAACAAAATTTTAAACTAAAATTTATAGTGTAACGAGCATATTTTGTTCAAGGCTTAAGTATTAACATGGATTGGATCAAGATCAAATGAATTTTGAACTAGGTTTGAGCTTGAAAACTAGAACAGGAATTCTCAAATTAACAGTAGTGCACAGATATATATCTACCTCCAGATATTTCACAGAGACACATGCAGCCAAATTAACTTAAGTTATAAAGAAAATGTTACTCACCTCAATTTGAAAACAATAACAAGGTGAAGTTTGCTCAGAGTTAAAAAAGAACAGAGGCTTCAAATGAACACAGGTTTGAAAATTCTGAGGCTGAACTCTTTCCTATTGATCATGTGTTGTATTGCTTCTTGATTTATTTTCAAGTAGATCTTTGTTTTAGTTTGAAATAGGTTTTACTTCAGATCTTAGTTTGTATGAACGAATTTAGAAAGGGAAAGACTGAGGTAAAAATAAAGGAAAGAAGACAGGGATATAAAATAAAGATTTGTACAAGATTATGTTATTATTATTATTATTATTTATATACAAGACAGTGATAATATTTTTAGTTATTGGCATGGCTGATATGTACTAGAGGTAAGTTGCATTAATTGTTTCTTACTTGCCTGCATATCTATTACAGGCTACATCCTTTATTTTACCTTTTGTTTTATTTCATAAGCTTGTACTTCTCTTATTTGTTTGTACTAGGATATTGGTGTTAATTGCTTAAGTACATATTACATTGTGTATTATTATTTTTATCTCGGTTGAGATGATAGGAGTAGGTACTTTTGTTTCTTATTTTATTTAGATTTTTGTTCATAGATGTTTCTTTTTAATCTACACTTGTCTTTTATTTCATTGTTGAGTATCTATGTATATCTCTTACTTTATTTGTTGACCAGGCTGATATAAATCTTGTTTTGGTGGGCTAAAGGATATGGCAGTAATTAAGCTTTGTCTTGATTTGCAATCCTTCACACTTGAATATATTTGTTTCTTCACTTCCTGTTGTAAGTACTTTCATACTTACCATATTTTTATTCAAGTGTTCACACTCAATTTGATTTGTCTACACACTCATATCTTATATTTAACTTATACTTTGCAATATAAATAAATTCCTATTGTTAATATGTTGTTAGATTTTATCTATGTGTTTACTTATATTTTTATAAATATACTTTCTTTGTATTTTATTTTACTTGTATATTTAATTCTTTCTTTAACTTAAAATTTTAAATTCAAATCCAATATATGCACATATACATATATATTCACATGTATATATATATAAAGTTCAAATTCAAATTTATTTTGTTAGATATTTAAATTTTAATCCCAATTCATATTCGATGTAAATACATTTCTCAAAAATTTCATAATTTAACTAACATATTATATTAACTACCAATTATTTTCGCAAATTTTTATTCAAAAATTAAATTAATTATCAATTCATACTCAATTTAAATCCGGGATCGTTACAGACTTCCCCCCTTAAAAGGAATTTCGTCCTCGAAATTCGCCAGAGAGAGATAACGAAGATAGATGAAAGATAGAGAAATATCCTTTCAGATAAAACTGGATATCAATTCTTCATTTGGCTCGCCAAATCAGATTATCAACAATAGATACAAGAAATTATAACAGAATTTTAAATTTGGTTATAAACGAAATCGTTTTATCGATTCAATTCAAATTTAGCTCTATATTCTATTAATCAATTTGTATTAAATTTAAATTTTCATTTTGTTTAAATTTTCAATTCCAAATTTCAAATTCATTCATATTTATTAAGGATTAAATCAAAAAAACTGATAAGAAACCGGTGAAATACGAAGTAAGAATTTTCTACAGCGATTCTAGGGCCGTCATCACACCGAAACTTCTTTCTGGAGCTGTCACGAAGCAATCAAAAGAATTGAAATCGTTCAAAGGAAACTGATAGAGAAAGTTGTTTCCACTGTTACAGGGTATTGACCATTTATAGTGGTACTTCCCTTTCCCCTATCTCGTTCTCTTCTTGCACTCATACTCACTATTAGCGGATAGTAAGAGAATTATTTGTGGCATTCTAATGGATATCTTAGGGATATACTCATTCTAGGGTATACTTCACTCTATCTCTAATGAGCTACTTAACGTGTTATACTCCTGAGCTAAAGTTTCAACCTTCAGCTCTGATACCAATTGTAGCGATCCTGACTCGACCTTCGAAAAATCGGCACTGAATACGACACTCGTATTCAAATGCCGCAGATTCAAATGTCGAACCTTGTGCGCCGGAGCTTATAACACAATTAAGTAAACAACACAGCGGAAGAAAATAATAATAATACATTGATATAAAACATCTGATACAAGATCCAGATACAATATAATACAGTAGAATGATACGATGAATATAAATATACATCAGAGACTTGATACAAGAAAATAGCAGCGGAAAAGAAAACGATAACACCAGCAGCGGAACAAATAACTCTAAGATAGTCTCCAAAAGAGAACTCCACAAGCAGCTCAAACCCCCATCACATTTCACCAAGACAAGCAAGTCTCGTCCATATCCAAAGATTGAACTAGCTCCAGATAACCCACTAATCTGACTATCTGAAAAACCCAACTCTAGACTTCCCGTGTAGAAAATTTTGAGCACCCAGAGTTTAGGAAAGAAATAATAAACTATGGATCAGTCATGGGACTGGTGTGAGCAACAAAAACATTTGTCTTTGAAACAAACAAAGGGATATTTTAAAATAGATTCGCAATGCTTTTTAGAAAATGAAACTACCATAAGACCTCCCGCACACACACACACAATGCAAACACAGAATCGGAGGAGATTTCTCCCTATGATAGTCATAGATGCTTGATACGCATTAAAAAGAAACATTTGATATTATTACTAGTGCATAGTGTAGGAAAATATTTCGAAAGCAAAGATATAAATCTTAGCCAACATACGACAATTATCGTATGCCTACTATAGCTACCATCCAAACAGTGGGGCGCCATCATAAGTGAATGGCAGGTTATACAACTAAACCATACAGGGTTCGTATTGTTTTTTGGATTTCCAACAAATGGCCAGGCCAAGGAACTTTCCATTTCCACATGGAAACGCCTCTGGAAGGACGTCCCCGAGCATCCCACCTGGATCTTTGCCAAACAAGGCCGGCTACCCCCTTCCCGGGGAATATACAAAACCTTAGATATGCCACCCCCGGTCCTTTGGGACCTTTATACGAGGATCCTCTAAACCAACAACCACACAGAAATAAATATAGTGTGTCCAAATGAGTAAGTATCTGGGCTCCATACCATGATACTACCCTTTTCCAGAAGGAATGGTCATACCCTAGGGAAGCTACCCCTGAAACCTTGCCTCATCATTCCTGTTTCGACCATTTTCGGTTTGTGAGGTTCGTCGAAGTCTTGTTTACAAAGCTACGCTTTTCACAAAGCCATGCTTCGATCAACAAATGACCAGCGGCACTCAGCATGCCACATTACCGAGTTGGGAATATATTGCTGATAACCTTCAACTACATAACCTCTAATGGTGTTAAGCTAAGAGTATAAATTCTCCGCCACCAACGGAAATGTATTTCAAACAAATCTGCTTTATATCTCAAAATGTAATGTCAGACATACATTCTATACAAGTCTGTTCTGGATTTAGAACAGAACCAAAGGCACTTCCAAAGAAGTCCTTGCAATCCGGGTATTCACAATCTCGATCGGACTTCCCATCACTTAGGGAGTCTCTACACCGGCGCGACTCAGTGTAGAGACAATCGATAGGTCATCCTATCGCTCTTGCAAATACTCGGTCTTCACCACCGGTCTTCAAATGCTATCCATAACGACGTATCACATATTCGGAATAGGTTATACGACCCAAAGGTCCATTCCCGGCTAACCTAAATGGTGAGCGCAACATTTAAAACATATGGATATGGGATATCAATTAAGTCACAACTTAATAATTCAAAATTTTCTTTCAAATGATTTAAACCAATTACCATTTCGAATCTTTTAAACAAAAAGATTTATTTCACAAAGTTCACCCAGTTTCACAAAGATTCATTCCTGTATTTCAAAACAATTCCATTTCAATTGGATTAATTCATTAAATCTTTAAATCAAAGATCTGTCTTATAACTTTCAAATCGCTCCTAAATATTCACACAAAAAATTCGTTTCCAAATATTCATCTATAACTTCGAAAACTATTTCAGTTTACTTGAAATCCCTTTATTACAATTTGAAATTCATTTCTCCTATGAAAGCTTTTTATTTTCATTTAGAAACAACAGTGTTATTTCGTAAAAACCTATTTCATTTACACAAGTTACAATCTTTGGGTTAATTCAAATTCCCAAAAGAACAATACTTTAAAAATGGTTTGACTCGTATATAACTAGTATAATATCGTTAATCCCTAGTTTCAGATCATAGAATTCAATTCCAAGTATGGAATTCAAATTTTAAATCAAAATATTTAAATTCCAAAAGTTAATTAAGTTATTGAAAATAATTTCAACTTTGAAATTCCATTTCAAAAAGCTTTTCACTTTAAACCCAATCCCTTTCCAAAACATTTGAATTCAAATTGTCTATTTAAAAATCACTTCAAAAATTTGGGACTTAATCGATTTCCTCGTGAAATCCATATTGGTGTGTGTATAAGTGTGGTCCAGGGGTTTAACACAATAGTGCAACATCATTCAATCATCACAGATCAAACACGGAACTATAATTGATAAGCGATATAAATTATAACGCTTATCGTCCATTCACAGATTCATAGATAATATATAAATGTAAATAAATGAATAAATCATACACGGCACAAACCACAGAATAAAATATCACAGATCAGACAGGACAATCAATTCAAGGTATCTCATACAATACAATCATTCATAAGTAAGGTCAAGTATTCAATGGTCATTTATAAGTGGGATTAATTAATCGTTTAATCCTAATCAATTCAATTTATTTCCAAGTAATGTAATTACTTATGAATTAATTATCTAATCTTGTTTTATTAATTACAAATCATTTGATATAAATTTATTTATCAAACACTTTAATTAATTAATTTATTCTTAATTAATCGTATTAATTAAATTAACCTCTAAACCAGTTACATAATTAATTAACCCCTTGATTAATTATCTTAAGAAATTAAAATTTTAATTAATTAACATTAAGTAATTATCTCATAACCAAAAATCATTAATTTCCAGTTTAATCTAATAATTTTCTTAAACTAAATTAATTAACTTTAATAAATTAAAGTATCCAAAATTAATTATAATAAGTAATTAATTCCTTAATTACTTGAATTAAGTAATTAATAATTTACGATTGATTTTCTTAATTAATTAATTGTTTAATAATGCTTAGTTAATAACTTTTATTAACTATTCTTTAAATTACTTTCTAAAGTAATTAACTTAGATCAATCAACATTAATTATAACTTAATTAACCATTTATATCTTATTGATTAATCCTATTTTCAATCTTAATCATGTGATTTATTAATTCCAAATCGTAATCTAATTGAAATAATTAATTATCCACCATAACCCCCTTAATAATTTTAATGAATTATAAGTCATTAAATCTTCATTACTTAAAGTAAAACTTATTTACATTTATGATTAAATTATTACTTAAAATATGTCCAGAAATATTTATTTCAAATTTCAAATTAAATTTCAATCTTTTAGAATAAGTACAAATTTATTTTTAATAAAGTTTAAACAATTTCAACACCTTTTAAATCTCATGTTAAAGAAATACTTTTTGTTATAAAGAAATTTAAAACAGTAAAAAAATCAAATTTTCTTCTAACTTCACACATTTAAATGTATAATTCCTTTCATTTAATCTTTTGAATTTGTCAAATTGATATTTTTTTCTCTTCGAATTCTTGAATTTAAATTTAGATTTAAATTTAGATTTTTAAACATTGATTTAGTCTCTGTTTGAATCATTCCTTCATGATTTTAAATCCTATATTTTTCGAATTCAATTTGTTAAAATATACTTTTAATTGCTTCACTGTTTTTTCTAGTTATTGAAACAATTTCAAATTTAAAACTTTTGTTTTTTCCAATCTAAGATCTAACCTAACTTAAATTTATACTTAAACTTTAAATAAAAATTCAATTTAAATTTGAAAGGAAACAGAACAGGGTTCTGTTTAAACCTGGAAATCAGGTTATACCCGAGCTAACCCATATCTCCTTCGAGTCCAACCCCTCCAAGACTTCGAGCAAAACACTGGAGCCACTCGATAAACTCGAGTATACCTCACTGCCCAAGCCACTCTTCACCAGGAAAACATCCCATGGCACCGTGCACGTGCACGGCGCCGCCATCACCTCCGGCCCTTCGCAGATCATCGAGACAAGTCGACGATCCTCCCTTCATCAGTCCCCGATCATTGAAACGATGATGAAATCATCGAAGCAAAATCGAGCGTTCGAGCTCGATACACGAACCAGAACGCAATCTCGAAATGACCTCGTTCCCCCCACCACAACCACCGGAACACACGAAACTCCGGCCGCGATCTTGTCGTCCTCCCCTCAACCACTTCCCAAAGCCGTGCGCGACTCGATGCACTGAGGAAAGAGAACGAATCCCAAAACTACGACGTTAGTTTCACAAACCTTAAACTCTACTCCTCCTTCCAGCCAACGCCACGATGAACTAGGTCACGAGCTACCATTGTTCCTAACCTCGCCATACTCCCTTCCACCTCCCACGAAGCCCTGGCCTCTCCCATCAACGCAATCACCCACGGCGACCTAATATGCTCAAAACAGTCGAACACGAACTGCACCTCACTCCCTCCTCTAAAAATCACGAATTTTGTTTTAAAAATCATATTTTTGTGCACGAATTTTATTTATATTCATGAATTTGTGAATTAAGAAACTCGAAATTTAACATATTTGAAGATTGCTCTGTAGTTTTAACCTTTCCAGAGACAACACAAATTTGTTTACTTTAAACAAATTCTTAAACTAAAATTTATAGTGTAACAAGCATATTTTGTTCAAGGCTTAAGTCTTAACAAGGATTGGATCACGATCAAATGAATTTTGAACCAGGTTTGAGCTTGAAAACTAGAACAGGAATTCTCATATTAACAGCAGTGCACAGATATATATCTACATCCGAGATTGTTACATAAACCATTTCAATTTCAATATATTTCAAAGCTTAAATAACCAACCATTTAAACTAATTTTTTGATAATTCCAAATATGTCAAATTCAACGTTTACTTAATAAATTCAATAAAATTAAAGTAGAACTTTTAACTTCAAACAACTGGATATTCTTTCAATTTATTTAAATTCATAAATTTATTTATCTCAACTTTATATTCGTTTAAATTACTTTAAACCAAATCAAGTTATAAGAATCATATCCTTTAAAAATCTCCATTTTTATTTAAATTCCAAATCAAATTTATTCAACTACAATTCTTAAATAATTCAATTTAACCAATTTCATATTTATCTTCCAACTTAAATTTCATTTAAGTCAATTAAAAACTCTATACATACAATATCTTAAATAGGTACTAAACCATAGAATATAAAGCAATCGAACTCCGTTGTAAACTCATTTATACATAGCTTAAATTTAAGAATTTAACTATATATATATAAAATAATATTTATATAACATCAAAATTTGATATTTATTAAGCTGTATATTTATTTACAAAACCATAAAAAATCATTTCAAAAAATTATATATATATCGCGGTGCCTATATATAATTTTCTATCCTATGGTCAAGTGATACGGATATTTATCATTTCAATCCGCAATGTAGAAATAATAAATGCGGTTGTTCGTCATTTCAAACCGCAATCCCGAATGAAATGAAAATGCATAATAACTTGCAGTTTATAACAATATAAAATACAACATTCATTCATGCAATATCAACCATCAACCATTTTTCACAATCATCATCCAATTAAATCAATAGCATCAATATATAACGGAAAATAAACAACAGGTATTAAATATGAGTTTAATTCAATAACAAATTAAATAACTGTTTAAGTGGCAGTTTATATGCAATGAATAATTAACTAACAATTTAACTAGAATTTTAAATGTAATGAATAAATTAAATAGCAATTTAATTTAAATAAATGAAATTAACCGAGATGATGATTAAAAATGTGCCAAACAACCATAATTAAATTTTAAATCACATCATATATCAATTTAACAAGCACAAGAAATTTTAGAAGTTGTGAGTGGGTTAAAACACTCACCTTTTGAATTTAAATTGAATTTAAATTCAATTTAAACTCAAAAATTTGACCATCTCAGAATTCGTCCAAACTAGCGTCATCTAGTTAAGAATTTCAATACGACCCTAACAAAAGAAACCGCGCGTAAAACAGATATCGTATGCAATAGTTATGACGATAAATGCGATTGAATTTCACAAAAATAAAATAACAAAAGAGAACACATTTTACCTAGTTGTAATAAAATTATGTGTAGAGAACCCACCATGGATGATGTTGGTTGAAGATTGGAATTGTAGACGATGTTTATAGTTAATATTTATATGAGATAATGGAGTAAAATTATGCAACTGTTGAAAATAGGGTACAAATTTAATGCAATGACGTACCATGTCTACAAACTTGAAGGGAGTAAAGGACACTTTTTCGTATAACCTTGCTTTTGCTCATCCTTTTCATCTGTTTATCAACATGAATATATATATATATATATATATATAATAGTATAGATATATATGAAAAATCACTCAACCTAATGACATTATATTAATAAACCAAAAAACATCAAGCGTACTATTCATTCGTTGGAAGAATGTTTGATTGGTTTTCTCGGGACCATGTTTCAATAATGGAAGTAGATGAATTGACGATAGCAGAAGGAAAACGTTCAGGAGACGATCTCAAATCGAAGGAGGAAAATGTACTTTGCACATTGGTCGAAGTTTCTCGACTTTTCGTTGGTTAACATGATGCAAAAGGGTTAGTAGCATTAGCAAGTTCCTTAAGATTGGCGGTGAACGACTTTGCATTTGGATTTGTGTATTTTCTTTTCATTGCTCGAGGAGGACAGGATAGAACCGAAGTACCTAAATTCTGTAAACATAGCAATTAAATAAGGGAATAATGGCAACGTGCCACTAATCCATATAAAAAAGATTAAACCTCAGTAGCCTTACATAACTTGCACAGGGCCCCCACTGTTGTTTAGAAACTTCCATGATAGAAAACTAATCATGTTGTGGATGTGTAAAGAAGGAGGTGGATCGATACCCTCAGCGATACAATTTGAACGTTCATCGTTCATGAAGATTGGATTAATGAATGGTTCCCTTTTCCGTTGCCTAGCATGGCTCTCCATACAAACTAAGGAATACAATAGAAAAGGAGGAGTGGAATCTCAATCGGAGGACTGATCGTCGTTCATGAAGATTGGATTAATGAATGGTTCCCTTTTTCATTGCCCATTACGGCTCTCCAAGCAAACTAAGGAATACAATAGAAAAGGAGGATTGGAAAGTCAATCGGAGGACAGAAGCACTGAGTGTAGCAAAGACTAACATGAAGCAGATGAATGGTGTACTCACCGCAAACTATTTGATGTCCAAGGAGTTCCACAAAATTGTAGTACATATTAGTATCCAAAACTATTTGACATCTAATGTGTACTATAATCCAGTTATTTGATACCCAAATAAAACATATAAAATGATAATACACACTGGTAAGATTTACTTTAGCTACATTATATAAAACCCAATCATGTATATATAATGTATTCAAATATCATATTTCAATTGAAACAAAAAGAATTTATAACCAAAATACGATCTGTTTTCCAAAAGAAAACATTCGAAAAAAGCATGAAAAGAAAGCATAGATAAAAAGAGGAAATTGCAAACAAAAATAAAAACAAAAGCTAAAGTTTAAAATGAAGCATGTTTGATACTTATGTGGTAAATCAGTAACAACCATTGGGATAATAAACCTTTCTTTCATAGAAAGCTAACGCTGATGATATTATAAATGGATCTCAAGGTAGACATATTTATCATCGTTGTATCCTAAAAGCTTTACTTGAAGTAAAATACAACTGTTCATTGGTTGCAAATTTTTAGGATCAATGCAAATAATATGAGGTTGGTTACTGAAATGAGACATAAGAAGAAAAATGTACAATTCTTGCCCAGTATTTGAATATATTTGTTGAATTTTAAAGCATTATTATCAAAAGTCAGAATCCCGACATACCTTATTTCATGACACTAAAACAACATATAACAAAATATACATAAAGCAAACATATGTGACGAACTGAATATTGGAAATGAGAACCATGATTACTAATTTTTCATTCCACCCATTTATCTTTAAGCTTTACTACAAACATATGCATTTAAAAACCATACTCCTATTGAAACAACTTATGTATATTATATATATATATATATATATATATATATATATATATATATATATATATATATAAACCTTAAATCAATTGTGTTATGTACACATATTTCGTTACAGAAGTGAAATATGTCTATGTTTATCAAATTGATATCATAGATCAACCGAACACTATGCATCCTCTCTCATACACATGTATTCACAGAATTTGAAGTATTAGTTTAAGAAACTGATATCATAGATTTACTATATCCTATGTCCTATGCGTTCTATGTTGTACACAGTTATTAAAAGAATTTGAAATATTAGTTTAACAAATTGATATCATTGATCGGTTAACCACTACCTTGGAACAAATTGATAGCATTGATATTAGATTAAAGAAATTGATATAATGCATCATGAAAATCATTTAGTCATGGCGATTCAAATAGTTACTCGGTTCCCTTTTGTTAAATGGTGAACAAATACTAAACATTTTAATCAGACAAATTGATACTATAGATAGACAAATCACTGCCTAACCACAACATATCCGGGCAAGCAAACTAATTTGAAGTGCAGGAAATAAAAGCGAAGTTGTACAGCAGCAATTGCAAATCAAAATATCCCTAAAATGGAATTTTGATATAATGCATTATGAAAATCATTTAATTAGGGAAAACGAAAACATTTATCCAGATTCCTTTTGTTAATTGCTGAACAAATACCGAGTGCATTTAATCAGTGGAAACCACAATAGTGAATACACATACCCGGTTTTTGCTCCAGACGCAAAAGGGACGATGGGCGTCGGTCGGGTGAACGGGAGAAGTAACCAGGCCAACGAATGGAAAGGGACACCAAATCGATGTAGAAGACTACATGTGGCAAAGGAACGTTGAGTTTGAATAGGAGCAAATTCAAAGGAAAAACCCGATGGGAATTAGACGACAACAGGAGAAACAACAGCGATAACCAGCCGTTGGGCGGACAAAATCAGCGATTCTTTGAAATTAACAAGCAGATCTAGGGATGGAAGGAGAAAATTTCCTAATTCATCGTTTAATTAAGCCAGCGACGGATTTGGTCGCTTCTTGGAGGAAATTTGGGGTAGGTAAGGTTTGGGGAAGGAGAGACTATTGGACCTCTGAACGAAAAAGATTTGGATTTCTTGCATGAAAATAAACTGTGAAAACAAAACAAGAAGGAAACCGCTAGATAGAAGAAAGGGAAAGGAAAAAAAGGATGGTTCATTTCACAAAATACTATCGTGGCTTCTACGCCCTTGAATTTCGACTCAATAATAATATAATAGTATAGATAAGCCAAACAAACTAGGGCCACTATGTTGCCACGGTTCCATTCACACACTAGGGCCACTCTAAACACACTCTAATTTCTACAGCTATAAAAGATGTAGAGTTTCTATAACATAAGAGATGTAAAGTTTCTATAGACTTAAGAGATGTAGAGTTTCTACATCCATAACAGAAGTAGAGTTTCTACAACATGAGAGATGTGAGTTTCTACAGTGTAACGATCTGGAATTTTGCCTCGTCAATTTGTGAATATTTAATTAATTTCAAATATTCAAATAATATTTTTTATAATGAAAATAAAAATATTTTGAATAATAAATAGTGAAGGTAAAATAGTTTTCAAAATTGGTTTATAAAAATATTTAGTTCGAAGAAAAATAGAAAATGTGACCGGAATTCGTTTTCCGAATTTTTGACTTTTCGTCACCTAAAAGTTATCGGAATCCTTGTGAGCAATTTGATATAAATATACACATTCATTTATAAATAAGTAGGACTATACACACACATACATTATAACACACACACATATATATACACAACACTATAGGATAAATAGATGATTTTGACTTATTAAATTGAATTTTTTGAAAGTTTATTTGTCTTAACAAAAATAATAATGAAGTTCGATTACAAATAACAATAGTTTAACTAATATATAGGAAGGTTTCTACATGATAATTATGAAATGTATCCTAACTGAAAATCTTTGTTTTAAAAAGTGGTTGATTCAAAGTAAAGGATATAAAAAAAAATTGTCTTCTAAGTTAAGTGATGCTAAGATTATTTTGCAAAACTCTCTCTTTAAAAAAACATATAAAAAAACAAAACATTTGTATATATGTAAATATTTTCTATTAACACCTATGGTCGATAGGTGCACACTCTTGTGTGTACACTCGTCATGTTCTGTAACTTTCTCACGTAAGCCCGGAAGGCAGTGCACGATCGGTATATCTGGCCTCAGTTTATCCGAGCTTGGTGTAAATAGAAAAAAATTATTTTATTAATAATGCCTACAGTAGATACGTGTTCACACTCGTGTGTTCACTCGCCACGCTCTGTATTCCCCTCATATAAGTCCGTAAGGCAGTGCTTGGGTAATATATCTTGCTTCAGTTTATCTAAGTTAAGAATATGTAAATATTGTAAATATCAATAAAATTTTCAAAAATACAAGAGAGAGTAAGCAATTGAAAGCCTAGCACTATTTTTAACTTATTTGATTTGACATGTTATTGAAAAGAAATGAATATACCACTTTGATAAACTTTGATAACCAACTAAAAATCTATTTTATAGTTACACTGTTATCAGCCTAAATAATGAGTTAAATTATAGTCTATTTGTTACGATAACTTGATTTTTGTTGGAAATTTTGACGAGTAAATGACTTAAATTTTCAAGATAATGACCGAAACCTATATTTAACTTATTTGTGTCAATTTAAAAGTGAATACTTCATTGTAAATATTTTCAAAAACTCGCATTCATGCCTTTGTAAATAAATCTTGCATTTCGTAAATATTTTCATCCTGCATTTGGAATTTGTTGGCAGTATACACTGATAACCCTCGCGAGACAACACTCGTCTTATTGGTGACACTCAGAGGTTTAAGGGCTTGTTGCATAAGCTCAATGCAATCGTGCTCCCTATGAAAACGAATTTATCTTAGTTTTTTCCTTTATTCGGGGACAAATAAAAAGATAAGTGTGGGGGTATTTGATGTGCACGTAAATGTGCATATTTTTACCACCATATTTTCTAATTAATTTAAATAAATGATCATATTGGGTATTTTAACTTATTTTAACCAAAATTCATATTAATTCCAAATTGTTACATATTCATCTTCATCCAATGGCAAAATAGTCATTTTTGTGCATAAATTAACTTGAGAACATTTAATTAGAAATTCCCATACTATTTTGTAGGAATTTTGATTTCAATTACAGGTTGTTTTATGAAGAAGATATGCATGCCAAAAAAGAACACGAAGGAATGAAGATGGAAATCATTAAAAGTGAAGAACATGGAGGACCCCACCTACACACCTACCTTATTGTACAAATTAGAGACTAATGCACATGCTTATGGAATTAATGGCTTCATATACACTTAAATGATGATTAGTAGAAGCTAATGATAACTTGTATAACTTGTCCGCTACACTTCCAACAAAGGCATTTTGGGCATTCCCAAAAAATATAAATTATGGTTTAACACATGTATATATACCCCTTATGTTTCATGTAACCCTCTTCTTGCTTAGTCTCTCTTAGTTTTAGTTTCGACTCATAAATAAATCAAGCGCACTTCTTTTCTTCTCATTGCTACTTAGCCATTTTTTCTTTCACGTAATTTCTTTATTTTAATTCAATTTCAATACATGCTCTTTTCTTCTTTTGTTTATTTCCTTTCATGTTAGTAGTGTAGATTTGTTTATTCATGCAAGTAGTGTAGATTTTCCTTTATGCAATTAGATTAGTTGTCTTTTTCATTAGCTTTCATTTTCCTTCCCTTTTGTTCAATGTTGCATGCTACATTCGTTCATATGATAACGAAAATGAGAGCTTAACCCCTTTAATTTAGGGATAATGAAGCCTCTACTCATGTAGCTTCAACATTTTGATAATTTTGATCTCTTTTTTGCTTAGAGGAATGTTGATGTGATTCATTGTTTCATGTTTAATTTGATAGTCTATGTTGTTCATAACAAATAGGCTATGCTTAAACAATCACAAACAATGATTACCTCATCATCTACATAAGATGATGATAATTAAGTGAATGTGAAATTAAAATTTGATGGCCAATATTTCTAAACAATAGTTAATAGGCCATGCTTAACATAGATTTTGCTTTCAACTTGTTGTAATTTTCCATGAGAGTTAAAAGTTGTTTAAGTGGTGTGTTATAGTTTGATGGCTTATGTTGGCTAATCAATAGCATAAATAGGCCATACTTATGATAAACACATCAATTAAACTAATTAATGACCAAAAAAGAGAGATCATAATTTCATGTTTTATTGAACTATATTATCTAGAGAGTGGAATTATCTCTAAATTGCCTCTACACTCTCATATTTTTTATCACTTTTCTTTTTTCATTTTTCTCACTTTTTAGTTAACCACTCTCTAAATTTTGGTTAATTTGATTGAATAAAAATTTAAAATCAACAACTCCCTGCGGATCGACCCGTACTCGGCACATACTATGATAGTACGCAGTGCGCTAGCGGTTATTTTTAATATAAAATTCGTTCGGCTATTTTCTAGTTCATAGAACTTTAATCGACGCGAACAGGTTAAAAATGAGAGGGGGGATGATTTCATGAATTCCATGGTAGGAAGGGAACAAGCATGGTGAGATGGCTACTAATAAGAGAAGGGCATGTTCTATTACTAAATGCATTTATATAAATGAGATTTCATAATTTCTCTTTCTCTTTTTTTGTGACGACCCGGAATTTCTAACAATTTAAAATTGAATAGTTAATTGATTTTCAAATATTTAAAAGTTAATTTTAACTTGAATTCAAGATTTCAATATTTACTTGATAATTAAATTATTGAATTATATAATTCGAAACTGGGTACAATGTTGAATCTGGAGTTTTAAGCCTGTTAAAAATAATCTGAAGGCTTATAAAATTTTTAATGATGACACTAAAGATAATAGAATGGATGAAATTTAAATTAAAGGTGATTTGTTCAGCTTTAGTAGTATATCGTTTAAATTGAATTTAAAAATAGCTCTCCGAAGCACAGTCTCGGAATTCGACGAAACCAGTCCAATTGGATCCATAATAGTTAGTTATTATCGGATTTCAATTTTCCTAGCAATCGGGGTTGTCGTTTGACCCTGGCGGCTCAAAACGCTTCGAATTTATTTAAATCGATTTAATTTTAAATTGATCGGTTACTTTAGTATCTCGCGCATATGATCGAATTAGCTTCCGAAACACGTTCAATTGTGTTCGGAATGCGGGTAAAACCTTATAAGCGCTTACCGACATGTCTGATTCTGGTTTCGAGATTTCGTGTATTCTTAACGAGATATTTTGGTAATTTAATAATTCTAAAAATATAAAAGTCAATCAGCCACCCTATTCTATACCTATGTAGCATAGCTGACCTAACCTTTCTCTCCATTCAAATCAATGTCCTCCTTTCCTTCAAAATCTCGTCGCTTTCCTCCTCTTTCCTTCTGATGGAAGTCACGAAAAATCTATATACCACTTTTCGTTTCAGAATTAAACCCAAAATTCACAAAATCAAGTTCAAAATGGCAGGAAGCCAAAAAAAAAAAAAATAAATAAAGGGATCGACTCGTTCATAAATTAAAATACCCGAAACAAAAGGGGACGAAGGGATTCAAAATCATTCGAAACGAATTGCCGAACCAACTGCCCTTCTTTCTTCTGAAAGATCGTGTTTTCTCAAATCGAACAAGCCCACGTTCGATCAAACAAGCGAAAGGACATAAGGCGACGTTGTGGGATGTCATCGTTTGTGGGTTGTTTGATACCACAATAGGTGAAGCCACGCGGTTGTGAAGAGGAGTATTGTCGACGAGTCAGGGAGTGAGGATGTGGACTCATGGTGAGTCTGCAACGAAGGCGACGGCAAGGCGCAGCTTTAGCCAGAGTTGGGAAGGTCCGACCCTTGGGATATTATCGCTCGCGGCCACGGTAGCACCTTCAAGCTCGGAAGGGAAATCTTGGATGGAGGTTAGCTTTGCGATCTGGTGAGTGAGTAGGATGGCTCGAACTCGAGCATGGCGAGTGAGGGTTTCTGGTCTGCAAGGTATTCTCGGTTGTTTATTTTATTTTCAACTAAAATTAATCTATAAACATATACGGAATTAGAAATAATGTTGTAGTAAGTATACATTAGATTTTGAAACGTGAAAGTTAGATTCTTATTTTACAAGCAGTTTGAAAGAAGAGAAAAAATATACACATCTACATAGTTAATTTAAATATAAGCAGGGAAACGTATATGTATGTTATTTTAAATTTACTAGTATATTAAAGAAAGAAATGAATGATGTATTATTGAAACTAATCTGTTTACTTAATCTATTTAAATATTTTTATTAGTAAAAATATATTTATTTTAAGGAAATCTGTTTAAAAATCAATTTATTCGTTATAAAACCAAATGATTTTTCAAACTAAATTATTGGTCAATTAATTCATTGAATGATAAATTACTTAGTGATTATTTCAGACATTAATAAATTATGTAATGTGTACAAGGTCTAATACTGAGAAGAGAACAACCCGAGATTGGATCGGATTTGCAAATCAAAAATCAAAAGTTTGTAAATCTCACTCTGTTGGATTTATATATAAATTTAAATGGTTAAATTTAAATGATTGGTTAAATGATTAAATTGATTGGATGTTCACTGACGATGATGTGACTTTGATTCTGGTTGGTTTCCGAGTTAATTGTTGCTTGACTCGAAATATTCGAGTTTTAAATTTGTTTAATGTTAAATCATAAAGAAGAGAATATTTCAATTTAAAGTTAAGGCATAAAGATTGTGAGTCATTAAATTGAAAGAATAATTAAAATGGATAATTGATTAATTCAATTAATAATTTGGGTTAATTAATTTAGTAATGAAGGGCTGGGATTAGTATTTATGTTTTAATTAATGTCCAATTATTTCTTCTAATTAAATTAGATTAGAATAAATTGAAATGTAAATGAGGAATCATTAATTTATAAAATCAATGATGTAAATAGAGATTGATTAGTAAGAAAATAAATCAATATAAGTGACTTACAAAAGGTAATTAATATAAATAATTATGGACTAATATAATTAAAATTGTAAATTAATTCCTGAGGAAATTGAGATTACTTATTGATTTTGGGTTAAGAATAATTAACATCGTGAAATCAATTAAAGATAACTACTTGAATGAAATTGAAAGATAATTAATCCAGGGTGATTAATTAAGATGAGTGAATATGGAAGAGTTGATTAATTAATTGGTTTGGAAATTAAGAAATCTAAGCAATTGAGCTTGGAAATTCAATTTAGAATCAATTGAATAGGCTTGTATGCGATTAAGCTTCGTGTATGGGTGATTGAGTGGTATTGGATGCTTCGAATGAGTTGATATCTCTGATATGAAACGTTGTGTATTCCATTCGATAACTTGGGTTAGGATGACATGAGTTCAAAGAGACCGGGGTCGGGTATTGGGAAATACCCGAAACCACTTCGAATATTTATAGATTGATATGTAAAATCTTTAAGTTGGAGTAAGGTGATTTGGAGGAATTTGACTATTTCAAATTTAAATCTTTGGTATTTAGAAAACTCATGTGTGAAAGAAGTTATGCCTATAACATATTGTGGTCTTGTAAAATTGGTTTGAGTTACCCGGGTTCTATATAAGTTGTATGCTTTGGTATTCCATGTTGGATGAGTATACTCAAGTTGGTTTCCAGCCTGACCCGGGTGTTACTTTGATGTAATGCTCGGGTCAGACCGAGTATTACAGATTTTCAGGTAGGACGTTCTGGAGCTCAGGAGGCGAGTTGGAGGCAATATCGTAAAGGGTATATCGGCTGTATTTATATTATTGTTAATCTGATTCATGATAATTGTAAATATCCAGTGACTGTATATAAAGTGAAACTCTGATGTATATTAAATGTAACCGACAGTTATAATATTCTTTTGTAAACTGTTATTATTTATTTTATTTTATCCGCTGCGATTGTGAGATGTTTGGTGTTTCTGTTCTTCTTCTTCTATCCCTTTCTTCTTTTTCATAACTATCTGGGATTTTCGGCTTCGAAAATTTCGGGTTGTTACATTTGGTATCAAAGCTGAAAGGTTAAGCGAGAACCTTGGCTCTGGTGGGGATTACTCATTTAATAGAGTCTATAGTGCACTAGAATGAGTTTAGAATATTTATATATGAGAGCGTACTTGTTATTTTCTTATATAAAGGTTTTAAATGATTTTATATAAAAAATAATTTTTTTTGATATATAAAGTAATATTTCATTCTAATAAATATTAAGACGACTGGTAGTAAAATTATTGGAATTAAAATTTAGAAGTGATAAAATACAACCAAATCAAAATCTAACTAATTGATAATGATATAGTTGTTATTAAGTAGCCAAATGAAGTAAACCTATAAGATGAGTATAACTTTTAAATTTCAATAATGAGAAATAATAAATAAGTATATATAAATAACTGGGACTTGTTGCAAACAATGGGTTGTTTGAAAATTTGATTTGAATTAAAAACCAAAGGGTGGTTTAAAATTTTAGAATATGGCTGGGAGTGCAAAGAATAAATATGTATATATGTATGGATATACATGATATCAAAGATAATTTGAAATAAACTCTAAGGTGTTGATTTTTGATTTTTCCCTAAAATGTGATGTAATATAAGTAATATAAGTTTTGAACCCATAAGAGGGAAAGAAATTTGAAGTTTGAAGCAGGAATTCAAATTTAGTAAGGTTGATTGGGTTAAGTAAATTGGAATTTAAATTGGAAAGATAAATGGTTGATTGGAATTGGGAATGTGTGTGATCTCAAAATGGGTTTGAGATTTAAAAAATGAAAATGGATGGACGTTTTAAAATAAATTGGACGCTATCATCCTATTGTTAATAAAAATCTTTAAATTGAGAAAGAAAAAAGAAATTGATATTAAAAGGAGTAATCAAATTGAAATGTTTGATTTTGAATAAACAAAGTTATACATCTTTGTTATATGTAAGATGAAATTCCCCTTGTTAAATCTATTGCTGGAAGATAGGATTTTTGAAGGTGTTTGAAGTATAAAAAGGAGTTTTATACAAGATTGAAAAGATCCAAAGATTTAAAAATTTTATATATCTGAATATATATAAAGGATCTTATGAGGATTTTGGAAAAGGTTTAGGGAACCTTTGGATTTGGAAAGGCTTTTGATTTTGGGTAAAATCAATATGGAATTTGGAAAGCCTAGTTTGAGAATTATCGATTTTGGGATAATAGGTTTTGTGTAAAGGAGCTTTGTATGATATCATACTAGGTGTATGATTTGAAGATACTATATGTGTATAGTATGAAATATTTTGATGATGGCTGTAACGACCCAACTTCCACACTCCAGGAAGTCGCATCGCTAATAAGAAAGAAAGGGATAGAAAAGAGATAAGAAAGGAAAGAAAGAACAGACAACATCAGAATCTCACAGCGGAATCGAATAAATTATAATATATCACATAAAACTTTACATAGTATCATATACATCAGAGTAATACAGCTAATACAACACAAACTGGTCAGTTATAAACATCTGTCCAGCAATTACAATTCAAGTACATCAGAGAAACAGATACAACTCAAACACAGCGGAACCACTAAATATATCTAGACGCTGAAGCCTCCTGCTCCATTATCTCCTCCGGAACTCGTCAAAGCAATCCTGAAACACTTGACTACTCATACGTAATATGAGTACCTAAGAGTTTAATAAAACAGAAAATAAACACTCAGGTCAGACAGGGGTCTGGTGTGAGTAAACGGGGATAAAAGTTGCTTAACTTTAGAAAATCCATTGAAAACAAAAGGTATCACGTAAGACTTCCCACACATAAACATGGAAAAGTTTTTACCTTACGCGAACCAAAACATTTGATAGGAAATCCAGTGATATTATAATAGTGTCTAGGGTTTTCAAGTAAATAAGAAATAGTCGAAATTGTTACATCTATTAAATTCCAGCTACTAGCCACAAAAGTGGGTAATACAAACAAAACCGTAGGGTCTCGTAGGGTAAATGGGTTTCCATCAATGGCAGGGCTACTGGGGTACCGCCCGTCACAGTACGTGGCCTAGATCACCGTACCGAGGAATACTCCCACTCCCCTGCAACACAAAGCCGGACCCGTTCCTTTCTGAACAGTTCCGAACAAAACCACCCCGCAGATTGGTCGTCACCAACTGCCACATAGCCGAAATATAAAGGGACCTCTAGACAGGAGTAAATCTTGCTCTCAAGTGGGTGCGACCCACGAAGCTTTGCTGCACCTCCCCTGTTTAGCCATTCCCGGTTGATGAGGCTTGAGGTTACGATTACCTTTATAGGACATATCAATCTTAGAATGCTCATCGCCCACCTGACGATGTGCTGAAAGCATTCAATCCATACAAGTTCATTCCGGGTTCAAACGAAACCGAAGGCATTATCTCGTTACACTCGTATTGGAATCATCCTCAGAGTTAACGACGATAACCCTTGCAACCTATATCACCATCTCGAATCTATAAGTACTATTCCGTCAACTCATTACGGAATCACCCACAGAGTTATACTGACGTATAGCCCTTACACCTCGAGTCTTCACTTGCTCCACTTGGATTAACGACCTAACGTTTAATTGGGATCGATGTGGTTTTCGGATATCCAGATACGGAAACCCGATCCCGGTCTCATCGAAACCAAATGCCATTTTAATGTCCAAGTTGTACTTAAAGGTTTTAAACAATTAACTTATTTCATTATTATCTAATTCACATAGATAAATAAACTATATCTAACAATAGATAATCACATTCATATCATAAACAGATAATCTGTATCATCCATAAACAGATAATCATCACAACCAAGTAATCCATCACAAACCATCATTCTTAAACCAAACATTCATATCATATAGATACGACTCATCTCATCACTGAGATCACAACTATTCAATCAATAGCATCCATAAGCAATGATTTAATTATCATCAATTATAATTAATTTAAATTAATTACAACCATCTTTAATTAATTAAATTAATTACTCATTAAAATCCTGCTTAATATCCTTTAATTAATTAACTCAGTTAATTAATTATCCACTAAGTATTTAACTTGATTAAATATCTTTGATTAATCATTCACTAATTACAATAAGTAATTAGTCTTTAATTAATTTCCACAAATTAATTAACCTTAATCATAAGTAATTAACCTTTAATTACTCATTTATTAATTAATTATAATTATCCTTAATTAATTACAATTAATTAATCACTTAATTAATTAATTTAATCAAACAATTCTTAATTACATCATTAATTAAAATAATTACTGATCTCTAATATTTAAATAAATTACTTAATTAAAATTAATTACCTTTAGAAATTAATCTAATTATTAATTACCTTGATTAATATCCAATTAAGTAATTAACTATCTTTAATTACTCAATTATAAATTAATTAACAAATCACTAATCATTAATTAATTCCTTAATTAATTTCAAAATTAATTATCCAAATTACTAATTACATTCCAGTAATTATAAAGTAGTCCTGGTCCATTAATTACATTAAGTAATTACGCTTAAAATCATCAAATGATTTATTAAAATTAATTAAACTGAATTAATTAACTTAACAAATCACAATCCAAATTAATAAGTAATTAATTCCTTAATTACTTAACAAATTACAATTAATTAGATTCAATTAATTAATCTAATTAATTATCCAAAATTAATTTCCTTAATTAACTACTAAATTATCCTTAGATAATTATCATCATTTATTAATTAACATATTTCATTAATTATATACTTAAGGAAATTTAAATTAGATTAATTATCAAAATTAATCTAAACCATTATTTAAAAGTCAAATAATTAAGTAAAATCCTTAATTATTTTAAATATTTTCAAAATAATTTAATTACTTATCAAATGACTCATTTAAATTCAAAATGTATTAAAACAATACATTTCTAAATATTAAATTCAAATTCCAATTTATTAAAAGATTCAAATGTTTAATTATTTAAAACATTAATCCAAATTAAATAATTATAAAACCTTACAATAAAATGAATGTTAAGAACATTCATTACCTAACTATAAAGAAAGATTTAAATTGATTATTTCAATTTCCAAATTTAAATTAAACACTTCATATTTTAATTCAAATACTAAAGGAAACAAATTCTTTCAAGTTTAAAACATATTTGAAATCAATTTCTATTTTCAATTTTTTTTTTTTTACACATTTGAATATGTTCAAAACTGGATTCAAAATTGCTTTGAAATCAAAACTGGATTCCAAAGTAAATATGAAACTGTTTTTAACTTAATTTCAAAACAATTTAAATTTTGCTTAAACATTTTAAATTTGTTCAAAAATTAAATCTCAAAAACTGGTATGAAACAAAAATCTAGTTTTAAACCTGAAACTGTTCTATACATGATTTAAAACCAGATTTAAACCTTGATTAAATTTAAGATCTCATTTTTTTTATAAAACTTGAATTCAAAACTACATTTAAATTCAAATTCAAGTTTTACTTGAATCAAGTTGCAACTAAAAAATATATGCATTTTATTCAAAACTGTAAAACTACAAGATTTTTAAACCTGTAATCCATACCCTGCAACCCCTCTTTTATTAAAAAAAACTTTGGATTTCAAACTTTATTTGAATTCAGATCCAACTTGTACTTGAATCAAGTTGTAACTTAAAAATATGAATTTCATTCAAGAATCTAAAACTGCAAACTCTCTCTGGATTTAAACCTTCAAACTGTTTTAAACTCTTGATTTAAAACAAAATTTTAAATCTTGTTTAAATTTAAGATTTTACTTTTAAAAACTTTGAATTCAAAGCTACATTTGAATTCAGTTTAAATCTTACATTTGATTCAATTTACAATCTTTAAAATAGGAGCTTCATTCCAAATTTTAAAAACTGTAAAATTGCAGATTTAAAAACCTGCAACCAAAAACCCGAGAACCCATCATTTTTACTCCGAGTTTTAAACCCTTCTCTTCGAGTCAGAACCAAAAATACCCGAGCATTGACTCGAGACAAAAACCCTGCACACACCAAATAACCACATGACTCCAAAACCCTATCAAAACCTGTCATCATCTTGCAATCACCTCACCGATCACCAGACCACTTACAACTCCGGCTATAGCTCCCTCTACACCACCTCTACAACCTCTCAAATCCTTACCCCACTCGATGCAACATAGAGCTTATGAAAATGCTAAGAACTGCACACTTAAAATCAGGTTTTTTTTACCTCAATTCCCAATTCCTCTCTTCTCTCATCATCTCTCACCCATTTTCCCTTCATTGTTACATCCAAAACTCCACTATAGTATGCATCTTAACCCCCCCTCTCCCCAAATTCACTAGCCCACAAATACATCAAATTTCCTATTTCTGTTTTAAAACAGAAATGCCTTCCCTAACAGTTTATTTAAAACTGTAATTTTTTTTTTTTAAATTCCCAGTTTCAAACATATATTCTAGTTTTAAACTTGTTCTAATATTTTAAGATATTTGAGATTCATGATTATTAAAAATAAGTACAGTTACATTTGTTTTCAGAGGTACAGATCTTTAATTAAACTAAATTTATCAAAAATCATAACTTATAAACCTAAATCTATGCTAACAGACATATTTGATTTACATAAAAAATTTCTATCTGAGATCTAATCTTGTGAAAATGGATATCAAACAGCCTAGATAAGAAAACAGAATTCATGTCTGCAGATAGCTAGCATCACACATATATGCATGTTAATGAACACACAGAACATCATCACATTATAATCAAGCAAACATGCTTGTTTCAATCAGTACTCTTGCAACAGATAATTTAAAACCACTTTTGTAACAACCCGAGATTTTTCATCAATTTATAATCATTGTTAAATGATTAACGTTGATAGCTATTTGCTATTTGGAATTTTTATCGGGCTTTAAAAATTTGTTTTAGCCCATTTCTTTTGTTGCCGTGATGGTTATCAAAAGAGAATAACCAGCCCCTTTGTTCGTTATCTTCAAACCCTAAACAAAATCACGAAAAGAATAAAAATGGTGGCCGACTTTTGTCGATCGTTGCTCGATTCTCGTTCGTCCCCTTTTCAAAACTAGGGCTTATGGAAAATCGAAGATGCCGATGCTCGAATCGAAGAGGCGATTCAGCGTTCTGGTTCGTCCATCAATGGCGTCCTCGTAGCTTGCTCCAGCTGCTTCGACTCGTGAGAAGGTGAGTGACCATTCGCTCACATCTAATTCGATGCTATGCTCGGTATTTCGATTTTGTTTTGCTGATGGTGACTTCTTTGACGTTTTCAATCCACATGGTTTTGATTTCTGATTTTCGTTCGATTTATTGATACGTTCATCCTGGTTTCGATTTTTATTTGTGGATTCATCTTTGGCACTGACTTGTTAAATGACGGCCGTGACACTTGTGTTGGCATTATTTGAAACTGCTACACATTCAAACCCCTGTCACTTGATTATTTCGGCATCTGGACTTTGTTGAATTTCGATTTCTTGACTAAAACTACCCCTGGTACCTAGCTCGATTTGCTTCAATGTGTTATGTATCCTGCTGCATACATGTTTGATTGCTACTGAGTTGTATTTTTGATGCAGTCTCCCTACACTTGATTTTACTTTGAGCTACAGTTTGTAATCTTCTCTGTTTTGATTTCTTTTTACACTGCACCAATTATGTCGACTTGAACATCTCGTTGATATGTGCATTAACCCTGAGTATTATTCATGTATATTGGATTTCTGTGCATTGCTGAGTTCCACCCTTTTTAATGTTGCATTTGTTCGAATATGCATTTGCACTTTTGCAGTTTCTTTTACCAAACCCTATGGTACATGTGTGTTCATCCATGTAAATGCAATTCTTGGTCATGTTATGTTGTCTGCTGTCTTCATGTACATGTATACACTTGTTGTATATTTGAGCATTTGGGATGCATCGAGCTCGTGGGGTCTTCATTTATGTGCAGTTGCATTTATATTACCTCTGACATTTTTGACACACAGACTTCATTTCGTTGTGTGTTGTGGTGCCATGTTTTTGGTGCTCCCACCTTCATTTTTGATGACCTCATGTACTTCCTACCTCTGCACACACCTGTGCCATTTTTCTGCATACATCTGCACATCATTCCATGTTTGTATTGTTGCATTGCCTTACTGAACTTGATTCAGTAGTATGCTTCATTTTGCATCACTATATGTAACTCTCTGAAGTGCCTGCATTGTCATTATGTATACTCTCTGTATACATACTTGAGGCTTGTTCCATGCATCACTGTATATCCATACTGTTGGCATTCTTATGTTTACAAGTAAATTTCATATACTTGTTTCCAGTTACTTAAAGTCAGTTGCATGTCCACTTTGTTGCAATGATGTTCTCCATTTCATGTTGTTGACATTGATTTGTGGCAATTAATTCACTTTCCATTTCTTGAGCTTGGTGTCATATTTTCCACTGTCCATATCATATTGGACTGTGATGTATTGTATTGGGTTTTTTAGTTTGGGACAGTGTTGTTCACTGCTTTAGGTTACCTGAGCATTGTTTTGACTGTCTTCTTTTGTTTGTGTGCTGTGGTGCCATAATTTTGGTGCCCTCACCTTCATTCTACCGCCTTCATGTAGTTTGTATCATCTGCCTTTGTGCATCTGACTTGATTTTTGCAGTTGCCATCCCTGTCCACTCTAATTCATTGTGCAGTTATGAGTACATATATATGTACGTTGCTTCATTTGCTTAGTGCATTGCTCATTTTTCTGACCTTTGCATTCGTGAAACTGTTTTGTCAAAATTGTCGTTTCATATCTGGTTCATGTGTACTTATTTGGGCTTCTTTCTGGCCAGTCTGCATTCATTGTTGTTGTAGATGTATTCATAAGTGTTGACCATCTTCTTTGTTGTGTGTTGTTACACTGCCTCCATTCAAAAGTATTGTTGCATGGAGCTCTGTTGTATATTTGATTATTTGACCTTGTACACTCATGTTGCCCCTGAGTTGAACCGTAATTTATTTGGGTTTGACTTTGTGCCCGGTTGTGTACATATCACCGTAGTGGCAAGGCAGTGCACGCAAGCGTGAACTGCAGCCACACGGTATTCATTGGGTACATCATCACTGTAGTGGCAAGGCAGTGCACGCAAGTGTGAACTGCAGCCACACAGTACTGCTTTTATTGTTATTTCTTTTGCTTTTGATTTATGGAACTATTTCGTATTCCATATGTTGTAGTGGCATGGCAGTACACGCTTGCGTATACTACAGCCCTGCTCGAGTTGACGTCTTAATTGATGTTTCCAATTACTTGATTGTTTCCTTTGTCCAATTCATCCTTATTAGTGATTGGATAGACGAGATTTATTGTGATTGTCATCTATTCGTTATTTGATTATTATTGCTTTTGTGCATTAATAACTGAGTTTGAATTAGACTGACCCGGGTATTATTTTCTTTCGAATGTAATACTCGGGTCAGACCCGAGTTATTTCAGGTTGTAGATACTCTGCTTTGGGATGCTGCTTGAGCTATGAAGACTTTTCATATCTTTTGGAGTTGTCGTGTCATAGTATAGGAAGATATGTATTCATGTATATTATATACGTTAATGTACTTGTATATGTAACTTCCTGAGTCGACTGTTGTAGTTGTATCACATGTACCGTGTAAATGTGTTGTAACTGACATCAGTTATTATATATATATATATATATATATATGAGATTTTCTGTTTCATCCGTGTTCCGCATTTATATTATATGTGTTATTATTTTATATTTTTGTCCTAGACTATTATAGCCACTGTGTAGTAGCTTTGAGTTTGCATCGGCATGTCGGATTTCCTCCTGAAATGAAATGCACGTTTTTACTATCTGGCATATCGGTGCTCGCACAAAGCAATTACACGGATGGTCGCTCCTCAACCGCCTTATTCTCCGTGCTAGTCGACAGCACTACACCGTAGTGTTCTTGGTTAGCGTGGGTATAGAGGTGGGGCGTCACAGCTTGGTATCAGAGCCTGGGGTTTAGGATGAATATAAAACATAACTTAGATGGAACATGTGTTACAACTATTTGTCGATTTTTTATCTCTCATCTTTGCCTAAGATCATCTTTGATTTGTTAGGTATGAATTCCTAACGCTTATGCATGAGCATTGCTGCTATTCTCTGTTGCACTTGCTCATTCAAGTATGCACTGCTAAGTATCATTGTGTATATGCTATACCAGGTTGCATATTGCTGCAACTCGTACCCACTTTGATTTGAGCTCGCATTGTTTATTCGAACTGCTGTACATATGTATTCTTGTCTCTGATTCGTGTACTTGATGCAGTCTCCATGCAATTGAGTTTTGGGTATCAATCTTTGAGACAAATTGCATTTCAATTGTCGACTCTGTCTGTTTATCCATGGTTGGTTGGTTTTCCTGTGCCTCACTCTGATAGTTTTAGAATTTCTTTGGTATAAAAGAAATTGTCTTTAACTTTGCCTTGTCGATATCGACATTGACTTGACTTTTACTTTTGTTAAAGTCATTCATGCATTTATGCTCGTTTTGCTTTGTCTTTTCGATTGTTGATCGATTCTTCTTTTCCGATTAGTTGTTATCTCCTTTGTCGACTTTGATAACTTCTATTTCTGGAATTTTTGGATATTCCTACTTTGATGGATTTAGAATCGAATTCTTTGGATTTTAATTCATGTCTTCGAATATGAATTTTAGTGAATTCATTTGGTTTCCAAATTTAATCGATTCTTGTTAATTCCCCGATTTGTTGCTACCATTTATTAGCAACTTTGATAACATTTTCTTCGGGATTTTCATGAACATTCCTTTTGATGGGTACAGTATCGATTTCTATGGATTCTATTCACATCTTTGTATGTGAATTCTTGTGATTGATTGTTTCTACAATCATTTTTGTGATTTGTCACTTTAAAATATAAAGGTTTTCTATACTGGTAGTAAATATCAAAACCCTTTTCTCCAAACGATTTCAAAACTATTTTTCTACAAAACTCTTTTCCTAAACCGTTTTCCAATCTATTAGTATATACTAACCTTTACCTCACTCGGATGAGAAATCTAATTAAACGGCTTAGTAAAACAAGTGGTATGAAACGCTTGCGTTTGCTTCGTCGGTTAATTCTTGGACTTATTCGATTGAACCTCTTGTGACAATTTTATTAGTGAAGATTTACAGTTTGTTCGTAAATATTTAAGTTAAGCAAGTGGTTATGGGACATGAAGCTAAACTTTTATATTCACTAACTTAGTGTAATTGACACTTCTCGTTGATCATGACGATCATTCTTATGATTTAGACTAGCAATTGTGCAATGTCTCCTTTTGGTTAGGCTAGACACCATTTGTGTGATTTCGTTCACACATACCTCTTCGGTTAGCCTAGACACCACTTGTGTGATTTCGTTCACATATACCTTTTTGCTTTTTGGTTAGACTAGGCCTCATCGGTGTGATTTCGTCTCACACATATCTCTTGGGCTTTGAGGATTGTCTAGACACCATTTATGTGATTTCATTCACACATACTTTCCTTTTGTTTGTGAGGTCAGACTAGACACCACTTGTGTGATTCCACCCACACATACCTTTTTGATTTTTAGTTAGTCTAGACCTCAATCTGTGTGATTCCGACTCACACATGTGGGGTAGCGCCCCACGGTCTTCGTGCCATTCGTGTGTCAAAATTAATGGCTTGCAACCATGAGATAGCGTCTCGTTATGCGTTGCACGTGCTGATGAATTTTCATGCTCGCATGTAGGTGAGTTTTCGTGCTCCCGTTCTCGCTTTGTGTTGCACGTGTTGATGAGTTTTCATGCTCGCGTGTAGGTGAGTTTTCATGCTCCCGTTCTCGCTTTGCGTTACATGTGCTGATGAGTTTTCATGCTCCCGTGTAGGTGAGTTTCCATGCTCCCGTTCTCGCTTTGCATTGCACGTGTTGGTGAGTTTTCATGCTCGCATGTAGGTGAGTTTTCGTGCTCCCGTTCTCGTTATGCGTTGCACGTGCTTATGAATTTTCATGCTCGCATGTAGGTGAGTTTTCATGCTCCAATTCTCGCTTTGCGTTGCACATGTTGATGAGTTTTCATGCTCGCGTGTAGGTGAGTTTTCATGCTTCCGTTCTCGCTTTGCGTTACATGTGCTGATGAGTTTTCATGCTCGCGTGTAGGTGAGTTTTCATGCTCCCGTTCTCGCTTTGCGTTACATGTGCTGATGAGTTTTCATGCTCACGTGTAGGTGAGTTTTCATACTCCCATTTGAGTTTTCATACTCCCATTTGAGGTTCCATACTCCCATTTGAGTTTTCATACTCCCATTTGAGTTTTCATACTCCCGTTCGAGTTTTCGTACTCCCGTTCGAGTTTTCATACTCCCGTTCGAGTTTTCATACTCCCATTCGAGTTTTCATACTCTCATCTTGTGATTTCTGGATTTCTTGTGTAGTCTTCTGGAATTTGTGCTTCACCAATTTTCGTGATTTCTATTGATAAGTTTTATCAATTTTTGTGCATTGGTGAATTCGTGTGTCATTGATTTGTTATGAATACAAGTTTAGCGTATGATATCCCTTTCTATCTTTGAGAAGATTCCTGTGACATTTTTGATGAATGAAAATCCACTTATCGAAGTTGCTACTGATGTCGCTGTTTTAATCACGTGTTTTAAAAATTGTTTCAAAATAAAAATCGTTTTCAAATTTTTTACAGTTTACGCTTTCAAAAGAATGAGGAAGCGATTTAAACGTTTCAGCAAAATCGAGGACTATGATCCCTTTCTTTTACTGATTCGTTTAATTCCGGACTTGTCCGTTTGAGAATGTGAAATGTTATTTTTAAAATACACAATTCTTGCACCTTCAAGGAAACGATGAAGTGAATTAAACGATTTAGTAAAACTCGTGGTTATGGGACATGTGCGTTTGCTATTTCGGTTAATTCCGGACTTGTTAATTGAATATTTGTGATTTTTGGTTATCGTTTTTGATAATCAAATATTTTGTGATTGTATTGCCCATTGAGTGCCTTAAGAATTTTGGTCGATGCGCTTGATCAACGTTATCGATAGGAATCTCCTAGACGCTTTGATGAGACAATCAGACACAGTAAATTGAATTTTAAAATGTAAATTTGTCTGAGAACATAATTACATAAAGTAAATCGTAAATTTCGAAAGTTTTAGCTTTTCGAGAAAGAATATTATTTAAAACAACTCTTTTCCGATACTTCTATTCTTGTGATTCCCGAGGGGAACCAAGACTTTATCGTTTGTACCAATGCTAATCGTATTGGTTTGCATGCCATTATCTTGCGTAAGAGAACGTTCTGTCTCTTGTGTTTCTTAATCATTAATGCCTATTGAGACTAGATATGCCACTCATGATCTAGTGCTCTTGGCTATTGATTTCGTTCTTCAAAATTTGGCATCATTATTTTTGGGTGAGAAATTTGTTCTCTACCCTGATCTTGAATCTTGGGAATATTTATTTTCTCTTAAGGAACTTAATTTTCGTCAACCACGTTGACTCAAGTTCCCTATATCTTATGATCTTGTTATTCTTTACACTCCCGGAAGGGAAAATCTTGTTACCGATGCACTTGTCGTAGGCAACAAGTGGTTATTTCTTTGGTGATGTCCGTATGGAATCATCTTTTTACCAAGTTCATCAGACGTTTCGATGTACTTCGTTTTATTGAGCTTCGTCTCACTCCTTTTATGGACTTACGTCTGATGTTCTTTTAGGTTGATCGGTTCATTAGACGTACCGTTTTTGTACTACGTCGGCATTCCGAATTAATGAAGCTTTGATTCATTTGGCGTATCGTTATTGTACTACGCTATTGTTCCAAATTATTCGTGTCTCACCTATGATAGGTGTTGTGCGTTTCAGTCGGTTGGGAAAGTTAGTGCCTCGATATATTGGGCCATTTCCTATCACTGAACGTATTGGTTTCTTGGCTTATTACCTCTTATTACCGGCTCAATTTTCTGTTATTCATGACGTGTTTCACACGTCTTCCTTCTACGGAAATGCCTTAGGGGTTCCGATTTTTATTCTTGAGCCCGGTGTTGTTGAAGAAATTGAAGTTTCACCAGATTTGACTTTGAGCACACACGTTTAGGCTTGCTCCTTCATGCTCTTTATGGTGAACTTCCTATTTCGAATTTATTCATCTTGAGTTGATATGCTCTTATGGTTGTTACCTTTTGTCCATTCATTCCTTATGATTGCGAGGAAGCAATTTCTTTAAGGAGGGGAGTCTGTAACAACCCGAGATTTTTCATCAATTTATAATCATCGTTAAATGATTAACGTTGATAGCAATTTGCTATTTGGAATTTTTGTCGGGCTTTAAAAATTTGTTTTAACCCATTTCTTTTGTTGCCGTGATGGTTATCAAAAGAGAATAACCGGCCCCTTTGTTCGTTATCTTCAAACCCTAAACAAAATCACGAAAAGAATAAAAATGGTGGCCGACTTTTGTCGATCGTTGCTCGATTCTCGTTCGTCCCCTTTTCAAAACTAGGGCTTGTGGAAAATCGAAGATGCCGATGCTCGAATCGAAGAGGCGATTCAGCGTTCTGGTTCATCCATCGATCGCCTCCTCGTAGCTTGCTCCAGCTGCTTCGACTCGTGAGAAGGTGAGTGACCATTCGCTCACATCTAATTCGATGCTATGCTCGGTATTTCGATTTTGTTTTGTTGATGGTGACTTCTTTGACGTTTTCAATCCACATGGTTTTGATTTCTGATTTTCGTTCGATTCATTGATACGTTCATCCTGGTTTCGATTTTTATTTGTGGATTCGTCTTTGGCACTAACTTGTTAAATGACGGCCGTGACACTTGTGTTGGCATTATTTGAAACTGCTACACATTCGAACCCCTGTCACTTGATTATTTCGGCCTCTGGAATTTGTTGAATTTCGATTTCTTGACTAAAACTACCCCTGGTACCTAGCTCGATTTGCTTCAATGTGTTATGTATCCTGCTGCATACATGTTTGATTGCTACTGAGTTGTATTTTTGATGCAGTCTCCCTACACTTGTTTTTACTTTGAGCTACAGTTTGTAATCTCCTCTATTTTGATTTCTTTTTGCACTGCACCAATTATGTCGACTTGAACATCTCATTGATATGTGCATTAACCCTAAGTATTATTCATGTATATTGGATTTCTGTGCATTATTGAGTTCGACCCTTTTTAATGTTGCATTTGTTCGAATATGCATTTGCACTTTTGCAGTTTCTTTTACCAAACCCTATGATACATGTGTGTTCATCCATGTAAATGCAATTCTTGGTCATGTTATGTTGTCTGCTGTCTTCATGTACATGTATACACTTGTTGTATATTTGAGCATTTGGGATGCATCGAGCTCGTAGGGTCTTCATTTATGTGCAGTTGCATTTATATTACCTATGACATTTTTGACACACAGACTTCATTTTGTTGTGTGTTGTGGTGCCATGTTTTTGGTGCTCCCACCTTCATTTTTGATGACCTCATGTACTTCCTACCTATGCACACACCTGTGTCATTTTTCTGCATACATCTGCACATCATTCCATGTTTGTATTGTTGCATTGCCTTACTGAACTTGATTCAGTATTATGCTTCATTTTGCATCACTGTATGTAACTCTCTGAAGTGCCTGCATTGTCATGATGTGTACTCTCTGTATACATACTTGAGGCTTGTTCCATGCATCACTGTATATCCATACTGTTGGCATTCATATGTTTACAAGTACATTTCATATACTTGTTGCCAGTTACTTAAAATCAGTTGCATGTCCACTTTGTTGCAATGATGTTCTCCATTTCATGTTGTTGACATTGATTTGTGGCAATTAATTCACTTGCATTTCTTGAGCTTGGTGTCATATTTTCCACTGTCCATATCATATTGGACTCTGATGTATTGTATTGGGTTTTTGAGTTTGGGACAGTGTTGTTCACTGCTTTGGGTTACCTGAGCATTGTTTTGACTGTCTTCTTTTTTTTGTGTGCTGTGGTGCCATAATTTTGGTGCCCTCACCTTCATTCTACTGCCTTCATGTAGTTTGTATCATCTGCCTTTGTGCATCTGACTTGATTTTTGCAGTTGCCATCACTGTCCACTCTAATTCATTGTGTAGTTATGAGTACATATATATGTACGTTGCTTCATTTTCTTAGTGCATTGCTCATTTTTCTGACCTTTGCATTCGTCAAACTGTTTTGTCAAAATTGTCGTTTCATATCTGGTTCATGTGTACTTATTTGGGCTTCTTTCTGGCCAGTCTGCATTCATTGTTGTTGTAGATGTATTCATAAGTGTTGACCATCTTCTTTGTTGTGTGTTGTTACACTGCCTCCATTCAAAAGTATTGTTGCATGGACCTCTGTTGTATATTTGATTATTTGACCTTGTACACTCATGTTGCCCCTGAGTTGAACCGTAATTTATTTGGTTTTGACCTTGTGCCCGGTTGTGTACATATCACCGTAGTGGCAAGGCAGTGCACGCAAGCGTGAACTTCAGCCACACGGTATTCATTGGGTACATCATCACTGTAGTGGCAAGGCAGTGCACGCAAGCGTGAACTGCAGCCACACGGTACTGCTTTTATTGTTATTTCTTTTGCTTTTGATTTATGGAACTATTTCGTATTCCATATGTTGTATTGGCGTGGCAGTACACGCTTGCGTATACTGCAGCCTTACTTGAGTTGACGTCTTAATTGATGTTTCCAATTACTTGACTGTTTCCTTTGTCCAATTCATCCTTATTAGTGATTGGGTAGACGAGATTTATTGTGATTGTCATCTATTCGTTATTTGATTATTATTGCTTCTGTGCATTAATAACTGAGTTTGAATTAGACTGACCCGGGTATTATTTTCTTTCAAATGTAATACTCGGGTCAGACCCGAGTTATTTCAGGTTGTAGATACTCTGCTTTGGGATGCTGCTTGAGCTATGAAGACTTTTCATATCTTTTGGAGTTGTCGTGTCATAGTATAGGAAGATATGTATTCATGTATATTAT
Source organism: Allium cepa (assembly GCA_030765085.1). Lineage (NCBI taxonomy): Eukaryota > Viridiplantae > Streptophyta > Magnoliopsida > Asparagales > Amaryllidaceae > Allium > Allium cepa. The sequence continues at coordinate 905,264,496 of CM060939.1, forward strand.
ATACGTTAATGTACTTGTATATGAAACTTCCTGAGTCGACTGTTGTAGTTATATCACATGTACGGTGTAAATGTGTTGTAATTGACATCAGTTATTATATATATATGAGATTTTCTGTTTCATCTGTGTTCCGCATTTATATTATCTGTGTTATTATTTTATATTTTTGTCCCAGACTATTATAGCCACTGTGTAGTAGCTTTGAGTTTGCATCGGCATGTCGGATTTCCTCCTGAAATGAAATGCACGTTTTTACTATTTGGCATATCGGTGCTCGCACAAAGCAATTACACGGATGGTCGCTCCTCAACAGCCTTATTCTCCGTGCTAGTCGACAGCACTACACCGTAGTGTTCTTGGTTAGTGTGGGTATAGAGGTGGAGCGTCACAACTTTTAAAATTGTGAAGTCACTCACTAAACCAAATGGAGACAGAGCAATTTCAATCATTGCAGTTTTGATTCTTGAAAAAAACAGTTTGCATACAAAGCTTAAGTTCTGGCAATTTTTGTTTAGCTTTGATTTAAAGAAAAGAACTGTTTTTAAAATTAAAAGTTTACTCACATTTAATTTGAAGATGCAGAGCAAATTTAGCTGCAGATTCATTCCTGGATCTGTTGAAACTGCATTTGATTACAGAAATTACTTCTGGTTGATGAATGCATGCAGACCTTCCAAATTGAATTGAAGTTTGCTTTGCTTGTTGCTCAGATTTTGAAGTTGTATGCAGAGATTGATTTGCAGATTAGATTTGTATTTGGTTTGCAGATTTGAGAATTGAAGAGAAAGATTGCAGATTTTAAAACATGCAATCTGTTTTGGGGTTTTGATCTTACTGAAATCTGATTTTCTCAGGTTTCCAAATGAGAAAATGGTTTGAACAAAATGAATTTCTAAATTTTCTTATCTAAAACAATTTATTTCAAAAGTAAAATTAACATGCCACTTGTTATCTTATAGTGTAGATTAATTACAAGTGTCTCTTTATGTTTAAAAAGGCTAACACATGTTTATTTCAATATTTAAAAGAGAATTCTAAATTATTAAATGTATTTGAATTTGTCTTAAACCATTTCAAATTAATTTTAGCAAATTTTCAAATGTTTATTAACATTAGTCTTAAATAAATACATATAAACTATGAACTTCTTTATAAAACTATACATTTTAAATGTTTGTTTAATTATATATATTTTTTAATTAATATTCCTTATAAAACTAAATTTCAAAAGATTTTAAATCAAATGTTATATTTTAACAAGAATGAATTAAATCTATCCAAAGAAAAGCAATTTAAAATAAAACAAATCAAACTTTTATTATAAAACAAAATTAAACTATATTTATTTCTTATAAACAAAATAAATACTTATTTACTTTTCTATATAAAGATATAAGAAAGATTTTTAAAACAAACTATTGAAAAGTTTACAATACTAATTTAAATTAATTTAAGTCAATTTACAATTTATACATTAATATATAATAATTAGAAAATATTCTTTATTTAATATAAATTAAAATCAAAACCAATTCCTCTATTTACAATGTATAAACATTTATACATTGTAAATAAAAAAATTTCAAATCAGTTTAGAAGGATGAATTTATTACTTAAATATTTTTAACTTTTGAAAACAATATCATTTAACAAACTAAATAATTATTAATTTTCAAAAGAAAATTCCAGTTTGAATTAATCAATATTTCACATTGTAAAATAATTATCAATGAAATTATTAAATAATTATTGCCTAAATTTCCGGGACATCACATTCCTCCCCCCTTAAAAGAATTTCGTCCCCGAAATTTAAAAGCAAAGGTAATTTAATAATCCCATACAGATTTAAAATTTTAAAAAGAGCAATCATATACTATCAACCAAATACTAGCAACCATAGCAATAAATTCAAACAAACAATTTTAATTACCCAAACAAAAATTCTGGATAAGATTCTCTAGAGTTTCCCAAGTACAAACACCGGGACACTCGCCCTACAGAATCTAAACTAGCTACACCACTCAGATCTAGAGCTCCTATATATAGATCTACAAATCTAAACAGAATACAGGACTACAGACAAGTCCTGATCAATTCCCAAACCTCTCAGAACTACTGAGTCCAAAACCAGCGATAAACCATACACGTACTCCCTCAGTGATACGTGAAAACAAAACAAATTCCAGCCATCCGAAGTGGAAATTCAATCCTGTAGACCAAACACTAAATCTTAAGAGAAAACAGAAAGATCCAATACTCATATCCACAAATCTCTCATATCGATCCTGGGCTGCCTTCAACTTCTGGATCAAACAGATCCACCACACAAACTCTATTACATAAATATCAAAAGACTTCAAACATACTACTCTATCTGGAAACAAACAGATACAAAACAATCAAGTCTCCAGATCCAAAATAAAGTTCCTGTAGAAATCCTCTGATCCAAGACAAAACTCAAATTCCCAAAGAATCGGGTGTTGCTTCTATTTTGGAATAGCTGCCACCATGCTTCCACTGCGCAACTCTGATTTGAGAATGTTGTTGATGAACACAAGTATAAACTGATCAACTTATCCTGGAATATTGTTCATCTAATTCCATAAAATCACAGTGACCTATCCGATTTGGTCACAACCCCACAACAAAAATTACTCAGAGAATCTCCGAACCATCGCAAGTCACTTTTGCGATTCCTCTCAGTTCAAATTCCAAGAAATCGTTCTTACTTCAGCAATCAGAACAGCTAAAGCCTTCAAAAGAAGAAACTGGTGGTCCACCTCTTAACCACTAACATCACACACAGCTGAGCTTCCATAAGAAATGGATAAGCTCCACCATATGCCCAGACTACTGACAGAAGAATCACAAAGACTTCTGAACCATTGAAGAACAGGCCACTCACTGCTGCTATTGCTGCCAAAACTTCCTTATCCAAATGCTCATCGAACCTCAAAGCTACACCAACCTCTTCACAATAGAGCCTTCCAGATAGACAGACATCTCTCAGGAAACTCGCTCCCAAACCAAGCTCAAAACACTCTGCCAAACCGAGTCTCAAACTCAAATATAGGCAGAACTCCTTCCAAAGGTTACCAAGATACCATTACTGGCTTCATAACTTCTAACTAATCCAAACTCAAGAGAGTCCACTCACAAGAGTGAAATCCAGCTTACAATCCAAAGATAAACTCCGAATCTTGAAAAGATTTCCTTCAGAGATTGGTGAAATCCTTCACACCAAACTGCGAAACTACTCAAGATGCCCAATACTGCCCTAGCAGATCACATCCAATCTCAAACACTCGAACTCCAACCATTGGTAGTTGTGTTACACACACCACTACCCTATCTACCTTTATTACTCATTGGAAAACGCGAACAGGTAACCCAATCTAATAGGTAGAAATAAATAAATAAATATATATATTTATATATATTCAGAATTACAAATACGCTCTCTTAAGAAGGACACTACTACAGAGCCTAGGTATTCGCTCAACCTAATGCTCTGATACCACGTTGTAACGACCCAACTTCCACACTCCAGGAAGTCGCATCGCTAATAAGAAAGAAAGGGATAGAAAAGAGATAAGAAAGGAAAGAAAGAACAGACAACATCAGAATCTCACAACGGAATCGAATAAATTATAATACATCACATAAAACTTTACATAGTATCATATACATCAGAGTAATACAGCTAATACAACACAAACTGGTCAGTTATAAACATCTGTCCAGCAATTACAATTCAAGTACATCAGAGAAACAGATACAACTCAAACACAGCGGAACCACTAAATATATCTAGACGCTGAAGCCTCCTTCTCCATTATCTCCTCCAGAACTCGTCAAAGCAATCCTGAAACACTTGACTACTCATACGTAATATGAGTACCTAACAGTTTAATAAAACAGAAAATAAACACTCAGGTCAGACAGGGGTCTGGTGTGAGTAAACGGGGATAAAAGTTGCTTAACTTTAGAAAATCGATTGAAAACAAAAGGTATCACGTAAGACTTCCCACACATAAACATGGAAAAGTTTTTACCTTACGCGAACCAAAACATTTGATAGGAAATCCAGTGATATTATAATAGTGTCTAGGGTTTTCAAGTAAATAAGAAATAGTCGAAATTGTTACATCTATTAAATTCCAGCTACTAGCCACAAAAGTGGGTAATACAAACAAAACCGTAGGGTCTCGTAGGGTAAATGGGTTTCCATCAATGGCAAGGCTACTGGGGTACCGCCCGTCACAGTACGTGGCCTAGATCACCGTACCGAGGAGTACTCCCACTCCCCTGCAACACAAAGCCGGACCCGTTCCTTTCTGAACAGTTCCGAACAAGATCACCCCGCAGATTGGTCGTCACCAACTGCCACACAGCCGAAATATAAAGGGACCTCTAGACAGGAGTTAATCTTGCTCTCAAGTGGGTGCGACCCACGAAGCTTTGCTGCACCTCCCCTGTTTTAGCCATTCCCGGTTGATGAGGCTTGAGGTTACGATTACCTTTATAGGACATATCAATCTTAGAATGCTCATCGCCCACCTGACGATGTGCTGAAAGAATTCAATCCGTACAAGTTCGTTCCGGGTTCGAACGAAACCGAAGGCATTAACTCGTTACACTCGTATTGGAATCACCCTCAGAGTTAACGATGATAACCCTTGCACCCTATATCACCATCTCGAATCTATAAGTATATTCCATCAACTCATTACGGAATCACCCACAGAGTTATACTGACGTATAGCCCTTACACCTCGAGTCTTCACTTGCTCCACTTGGATTAACGACCTAACGTTTAATTGGGATCGATGTGGATTTTGGATATCCAAATATGGAAACCCGATCCAGGTCTCATCGAAACCAAACGCCATTTTAATGTCCAAGTTGTACTTAAAGTTTTAAAAAATTAACTTATTTCATTATTATCTAATTCACATAGATAAATAAACTATATCTAACAATAGATAATCACATTCATATCATAAACAGATAATCTGTATCATCCATAACAGATAATCATCACAACCAAATAATCCATCACAAACCATCATTTTTAAACCAAACATTCATATCATATAGATACGACTCATTTCATTACTGAGATCACAACCATTCAATCAATAGCATCCATAAGCAATGATTTAATTATCATCAACTATAATTAATTTAAATTAATTACAACCATCTTTAATTAATTAAATTAATTACTCATTAAAATCCTGCTTAATATCCTTTAATTAATTAACTCAGTTAAGTAATTATCCACTAAGTATTTAACTTGATTAAATATCTTTGATTAATCATTCACTAATTACAATAAGTAATTAGTCTTTAATTAATTTCCACAAATTAATTAACCTTAATCATAAGTAATTAACCTTTAATTACTCATTTATTAATTAATTATAATTAATTACATTTATCCTTAATTAATTACAATTAATTAATCACTTAATTAATTAATTTAATCAAACAATTCTTAATTACATCATTAATTAAAATAATTAATGATCTCTAATATTTAAATAAATTACTTAATTAAAATTAATTACCTTTAGAAATTAATCTAATTATTAATCACCTTGATTAATATCCAATTAAGTAATTAACTATCATTAATTACTCAATTATAAATTAATTAACAAATCACTAATCATTAATTAATTCCTTAATTAATTTCAAAATTAATTATCCAAATTACTAATTACATTCCAGTAATTATAAAGTAGTCCTGCCCCATTAATTACATTAAGTAATTACACTTAAAATCATCAAATGATTTATTAAAATTAATTAAACTGAATTAATTAACTTAACAAATCACAATCCAAATTAATAAGTAATTAATTCCTTAATTACTTAACAAATTACAATTAATTAGATTCAATTAATTAATCTAATTAATTATCCAAAATTAATTTCCTTAGTTAATTACTAAATTATCCTTAGATATTTATCATCATTTGTTAATTAACATATTTCATTAATTATATACTTAAGGGAATTTAAATTAGATTAATTATCAAAATTAATGTAAACCATTATTTAAAAGTCAAATAATTAAGTAAAATCCTTAATTATTTTAAATATTTTCAAAATAATTTAATTACTTATCAAATGACTCATTTAAATTCAAAATGTATTAAAATAATACATTTCTAAATATTAAATTCAAATTACAATTTATTAAAAGATTCAAATGTTTAATTATTTAAAACATTAATCCAAATTAAATAATTATAAAACCTTACAATAAAATGAATGTTAAGAACATTCATTACCTAACTATAAAGAAAGATTTAAATTGATTATTTCAATTTCCAAATTTAAATTAAACACTTCATATTTTAATTCAAATACTAAAGGAAACAAATTCTTTCAAGTTTAAAACATATTTGAAATCAATTTCTATTTTCAAATCTTTTTTTTTTACACATTTGAATATGTTCAAAATTGGATTCAAAACTGCTTTGAAATCAAAACTGGATTCCAAAGTAAATATGAAACTGTTTTTAACTTAATTTCAAAACAATTTAAATTTTGCTTAAACATTTTAAATTTGTTCAAAAATTAAATCTCAAAAACTGTTATGAAACAAAAATCTAGTTTTAAACCTGAAACTGTTCTATACATGATTTAAAACCAGATTTAAACCTTGATTAAATTTAAGATCTCATTTTTTTTATAAAACTTGAATTCAAAACTACATTTAAATTCAAATTCAAGTTTTACTTGAATCAAGTTGAAACTAAAAAATATATGCATTTTATTCAAAACTGTAAAACTACAAGATTTTTAAACCTGTAATCCATACCCTGCAACCCCTCTTTTATTAAAAAAAACTTTGGATTTCAAACTTTATTTGAATTCAGATCCAACTTGTACTTGAATCAAGTTGTAACTTAAAAATATGAATTTCATTCAAGAATCTAAAACTGTAAACTCTCTCTGGATTTAAACCTGCAAACTGTTTTAAACTCTTGATTGAAAACAGAATTTTAAATCTTGTTTAAATTTAAGATTTTACTTTTAAAAACTTTGAATTCAAAGCTACATTTGAGTTCAGTTTAAATCTTACATTTGATTCAATTTACAAACTTTAAAATAGGAGCTTCATTCCAAATTTTAAAAACTGTAAAATTGCAGATTTAAAAACCTGGAACCAAAAACCCGAGAACCCATCATCTTTTCTTCGAGTTTTAAACCCTTTTCTTCGAGTCAGAACCAAAAATACCCGAGCATTGACTCGAGACAAAAACCCTGCACACACCAAATAACCACCAGACTCCAAAACCCTATCAAAACTTGTCATCATCTTGCAATCACCTCACCGATCACCAGAACACTTACAACTCCGGCTATAGCTCCCTCTACACCACCTCTACAACCTCTCAAATCCTTACCCCACTCGATGCAACATAGAGCTTATGCAAATGCTAAGAACTGCACACTTAAAATCAGGTTTTTTTTGAAAACCAGGAAACCTCAATTCCCAATTCCTCTCTTCTCTGATCATCTCTCACCCATTTTCTCTTCATTCTTACATCCAAAACTCCACTATAGTATGCATCTTAACACCCCCCCCCCCCCCCCCCCCCCCGAATTCACTAGCCCACAAATACATCAAATTTCCTATTTCTTTTTTAAAACAGAAATGCCTTCCCTAATAGTTTATTTAAAACTATAATAATTTTTTTTATTTTTAAAATTCCCAGTTTCAAACATATATTCTAGTTTTAAACTTGTTCTAATATTTTAAGATATTTGAGATTCATGATTATTAAAAATAAGTACAGTTACATTTGTTTCAAGAGGTACAGATCTTTAATTAAACTAAATTTATCAAAAATCATAATTTATAAACCTAAATCTATGCTAACAAACATATTTGATTTACATAAAAATTTGCTATTTGAGATCTAATCTTGTGAAAATGGATATCAAACAGCCTAGATAAGAAAACAGAATTCATGTCTGCAGATAGCTAGCATCACACATATATGCATGTTAATGAACACACAGAACATCATCACATTATAATCAAGCAAACATGCTTGTTTCAATCAGTACTCATGCAACAGATAATTTAAAACCACTTTTAAAATTGTAAAGTCACTCACTAAACCTAATGGAGACAGAGCAATTTCAATCATTGCAGTTTTGATTCTTGAAAAAAATAGTTTGCATACAAAGCTTAAGTTCTGGCAATTTTTGTTTTGCTTTGATTTAAAGAAAAGAACTGTTTTAAAATTAAAAGTTTACTCACATTTAATTTGAAGATGCAGAGCAAATTTAGCTGCAGATTCATTCCTGGATCTGTTGAAACTGCATTTGACTACAGAAATTACTTCTGGTTGATGAATGCATGCAGACCTTCCAAATTGAATTGAAGTTTTCTTTGCTTGTTGCTCAGATTTTGAAGTTGTATGCAGAGATTGATTTGCAGATTAGATTTGTATTTGGTTTGCAGATTTGATAATTGAAGAAAAAGATTGCAGATTTTAAAACATGCAATCTGTTTTGGGGTTTTGATCTTACTGAAATCTGATTTTCTCAGGTTTCCAAATGAGAAATGGTTTGAACAAAATGAATTTCTAAATTTTCTTATCTAAAACAATTTATTTCAAAAGTAAAATTAACATGCCACTTGTTATCTTATAGTGTAGATTAATTACAAGTGTCTCTTTATGTTTAAAAAGGCTAACACATGTTTATTTCAATATTTAAAAGAGAATTCTAAATTATTAAATGTATTTGAATTTGTCTTAAACCATTTCAAATTAATTTTAGCAAATTTTCAAATGTTTATTAACATTAGTCTTAAATAAATACATATAAACTATGAACTTCTTTATAAAACTATACATTTTAAATGTTTGTTTAATTATATATATTTTTTAATTAATATTCCTTATAAAACTAAATTTCAAAAGATTTTAAATCAAATGTTATATTTTAACAAGAACGAATTAAATCTATTCAAAGAAAAGCAATTTAAAATAAAACAAATCAAACTTTTATTATAAAACAAAATTAAACTATATTTATTTCTTATAAACAAAATAAATACTTATTTACTTTTCTATATAAAGATATAAGTAAGATTTTTAAAACAAACTATTGAAAAGTTTACAATACTAATTTAAATTAATTTAAGTCAATTTACAATTTATACATTAATATATAATAATTAGAAAATATTCTTTATTTAATATAAATTAAAATCAAAACCAATTCCTCTATTTACAATGTATAAACATTTATACATTATAAATAAAAATATTTTCAAATCAGTTTAGAAGGATGAATTTATTACTTAAATATTTTTAACTTTTGAAAACAATATCATTTAACAAACTAAATAATTATTAATTTTCAGAAGAAAATTCCAGTTTGAATTAATCAATATTTCACATTGTAAAATAATTATCAATGAAATTATTAAATAATTATTGCCTACATTTCTGGGACATCACAATGGCTCTGGCGAAAAAGGCGCTCCCTTGTAATGAACTTCTTAGGAGTGCCACCGGGTGGTGCTTCCTTGAGCCCCAGAGGGGGTTCTAAAGTTGATCCTGTGAGGAGTCCGGACAAAACTAGTTCCTGAGGATTATGAGTTGAGTATACCATAGCGTAAGTCGTGTGTGCCGCTGAGAGCCAACAGTCTGCGTTTGAGTTTATCTCGGTAGACTGCGACCTATGTAGGAGTGGAGAGTTTTCATTTCGATAGCGAAATTAGAGGCCGCGGAGAGCCTGCAGTTGCATGGACTTTTGCTGTGACGGCAACGTAACCCTGGATGTAACTGTGATTTGTTATGTGGGTTCCAAGGCGTAATCGAGAGGCCGCGGAGAGCCGGCAGTTACATGGACTTTTGCTGTGACGTCAACGTAACCCTGGATGTAACTGTGATTTGTTATGTGGGTTCCATGGCGTAATCGAGAGGTCGCGGAGAACCTGCAGTTACATGGACTTTTGCTGTGACGGCAACGTAACCCTGGAATGTAACTATGACCATGGATGGGGGTGATGATTTCCAGAGCATTCTCACCAAAGATATTTTCTCTATTTCAAAATGCTTCCAATATTTTCAATAAATTATTCTTCAAATATTTTCACTGGGTGTTGAAAACGAGTTTACCAAGTACTTATAGATTTTCAGTCCTACGCTTGATCAACGTATGACTGAATTTCTGTGAGAACAAGGATGGACTGGTTGAGACATCGAGTCATAAAAAATATTTTATAAAGAGCTATTTTATTAAGTATGATGTGAATTTAAAAGCATTTCTAGATATTTTTAAATAAAGTGTTGAAATTTTGGGAAGATAAAGGAAATCTAAACTGGAATTTTAATGAGGTGGTTTTGTAATTAAAATCAAATATAGATTTAGAAGTTGGAAATAATCTAATTGGTTAAAATAATTGTTTGATTGAGTACGTTAATAAAATTTAACTCGGTTAAATAAAATGGAATGTAAGTTATAATGGAGTTTGGGAATGAATTCGAATTTTAAATAGAATTCGACTTGGATTTGATAATGAATTAAATAAGAGGGGATGTTGTAAAATAAAAATAAAATAAAATAAAATAGAGTTGGATTAGAAAATGTGATAGTTTGAATTATAAATAAAATTCAAGTGTGATTTGAATAATATTTAATAAAATTTGCAAGTAAATTGGGTATAAGAGAAGTGTTGTCATATGATTTGGAAGTGAATATTAATAAAATGGTTGGGTTGCAAACAAAACCCAAAATGAATTGAAATAAATTGAAAATGACTTTGTATTAATAAATAAATTCGATAAAGAATTAAGTAAATTAAAATTTTAAAATGGGTTAATTGAGTTAAATATTAAATGAATGAAGTCCGATTGAATGAAAGAAAAAACTAAATGAAGTTGTGATTGGAATTGGATTATCAGAATGAACTTAAATTTGGTGGTATATTAATTTGAAGTATAAATGAATTAAGTATGTGCTTGGATATTATGTTGATAAAGTGAGAAGGTGAATTTAAAATTAAAATTTAAAATTGATGGGCTAACTGAATTTAATGGAAGTTGATTAAATGAGGATCAAATAGGAGTAAACTTAAGTTGATGTTGGAATAAATTAAAGTAAATTAACTTAAGTTTAAAATTTATGGAAGCTCGGCTTCGAATAAGAGTGGAAACTCATTAAATAAAGGTCTGGATTAATTTAATCTGGGAATGGCTTGAAGTATACAAGAATGGAATGTGTCGAGCTAAATAAATGGTTGGTTAATAAATTAGAAATGAAATAGAGTTAAATATTATTAACGCTAAAATTTGAACGCTAACACCCCGGTGTATGAAGTGTAGTTGTGAAAGCACCACCCGATGATTCGGGAGCAGAGTATAAGCAGAAAATCGCAGAAAAAGCAGTGAATAACAACGATTTTATAGTGGTTCGGCTCAAGGCAAACCTACGTCCACTTTAATTCTCTTTATTGCTAAACTGATTACAACTTTACAACAATCTTCAATTACAATTATGACAAGACAAACAACTAGAACTTTGGTAGAGAAGAATTCTTCGAATCCATGTAGATTGCGTTAGATTTTCCCTTGAATTTAGTTGAGATGTCTTTCGAACTTGAAGTGTCGGGTGAGTTGAGAATTCAGCAGAGTATTAGCGCTTGAAATTATTGGCCAAAAAAAAGTCCCTCGTATGTTGGAGCACATGCCGTATTTATAGAGTTTCCTGGACTAAGTCGTATGCGACTTACAGAACTTCACGGGTTAGCTTAACCCGGCCGCGACTTAAGGCAAGTTTTCACGAGGTCAAGGATTTCACGGGTTAGCTTGACTCGTTTGCAACCTAGAGTAAGTCTTCGCGAGTTAACGTGTTACAGGGACACGGGTTAAGACTTAGCAGGTCGCGAACGACTTAAAATCAGCAAGCCACTTAGTGACTGTTTCGGGTTAATTTAAGTCGCTTGGACCTCCCTCGGTTAGGTTGTTCATTTCCTAACACGTGAGCCTGTTAACTCGCTAACCCGCCCGCTTGCTTACTTACTCGCTAACTCGCTAACTCATTAGCTTGCTTACTAACTCACTAACTCGTTAGCTATTTGGCTTACTAACTCGCTAACTCGTTAGCTTGCTTACTAACTCGCTAACTCGCTAACTCGTTAGCTTTCTTACTAACTCACTAACTCGTTAGCTAGCTGGCTTACTAACTCGCTAGGTGCCTTAACCCGTTAAGTCGTTGATCCACCAAGTTGTTACAAACCCCGAGTTGTTGAGTCGTTCCATTCCTCTAAGTCGCCTCTAACCTTAACTCGCGAGCTAATTGAGTCGTAACCAGTTAAGTCGGTCCATTCCTTAAGTCGCGAGTTTTGTTGAGTCGTTAGAAACTTTGAGTTGATGAGTCGCTTGGTCTCTTGGCCCACTAAGTCGCATAACTCTTAAGTCGTGAATCACAACAGGGTTAACATTTGCCCCTCGAAGTACGCGCCTACATCGTAGGTCGTGTGCTTCGACTCATCTTAACTCATGCTACCCTGAGTCGTTGAGTCGTTAGCGACTTATAAGAGGCTTGAGTCGTTCGCATCGATTCGAGTCCCTCCGCTTGCGTATATAAGCTGGTGAGATGCCTTCTTCTTCCCTTTTACTCACATTCATATCTTAAATCATTTAGCAGATTCCCAAGCTTCCAGAAGAATTCGAATCAACTAGTTCCGATCCACCAATTATTCTCACAACGTAAGTGATTCCAATCATTATCGAACCACGATCTCGATTGGACTGTGAATCTTCCAATTTCTGTTCCTATCTCGATTCCATTGAACCATGACTTTCACGACCTCCATTTACTCCGCCGCTTCCTTTCGCTGTGAATCATAACCTTTAATCATTGATAAACGCGTCGTTACTGCGATTCGTGAGATCGCACTAGGCTTATGATAGATTGGTGGTGACTTTATTTTTAGATGGTTTGGTGGCATGGAGGAATGATGAATTTCATGGAGAGGATGGTGAATTTCCTTATGCGGCTGTTAACGGGTTATCGGGTTGCAATTTGAGATAGTGAAATGTTACGTGGAGGAGAAGTTAGTGAATGAGCAGATCTGAACGACTCAGGGATCTTGAGCGACTTAGCAAATCTGAACAGTTCTGAAGTTTTGAGCGACTTAGCATGCTAGGCCGTGCTCGACTTAGGAGTTAGGATCTTTGAATAGCTTGGTCTTCCCAACGACTTAGTAGCTTAGGACCTTCTAATGACTTAGTAAGTTAAGTCTTGTTCGACTTAGGACTTAACCAATTTTTTCGCTGCTACACAGCCTTGTTTCTTGTGACCTAAAACTTAAGCAATCTTGCTTTGCCTTGATTTGAAGCATCGAACTTTGACCCCTTAACTCATATTGTGACTTAAAGACTTGCATCAAGCTTGACAACTTCAGGATTTTGACAAATCTTAAACAAGTTTCCAAACTGAACAGCTTGAATTCGTTTATAAATTGCACCAACTTGTAAGCTAACAACCTTTCAAACACAATTTCTGCAGAGAACAAAGGCGAATATACTGCCATTGACTGCCTATATCAAATGACAGATTAGCCGATAAAGAATAACTATTTCAAATGAATTATGTGAATGAAATGTTGTTAATCAATCAAACTCAAATGGCATATTAGAGCAAAGTTAAAACAATCAACTAGAACTGATTGGTTTGCATCAATACTGCATTTAAACTTTGAGACAACAAGCTCTGAAACTTAATAATCGATAAGTATCGACTAATTTGATTTCAGTTATATTTACTTGTCATTCTTATCAATTTTGCACAACACTTCACACACTTTTAGGAAACGTGCACCTTCACATTTGAACATCCAGTTGCTTATATAGAATGTCTTCTCAACAAGAAGAGTCGATGGGCCAGGCTGAAGATGTCTTCCCAATGGCTAACCCATTGGTTGACCCTCCGGAGAGAACTCCTACTACCCTGAATCAGCGGGTGTTCAACCAACTGCGCATCCAGTTTGGTATTGCTGAAGCTGACGCCTTACTCCCGGGACCAAATGACACTGCAGATAGGCCCCCTCTCGGCTTTATCGCTGTTAATCGCCAAATGTGCTTGAGTGGAGCCATTCCTCCTTTCAATGACTTCTTACGACAGCTTCTTCTTCGCTTAACTATCTCTCCATTTCAATTACACCCAAATGGTTATGCCATTTTAATAGGGCTATGTGCACTGTTCATGAGGACATTTAATCGCCTTCCCAGCTTTGAGGAGATTTGCTATTTATGCTCATTCATAAAATCTAAGGACCATCCCTCTATTACACTCGTGAGTAGCGTGAGAGGCCGTAAATTGATTATGGGTCTCTCTGAAAGTGCTCATGGGTTTCTGAATCAGTACTTCTTTGTTTGTTGCCCCCCTGGGTTTTATAACATCTGGAGAGTTGGAAGTAAGTTTCGTTCTTTCTATTTGGGCTATTCCGAAATTCCAATTGTCGAGTGCTAACTTTTGCCCATTACCTTTGCAGCATTTCCTCCTCTTTCAAGAGACTCAAGACATAAGGCGACTTTTGAAAGATTGAGTGCTGTGCCAGTGGAAGAGAGGAGCGCTAGGTTCTTACTGAGGGATGAGTATTTGCACCAACTCGGGCTTCTACATCCTTCTCGATCTATCCATCCTTGCGAAGTCCCTGATTCTCTGGCTGAAGCATTAGATGCCCCAGCTCCCATTGAAGAGCCTGTGCGGAGTGAAACTGCTATCGAGGCTTCACTAGTGAAGTGTTCAACTCCGAAGGATGCTGCGGGGCCGTTTGACAAGTCTGTACTTGCCCCAGTCATTGAAGAAGGAGAGCTTCCGCATCGGGCAGAAAAGACCATCGAAGAAGGAGCTGATGGAAGGAGCCTTGCCAGGCGAGATGGTGAAAACATTTTTGGGAATTTAAGTGACATAATAATCACCTCTAAAGAACTCTTTAAGGATGACTCTACCACTGCTAAAATTATATCTTCGGCGGCCGAAACGACCTCTGCTCTTAAGCAAACTCCTTTAGCACAAGAACTGCCATTAGTTACAAAGCCTGTCACTACCCCCCGACTGTCGAGCGGTTCGTCGTTCGGCGCGTATAGTTTGCATGTCACACACACCTTAGGATTTTTCAGCACTTCTATGCACTTATCTTCTTATACTTTAAAGATTTCTAAAGCTTATCTTCTTATTTCAGATTCTCCGATGGGACGCAGCGGATCCTATTATAAAGACTTTCAACGCTATGGAGGGCGTGGCAACTATGATTATAGACGCTACCTTACTGGTCCCAGAGAAACCGATGAGCAGAGAGCTGCTCGAAAAGCTAGAGAGAGGAGAGAATATGAAGAACGTCATGAGAGGATAGATGTGCGACATGAGTCTCCTTCAAGAGGCGATGACTCTCACAAACGTAAAACACATGATGGTCGGGGGAAGAGCCACATTGTTGAGGACCCGAGCAAGCGGGCCAAACCTAGTGAGAGGCACGCATCTGCAATATCTGAAAAGTTTGACGCTCCCATCTCTATCGACATTCCTTCCAAATCCCCTGCTCTTGAAGGAAGCGCTATTCAAACACTTCTTAATAGGCCTTCATATCGTGTTGAAAGGGGCCCACCGACCCTACAAAGCTGATTCCCGAATTGGTGCTTGAAGGGGGTGCGCTTCGATCTTGATTTAGTCCCCATTGATAAAGAAGCCATGTACCAAAATCTTGATGTCGTCAGACTTGATATTGAAAGAATGTCTGGATGGCAAAAGCTTGTTGATGAACTCCAAAGGGTCAATCGGGCCAATATCGAGGCGATGCTAACTATGGAGAACGATAAGTCGGAATGGCAGAAGATTCTTGACCAGCACAACATCGAGATGAAAAACATAACCGAGTATAACGAGAAACTTGAAGCTGAAGTCAAGCAGCTTAAAGACGATCTTACCACCTCTTCTAACACTTACACTCAAAGAGAAGAGGTGCTACAAAAACAAGTGCGGGATGCACATGCTGGCCAAAGAGATGCCGAAGCTAAAGTTGAGAGGCTAGAAGAGGTCGTAGAGAATTACCGCACTGATGCCGCTCAGTTGCAGAGTAAAATGAGCGCCCAAGACATGGAGATTGAAGCGTTAAAGGCTCAACTTGCTAAAACTGAAAAAGAACGAGATGAGGCCATGGCTGGTAAAATCGCAGCTGAAGAATCCATTCAAGTCATGGAAGCCAACGTCAGTTCAAATCTATTCGACTTTTATTTGCACAGCGTCTTGGGGCATGGCAGTCTCTCTTTTCTCGGTCCTAAATACGAAATCACCTTGGCTGAAGTGTGGGAAGCTGCTCTCGACATGTTCAGAGGCGCCGGGTATACCGAGAAGAGCTTGAGGCGCGCTACCTAGATGAGGAAACTCGCGCTGCTCTTGCGAAGGGAAAAGAGCAACTCGCCAGAGTGCGGACTGGGATGGCGGAAGAGGAACATTCTGAAAAAGAATTACCACCTACTACCTCTGTTCGTCCTTTAGTTTCTCCTGGGGTTGACATCACAGGTTCCAGTGCTCATTCCCCGCCTCCTACAAGAACCAGGGTAATTACCCCTACTGATGATGAGGCTTTGGAGGATATTGGAGCTCAAAATTATGAGATTGAACTAACGAAGCAAATATCTTCAGGTAACTTTGACATTGGTCCGATTCAGGTGGATTGCCTGCTTGCTCCTCAAAAGTTTGATGAGCTTCTCGATTACTTCTTGAATCTTGACGAACACATATCTCCCTTCTTTTGGGGAGATACTAATATTTTTAACTTCTCTTCTTCTGCAGTTGAAACACCAAGTGCTGTGCAAACTTCGCCTCCTCCGGTTATCCCTCCTCCGTCTCTTAAGGTGGCTCCTCCTTCTGCTTCACAGCCCGGGTCACAAGAGGAGCAAATAGAGGCTCTTCATGGCTTAGATGATCCTATCGCTTCGCAAGAGCAGAAAGACGAGGGACTTGAGAGAGGTGAGATATCTCCAGGGCGGACTCCTTCTGATGACATAATTTTGTCTGCTCTTGTTACTCCAGGGAGTGAGTCTTCTTCGAAGAGGAGAAAGAAGCACGGAACATCAAAGAGGAGGGGGAATAAAATCATTGCTACTGAAGAGGAACCGGAAGTTGCACCTGTAGCACCTCCCTCTCCTTCTTCACCAGTTGCACCTCCCTCTCCTTCTTCCCTTATGCCTATAGACCGACCTGAAAAGCTAACCATTCGGCCGGGTAAAGGGTCCAAAGGTGGTAAGAAGAAATGAAGATTCCATCTTTTAGCTTCTTGTCTTTTGCATGTACTGGTCGAGAATTGTGCGGGTACCGGCCCCTGCTTTTTATTTTGAAACTTGTATCTGCAATACAATTGAATAAAATGATCCTTTATTTGTACAGACTCCTGTTTGAATTTGAGAATGCATTTATTATTCATTTTTGCACAAGTTTATTTATATGATATTGCAGCGGGCTTATGGCATGTTGTTTGAGCATTACTTTTGCCGATGTGGCTATACCATATTGTATGCAATTATACCATGTTGCCCCCATACCATAAGCTTGCTGCAATATTTTATACTTCGAGGGGACTTGCACTCTTATTTTCTAAAGAATAATTATTTTATTCTTGAAGAAATTTTTCGTAGAGTACAACTCCCTTCATATAAGTTTTTACGCTTTATCCTTCGAAGAAATCACTTTTTTCTTTTGCTTATGTACACATTTTACCAAGTGAATTCTTCTATGAGGTAAAGCGGGCCTCTGAAGGGTACTTTAACTTTCTTTCCTTTTTTTTTTTTGAGGAAGATTATTTTCCAGAATAGGTAAATCACTCTTCCTTTGAAAGTTAGAGTGTGCTTTTAATGAGGATTTTTTTTTAAAACATAGAAAGTTGTACCTCTGAGGAGGGATTTTTCACGTTTCAACACTTGGAAGTTTTATTTCAATCTTGGTGAAACGTGTACCTCCAAAGAGTTGTGCCTTTGAAGAAAGCCTTTTCACGTTTCAACACTTGGAAGTTTTATTTCAATCTCGGTGAAACGTGGGCTTCCGAAGAGGTCTTTCTTCTTGATTGGGTCTCCGGGAGGAGGTCTTTATTTTGTTGTGCATTTCAACTTTGGTGAAGTGAAACTCCGAAGAGCGGCTACTTTAACTCCTGGTGAAATGTGCCTCCGAAAAGGTCTTTATTTTGTTTGCATTTCAACTCTGGTGAAGTGAAATTCCGAAGAGCGGCTGTTACACTTCAACTCCTGGTGAAATGTGCCTCCGAAGAGGTCTTTATTTTGTTTGCCTTTCAACTCTGGTGAAGTGAAATTCCGAAGAGCGGCTGTTACACTTCAACTCCTGGTGAAATGTGCCTCCAAAGAGGTCTTTATATTATTTGCATTTCAACTCTGGTGAAGTGAAACTCCGAAGAGCGGTTGTAACACTTCAACTCCTGGTGAAATGGGCCTCCGAAGATTGCCTGGAAGTTACTCTCTCATGGTTGGAGGGTCATGACTCCTCCAATCTTTTTTGGTTGAGTAGAGAACTTTCTTTTTTACGGCATATGCTTCGTTAGAGGTCTTTATCCTCCGAAGAGTTGTGCCTCCGAAGAGGACTTTAGTTGTTCCTTGTCCACTTGCTTATGCCTTTTCAGTGATCCTCTATATTTTCTTTTTCTTTTTCTTTTCAAGCTTGCACTCTCTTCTCTTACAAGTAGCTTGTTTAATCCAAAGATGTGTACTTCATTGCTAGGCCAGTTCACGAGAACGGACATAAGCTTCTTAATTGGATGTTTGTTTGTTCAAACTTCTCAATTTATTAGCTAAAGCCCGTTTTCGACGAAATCACTGACCGTTCAATTGAAGCACTTCTTATCTAGGATTTAAGCTCGGGAATTTTGCGACTTGGAATTTGTTTGTTGAATGATAACAAGAATCACTTGGTCTTGTAATGTGCAAGTTCAGTTTTCGTTGCCTGCAAAAATTTAAATCGACATTTCAGTAATACATTTAATGTACTTTTCATATCGAAAATAAAGCAAACATGTAATAATAATAAGGAACACAAGATTTATAGTGGTTCGGCCAAGAATTTGGGCCTACATCCACTTTATAGTCTTTCATTATTCACTTGCATCGGTTTTACAATCGCTTTCAATTACAGGAATCATACATTCATAATTCTTTTTACAATATTACAACAAAGTTATCAAGTAAAGTATGGACGCAAGTGATTGCTGTTCCAAGCTCTTGGAATTTGATCTCCTTCGACAGTAGTGAGTTTGAATGTGCCGTCCAGAAGCTTTTGACCTATGACATATGGTCCTTCCCAATTTGGCCCAAACACACCTGTCGCTGTCATAATTCTCTTTAGGACTAGATCTCCAATTTCAAAGCTGCGTTGGCGAACTTTGGAATTGAAATGTCTGGCTATCCTTTGCTGATGAGATGCGATTCTGAGCTCAGCCTCTTCTCTTTTTTCATCAAGGAGATCTAGTGCCTCAAGCTGTAGTTTCTCATTCTCCGCTTGATTGAAATGGATTCTTCTATGTGAAGGGACCTCTGTTTCTACCGGAATCATTGCCTCTGATCCGTATGCCAATGAAAACGGAGTATGCCCAGTCGCAGTTTTGTGGGTAGTTCTGTATGCCCATAGTGCTAGCGGTAGCTTATCGACCCAACCACCTTTTGCTCTTTCAAGTTGCTTCTTGATGGTTGACTTGATAATTTTATTTACTGCTTCCACTTGCCCGTTTGCCTGCAGATGGGCTACTGCTGAGAAGCTTTTTCGGATTTTGAATCGTTTGCAAAAATCTTGAAATTCTTCACTTTCGAACTGAGTACCATTGTCTGTAATTATTTTTTGAGGCACGCCGTATCTGCAAATGATGCTTTTAGTCACAAAACTTATCATTTTTTTTGAGGTGATAGTAGCCAGTGGTTCAGCTTCTGCCCACTTAGTAAAATAATCTACAGCAACAATGGCATATTTAATTCCAGATTTGGCAGTTGGTAACGGTCCTACAAGGTCTATCCACCATATTGCAAACGGCCATGGACTGACCATCTGTGTGAGTTCAGTGGAAGGAGCTCTAGGAATTTTGGCGAATCTTTGGCATCTGTCACATTTTCGGGAATAGTCTGCTGCATCTCGATTAATTTCTGGCCAAAAATATCCCTATCGGAGAATCTTTTTCGCTAAAGTTTGACCACCTAAATGATCACCACATTCTCCCCCATGCACCTCAGCTAGGATTGTTTTGGACTCTTCCCTGGATACACATCGAAGTAACGGCATTGAGAATCCCCGTCTGTATAACTGGCCATCCTGGACTATATAGCGAGAGGCTTTCCTCAGTAGCTTCTTTCGTTCTTTTGAGTTTTCCGGTAAAGAGCCATTGAGCAGATATTCTGTTATTGGAGTCATCCATGATTCTTGCTCTTGAGACACGCTCATGATCCAATCAATATCCATCTCATCAATGCTCGGAGTCGACAGGACCTCCACTGGAGTTAACCCCAGAAATTGAGCTTCGCCTGTGCTAGAATACTTTGCGAGAGAATCTGCTTTCATGTTTTCTTCTCGAGGAATGTGACTTATCATGTAATGATCGAAATCACCCAGGAGTTCCCAAGCCTTTGACAAGTAGGCGGGCAGATTCCCCCCTTTTGCTTGGAATTCCTTTTTGACTTGGCATACAATAAGCTGAGAATCACTGAAGATCTGTAACGCTCGGATGTTTAGTTCTTTAGCAATCCTTAAGCCAGCGATAAGGGCTTCGTATTCTGCTTCATTGTTTGTTGAAGGAAATTCCAATCTTAGTGCGTAGCATAATGATCGACCTTCAGGGGTCTCAAGTACAATTCCGGCTCCAGAACAGTAGTCGTTTCTCGCGCCATCGACATATAACTTCCATTGGATTGGGGAATCGTCGATCGTTTCCTCCTCACTGTTACCCTTATCTATGAATTCTACGATGAAGTCCGCTAAAGCTTGTCCGTTGATTGCTTTTCGGGGATGATAAGTGATGTCATATTGACTGAGTTCAATATTCCACTTTAGAAGACGGCCCGAAGTCTCAGGGCGAAACAGGACTTGCTTTAAAGGTTGATCAGTGAGGACTCTGATAGGATGAGCTTGGAAATATTGCCTCAACTTCCTAGATGCAATTAGTAGGCAATAGGCGATTTTTTCCAACTTAGAGTAATTCATCTCTGCCCAGTGAGTCTTTTGCTGATATAGTAAACTGGATGTTGAATCCTCTTGTCTTCTCGTATCAGCGCTGCACTTAAAGCATGAGATGATACTGCCTAGTATATAAGAAGATCCTCGCCATCGCCAGGCCTAGAAAGTATTGGAGGCGTTTCCATATGACGAATCAATTCATCAAAGGCTTTTTGGCATCCGGGAGTCCAATCGAAGTTTTTCTTTCCTTTCTTTAGGGCGTCAAAGAATGGGATGCATTTATCTATGGCTTTAGAAATGAACCGACTCAAGGCGGCGACTTTTCCATTGAGACTTTGCAATTCCTTCTTCGTTCTAGGAGCTTTGACTTCCTTTAAGGCGGTAATTTGAGCTGGACTAGCCTCAATGCCCCTAGCGCTCACGATGAAACCTAAAAACTTTCCGGATTCCACTCCAAAAGAACATTTTAAAGGATTGAGCTTCATTCCGTATTTTCGGAGGACTGCGAACATGTCTGCTAAGTGTTCTATGTGATCCACTTCTTTCTTAGACTTTACTAACATGTCATCGACGTAGACTTCCATAGTCTTGCCCAATTGCGGTTTGAACATTGCATTAACAAGTCTTTGGTATGTTGCCCCTGCATTCTTCAGCCCGAAGGGCATAACTCTGTAGCAGTAAAGACCAACGTCGGTGATAAAGCTCGTGTCCTCCTGATCTAGCTCATGCATCATGATCTGGGTATATCCGGAGTAGGCATCCATAAAAGATAACAATTCGTGTCCCCCTGTTCCGTCTACCAGTTGATCGATCCTGGGTAATGGGAAGCAGTCTTTGGGGCAGGCCTTGTTTAGATCTGAAAAATCGATGCGTACTCTCCATTTTCCGTTGGCTTTCTTAACCAGCACTGGATTTGAAACCCAATTCGGATAGGTAGATTCTTTGATAAAATTATTCTCCATGAGCCGATCAACTTCTTCTTTTAACGCTGTCGACCTTTCTGGACCTTGAGTTCTCCTTTTCTGCTTCACAGGTGTAAATTTTGGATCAATATTTAGAGTGTGTACTGCAACTTCTGGGGATATTCCGCACATATCGGCATGAGTGCAAGCAAAAACATCCAAATTTGCCTTTAAAAAAGATATTAAGATATTCTGAATTGACACATTAAGTTGTGAACCCACATTCAACACCTTGTTTGGGTCCTTTGGGTCAACAGGTACTGGTATTGTCGTTTCCACTGGTACCACTCTATTCTCCCCTGCACTGACTTTTCTAGGATCCATCTCTTTCCTTGCTCCGCTGTGCTCGCCAGTGCAGGGTCCGCCCTGTAATTGCTACAAGGCTGGTTCCTTGATGCGGACTGGGGCTGCCGCATCCTTTCCCATTTCTCTTTTCCTCGTTTCTCATAGCTCTGTTAGATAACATTCCCGCCCTGCATTTTGATCCCCTTTTATAATTCCCACTCCATTATCTGCGATAAATTTAATGGTGAGGCACCTTGGGGCCAGAACAACTTTGAATGCTGCGAGAGTTGGACGGCCAAGGAAAGCATTATAAGCAGAAAATTCGTCGACAATCACAAAAGTTTGCTTCCGGACCACTTTTCTCTCTCCTTCTCCAAGTTCCATAAACAAATCAACGGTTCCTATCGGCTGTTTTGGCTCCCCAGTGAAGCCAGCGATTTTCTGCGATGAGGCTTGCACATCAGCCATAGGGATCTTCATTTGGTCGAATGTTTTCTTGAAGAGGATATTGCAGGATGCGCCACAATCAATGAGAACTCTTCTGACAATAGCTGGCCCGATACCAGCCGAGAAGACTAAGGGATCCAAGGTAGGAGCTTCAATACCTGCGGAATCCCTGGCTCTGAACACAATATCATCATTGAAAGTTCTTTGTTGCTTCAGGGGCATGGCACCTTCCAAAACGAATACATCTTCCTCGGCAGGTACATACTTCAAAGCTTGGGTATACCTTTCCATCTCACCCCAGCTCCTGCCTGCAGGGTGAGGTCCTCCCGTAATGACATTGATAACAGGCCTTCCGGATTCATGCCCTGTAGTCTTTTCACCTGTCCTGGGTTGATGAGCAGGAGCTCGTTGCCCCTGACTAGTCGAAGCGGGATTGCTGCTATTCTTTTCCACAAATTGCTGCAGCTTGTTTTCCCTTATCAATTCTTCAATCAAAATTTTCAATTGGCGGCATTCATCGGTATCATGACCAGGTTGATTATGGAAGCGGCAAAACTTTCCGCTTTGTACAGCTTTTTTCCCGGTTCTCAGAACGGGGGGTTTAGGATAATCAACAGAATCTTTAGTGGCAAGGTATATACGCTCCGGCGTATCTGATAAAGGAGTATATTCCGATGGTTTGAAGGAACGAGACTTCTTCAGATTTTTCTATTTCTTTCCATCGTTATTTTCCCTTTTCTGTCCTACAGATTCACTCTTGCGTGGAGGAGCAATGTTATCTTCAGCTTTTTCTAACACTGCCTTTACCGGTACAGGACGGCTTTCCAGGCATATGAACTCACCTGCTTTCTTGTAGAATTTTTCAAGGGAATTTGGTTCCTTCATGTTAAGCCATTTTCCAAATTCGCTCGACTTGTCGATGGCCCTCGTCAAATAGGTCAAGATCATCTGTGGTTCTGCATTGTCTACCTCGGCCAGCGCTATATTAAAGCGATTCACGAAAGATCTGATAGTTTCACCTGGATTCTGCTCTAAACTTGACAACGACATAATATCTTTGGCTTTTGAAGCGTATAGTCTGAACTGCTCCTTGAATTTCCGGGTTAAGTCAGAAAACTGATCTATAGACCGGACTGGCAGCTTGGTGAACCAAAGCAGAGCTACACCTTCCAGATATACAGGAAAATATCGGCACTTTATTTCATCAGAAGCTATGGCACCTGTCATGTGCCAATCATACTTATACAAGAATTCGTTCGGATCACTTGTTCCTTTGTAAGCTGGGATAGTTGGAGGGACGAACTTCCTTGGGAACTCAGCCTTTAAGATTCTTTCGGTAAACGGGGTTTTACTTGGAGCAAAACCCCATTCCTTCTCATCTTCATTCCTTTGCATGCTTTCCTTCATGATTTGTCGAACCATTTCCGAAAGATATCCTTCATCATCTCGAGCTTTAGATCCACCAATTTCAGGAAATGTCCGCTCAAAGCGGCTGGCAGCCCTCTCAGGAATGTTTCTTTCTTCATCCTCATGAATGTTGCCAGCAAAATTCTTTTCATTACCCGTTGATTGACGATTTACCCCAAGCAAGTCATTCAACTTATTCAAAATTAGGGCGTTCTGGGCGTTCTGAGCTTCCAATTGTGCACTTTGGGCATTTATCTGCTGGTTCAGCCCTAAGATTACAGCATCCAACTCCGCTTTTGTAACCCCAACAGGTGTAGTGGCTTGATTAGGTACTGGGGAAGCGGAGGTTCCTTGTTGAGCATTTCCAGATCTAACAGATCTACTCTTTCTCCCTGGAGCCATGATTTCAGATAAACTTCTAGCCTTCAGAGAGGTTACTTCAACAAACTTTCGTGGTGCAATGATGACGGTTTGCCTGAGTTCAATTCTCAGTGAAAGCACCAAAAATGTTAACGCTAAAATTTGAACGCTAACACCCCGGTGTATGAAGTGTAGTTGTGAAAGCACCACCCGATGATTCGGGAGCAGAGTATAAGCAGAAAATCGCAGAAAAAGCAGTGAATAACAATGATTTTATAGTGGTTCGGCTCAAGGCAAGCCTACGTCCACTTTAATTCTCTTTATTGCTAAACTGATTACAACTTTACAACAATCTTCAATTACAATTATGACAAGACAAACGACTAGAACTTTGGTAGAGAAGAATTCTTCGAATCCATGTAGATTGCGTTAGATTTTCCCTTGAATTTAGTTGAGATGTCTTTCGAACTTGAAGTGTCGGGTGAGTTGAGAATTCAGCAGAGTATTAGCGCTTGAAATGATTGGCCAAAAAAAGTCCCTCGTATGTTGGAGCACATGCCGTATTTATAGAGTTTCCTGGACTAAGTCGTATGCGACTTACAGAACTTCACGGGTTAGCTTAACCCGGCCGCGACTTAAGGCAAGTTTTCACGAGGTCAAGGATTTCACGGGTTAGCTTGACTTGTTTGCAACCTAGAGTAAGTCTTCACGAGTTAACGTGTTACAGGGACACAGGTTAAGACTTAGCAGGTCGCGAACGACTTAAAATCAGCAAGCCACTTAGTGACTGTTTCGGGTTAATTTAAGTCGCTTGGACCTCCCTCAGTTAGGTTGTTCATTTCCTAACACGTGAGCATGTTAACTCGCTAACCCGCCCGCTTGCTTACTAACTCGCTAACTCGCTAACTCGTTAGCTTGCTTACTAACTCACTAACTCGTTAGCTATTTGGCTTACTAACTCGCTAACTCGCTAACTCGCTAACTCATTAGCTTGCTTACTAACTCGCTAACTCGCTAACTCGCTAACTCGTTAGCTTGCTTACTAACTCACTAACTCGTTAGCTAGCTGGCTTACTAACTCGCAAGGTTCCTTAACCCGTTAAGTCGTTGATCCACCAAGTTGTTACAAACCCCGAGTTGTTGAGTCGTTTCATTCCTCTAAGTCGCCTCTAACCTTAACTGGCGAGCTAATTGAGTCGTAACCAGTTAAGTCGGTCCATTCCTTAAGTCGCGAGGTTTCTTGAGTCGTTAGAAACTTTGAGTTGATGAGTCGCTTGGTCTCTTGGCCCACTAAGTCGCATAACTCTTAAGTCGTGAATCACAACAGGGTTAACAAATATAAAATGAGTTGAAATTATATTGAAGGAGTTATAAGCTAAATTAGACACTTATTTAAGCGAATATCGTCGAAATTGCATAACAATAATTATCATTTAGCGTAAAACAAAAGTAATTAAATTTCTATGGGCTGATAGAGATTAAATAAATTGATTTTGAAATCAACTAATAGAATATGAGCTTGTTTGGATTTAAAATTAATTAGATGTAAGAAATTCTGTTGCAAGCCATTAAAATTGAATGAAATGGCATATAAATTTGGTTGAAACAATTTAATAAGCTTTAAAGTCATATGGATCGCTTATGGGAAGCGTTTTGCACTTATTGTGTATGTAATACATATGTTTAGCTATTGAAAGTAAGTGAAATGCTAATAGGTTTTCTATATATGGCACTTACATATTTAAATTGAGTAAGTACAGGTACCTGAAGGCCGTTTGGCTGGATTTGGATTGCACTAATTGCTAAAATAAATAAGCTGCTTGCTTAAAATGCTAAATAAGGTACGCTTACGCAATAAAAATAGGAAATATGAACTGTTTTTGCTTTTTCCGACCGGGTGGGTCGATGTATATATATTTATATCTCTTATCAAATTGCAAAAGCTCCTCCGTACAAAGGTGAATCTGCCAAAATTTTCCGGAAATTTTGGGAGTGAGAAAAAAATTTGTGAGAAAAATTTTTGTTAAGAAATTAAATGATTTTAAATATGAAACTGAAATAGATTAGTAGATGGAACTAATAAGACTCAGTTATATATGGAAAAATAAAAATTTAATATTCAAAATTGAAATAAGTTGAATTCATATTAAAACGGGAAAAACGAATTTGAATAGAAGTAAATATGAAAACCTATATAAGAGAATGTATAAAATGATTTGTAAGTTATGATTGAATATTGTTGCTAAACAAGATATGCAGGTATTAAAAAGGGAAAAGAAAGTTGGATTTGATTTCAAAAGATAAATGTAAATTGCCCGACAAAAAGGTATGTATTTTAATTTCTTTATGAATGTGGATTGAGTTTTTGATGTAGCCACATGGCTTTTGTTTTCTTTTGGAAATTTGGGAGCCCGTAGAGGCCTTTTGTAGTAGTACCGAGCTAACCGCGCAAAGGAGACCCTGGCAAAAAATTTCGGGAATTTAGAGAGTTAGAAAAAATTTTGAGAAAATTTTGATAATTCAAAATTTGGTTTTTAATTGAAATTTAGATGATTGAGAAAAGGGTATTGTTTGAAACTATAGAAGGTTTTGGGAGTTGGTTAAGGTGATAGTGGATCTTTAATAAAGGATAGTTGGTAGGATATTGAATAGTGAGTTTTGGAAAGAGGTAAACGGGTATTGCACCATTCTTCCTAACTAGTAATTTCGGGGACGAAATTCTTTTAAGGGGGGAGTAATGTGACGACCCGGAATTTCTAACAATTTAAATTTGAATAGTTAATTGATTTTCAAATATTTAAAAGTTAATTTTAACTTGAATTCAAGATATCAATATTTACTTGATAATTAAATTATTGAATTATATAATTCGAAACTGGGTACAATGTTGAATATGGAGTTTTAAGCCTGTTAAAAATAATCTGAAGGCTTATAAATTTTTTAATGATGATACTGAAGATAATAGAATGGATGAAATTTAAATTAAAGGTGATTTGTTCAGCTTTAGTAGTATATCGTTTAAATTGAATTTAAATATAGCTTTCCGAAGCACAGCCTCGGAATTCGACGAAACCAGTCCCATTGGATCCGTAATAGTTAGTTATTATCGGATTTCAATTTTCGTAGCAATCGGGCATGTCGTTTGACCCTGGCGGCTCAAAACGCTTCGAATTTATTTGAATCGATTTAATTTTAAATTGATCGGTTACTTCTGTATCTCGCGCATATGATCGAATTAGCTTCCGAAACACGTTCAATTGTGTTCGGAATGCGGGTAAAACCTTAAAAGCGCCTGCCGGCATGTCTGATTCTGGTTTCGAGATTTCGTGTATTCTTAACGAGATATTTTGGTAATTTAATAATTTTAAAAATATAAAAGTCAATCAGCCACCCTATTCTATACCTATGTAGCATAGCCGACCTAACCTTTCTCTCCGTTCAAATCAATGTCCCCCTTTCCTTCAAAATCTCGTTGCTTTCCTCCTCTTTCCTTCTGATGGAAGTCACGAAAAATCTATATACCACTTTTCGTTCCAGAATTAAACCCAAAATTCACGAAATCAAGTTCAAAATGGCAGCAAGCCAAAAAAAATAAAGGGATCAACTCGTTCATAAATTAAAATAACTGAAACAAAAGGGGACGAAGGGATTCGAAATCATTCGAATCGAATTGCCGAACCAACTGCCCTTCTTTCTACTGAAAGATCTTGTTTTCTCAAATCGAACAAGCCCACGTTCGATCAAACAAGCGAAAGGAGATAGGGCGACGTTGTGGGATGTCATCGTTTGTGGGTTGTTTGATACCACAATAGGTGAAGCCACGCGGTTGCGAAGAGAAGGAGTATTGTCGACGAGTCAGGGAGCGAGGATGTGGGACTCATGGTGAGTCTGGAACGAAGGCGACGGCAAGGCGCAGCTTTAGCCAGAGTTGGGAAGGTCCGACCCTTGGGATATTTTCACTCGCGGCCACGGTAGAACCTTCGAGCTCGGAAGGGAAATCTTGGATGGAGGTTAGCTTTGCGATCCGGTGAGTGAGTAGGATGGCTCGAACTCGAGCTTGGCGAGTGAGGGTTTCTGGTCTGCAAGGTATTCTCGGTTGTTTATTTTATTTTCAACTAAACTTAATCTATAAACATATATGGAATTAGAAATAATGTTGCAGTTAACTATATATTAGATTTTGAAACGTAAAAGTTAGATTCTTATTTTACAAGCAGTTTGAAAGAAGAGAAAAAATATACACACCTACATAGTTAATTTAAATATAAGCAGGGAAACGTATATGTATGTTATTTTAAATTTACTAGTATATTAAAGAAAGAAATGAATGATGTATTATGGAAACTAATCTGTTTAATTAATCTATTTAAATATTTTTATTAGTAAAAATCTATTTATTTTAAGGAAACCTGTTTAAAAATCAATTTATTCGTCATAAAACCAAATGATTTTTCAAACTAAATTATTGGTCAATTTAATTCATTGAATGATAAATTACTCAGAGATTATTTCAGATGTTAATAAATTATGTAATGTGTACAAGGTCTAATACTGTGAAGAGAACAAGCCAAGACTGGATTGGATTTGCAAATCAAAAATCAAAGGTGAGTAAATCTCACTCTATTGGATTTATATATAAATTTAAATGGTTAAATTTAAATGATTGGTTGAGTGATTAAATTGATTGGATGTTCACTGACGATGATGTGACTTTGATTCTGGTTGGTTTCCGAGTTAATTGTTGCTTGACTTCAAATATTCGAGTTTTAAATTTGTTTAATGTTAAATCATAAAGAAGAGAATATTTCAATTTAAAGTTAAGGCTTAAAGATTGTGAGTCATTAAATTGAAAGAATAATTAAAATGGATAATTGATTAATTCAATTAATAATCTGGGTTAATTAATTTAGTAATGAAGGGCTGGGATTAATATTTATGGTTTAATTAATGTGCAATTATTTCTTGTAATTAAATTAGATTAGAATAAATTGAAATGTAAATGAGGAATCATTAATTTATAAAATCAATGATGTAAATAGAGATTGATTAGTAAGAAAATAAATCAATATAAGTGACTCTAAATAATTATGGACTAATATAATTGAAATTATAAATTAATTCCTGAGGAAATTGAGATTACTTATTGATTTTGGGTTAAGAATAATTGACATCGTGAAATCAATTAAAGATAACTACTTGAATGAATTGAAAGATAATTAATCCAGGGTGATTAATTAAGATGAGTGAATATGGAAGAGTTGATTAATTAATTGGTTTGGAAATTAAGTAATGATAAAACCTAAGCAATTGAGCTTGGAAATTCAATTTAGAATCAATTGAATAGGCTTGTATGCGATTAAGCTTCGTGTTTGGGTGATTGAATTGTATTGGATGCTTTGAATGAGTTGATATCTCTGATATGAAATGTTGTGTATTCCATTCAGATAACTTGTGTTAGGATGACTTGAGTTCAAAGAGAACGGGGTCGGGTATTGGGAAGTACCCGAAACCACTTCGAATATTTATAGATTGATATGTAAAAACTTTAGGTTGGAGTAAGGTGATTTGGAGGAATTTGACTCTTTCAAATCTAAATCTTTGGTATTTAGAAAACTCATGTGTGAAAGAAGTCATGCCTATAACATATTGTGGTCTTGTAAAATTGGTTTGAGTTACCCGGGTTCTATATAAGTTGTATGCTTTGGTATTCCATGTTGGATGAGTTTACTCACGTTGGTTTCTAGCTTGACCCGGGTGTTACTTTGATGTAATGCTCGGGTCAGACCGAGTATTACAGATTTTCAGGTAGGACGTTCTGGAGCTCAGGAGGCGAGCTGGAGGCAATATCGTATAGGGTATATCCTCTGTATTTATATTATTGTTAATCTGAGTCATGATAATTTTAAATATCCAGTGACTGTATATAAAGTGAAACTCTGATGTATATTAAATGTAACCGACGGTTATAATATTCTTTCGTAAACTGTTATTATTTATTTTATTTTATCCGCTGCGATTGTGAGATGTTTGGTGTTTCTGTTCTTCTTCTTCTACCCTTTCTTCTTTTTCATAACTATCTGGGATTTTCGGCTTCGAAAATTTCGGGTTGTTACATTTTTCTTTATTTCCATTCTTATTTTTAAAACTCCATCTTCTTCATGAACTCTTTAATCACATCTTTGGTTTTTCAAATGATTTAAAATCACTCTTTTTCTACTTTTAATTCATGAAATCATTTGTTTAAACACCTTATTTCTTTTCTACACTTTCCTCCTTCAAAAGCAAGTCCAAAATCTCCTTCTCACACCATGGCCGAGCTACCTACCCTCTAGGTCGAACCACTATGATCCCTTAAGCCCATCAAAAATTCATTTTTTCAAAAGAAAATCAAGGATCCATGTTCTATTCAAAAGTTAGTGAATATTGGAGTGTTTTGGTTAGCTGTTAGGTGAGAAAAGCTATCATTTTTACTTGAAGTTTTGAACTTTAATATTGATGACAATCATAGCTTATATTGGTTGCAAAAGTTGCTTGTCTGGATATAATTGATGTTGATTGTATATGTGCATGTATGCTCAGATGAGAAGACATATAGTTTGAAAATGAAAGTCAACAAGTCAAGTTAGTCTACAAGTTATAATCCTTGCTTGGTTATGTGTAACGACCCGTAAATTTTCGATAATTAAAATAGCTAATTTAATAAGATTTCGTGATTTATTGTTAGGAAAAAAATTTGTAATTCGTTTAGAATAATAATAACTGGAATGAATTGCAACAATAATTATCCAAGTAATGAAAAATAAAAGCTACTTAGTGAATGCCTTGCAATCAATAGTTGAATAGGATAATAAATGTTGAATCCATTGGGTATAATAGAGTAATCGATTGATAAGTAAAATCTATTTAAAATCAAATACTGAATATTGAACAGGTAAATTGTTTAAATTAAATATTTAAAACTTATTGAATAATTGAATAACTGTAAAAATGGAAATAATGTTCTAAATTGTGAATTGGTTTTAAAAGTTGAATCTTATAAGTTCAATTTCAATATTTCAAAAGATAGTAATTTAAAAATAATCAAATTTGTTTAATTTAATATTACGAATGTTTGAATAATTAAATTCCGAATTTGATATGATTAATTTGATATTGAAATTTAATATATGAAAATAGAGTGAATAATTGAAATTTGATTTAATGTGATTTAAATTGGTTTCCAAAGTGAATGTAAGTTATATTTGGATTTTAATAGAGTTAATAAGATTTTAAAATTGGAATTTATTGCATAAATTAAATAACGGGTTTAATATGATTAAAAATGATTTGTAAAATTTTATTTTATCATATTAAAGTTAGAGTGATGTTGTGGAACCTTTAAAATCGAATTAAAAGTAAATTTGTGAAAATTGAATATTTTAATATTTAATTATCGACTGGAAAATAGCCAAATTTTGAACAGTCTCAGAATTGGACGAAACTAGTTCCATTGGATCCGTAATAGTTAGTTATTATCGGATTTCAATTTTTGTAGCAATCGGAGTTGTCGTTTGACCGTGGCAGCTCAAAACGCGTTGAAATTGTTTTAATATTAATTTGACGAGTTAAAATAGTCATTTTTCAAACGGTCTCGGATTTCGACGAAACCAGTTTCATCGGATCCGCAATGTGATATTATTGTAAGATTTTAAATTTCGTGTCAATGGGAGTTGCCATTTGTCCGGGGCGATCCAAAACGCATAGAAATTCGTTTAATCGGTTTAATTTAAATTTGATCATTTATTTCCGTAACTCGCACATACGATTGAATTAGGCCTTGAAAACTTTTCCATTTCGTCCGGAATAGGGGTATAACATTATGAATGCCTGGCGGCGTGCCCTTATCGGGGTTCGAGATTTCGAATTGCGTAGATCGAGGCATTTTGAAATTTAAATAAATATTTTAATTAGTCAAATCTCCTTTTCAGCTGCTATCCCATCTTGTCACTGTACCCTTGACCCGTTCAGACACGCAATAGCCTCTTCTTCCTTTTTAATAACAGCACACGCAAGTCTCAGTAAAAAAAAATCCAAGCTTCAAAAGAAATTTTTTTATCTCTCCTTCAATACTCGATTAAAAATCACGAAACCAGTTTTAAAAATCCTATTTCATCGTTTGCTTTGACCTGGTATGTTCGTTGCAGGGTGCGGCCTTGGTTTATGAAGATGGACGTGAGCATAGTAATCTAGGGTTTGCAAAATCAAGGGATTTAGCGATCGATTCGCGGATTGGAGTGCGTATTCGATCTCGTCATCGAAAATAGCACCTCGGAGCAAGTTATAGTGGTGCGTGATCACGTGGGGGGGCATGCGACTTTCACGTCATGCGTACGGCTGGGCACGAGTCACGATTGGATAGGATGGGCCGAGCTCGAAGTCGATGGTGCGGGGATGTGGAGATTCTGGTGAGAAGATCGATGGCGCTATCGGTTCGTTGAACGGAGTTGTCTAGCTCCGTATCACTGGAGATGGATCCACGGAAATGGTGGGGTGTGCGTTTTTTTTATGTACAGGGAGTTGGGGAAGAAGCTTGAGTGGGCTGGGCCTTTTGCTTGGGTATGAATTCATTTTTAATATAATATAAATTGTTTTATAAATTCGAATGTCGATAACTTATAAAATGTATAACTCTCACATACGAGGTCCGATTGAGACGAGACTTTTTGCGTTGCGATCGTGATGACGAGAGCTTTGAAATGAAATTTGTTTGGACGAGTTCGGAGACGGTTGAAATTTGGGGTAAAATCGGGAGTAGTCTGGTTGAGTTCCAAACCGGAACGTCTCGGTGACAACGGAAAATCAAGGTGAGTGTTTTATAACGCTCACAACGTACTAAATATCTTTTTGCTAGTTAAATTTGATATTATGAAGTGATATGAATTTTATTTGTCGTTGTTTGATAGAATTTAATTGTCATTTGAATTAACCGTCGAAAATTAAATTGACAGTTAAATTTGAAATTAAAATTGAAATTGAATTGCGATTTAATTACCTGACATCGATAACTATGAAATTTCCATGAATGGTATTGCCTATAGGATGATGTATTTCGATGGATGCTATTGGTTGATGTTTGAATGTTTGGATGTTTATGTGCTTATATATATCCTGTTATGCATACGTATGATATTGTGATTTAATTTAAGTAATATATGCTCGTCCCTGACATTTAAATTGAAATAAATAACTACTTGGCCATAGGATAGAAAATTATATACGGACACCGAATTGGCTAAATTAATAAATTTTGAAATCGTCGATTTAAAATTTGTTTAAATCTTTTGATTCAAAAAGTATAAATTGAAATTAATTTATAGAAATCAAATTTATCGAAAAATTGAGTTTGGAATGTTGAAATAAATTTTGGTTAAAGGAATTTTGTTAAATAATTAAGTTGAGACTTTGAAATTTGAAATTGGATATGATTGAAGGTCGAAAATTGATTGGTTTAGAGATTTAACCTTAATTCGAGCTTTGAATATTACTAAGCAAAAGTGATATAAAAAAAATGATATTTTGAAATCGAGTTTGGAATTGAATCATATTTGGAATTTGGATTTAAATTTGAATATTGAAGGAAAATTTTGTAAAGTGTTAAAAATTGATATTTTGGAAAAAAATCAAGCTAAAAATCGATATACATTGGAATTGAATAAGTTGAAGGTGAATGTAAAATTGAATAAATTTGAAGTCAAAGTTGACATTGATTTGAATTGAAATCGAAATTGAATCGGTAAATTGGAAATTGAAATTTATTTGAATTGGGAAGTTATAATTGAAATGGATTGGTTTTGAAGCTGTTTTAATTTGTTTTCCAAATTTCTCTGTTATATAAACCATTTTGAATACTTAAACTATTTTAATCTATTTTTAATCTACTTAACCCAATTTAAATTATTTTAAACTAATTTATCTATTTTAAATCTATTTTAAAGATTTTAAGTATTTTTAACTATTTTAATTATTTAAACTACTTTTAAACTACCTTAAACTATTTTCTAAAAAATTTCAAGCTGGTTAATAAGGTGAAATGTTTATGTTTAAATCTTGAATTTAAATACGAATTGGGTTAAATGAAGTTGCAACCTAAATTGAATTTTGGAATGATTTTGAAATCGAAATGAGATATTGAGACGAAAAATGATTTTTGAAAAGGAACCTTAAATTTTGAATGGCTATGTCGATATTTGAAATGAATTTGATTTTTGAAGCGAACATGATATTTTGATATCAATTATGAATCGTTTGAAATGTAAAAGAGCCAACGGTGTAATAATACGTTGTTATTAAAGAGACCGGGATCGGATATGGACATACTCTCTGTCGATACCGAAAACTACTTTAATAACTATTATACGCGGAGTGTTGATCCAGAATGAAGTGGATGGTTTGGTGAACGCGTTGAATGAAGAAAGAGAACGATTATTGGATGACCCCTGACATGACTAAAACAGGAGCCGCGCCGGGCCATTGAGGTTCGCCACCTCTAGCGGACACACTTCTTCGATACCATTTCTATTACATTTGTGATTCGATTTGGGTGCACCCCTTGATTTCGGAGTGTTGTTTCGCGGTGTTGGGGTAGCTGCTGGCTATGCTCAACATCAGTCCGGATCACGCAACTACTAGTATCCTAGTTGGTATCGCCTCATGTACCTTGTCATACTGATTATCCTATTCGCGACCACTACGTTTTGATTTGTACCTTGAGTATATGGATTGCCCTCTGGTGACTTCCGGTTTTGGGGAAACTACGGTCTTGTATATGCTTTTGGGAATATAAAATGTGTTAAGGGGGATTATGGTAACACCTTAACGCTATTTTGATACTTTATATTGCTGATAGGCATTATCTACTTAGCATATATTACTACATAGTAGATAGTTTAACGGATCCTTGAGAGATGGAAACTCCCGTAACATCTCTTAAGTTATTGCACGCACGTTGACAATGGATATGAGATGTCAAACCCCGTAAACATCTATGACGCCATTACACCCATATTTATTTACAATTGATTTAACTTTCATAACGATATTTTAGTCCTGACTCGAGTGTTTTGTCCTTTCATTACGCTCGGGTCAGCCCTGAGTTTTTCAAATTTTTGAAGATCTATTCTGGAGGACGAAGACGAAGATTTGGTATACTATTACTATTATTACCCTTGCATCATGCTATCTGCTGCATTATTTTATTTGTTCTGTTTTATATGTATAACTCTGATAAATGTTGTATAAATAATTGTCAAAGTATAGTAGACAGCTTCATGAACTGTTTATTTGACTATTATATTTTATCGTTCCGCTGCGAGATTCTGTGTTGTTTCATTTCCTCTATTTCTCTTTCTTTTCTTTTCTTATTTACCCCAATAACCATCTACCCTTTTGAATGGTTTAGAATCGACATGTGTATTTGATCGTCGGTTTAAACTGTCTAAAAAGGCGGGTCGTTACAGTTGGTATCAGAGCTTTGGTTTAGCGATAAACCTTAGCTCTAGTGGGGAATAACTCATTGAAATAGAGGTAAACTATATGAATGAGTTGAGTGTACATGAGAGAGCCTACTTGTTATTTGATATAAAATGGTTTATATTGTGTTAACTTTGTTCCGTTGAGTATTTATGAATTCTGGTCGATACTTGGGATGCCAAGGCGTCGATAGGAATTTCTAAACACTCGAATAAGACAAACCAACACAATATCTTTTTGGAATATATTTTATATAAAAGAATTATTTGAATATTTATTCATTTTGATTAAATTGATTGTTTGGAGATGATAATATTGGATTATTATTATTATTGTTTAATCAGTCAATATTTACAAAAAATTGATTAAATAACAATGGATTTAGGAAAATGAAATCTTGTAAACACAATGGATAATGAATATAAATGAATTTTAACTTGGATTTGGGGATTTAAATTCCGGTGTTTGAAATTGACTTACAAGAATTTGAAAAATATAATTTGAGTATTATATGATAGTACAATTGAGTTGAAATTGTTTTCGAAGGATTTTTTTAATGATAAGTGTTATATTCCCTTCTCTTGATGCTAGAAAATGATTTCGGTGATGAGTGCACGCATCATCGGCGTTTATTTTTGAGACTCCGAGTGGGGGAGACCACTTAATAGCTTGTCTAAACCTTGTTTTGATTCAAATTTTATTTTATTTTGTATTCTCTATAGTATGATTTGATATAAATTATATAAGTATATATTATTTCAAAACTTGATTTAAAATGAAATCGGGATTGGAATTCTTAAGTCCTTTAATAATTAATGATTTTTTTAAATGATTGAAATGAATTTAGACTTGAATCATTAAGGTGAAATGAGAAATGAACCTAAGAGCTAAGTGAAAATATCAATTGAAGTAGAAATCCTTAGAATTAGGAAATTAGGAACTTAAAATAAAATTGAAACTGTAAAACTCGCATAGTATTAAATTTCATTCTATAGCATAGATATAACTTACCAAAATATTTAAGAAGTTTAAAAATGTTATATGAATTGTTAATTGGATAATATACAAGTATAGGTTTGAATAATGAAATATGCATTTAATTAATGGTTTGCAAATATAAATAAAATTGTTAGTAAATAATTGGAATTTAAATTAACATTTAAAGGTGATTCAAAATTATGTTAATATAAAATGGAAATACTATATGTGAATGTAAATGTGAAATTAAATTATAGTGAAATTTAAGTAATGACTTAAGAATTAATTAATTGAAAATTCAACTTTAAATGAAAAGAAGTTGTATGTTGTTTAACTACATTCTATTTGCATAACTATAACTTACCAAATACTTAAAAGGTTTAAAATGCTAATAAGGATAAGTAGAGAAATAATATACCAGTGTGAGAGTGAATAATAAAATGTGAAGATCTATTGATAGTTGTAAATATAAAAGAAATTTAAGCTGTAAAATGAATGATATATATAAGTGAATAAAATTTAAAATTAATGAAATATAAAATTGGTAAATGGAAACTATTTAAATTTGAATATAACTAAATGACAATAAACTTGGAAGTGTATGAAATTAAAATTGACTTGGAAATGTATAATTGATTTAGTGTAGATTTTGGATGGATGTTAATGTTTGATATGTATTGGTTGTTAGATGGATGATAATTGATTAAGTAGAATTCATTAGTATTAATGGAATTGAATAAATGGAATAAAATTTTAAAATAATTAAATTCAAATTTGAAGCAAAGTGAAATTAAATATAATTGAATTCAATTTAAATTGAAGCAAATTGACTTGAAGTTAAAATATGAATGAAACAAACTTGAATAAATCGGAAACAAATTGAATGTAAACCTATTGCATGGATGAATAAGAAAATAAATGACTTTGTATTTATGATTTTTCTTTAGAAAAATTTGAAGTTTTGATGGTTTGCACTTTGAAATAATAAAAGCAAATTTTGGAAAAAATCCAAAATTGTCCAATATAAGCTGAAACGAAAACAACCATAACTTTTAAATGGCTGAACGGAATTCGACGATCTTGAACATTTAAAAAATTTTAGATACTATAGCAAAACTTTTGTTTAGATAACTTGAGAAAATTCCTTCGTCTACTAGGTTAAAAACTTGAATGTTACTCGCTGTCCTGTGTAAAAATAAGTAAAATCAGCAGTATATACCCTTAGTATTTTCGCCATATCTTTTTACTGGTTTATCGGATTTTGATGATATTACACTTTCTGGAAAGCTAAGAACTTAAGATAAACTTTTGTTTTAAGTGTTTTGTATTTTGATATCGTTTAGAAGGTCGAAAACGCGGGTGAACGTCGCTGACCTGCGCAATTCATTGCCCAGGCTGAGGCGTATACTCTATGTAAAACGGCCATAATTTTTGAACGTATGGTCCGAATTCGATGATTTTGGACATTCCGGAAAGTCTGAAATGAATGCAACAACTTTTGTTTAGATTCTGTCACCAAATCTTATCGTTTAGGTGTCCTAAAACTAAGATTTGTTTGCTGTCCTGAAATTGGAATCTCAGTTTTGAACCTAAATATGTTATATATATGTTGTGTAGGCTAAGTATATTGATCTATCTTTATATGCATGGTTCTAACTTAGTTATTGAGTGCTTAGTAGGTGCGGATTTCGCTTGCTTCGCATTTGGAGCTCGCTTTCGTGCTATATTAGCCGTATATGCTCGCTAACAATATATAAGGTACATATCTCGGATTACATACCGTGCTTTTACACTTTTTCCCTGCGGGATGCCTCATCACTTGATGAGATGTATATTTGTGATATATATACTGTCATTTTTTTTTCCGATCGAGCCGCGCAAAGGAGACTCTGCCGAAATTTTCCGTAAAATCCGGGTGTTAGAAAAATTTTCAAGTTTTAAAATTTTTATAACTTGTTTTGATAACTAACTTTTAAAGCTAGAAAGCCGTTCAGAGTAACTTAGTGGAAGCGTATTTATGAATTTATAAATGGAATTTCATTGTTTTATAAGTTAATAACTTTGAATAAAATATATCTAATGTTGAATTCTATACTTAGTTCCTTTTCCCTTCTTTTTCCTTTTCGGGGACGAAAAGTTTTGAGTGGGGGAGAGTGTAACGACCCGTAAATTTGCGATAATTAAAATAGCTAATTTAATAAGATTTCGTGATTTAGTGTTAGGAAAAAAATTTGTAATTCGTTTAGAATAATTATAACTGGAATGAATTGCAACAATAATTATCCAAGTAATGAAAAATAAAAGCTACTTAGTGATGGCCTTGCAATCAATAGTTGAATAGGATAATAAATGTCGAATCCATTGGGTATAATAGAGTAATCGATTAATAAGTAAAATCCATTTAAAATCAAATATTGAATATTGAACAGGTAAATTGTTTAAATTAAATATTTAAACTTATTGAATAATTGAATAACTGTAAAAATGGAAATAGTGTTCTAAATTGTGAATTGGTTTTAAAAGTTGAATCTTATAAGTTCAATTTCAATATTTCAAAAGATTGTGATTTAAAAATAATCAAATTTGTTTAATTTAATATTACGAATGTGTGAATGATTAAATTCCGAATTTGATATGATTAATTTGATATTGAAATTTAATATATGAAAATAGAGTGAATAATTGAAATTTGATTTAATGTGATTCAAATTGGTTTCCAAAGTGAATGTAAGTTATATTTGGATTTTAATAGAGTTAATAAGATTTTAAAATTGGAATTTATTGGATAAATTAAATAACGGGTTTAATATGATTAAAAATGATTTCTAAAATTTTATTTTATCATATTAAAGTTAGAGTGATGTTGTGGAACTTTTAAAATCGAATTAAAAGTAAATTTGTGAAAATTGAATATTTTAATATTTAATTATCGACTGGAAAATAGCCAAATTTTGAACAGTCTCAGAATTGGACGAAACTAGTTCCATTAGATCCGTAATAGTTAGTTATTATCGGATTTCAATTTTCGTAGCAATCGGAGTTGTCGTTTGACCGTGGCAGCTCGAAATGCGTTGAAATTGTTTTAATATTAATTTGACGAGTTAAAATAGTCATTTTTCAAACGGTCTCGGATTTCGACGAAACCAGTTTCATCAGATCCATAATGTGATATTATTGTAAGATTTTAAATTTCGTGTCAATCGGAGTTGCCATTTGTCCGGGGCGAGCCAAAACGCATAGAAATTCGTTTAATCGGTTTAATTTAAATTTCATCGTTTATTTCCGTAACTCGCACATACGATTGAATTAGGCCTTGAATCCTTTTCCATTGCGTCCGGAATAGGGGTATAACATTATGAACGCCTAGCGGCATGCCCTGATCGGGGTTTGAGATTTCGAATTACGTAGATCGAGGTATTTTGAAATTTAAATAAATATTTTAATTAGTCAAATCTCCTTTTCAGCTGCTATCCCATCTTGTCACTGTACCCTTGACCCGTTCGGACACGCAATAGCCTCTTTTTCCTTTTTAATAACAGCACACGCAAGTCTCAGTAAAAAAAAAAATCCAAGCTTCAAAAGAATTTTTTTTATCTCTCCTTCAATACTCGATTAAAAATCACGAAACCAGTTTTAAAAATCATATTTCATCGTTTGCTTTGACCTGGTATGTTCGTTGCTGGGTGTGGCCTTCATTTATGAAGATGGACGTGAGCATAGTGATCTAGGGTTTGCAAAATCGAGGGATTTAGCGATCGATTCGCGGATTGGAGTGCGTATTCGATCTCGTCATCGAAAATAGCACCTCGGAGCAAGTTATAGTGGTGCGCGATCACGTGAGGGGGCATGCGACTTTCACGTCATGCGTACGGCTGGGCGCGAGTCGCGATTGGATAGGATGGGCCGAGCTCGAAGTCGATGGTG
Organism: Allium cepa; assembly: GCA_030765085.1. NCBI lineage: Eukaryota > Viridiplantae > Streptophyta > Magnoliopsida > Asparagales > Amaryllidaceae > Allium > Allium cepa. The sequence goes on from CM060939.1 coordinate 905,305,574, forward strand.
CGGGGAGGTGGAGATTCTAGTGAGAAGATCGATGGCGTTATCGGATCGTTGAACGGAGTTGTCTAGCTCCGTATCACTGGAGATGGATGCACGGAAATGAGGGGTTGTGCGTTTTTTTCACGTACAGGGAGTTGGGGAAGAAGCTTGAGTGGGCTGGGCCTTTTGCTTGGGTATGAATTCATTTTTAATATAATATAAATTGTTTTATAAATTCGAATGTCGACAACTTATAAAATGTATAACTCTCACATAAGAGGTTTGATTGAGACGAGACTTTTTGCGTTGCGATCGTGATGACGAGAGCTTCGAAATGAAATATGTTTGGACGAGTTCGGAGACGGTTGAAATATGGGCTAAAATCGGGAGTCGTCCGGTTGAGTTCCAAACCGGAACGTCTCGGTGACAACGGAAAATCAAGGTGAGTGTTTTATAACGCTCACAACGTACTAAATATCTTTATGCTAGTTAAATTTGATATTATGAAGTGATATGAATTTTATTTGTCATTGTTTGATAGAATTTAATTATCATTTGAATTAACCGTCGAAAATTAAATTGACAGTTAAATTTGAATTTAAAATTGAAATTGAATTGCGATTTAATTACCTGACATCGATAACTATGAAATTGCCACGAATGGTATTGCCTATTGGATGATGTATTTCGATGGATGCTATTGGTTGATGTTTGAATGTTTGGATGTTTATTTGCTTATATATATCCTGTTATGCATACATATGATACTGTGATTTAATTTAAGTAATATATGCTCGCCCCTGACATTTAAATTGAAATAAATAACTACTTGGCCATGTTGAAATAAATAACTACTTGGCCATGTATAAATAGAAATTAATTTATAGAAATCGAATTTATCGAAAAATTGAGTTTGGAATGTTGAAATAAATTTTGGTTAAAGGAATTTTGTTAAATAATTAAGTTGAGAATTTGAAATTTGAAATTGGATATGATTGAAGGTCGAAAATTGATTGGTTTAGAGATTTAACCTTAATTCGAGCTTTGAATATTACTAAGAAAAAGTGATATAAAAAAATGATATTTTGAAATCGTGATTTAAATTTGAATATTGAAGGAAAATTTTGTTAAGTGTTAAAAAATGATATTTTGGAAAAAAATCAAGCTAAAAATCGATATACATTGGAATTGAATAAGTTGAAGGTGAATGTAAAGTTGAATCAATTTGAAGTCAAAGTTGACATTGATTTGAATTGAAATCGAAATTGAATCGGTAAATTGGAAATTGAAATTTATTTGAATTGGGAAGTTATAATTGAAATGGATTGGTTTTGAAGCTGTTTTAATTTTTTTTTCCAAATTTCTCTGTTATATAAACCATTTTGAATACTTAAACTATTTTAATCTATTTTTAATCTACTTAACCCAATTTAAATTATTTTAAACTAATTTATCTATTTTAAATCTATTTTAAAGATTTTAAGTATTTTTAAGTATTTTAATTATTTAAACTACTTTTAAACTACTTAAAACTATTTTCTAAAAAAATTCAAGCTGGTTAATAAGGTGAAATGTTTATGTTTAAATCTTGAATTTAAATACGAATTGGGTTAAATGAAGTTGCAACCTAAATTGAATTTCAGAATGATTTTGAAATCGAAATGAGATATTGAGACGAAAAATGATTTTTGAAAAGGAACCTTAAATTTTGCATGGCTATGTCGATATTTGAAATGAATTTGATTTTTGAAGCGAACATGATAGTTTGATATCAATTATGAATCGATTTGAAATGTAAAAGAGCCAACGGTGTAATAATACGTAGTTATTAAAGAGTCTGGGATCAGATATGGACATACTCTCTGTCGATACCGAAAACCACTTTAATAACTATTATACATGGAGTGTTGATATAGAATGAAGTGGATGGTTTGGTGAACGCGTTGACTGAAGAAAGAGAACGATTATTGGATGACCCCCGATATGACTAAAATAGGAGCCGCGCCGGGCCATTGAGTTTCGCCACCTCTAGCGGACACACTTCTTCGATACCATTTCTATTACACTTGTGATTCGATTTGGGTGCACCCCTTTATTTCGGAGTGTTGTTTCACGGTGTTGGGGTAGCTACTGGCTATGCTCAACATCAGTCCGGATCACGCAACTACTAGTATCCTAGTTGGTATCGCCTCATGTACCTTGTCATACTGATTATCCTATTCGCGACCACTACGTTTTGATTTGTGCCTTGAGTATATGGATTGCCCTCTGGTGACTTTTGGTTTTGGGGAAACTACGGTATTGTATATGCTTTTGGGAATATAAAATGTGTTAAGGGGGATTATGGTAACGCCTTAACGCTATTTTGATACTTTATATTACTGATAGGCATTATCTACTTAGCGTATATTACTACATAGTAGATAGTTTAACGGATCCTTGAGAGATGGAAATCCCGTGACATCTCTTAAGTTATTGCACGCACGTTGACACTGGATATGAGATGTCAAACCCCGTAAACATCTCTGACGCCGTTACACTCATATTTATTTATGATTGATTTAACTTTCATAAGGATATTTTAGTCCTGACTCGAGTGTTTTGTCCTTTCATTACGCTCGGGTCGGCCCTGAGTTTTTCAGATTTTTGAAGATCTATTCTGGAGGATGAAGACGAAGATTTGGTATACTATTACTATTATTACCCTTGCATCATGCTATCTGCTGCATTATTTTATTTGTTCTGTTGTATATGTATAACTCTGATAAATGTTGTATAAATAATTGTCAAAGTATAGTAGACAGCTTCATGAACTGTTTATTTGACTATTATATTTTATCGTTCCGCTACGAGATTCTGTGTTGTTTCATTTCCTTTATTTCTCTTTCTTTTCTTTTCTTATTTACCCCAATAACCATCTACCCTTTTGAATGGTTTAGAATCGGCATGTGTATTTGATCGTCGGTTTAAACTGTCCAAAAAGGCGGGTCGTTACATTATGTCTATGATGGCATGTACATACGTTGAGATGATGTTGTGTTATGCTATGTGTTGTATGCTAAGAAAGTAAGCACCTTTAGTAGTTTAACTCACATAGAAACCCTTATGTAAAAACTTAGTATTTGGTTTAAAAACAAATTTTGTGTTTTCGGTTTTCAATATGTATGTCAAATTAGAAGAATGGATGGATGAAGGAGGGGATGAAAGATAGATGGTTGGGAGGACGAATGGGAAAGAGGGGCGATGGGAAAATGGATTTTTCATGTGCTTGTGTTATTTCCCAACATGGAAAATAAAAAAATTGTTTTCTATTTTGTATGTTAATTTTGCTTTCTAAATTGGTCATTTTCGACAATATAAATGCGTCATGTGCATTTTTGTTTAGACGAAAACAGAAATAAAAAACCATACACTGCCTAAGATCTTTGGTTTTAAATTTCAAAAGTTTTCAAGTTTTAAACTTGTTTAGTTTTCCAAGAACATACCTTTGTGTTTTACAAAGTAATATTTTTTTTTTCAAGAATTAGAGTTTAAAGAAAGGCATAGAAATCAAAATTTCAAGTTTTGAAAATTACGGGTTGTTTAGCGATAGTTGCTATGGGTGTAGTTCGTGAAATGAACTCTTTTTGAAAATTAAAAAATGTTTTCACTTAGGTATCCTTTTGAAAAGTATTTTAAACCATATTTTATGTAATAATAATAATTAATTAATTAATTATAATTTAATTAAAAAATGAAGATAATTAGTACTTAATCAATAGTTAAAAAAGGTAATTAGTAATTAAGTGTTAATTAAGTAAGTTAATTATAGTTAGTTAATTAATTTAAGATAATTGTTATTTAAATAATTAATTTAAGGACTGATTATTTTTAAATTAAAATATAAAGGTTAATTATGATATAATTATTCTTTAAGAAAGAGTTTAAATATTTAATTAATTACTTATTAAACTAAGATTCAATTAAGACTTAATTAATATTTAACGTAGGTTTAAACTATTTATTTGAGAATCAAGTATAATTAAATTATTAAATGAAGGTTTAAATTACTATTTAATTCTAAGATTAATTATGATCTAATTATTTATTTAAAAGACAAATAATTATTTAATTATTTATTTAAAGGTAAATTACTGTTTAATCATCAACTAAATGTTTAATTTTTATTCAATGAGGTGTTTAAATGTTATTTAATTATTAAGTAAAAGTTTTTGTAATAACCCAGAATTTCTGTTAATTAAAATTTGTATATTTAATTTATTTTTAAATATTAATAAGTGAAATTATACGGTCGAATAAATTTTATTTCTAATAATTGGATTTAATTGGATAATTAAATCGATAATTTAATAGTTGAAAATACAGAAATAATTGGAAATTGGGTTTAATATGATTGAAAATGATTTCTAAAATTTAATTTAATCATGTTGAAGTTAGAACGATGTTATAGAACTTTTAAAATTGAATTTAAAAGTTAATTTGTGAAAATTGAATATTTTAATATTTAATTAACGAGTTAAAATAGCCATTTTTCAAACAGTCTCGGATTTCGACGAAACCAGTTTCATCAGATTTGTAATGTAATATTATTGTATGGTTTCAAATTTCGTGTCAATCGGATTTACCGTTTGTCTGGGGCAAGCCAAAACGCATAGAAATTAGTTTTAATCGATTTAATTTAAAATCGATCGTTTATTGCCGTAACTCGCACAGATGATCGAATTGGCTCCCGAAACACGTTCCATTGTGTTCGGAACGTGGCGTAAACCCTAGAAACGCCAGTCACCGCGCGAGATTTGGAGTTCGGAAAATTCGGGATGAATAGTAATTTGCAAATTTTCTATAAAAAGCCCCCTATTTCACAAATTTGCAATAAACCCTAATCTCAAGCTTCAGGCCGCCGACTACAAATTTTAATGGACGAAAATGAATCTTCTTCTTCCTTAAATTTCTTCAAATCCATCAATTAATAGCAAAAACTTTCTAAAGCAAACTTATAGAACACGTTGTGAACTACAAATCCAACGATCAAGATCGGGAATGGAGCTATGGATTGATGTCAAGATGGCCGCGTCCTATGGCAGTTCGCGCACGGGTTTTGGGTTCTAGGGGAGGCCAAACATCACCATTCTCTGGCCGATGATGTGTCGTGTGATGGTCTTCGAAGTGGAGCTTGTTGATCGTCGCCAAAGTGAAGGAATTTGTCGCGATAATTGGTGATAGGTGGCGGCTTGTTGGGTTGTCTTGACCTGGTAGTGAACGTGAGGGGGAAGAAAGTGTTAGCGGACAAAATTTGATGATTTAGAAAGGAATGGCTTTTGATGTAGTTAGGGTTTTAAATTAAAAATAAAGTGTAAATTAATTATATTTTAATCTGTACAATGTTTAAAATAGTGTAGTTCTTTCATACGAGGTCGGATTGTGACGAAACGAATTATGTTGGCTTCGTTTTGTCGAGCACTATGCGATGGAGCTAGATTGGAGTCATTTGGAACTAGTGAAAATTTCAGGTAAAATTAAACGCGTGTTTAATTTTATTCGAAATAAAACGCGAAAACTGAATTGAAATCAATGTAACAACCCGCATATTTATCGATTTTATATTTAAATATTTTATTTAAATATTTTGTCGTTAATCGGATATTGGTCCGAAAAGCTACCTTTTGCAAATGGTCAAATTAGGACTCGAGACCACTTCCATTGAGTTCGAAATGCCGTTTACAATTTTTTTAAGTATAAACATTGATAGGTTTGGAGTTAGTGGAATTTCACTTACTTTGCCCGCTTTGGACTTTGGGTTAGATTAGCCGTTATAACTCAAACCCACTTCTCTCCTTCTCCTCACTCTTCATAAATTTCCTAACAACCAAGCTTTATCATTAATGGTGAGTGGAAGGGGAAATTAATATTCCAAGCTCAAGTTCTCTTGCAAATCCAACATTCAATTCCAAATTCAAGAAGAAGATATTGGATTCAAGCTTGTGATTACTTCTCCATTGCTTTCAAGCTTTTCTTCATAAATTTGGTGCAAAGGTGAGATTTTTATCTCATAATTCTAGTCTATAACTATATTGGACTGTTGGGAATGATTCCCCATCACTTTAGCATGTACATTTGCATTTGGTTTGGATTGGATTGGTGAAAAACTCCAATTTTTAGTGTTTTTGGCGAAAAACTACAGTTAGGTCGCACTGCCTCGGAATGACGCCTCGGAATTAGGTCGTTTCCCCTTGGTCGTAGGTCGCGTGACCTTAGGTCGTATGACCTTGAGTCGTTCGCATGGTTTAGGCCTTTATACCGTTAGGTCGTTGCCTCTAGGTCGTTCGCCTATAGGTTGATCTACATGCATATTTGGGTCGTTCGGAGTTAGGTCGTTAGGCCTTGGGATGATAGGTCGCTCGCGTGTTAAAACCGATAGGTCGCTCGCGTGTTAAAATCCTTAGGTCACTCGCGTGTTAAACCCTTAGGTCGCATGACCATTAGGTCGCGTCCACCTAGGCCGCATGCTTACCACTTTGAGTCGCTCGACCTCACTTCCTTTAGGTCGCTAGCTCCATTAGGTCGCTCGACCTTGCATGGGTTGTTAGGTCGCTTGGCCATTCCTGTTAGGTCGCATGACCCCTTAAGTCGCCCGGCCTTGCCTTCGTTAAGTCGCGTGACACGTTAGGTCGCGCATCACCTAATTCAAGGTCGAACCCCATAGCGGGGGCGTTGCCCCTGCACCCCCCCGTAGGGGGGTTGCCACCCCCCCTGGACCCCCCCTCCGTAGGGGATCTTATCTGAAAAACATTCAACAAAACTTGCTTTGTTGAGATGCTGAGTTGACCATTCTTCGAGACAAACTATCTTGGGCTTCCCGGTCGATTTTATGGTATCACGACCTTGCTAAAAAGGCGGGATAACAACTTTAGAAATATGAAGGTTTCAATACTAGTAGTAAATATTAAAACTCTTTCAACAAAATGATTTCAACTCTATTTTCAATAACAAAGCTCTTTTCTTAAACCGTTTTCCAATCTACTAGTATATACAAACCTTTACCTCACTCGGATGAGAAATCTGACTAAATGGCTTAGTAAACAAGTGGTATGAAACGCTTGCGTTCACTTCGTCGGTTAATTCTTGGACTTGTTCGATTGAACCTCTTGTGATAATTTTCTAGTGAAGATTTACAGATTGTTCGTAAATACTTAAGTTAAGCGAGTGGTTATGGGACACGAAGATAAACTTTTATATTTACTAGCTTAGTGTAATTGACACTTCTCGTTGATCATGACGATCATTTTATGAGTTAGACTAGCAATTGTGCGATGTCTCTTTGTTTGCAAGGTTAGACTAGACCTCATTGGTGTGATTCCGACTCACACATATCTCTTTGTCCGCAAGGTTAGTCTAGACACCATTTGTGTGATTCCACTCACACATACCTTTTTGTTGTGAGGTTAGGCTAGACACCATTTGTGTGATTCCACTCACACATACCTTTTTGCTTTTTGGTTAGCCTAGACCTCATCTGGGTGATTCTGACTCACCCATATGGGGTAGCTCCCCATGGTCTTCGGACCGTCATGTGATAGCCTCTTTCCCTTTTTCTGTGATTTCTGGATTTCTTGTGTTGATTTCTGGAATTTATGTCATTGACTTGTTTTGAGTACAAGTTTAGGGTATGATGCCGTCTTTGGATCTTTGAGAAGATTCTTGTGATATTGATTTATCCCTTATTGATTGATCTTCTGTTGATCAACATTTGCATACTTATAGTAGTATGTCAGTATGGATATTTTATGTTTATGCCATATCTTTTATTTTATATCATGTCATCTGATATTTATAGCTAGACTGATCCGTTTATTATTTTCTTAAATAATACTCGGGTCAGACCGAGATGTTACAGGTGCTTCCGCTTGACTTCTTCCCGGAATTCGCTACTCTGACTTTTGGCTAATTATTTAGATTAGCTGTTTTTGTTGTATACGCTTGAGATATAGACTCATAGTTGTATTCTTTTGTATAGCACATGTTGCTATTTTTTGTATTATTGTGGATCTTTTTGACCACTACTCTGATGTACACTTTCATGTGTTAGTTATATTTTCTTATCTTCTTCCGCCTTTATGATATGGATGTCTGTGACTGATTTGTGTTATGCTTATTTCTATGTTTGTTTCCGAAGATTATTTATAGCCACCGTGTGATAAGAAAATACATGGATGGTCGCTCCTCAACAGCCTTATTCTCCGTGCTAGTTGACAGTACTACACTGTAGTGTTCTTGGCTAGCGTGGGTATAGTGGTGGGGTGTCACAGTCAAGGTGAGAACTTCTCACTCAATTGAATCTGTTTCGATTAATATTTTAAATTGTTAGATTTAAAATTGCTTGATTGTATGTTTGAATGTTGATTGTTATCTATTGATTGTTAAAATAGACATTATGCGTCGTTATTAAGCGGAGGTTATTTATTAAAAACATATACCGTGAATATTTCACTGCAAAGTGAAATTGGTATTATATATGTACTTGGAGTTGATTTTCCAGCATTATATAGCGGATGAGACCCTATTGCGCCGTATAATAGTGGATAATATTTTATAAATCCCCTATACCGCGATATTCCATACTGGAACGGAATTGGTATTGTGCTAACGTCTGTGGATGCAGGGAAACATGTTGGAGGGATCCAACTGGATACCTCACCAATGTTTATTTGATTACAGATATTGTGATATTTATTGATTATCATATACTGATATATGATGTCTTTGTTGTCTTGATTGACTATTTAGTGTTGTTGCATCATCGATCCTTTTTTGAAGTTTTAAAATAATGATTTTTGTCTTTAAAAAGAATTTTAAAGTGATTTTTGAAAGTATACGTTTTATTAAATTTTGAATTGTTAAAATAAATAAACATTATAATTTATTGTTATAAAAGTTAAATTTTTGGAAAATAGTACTTAGGTATGATTTTGGAGTTATATAAGTTTTAAATAACATTTTGTAATTGTTAAAAGGATTGGTTTATTTAAATTGTGATTTTTGAATTATTATAAACGGTTTATATAAAAGTTTTCTAAGATTAATATTTATAAATTAAAAATTTAGGAATTGTGAAACGAGTTTTATTAAGTGTTAAAATGAACTATAAATGGATTTCACTAGTAAATGAAATTTATAGATTTATAAATTGTGAAGTTATGAGATGAATAGATTTTGTAAAATAAAAGATTTATAAATAATTAACTTATAATATGGATTTTTGGTATATAATGGAGTTATCAACAGAACTGGTTAATAAAGGAGACTTATAAATCGATGTTTTTATAAATAGAATTGGAATTTATAAACGTTGTTTTATGAATCCGTAATCAAATTGAATTTGATAAATTAAACATAGAAGTTTATTAAAGGAGATATATTCGTGATTTTGGGCAGCGAATTATCCTTTAAGTTAAATGTTGTAAAAAATAAGAGTTTTGTTGGGAATTTTATCCACGATTTTGGATAGTGAATAATATTTGATAAATGTGTAGAAACATTGAGTTGGGTAAATAAAGTATATTCACGATTTTTGGACCGTGAATATATTATGAAATAAAATGGATATGTTTCGAGGAAGTTATGTTTTAAATAGAATTTAAGATGATTTAAAGATGTTTTAAAATGCATTAAGTGTCGAAACCTTAGATTTCAACATTCATTGTTGAAATAGACGTTTTCGAGAAAGAGAAGGAAATGGTGGACTATAACACTGTTGTTATAGTAAATGATTTCCGAAAGGAAATGTTTTATATAGTATTGGGATTTATATATCTATCTGAATTTCGAATCTCTATACTAGTGATTTTGGGTTGTCGTAACAATGTTCTACGCAACATTCGTTTTACCCAAATAAATGTGTTTAATAGAATGTTTTCTTTAAAGAATGAAATATATACTTAATTTTCGATTTAAGTATGCTGAATATTTTCCAAGTGTTGAAAATAAATAGATTTGTGAATTGCTTATTATTAAATAAGTATGGAAATGTTTTCCAATATGAATTGGATATTTTGAGATTTTATCTTTTAAAGATAAATTGAAAATGAATATTAGAAATCGATTTGGAAATCGTATATTCATAGATATTTTGGAATTGTAAATTCACTATGGAATTTATAAAAGAAAGGGAAATTTGATCAAAAATAAACGTTGATTTGTTTTTGAAGTGTGGGAATAAATTTACGGATTTGGAACGTAAATATAAAGTAAATCGATAAGGATTTATTTAATTGGTTTAAATGAACCATTTAGAAATGAAAGTATTTCCGCGTAAGAAAAACGATATGAAATTTGTTTTCAAAAGTGGTAAAGGTGAAAAGTGATTTGAAAATTTGTTTTCAAAAGGTTGAAGTGTGGAAATTATATATCTAGTAAATATATTTTTGAAAATAAATAATTTAGAAAATTATTTGGAAGCTGGTGATGTTGTGCACGCCTATTAATAGTTAAATAACCGACTACCAATATTTACCTTTGAATGGGTATTTGTTGTGATTTGCTCGAACTTGAATGCCACACTTATTTTCAAAATAAGCGCTCACTATTGGGGTTAGCCGGGAAAGGACCTTGGGGTCGTATAACACATTCTGAATATGTGATACGTCGTTATGGATTGCATTTGATGACCGGTGTTGAAGACCGGATATTAATGAAAACAGAAGGATTACCGTCGAATGTTTCTGCATCAGCTGATCTTCGATATAGAAATTTATTACGCTTTGTGATGGGAAGTCCGGTCGTTATTAGTGAATATCCGGATTAAAAGGACTTCTTTGTAAGTGCCTTCGGTTCCGTTCGATCCCGGAACGGACTTGTATGGATGTGTGTATGACGTTACAATTTGAGATGTAAAGCTGGTTTCTATCAAATATATTTCCGTTGGTGGCGGAGAATTTATTCTCTTAGCTTAACACCCTTAGAGGTTATATAGTTGATGGTTACTAGTGATACATTCCCAAATTGGTAATGTGGCATACGAAGTGTTGTTGAGCATTTCATGATCAAAGCATAGCTTTTGTGTAAAGCGTGGCTTTGTGGACGAGACTTCGTCGGACCTCACACACCGAAAATGGTCAAAACAGGAAGGATGCAGCAAGGTTTTTAGGGCGCCCCTTTAGTGTATGTCATTCCTTCTGGATAGAGGTGGTATCATGGTATGGAGCCCAGATACTTAACCTATGTTGTTGCTGCAAATTTATTACTTTGTGGTTGTTAGAATCGAGGATCCTCGGATATAGATCGGTTACGATAGGGGAATGACATATTCGTGTCAGTAGTTACCTAGTTTGAAAGGTAACCCGACCTTGTGTTGGCAGAGATACGATTAGGTTCTCGGGTCGTCTTTCCAGAGGCGTACCCATGTGGCAATGAGAAGTTCCTTGGCCTGACCATTTGTTGGAAATCCTACTTCAATACGCACCTTGTGCGGTTTTAGTTGTAGAACCTGCCATTTACTTATGGTGGTCACCACTGTTTAGATGGTAGCTATAGTAGGCATACGATAATGGTCGTATGTTGGCTAAGATTTATATCTTTACTTTCGAAATGTTTTCTACACTATGCACTAGTAATAATATCAAATGTTTCTTTTAATGCGTAGCAAGCATCTTTGACTATCATAAGGAGAAATCTCCTCCGATTCTGCGTTTGCATTGTATGTGTGTGCGGGAGGCCTTATGGTAGTATCATTTTCCAAAAAGCATTGCGAATCTATTTTAAAATATTTCTTTGTTTTTTTTTAAAGAAAAATAAACTGTTTTAGTTCTCACACTAGTCACATGACTGACTCGGAGTTTATTGTTTTCCTTCCTAAATTTTGGGTGCCCACCAATTTCCATACGGACAGTCTAGAATTAGGTTATCAGGATATTATGGAATTCAGGAGTTGTTGAAGACAAGCTGGATGACGTGGCGTATTTACTAGTATATAATATTCCTTTTCCGCTGTTTGTTGTTGTACACTCTGATGATGTATTGTAATGTAATATGATGTAATGTAATAACTGATATAGTTCTTTGTTTAAAAGATTATTAATTTATCTATTATATGTTGTTCCGCTGCGATTGTGGGATTCTGATATTGTTCTGTTGTTTCTTTCTCTTTTGTTCTATCTTTTTCTCTCTTCTTCTATCTTTTTCTTCTTCTTCAACCATAACGGTACGGTTTTCCGGCATTCGATTGCTCGGCAGTTGATACAGTGGACGTATTGATGTCGGTTTTCGAGCATCGAAAAGTTGCACCCGTTACAGTTTTAATGTGACACCCCACCTCTATACTCACACTAGTTAAGAACACTATGGAGTAATGCCGTCAACTAACATGAAGAATAAGGCTGTTGAGGAGCGACCATCCATGTAATTGCTTTATGCGAGCATCGATATGTCAGATAGTGTAACATGCATTTCATTTCAAGAGGAAATCCGACATACCTATGCAAACTAAAAACTACTACACAGTGGCTATAATATCTTCGAAAACAAATATAGAAATAAGCGTAACACAAATCAGTCATAGAAGTTCATATCTCTAAGGTGGAAATAGATATGAATATAACACATGAAAGTGTGTACATCAGAGTAGTGGTCAAACAAGATCCATAATATCACAAAAGAATAGATACAAGTGCTAGACAAAAGAATAAGTATACATCAGGGAGTCACCATCTCGAATGTATACAAAACAAAAGCAACTGATCTAAAGTAGTTAGTCAAAAATCTGGCGATGGAACCTGATAAGAAGTCAAGTGGAAGCACCTGTAACATCTCAGTCTGACCCGAGTATTATTTAATAAGAAAATAATAAACGAATCAGTAGCTTTAATTATCATATAAAATGAGATATAAGAAGAGATATGATAAAAACGCATGATAACAAAAATGTCATACCGCGACAAATATACATTAAACAACAACAAAAATCATTTAATATCTCAAGAAATCTCAAAGCACTAAAAAGAATGTCATATTCTTTGTTTTATTCACTAAACCACAAATATTGACAAACATATCAATGCCAATTGTAAAAGTTGTTGAAACACAAATTCACCAATGCACAAATATTGATAAAGCTCATCAATATAAATCATGAAAATTGGTGAAACACAAATTCTAGAAATCAGCCAATAGAAATCCAGAAGTCACAAAAAAAGGGGAAAGAAGCCTATCACGCAACGGGAGCACTAAATCTCACCAACACGTGTATCACAAAATGGAAAGCTATTCCATGGTTGATAACCATTAATTTTGAGCCGAGGTCCCTCAAAATGGCCGAAGACCTTTTAGCCGAAGCTCCACTAAAACGGTCCGAAGACCAGGGTCGCTACCCCACCAAGCCGAAGCTCCACTATAAACGGGGTTTAGTCTCCCTCGTAGACAAGGAGACATCGCGCATTGCTAGTCTAAATCACAAAATGATCATTATTGGTCGATAAGTGTAAATTACACAAAGCTAGTAAATAAATGAGTTTAGCTTCATGTCCCATAACCACTGGCTTAACTTAATTATTTACGAACAGATTGTAGATTTCCACTTGAAAATTGTCACAAGAGTTTCAATCGAACAAGTCCAAAAATTAACCGACGAAGTAAGCGCACGCATTTCATACCATTTGTTGTGCTAAGCCGTCTAATTAGATTTCTCATACGAATGAGGTAAAGGTTTGTATATACTAATAGGTTGGAAAACGGTTTAAGAAACGAGCTTTGTGATAAAATAGTGTAAAAATTGTTTTGATGAAAGAGTTTTGATATTTACTACTAGTACAGAAAACCTTTATATTTTTAAAGTGACAAATAACAGAAATGATTGTACAAACAATCAAGCACCCAAGATCCGCATTCGAAAGAGTAAATCAAAGCCATAAAAATCGATATCGCATCCATCATGGATATTCTCAAAATTTCCAAATAAAGGAAGTCATCAAAGTCGATAATAAATGATAACAATAAGTCAGATCAACGTGAATCAATTAAAATTGGAAACCCAAACAACTTAGGCAAATTGGGCTCAAATAAGCAGATTCAGGCATATGAAATTTCCAATTCAGACGTCTGAATCTGGAAAAATAAATATTTCCTAGTTCAGTATTCAAACGTCTGAATCAATAATTTCAAACGTCTGAAATTGGCTAATTTTAGCCTATTTCCTTCCTGGTTGAACACGAGCAATTTCAGATGTCGGAAACATATAATTCAGACGGCTGAATCTGGAAAATAAAATTTTTGTCCAGAATAATATTCAGACGTATGAATCCTTTATTTCAGACATCTGAAACTGAAGCTTTGGGCATTTTCTTGCCTAGGCCAATGATGGCCAAACCATATCGGAAGCAATCGGATGAGTGACGGTTATGAGGGGTTTACGCAAAATTACTACCCAACCTCAAAGACTCACCAATACACTCCGATCAACATGTCCAACATCCATATAAGGATTTTCATAGATTTTTTTGTCAAAACACCAAAAATTGGAATATTCACCAAATCAATCAAAATCAAATGAGAACGTAAAGATGTTAGGAATTCATACCTAACAATCAAAGATAATTATAGACTTAGATGTGAGATAAAAATCTCAGCTTTTTCACAAAACAAGGATGAAGAAGCTATAGAGCAAGGCAAGAACAATAACTCTTCAATTCCAACCCAAGGAGCTTGAATCTAAGCTTAAAAGAAAAACATTTCCTAATTTAGACTTTAGGAATTTCTGAAATTGAAGGGAGAATAAGTTGGAGAAGAAGAAGAGGATGCTTACCAATGTCTTCTCCTTGGATTTGGAGTCAGAACTTGGATTTGCAATGGAACTAGGGCTTAGGAATTCTAATTCTTTTTCTCTTCCTCCATTTTTATGAAAGCTTGGAATGTTAGGAAATCAAAGTGAATGAAGAGAAGTGGGGGTGGGGCTAGAGTTAATAGTTTAGGCTATCCCAAACCTAAAGTCCAAAGTGCAAAGGTCAAATTTTTAGCTAGCTCCAAACATATCGAAGTTTATACTCAAAAAGGTCGCAAATGGCATTTTGAACTCAATGGAAGTGGTCCCGAGTCCTAATTCGACCGTTTGCAAAAAGTAGCATTTCGGACGAAAATCCGACCAACGATGCTATATTTAAATAAAATATTTAAATATACAATCGTAAAATATGCGGGTTGTTACAGACTCCCCTCCTTAAAGAAATTGTGTCCTCGCAATATTTAGGAAGAAAATAAAAAGTAACAACCATAAAAGAATATTAACTCAAAGAAATTTGAAATAAGAAGTTCACCTCTAAGGAGCACGAGAGAGTAAGTCCGGATGTGTCTGCTCGATGAATTCTCTAGATTCCCAAGAGCAATCCTTAGGATTTGAGAACCATTGGACTTTCACAAGAGGAACATCCTTATTTCAAAGGCGTTTAACCTCCGAAGCAATGATATGAATAGGATGTTTCTCATAAGTCAAATTCGGTGAAACTTCATTTTCTTCAACAATACCGGGCTCAGGAATAGAATCGTAATCTCGAAGGCATTTCCGTAGTTGACTAACGTGAACCACGTCACAAATAGCAGAAAACTGAGCCGGTAATAAAAGACGATAAGCCACAGAACCAATACGTTCGGTGATGGGAAATGGACCAATATACCGAGATGCTAATTTTCCCGATCGACTGAAATGCATAACACCCTTCATAAGCGGGACACGAATAAACACAAAATCTCCTACATAAAATTCTAGTTTTCTTCTTCGGTTATCGACATAGGATTTTTGCCCACTCTGAGCTTCTTTTATCCTGTGACGAATAAGGTCAATCTTTTCTATGGAATCACGAATACAATCTGGACCTAAAACCAGCTTCTCACCGGCCTCAAGCCAACAAGAAGGAGATCGGCATGGCCTTTCATAGATTGCCTCAAAAGGTGCCATACAATACTAGATTTGAAGCTATTATTATAGAAAAACTCAACAAGAGAAATATGATCTTCCCAACTTCCATCAAAATCAAGAACACATGCACGAAGAAGATCTTCAAGAGTCTGATTCACATGCCCGATTTGTCCATCGGACTGAGGATGATAAGCTGTGCTAAAATTAATCTTTGTTTCCAACGCTTTTTGAAGACTCTTCCAAAATCTACTAGTAAACAATGGATCATGGTCGCTAACAATAAAAGTAGGAACTCCATGCAATTTAACAATTTCTTTAACAAAAATTTTGCCCAAAAGAGGTACAGTCCGATTGGACCGAACGGGAGTAAAATGGGCGGATTTAGTAAGTCTTTCAATTATCAACCATAGGCTATCATGACCCAAACGAGAACGGGGAAGGCCATCAATAAAGTCCTTGGAAATTTGATCCCACTTCTAAATTAGAATGTCCAAAGGTTGCAATAACCCATTGGGCCTTTGATGCTCGGTCTTAACGAGTTCGCAAGTCATGCAACACATAACAAAGTTAGCAATATCAGATTTCATCCCATCCCAATAATAAAGTCGCTTCGTATCCGCGTACATTTTACTTCTACCGGGATGAATGGTAAATTTAGAACGATGAGAATCTTCTAAAATATCTTTACGAAGAATACTAATATTTGGCACGATAAGTCTACCAAATTTTTGAATACCGCCACGAGAATCAATATCAAATTCTTTCAAGCCTTCAATATCCTTTTTATCCCTAATATTTTGGCTAAGAAAAGCGATTCGGGATCTAGATTTTGAGCTTCAATGATGCGGTGTAAAGGAGAAGGATGAGCCTCTAGGTAACATAGAACAAAAGATGAACATAAATCAGATTCACAATCTCGAGCCTCACAAGTGGATAAAGTCTCGAGATCATTCCATTCGGATATCATCATAGAAACAACCGCTTGTTGCTTACGGCTAAGTGCATCAGCAACGCGATTTCCCTTTCTGATATTGTAAAGAATATCGAAATCATAAGATGCAAGAAATTATAGCCAACGTTGTTGACGCAAATTAAGTTCCTTTTAAGAAAATAAATACTTCAAAGATTAATGATCTGTATAGAGAACAAATTTCTCTTCCAAAAATAATGATACCAAATTTCTAAAACCAAAAACAGTAGCCGCTAGCACTAGATCATGAGTGGCATACTTTGTCTTGATAGGCTTTAATTGTTTAGAAACATAAGTGAGAGAACGTTCTCTTTCACAAGAGAACGACACCCAAACCAATACGACTAGCATCGGTACAAACACTAAAGTCTTGGTTCCCCTTCGGGAATCACAAGAATAGGAGTGAAAGAAATATTTCTTTTAATTAATCCTCTTTTCCGAAAAGCTAAAACTTTTAAAAAAATACAATTAACTTTATGTAATCATTTTTTTTCTTAGAAATTTTTTACTTATTCCAAAGCAATTTACTGTGTCTGATTGTCTCATCAAAGTGTTTAGGAAATTCCTATCGATAACGTTGGTCAAGCGCATGGACCAGAATTCTTAAAGCACTCAATAGGCAATACAATCACAAAATCATCTTCTATATGATAAATAAGTCTCTTAAATAATTTTAAGAACATTCTTTGCCTGTTTGAAGAACAAAATCCAATTATACATATAAAATATCTTCTTAAAAAGATGTGCAAAAATTATAAATTGTTGTTTCCATCCAAAATCAATAAATACAAGAATGGAGTCATCGAGATATTTGTAGAATTACTTGATTCATAAAATGGGTGAAATAAGCCGGACAACTGAATGACATAATAAGTGATTCACAAGAATCATAACGAGTGCGGAATGGGGTAAGTGGAATGCTAACTTTCGCAACT